>CM034701.1:194702761-194713223 GCA_020142125.1 Phrynosoma platyrhinos
TGGCTTTGGCTGGCAGGGAGAGAGCAAAGGGGTGGGCATGATCCACCCTCTGTGCATTAACCACTCCCTTCCTCTGCTCCGAATTGAATGGACAGCAAGTTCCCATTTGCGGCTGGTAAAAAGAAGCCAATTCTTTTGAAAAGAACCACTAAAATACCTGTTTCCGAAAAACCCAGATTAAGGGAGATTTGCACTGGGGGGTCCCAAATTCGGGTCAGGAAAACCCGGCGCAAATGTGAGCGACCTCAATTTAAACCGGTTTGCAAACCAGTTTATAACGTAGTGTGAACAACCCCTAAGGCAGCCTTACTGCTGAATGTAAAGAAAACAAAAAATAGTGACCGTGGAGGATTTACAGAAACTCAACCTAGATAATGAGGGAATCAAAATAAAGATTTCTCATACCTTGGATCAAATACTGATCAGAACAGAGACTGCAGTCAGGAAATCAGAAGAAGGCTAGGAATGGGAAGGGCAGCCATGAAAGAGCTAAACAAGATCCTAAAGTGTAAAGATAAACAACTGAATATTAAGGTCAGAATATGAGGATACCATGAATGCTGAGGATACCATGCATGGCCAAAAAGACAAACTAGTGGGTCCTAGAACAGATAAGCCTGGAAGCCAGGATGACAACTGAGGCTGTCATACTTTGGCCACATAATGAGAAGGCAGGACTCATTAGAAAAGGCAATGATGCTAGGAAATGTAGTAGGTGATAGAGAGAAAGGCCACATGCCAGATGTTGATTCAATTAGGGAGGTCACAGGCCTGAACCTGCAGGACCTAAGCAGAGCGTTTGAGAATAGGCGGTCTTGGAGATGTCTCATCCACAGGGTTGCCATGAGTTGGGATAGACTCAAAGACAGTTAACAACAAGGATGCTGCAGCATCTCCTCAATTAACAAAAACAATCACCAATGAAATAACTTAGGGGGGTTGCAGACTGCCAGAAATAGTGCAAATTGAGTCCACTTTTAGGGTTAGGGTTAGTGCTAGGGAATCATGGGAATTGTTGTTTTTTCTGGGACATTGAACCTTCTCTGTCAGAGAGCTCTGGTGCTACAATAAACTACAGTCCCCATGATTCCCTAACCCTAACCCTAAGGCAGTCTGCAACCCCCATTAATCACATGAAATTTAAAAATTAAATTATTTCCAAAAATGACAGTATATTTGCTAAAGAAAAATTTAATATTTATCAAATCTTTCAGAAGAGATGGCTATTCTGCAATATTTTAGAACAAATTTCATGATGAATTACACTTATCCCTCCACATCTGTGGCTTTTACTTTTGCGGATTTGATTATTCACGGATTTTATTAATATGTCCTCTCTAGGAATCTCTAGGTCCTCCAGCGCAACTCTATGGTCAACTTTAACCAAAAGTTGCACTGAAGGACCTAGAGATTCCTACAGAAAACACTCCCCAAGGTATTTACAGCTCCCCCAATGCAATTCTATGGTCAATGTCTGGCAGATGTTGACCATAGAGTTGCACTGGAGGACCTAGAGATTCCTAGAGAGAACACTCCTCTAGGCATTTGTAGCTTCTCCAGCGCAATTCTGTGGTCAATGTCTGGCAGATGTTGGTCACAGAGTTGTACTGGAAGACCTAGATATTCCTAGAGAGATGTTATCTTAGATAAAAACAGAGTTTTTGCTATTTGCAGTTTTCCCACATTCACAGTGTCCTGTGCCCCTAACCCCAGAGAATGTGGAAGGATGAGTGTAATTCCAAATATGCAGCAATTACTCAAGGGAATTTGTAATGGCAGTCCCATACTGACTAAAAATATTTTGTACCCCAAAATCAGGGCTACTCAGACTGGTGGCTTGGTGTTGCCAAACAGAAAAAAATGAATGCAGTAATAACAATAAAACACAAATTCTAGTCCCTTTTATGCTGGGGAAGGGGAAAATGGTGATCATCCACATCAGATAGTTTAAGAAGCAATGTCCTGAACTCTCAAGCCATCTCTCCTAATTCCTATTGATCTCTTATAGATCTATTAATGACCTTGTTGCATCACACCACTTTTTCACTACTGAGATAGTGCACTTGTCACTCAATGTTGGCAAACTACGGTACATTCCTGGATTTCCTTGGGAGTTTTCTTCTGCAGAAACAGCAACTTAATGGGTGCCTCGATTTCAGCACTTGAAAATCCTATACTTTTTGATGACATGATTTTAGCAAAGATCTAGAAAAATAATAATAATTGGAATTTAGAACTAAGATCCTGCAAATTGGCAGTTCACAACACACACACACACACACACACAACACAAACAACACTCTTTCAAGCTGCAGTTACAAAATTACACTCAGATTTTGGGAAGTGGGTTGGATCGAGAACATTTCACCACTGTGGACTTGATCACACCGGGGAAATCACATGCAGAAATGGCGTTTTAAATAGGAAAAAACCCGCAAAAGTGGGTAGATTTTCGGACAACGTTGCTTTTAAACTGTGCTTAACCCGAACAGAAAGTAATCAAAAGCCCCTTCTTTTTACTTTTGGAAAATCCCGAAAGTAAAAAGAAGCGCCTTTTGACTACTTTCCATTCGGGTTAAGCACAGTTTAAAAGCAATGTGTGTGAAAATCTACCTGCTTTTTTGGGTTTTCCCCACCTTTTCAATCCTGTTTCTGCATGGGATTTCCCCGTGTGATAAGGTCCTCAGTTATATTCTGCCTCTATTCCTGATCGTTCTTCTCAGTTCATTTCCTCCTCCTTTAGTTTATATCCTCCCTCCTGCCCCTTGTGAGTTGCAGAGCTTCCATGCAATTTTAAAAACAGGCCTTAAATGTATTTAAGAATACACACAACTTCACCCGGACCCCTAAAGAGAAAACACCAGAAAAAACAAGAAGAAAACAGGAAGAAGAACTGGGTCTCATAATTAACGTCAGGCCTAGGCTGTCTCAGTGTAATGTGCCTTCCTTTCTGACTTATGGCAACACTAAAGCAAACCTACTGAACCAGTGTGGCATAGTAGTTTGCTGGACTATGACTCTGGAGACCAGTCTTCAGTTCCCTGCTCAGCCATGAAACCCATTGGGTGATCTTGGGAAAGTCACATGCTCTCAGCCTCAGGGA
The DNA here is from genome assembly GCA_020142125.1 of Phrynosoma platyrhinos. Lineage (NCBI taxonomy): Eukaryota > Metazoa > Chordata > Lepidosauria > Squamata > Phrynosomatidae > Phrynosoma > Phrynosoma platyrhinos. Next base: position 194,705,865 of record CM034701.1, read on the forward strand.
AAGGCAATGGCAAACCTCCTCTGAGCAAATCTTGCCAAGAACCTGCCGTGACAGGTTCACCTTAGGTTTGCTATTAAGTCGGAAACGACTTGAAGGCATACAACAACATGGGTTTTTCTTGGCAAGATTTGTTCAGAGGAGATTTGCCTCTGAGGCTAGGGTGACCATAAGTCCTCCTTTCCCAGGACCTGTCCTACATTTCAACTTTCTGTCTAGGAGGACTTTCAAAACGCCCTTCATTTTGAGAACAACCAAAAAGCATAAATTTACATTTATATGAGAGTTTTTAGCTTTTATTTGTAATGTCCTAATTTTTTCTTAAATGTTCTATATTTTGTGGTGCCAGGTCCGTCTTTATGATTATGATACCTGGTTACCCTGAGGCTGAGAGAGTGTGACTTGCCTAAAGCCACCCAGTGAGCTTCCATGGCCCAGCGGAGGATCCAGCCCTGGTCTCCAGAGTCATTCTTGTCCAACACTTTTGAGCATGAATGTCCCAATCCTACAAGTGTTTTGAGCTTTTATTTGGGAATGTCCTCCATTTTGCCTTGAATTTCCTCCATTTTGAGCATGACCAAGAAGCATGAATTGCCATTCCTATGAGTGTTTTTTTAGCTTTTTATTTGGGAATGCCCTCCATGTTGTCTTGAACGTCCTCAATTTTGAGCAGGACTGAGAAGTGTGGATTCCCATCCCTATGAGTGTTTTGAGCTTTTATTTGGGAATGCCCTCCATTTTGAGCATGACTGAGAAGCACAAATTCTCATCCATCCTTGTGTTTTGAACTTTTATTTAGGAATATCCTCCATTTTGAGCATGACTGAGAAGCATAAATTCCCATCCATCCCTATGAGTGTTTTATAAAGCCTTTATTGCAGGGGTAGGCAACCTTTCCCCTTTAAGGGCTGAGGGACTTCAGCTCCCAGAAGCCTCAGCCATGTTGGCAAATAGTCCCATGTTGGCCAATAGCTCCTGGGATTCTGGGAGCTGAAGTCCCTCGGCCCTTAAAGGGGAAAGGTTGCCTACCCCTGCTTTATTGGATCATGCCCTCCATTTTGTTTTGATCGTCCCCCATTTCCCAGTGCCTGGTCCTCCTTGGACCTCTCATGGGGCCACCCTGGCTTCCAAGCCACCATCCTGAGGCGACCCTCTCATGGGGCTTTTCTTGTCAAGAGTTGTTCAGAGGAGGTGCGCCATGGCCTTCCCCTGAGGAAGCCGAGAGAGTGTGACTGAGGCCTCCCAAGGCCTCTCAGTGGGTTTTTACATGGCTGGAAAGGGCGGCCTCTTTAGGCCTGCGGTGAAACAACAACCTCAGAAGAAGGCCTCAGAAGAAGAAAGAGGAGGAGGAGGAGGAGGAGAGCGCTTCTTCCCCTCAGGAAGGAAGAAGGCCCGAGTGGCCTCCGGGCGGCCATGTTGGGAGTTGCACCGAACGAAGAAGTCCGTGGTGAGTAAACGGAGCAGCCTCCCCAGAAGCGGAGTGGATGGGAACCGCGTTTACACGGACACGGAGAGTGTGTGTGTGTGTGTGTGTGTGTGGGGAGAGTTTTGACCCAGCGTCACTTTGCTTCAGGACAGAGAGAAATGAGGGAAGAAATGAGAGAAGGAAAACAGGAATGGCCGGATCTTTGTGTGTGTGTGTGTTTTTCTCTCCTCATGGGACAGGAAAGGGAAGGCGGAGGGAGCCATTGCTTTTCGCTTTCTCTTTGGTCTCCTGAGGGAAAAGCCTCACACGCATTTAGACACAACATTTCAAAGATATAGCCGTGTTAGTCTGTAGAATCAGTATGTAGAGAGATTTTGTAGCACCTTTGAGACTCACTGAAAGAAAGAAGTTGGCAGCAGGAGCTTTCACAGACTTCAGTCTACTTCTTCAGATGCATTTGCTATTATTATTACTATTATTATTATGTAGAGAGAACTTGTAGCCCCTTTGAGACTCACTGAAATAAAGAATTGGCAGCATGAGCTTTCCCACACTTCGGTCTACTTCCTCAGATGCATTTGGTATTATTATTACTATTATTATTATTATTACGTAGAGAGATCTTGTAGCCCTTTTGAGACTCACTGAAATAAAGAAATTGGCAGAATCATCTTTCCTAGACTTTGGTCTACTTCCTCAGATGCATTTGCCTGGCCTCCACTCCACCCAGTGCATCTGAGGAAGTAGACTGAAGTCTAGGCAAGCTCATGCTGCCAATTTCTTTCTTTCATTGAGTCTGAAAGGGGCTACAAGGTCTCTCTACATACATTCAGACACAGTTTTTCTTCCTCATGTAGACATACCCCTAACCAGTATATATAAACAGGCGCCTAGCCTAGGAGCCCCCGGACCTGGTCTACTGTATCCCTCTTGAGACCGGGGTTCGAATCCTGACTGGGCTATGGACATTCCACTTTGGGTGAGTCACACTCTCTCAGCCTTGGGAAGGCGATGGCAAACCCTCCTCCCCCCATCTGAAGAAATCTTGCCAAGAAAACCCCTATGATAGGCAGAGTCAGTGTATGGCATAGTGGTTTGAGCGTTGGACTTTGACTCTGGAGACCAGGGTTTAATCCAGCCATGGAAAACCCACTGAGATGACCTTGGTCAAGAAGTCACACTCTCTCAGCCTCAGAGGAAAGGCGATGGCAAACCCCCCTCTGAAGAAATCTTGCCAAGAAAACCCCAGGATAGGTTGGCTTCAGGGTCGCCATAAGTCAGAAACAACTTGAAGGCACACAACAACGAGACATACTAAAACAAATGACAGTACTTGCCCATAGAGAACCATTGGAGAAAACTTGCCCATAGGGACACATTGTTTCCTATGTTTCCCTATGAGCAAGTAATTCCCAATATTTCCCTATGGGCAAGTATTCTCCCAATGTTTCTCTGTAGGCAAGTATTCCCCAATGTTTCCCTATGGGCAAGTATGCTTTCCCTATGGGCAAGTACCGTCATTTCTTTTAGTATGTCCCCACAACAACAAACAACCACAACCACCACCAAGACCCCTCTGCCTTCCCTCAGATTGCTGTGAGCCCCCCATTTTGCCAGGGTGACCCGCCACATCCTCCTTTTCCCAGACCTGCCCTCCCTTTCAACCTTCTGTCCAGGAGGGATTCCAAAATGTCCTTCCTACAAAACTATGAAGCATGGCTTTTATATTAAGGGTCTTTATAGACTGCCAGAGATAATGCAGCTTGAGACCACTTTAACTGCCTTGGCTTAGTGCTAGGGAATCATGGGAACTGTAGTTTATTGTGACACCAGAGCTCTCAGACAGAAGGCTCAGTGTCTCAGAAAAGAACTACAATTCCCATGATTCCCTAGCATTGAGCCAGGACAGTTAAGGTGGTCTCAAGCTGGATTATTTCTGATAGTCTGTTCAGACCCTGAAATAAAGAAACTGGGAGCATGAGCTTTGGTAGACTAGAGTCTCCTTCCTCAGATAATAATAATACAAATATATTTTATTTCTTTCTCTCCTCTCCTGAAGACCCATGCTAAAATCTACCAAAGCTCATGCCAGCAGCTTATTTCTTGCTTTTAGTCTCAAAGGTGCTGCAAGATCTCTTTGCATACTGATTTCCCAGACTAATGTGACTAGGTTTTTGGATTCTACCTTTAAGGCTGGATTATTTTAGCAGCAGCAGGGTCGGGTGGTTTAAATTAGGTTGCTTTATAAACCATGTTTTAAGCTAAATGACTTTTTTTCTAAAGAAGTTATTTTGATTATTCATATTTTTTAAAAGTCTTGCTATTACTATTTCCCAGTCTTCTTACTGAAACAACAATGATTGTTTGAATTTAAACATTGGACTTTTAACAATTTATTGCCAGCTGTTCACTGTTAGACCAGTATCAGTTGCTTCTTTTTGATCACTTTATTTAATAATGCAAGAAATGCCATTCAGAAACAAATCCTTCAAAGTAACTTAAGTTCCACCAAAATAACTTGCTTTAGAAGAGCCCTTTTAAGAAGAAGAATTATTGTTTGAACTAGTGGCTACAACATCAGAAGTACATTTTGCTACTTAATTTTCTGATTTACTCCTATATTGCTGTTAATGCAAAAAGACCCAAACCAGTTTAAACCAAAAAAGAGGTTTATTTTAAACTTCTTTTCCTGTTTCTTTTTTGCAAACCCTGTTTAGCAGGACCTTTCTTGGAAGGCAGTGTTTGTTTCTGCGCTTGCATCAAAGGAAGAGTTGCTTGGTTAAGAGGTTACTTTAGCAACTGGGGTTTCATAATAACAATGAAGAAATGGCGTACTTTATACGCCATTTTTGGTTTTGTTTTGTTTTCCCTTTGAGGCCAAAATATGTGCAGTGACTCATTGCATTACTTCCGGATTTTCAAATACATTCATGAAAAATCACCTTCTGTGGGCTGAGGTCACAAGCAAAATGGGGGTGATGGGGAACTATTTTTCACCGCCTCCAGAGGGGGAAAATGTGGTTTAAAAACCCCAGGTAACAAAAGGTTATAAAGCGCTGGAAGCAGTACTAGATGTGGAAATACTTCGTTTCCTAGTCATAGCTGTATTCAAAAGCAGGCACTTTATTTTTTGCACTGAGAAATTTTGCACTTCCTTTGAAGAACACATGAGTCAAACCATGTCATTGTGAATCACAATGAGTTATTTCTATCCCCGCCCCAGATATCTTGTGAGTTTCCCAGAGAAAGCCCCTGAGGGAATGAGGATAAATTCTGGGCAAATCTGAAGGTCAGTAGTAAGGAGGACAGGAGGAAAGAATCCAGCAAGGATGGGCACTAGATCCACCTTGTCTCCTCCCACCATTTCTCTTGCTTCCTTAGATGTAGCTTGACAAACCTTCCCTCTGAAGGGAAAAAAAAAAAGGGGGGGGGAAGGAAAGACCAGTTTCAGAAAATAAAAATATGGGTGCTCTTTTGTTTACTACATATGAAAGCCAGGAAACCACGGTCGACCCAGAGTGACTCTTCTCTCTTTCAGTATAGGGGTTGCTTTGTTGTGTGTCTTCAAGTCGTTTTCAGCTTATGGTAACTAATTGATCATGGGATTTTCTTAGCAAAATTTGTTCAGGGAAGGTTTGCCATTGATTTCCCCTGAGGCAGAGAGAATGCGACCTGCTCAAGGTCACCAAGTGGGTTTCATGGCCAAATGGGGAATTGAAACCTGGTCTCCAAAGTCAAAGTAGTTACACTGGCACTTTAATGTAAAAAGGAGCTGAAGCATACCTAGGCTTCAAAGGAGCATGGGGCTCTCAATTTAGACTTTAAAAAAAGCTCATACTTATACCAATCTGACCTGAAGGCATATAATTTGGGGAAGTTCTAGGGGGAAATGATCGGTACTTTAAGGTTTTTGCAAGTTACCCATAAATAAGACATCTTTTGTGGAACAAGAAAAAGGGCAGGTGTTTCACTGTTTTCATCTTCTACTTCTCTTTAAAATTTTTCTGGTGGTCTCTACTCTTCAAGAAATCTGAACCTAAGTATTTCCTGAACAGAGCCTTGTCTTGCACTGGGTTGAGTTCAAATGTCAGTGTGAGCTCCCATTACAAGCAGGAGTGCTTAACCCAGGGGTAGGTTTGAGGCGGGGGCCGATCCCCCAAAGTCATCCCTTCCGGTGGGCCTGGGGGGTGGATGGTGGTGTGTATGCTCATGCGCGCAACCCCTGCCGCCGTGCGCGACCCCCTGTGCGTGCTGCCGCCTCTGTTGCATGCGCTGCTGCAGCCGCCGCGCATGTCACGGCTACCATTCTGTTTTCCAAAATGGCAGCCACAATGTGTTTGCGCATGCGCAGTACTCCTAGTGGTTGTGCGGTGGCGGTGGCGGCAATAGGGGTCCGCCTTGGCCAGTAAGCGCGGGGCCCTGGGCTGGAATCGGCCTGGGGGCCGTAGGTTGCCGGCCCCTGGCTTAACCAAACCACAAACCTGTGAGATTCATATTTACTCTATCAATTTCAGACTCTATTCTGATTAATGATTGAGCCAAGGTAGGGAAAATCTTGAACTATTTCAGCATCTCTTGTCCAGAATATAGTGTGAGTAAAGTGTGAGTGAATGTGACACACCACTTTCTTTAAAAGCGATCCATAGTTTTTCAGGAACTACACAATCAAAGGCTTTGCTATAGTCTATAAAGTACAAGCTGTTTTTTCTCTTGAAATTCTTTGGCATGTTCTATTAACCAATGTACATTTGTAGTATGATCCCTAGTGCCTCTTCCTTTCCTGAATCTACTTGGACATTGGCATTTCTCACTTCATATACGGTAAAGGTCTTTGTTGTAGAATTTTGAGCATTACTTTGTTTGCATGGGAAATCAGTGGTATGGTCCACTGGTTAATGTAATCACTGCTGACCCCTTTCTTAAATTCAGCCTACGTACACCAACTTTTTTCTTGAATTCTTTTGAAAAGTTGCATGAGCCCTAAATCCTGAGTAGTATTTTTAGGCAGTATTGTCTGTTTTTGTTAAACCTCAGCCTTCCATGCAGGTTTCTTGAAACCTGATACTGGATATGTTTACTGCAAAATCCCATTCATTTGTTTGGCTTACTCCTAAATGAGCATGTATAAGTGGGGCTCTGTTGTGTGGAACCAGAACGTACGCAGATCCTGCATTAGAACAAATTTCCTGTATTGATAGTATCAGGAGAGGTATCAACAAACTGGGGAAAACTCCCAAGGTTTACTGGAGTGCCAGAAACTTTTAGAAGGAAAACCTTAAAAGCAGGAAAAACCCCAAACTTCCCAATGAGGACTGAACATTTTTAATGATTGTAGAAATGCTGCCTAGCTATTGAAAGAAGGAGAAACATGAATCTAGGTGGAAGGAGGAGTGGACTGGATCAACGAAGGGCCTGGCTGGCTAGCTGTAACATTTTGTTGCTGAAAGAGTTGTATTTGTAATTTTAGAATATTTAATTGTTGGAGGAAGGCAAAGGCCCTCTGAACAGATCTTGCCAAGAAAATCCCATGGTTGGTTCACCTTAGGGGCACGATAAGTTGGTAACTTTTTACTTCTGAATAAGACAAGTAGATTTGAGCTGCATGGCTGCAATAACAGGCATTTCAGCTATTTTATGAGGAGAACCATAACTTGCAGTCAAAAGCATATAGTTTTGTGTATGTTTATAATCCCAAGTTTATACCCTTTTAAAATGGATTTTGTAGAGCAAGGGTGGCCACTGCAAGTCAGAGTGGACAATACTGGGCCAAATGGGCCTGTGGTCTTGACTCAGTAGAAGGCAGCTTCATATATTGATATCCTTAAGTACATTGGAGCCAGTGGAGTTTAAGCAACTTAATAGTTCACAATATTGCAGTCCAGTAATGCAGAACCTGGAAAAGTTACTTTTTAGGAGTGTGTAATTCCTAGAATCTT
>CM034701.1:194730457-194742529 GCA_020142125.1 Phrynosoma platyrhinos
GCAGTCCACTGCCACCCCTGGCAATGTCACCCATCCCGCACCAGGTTTGGTGACGTCACCGGGCAGGTCTACTCTTCTCCCTGCCTTTACTGCCCTGTCTCTCTCCTCTTTAGTCTAGAGACAAAATGTTTCACAGTGTGGCAGAGGACTCTGTATATGCACCACAGCATGTGCAAGGCTACCACCCTTTCATGCTTCAGATTTGCAGCACCCTTTTGTTTACCTCAGTAACCCATTTTGAAGGATCGTTGTTCCATCCTTCTTTTGTTTCACATACAGAATGCTCTTTTTCCACTGCGGCTCAGTGTGACAAATGAGTGATTTTTATGTGGGATTGCTGGTGAGATGTGTACACATACACAGCCTTGAACACAACATCATATTTTGACCTTGTGGCTAAAAAGCTTGCTCATTTCAGCTTTAATTAATATTACTGTATATTAAAGGATTGATAGATTGGTTTTTGTATAAGGATGCATCTCTCAGCCTGAAGGTGAGGGGGCCAAAGGCTAAAGGGCGAGGTCAAAAATACCAGCATATTGTAGCTTACAAGTTCTTAACTGCCAGAAACAAAACTTGAGGAGAGATGTTTCAAGTTTTTTTTTTTAATGGGGGCAGGGGAGCTGTAATAAATGATGGTGTCAAAGAGAAGAGAACACAGACATCTAGGGAACTTCAGAGGGCCAGACTTGGACTGCGGGAGATTTGGTTCCAGAGCTCTTCCCATCTCTTCTATAGAAACTCCAGGATCCTGATGGATGAGACCAAAGGGTTATTTGGGCAAGCTTCTTGGATCTTGTAGTGACTGAACTGTTTAGAAGTAAGAGCATGAAAGGAACAGTTATTCTCAGCTGTTTGTCCTTCCTTGACAACTGGTATTCAGAGGTATAATGTGTCTGAATCAGAATTTCCATTGAACAAATATGGGCAAAAAACACTTATAGATCCTCTTCTCTGCAAATTTGTTTTATTCTCTTTAATTCCCACCCATTTAAGACAGTGGCCATTGTCACATCCTCTGCAAGAGAGCTCTTTACATGTATTAGGAGTGGAAAAGTCCTTTCTTTCATCAGTCCAGAGTCCACTCTGAATCAACTCTATTGGGTGATCCTTAGGTTGAGAGCAGTGGAGATAGAAAGAGAAATCTGTCTTCACATTGTATGCATAATTAAATAAACCCTCATAATGTCAGTTTAGAGATGGGGCAATTAAAACCGCTGTGTCTTATAACGTGGATTTACAGTATATACATTTATTGTTATATTGGCCATTAATATTTTTTGTCCCTTTCCTAATAATCACTAGCATGAGATTTTCTGCCTTCACCACCTCAGTACAGTCCATGGACTATTTAAAAAGTCAGAGTGGTACATTATTAGTGAAAGATAATTATTTTTATGTTTATTTTAAAATTTTATTTACATTTACAGATTATGAACAAAGGAAGGTTTCTAAATGGAGCATGTGCTGTTCAAGGTAAGGTCTGTCAATCCTTACAACAGTAAAGGAGAACTTGTTCCCATCCATATCTTGATGAATTTTTGTTTCCATTAGCTCTTGTCATCAGCCAGGCTGATAGGAGCTGATAATAGTTGGAATTTAATGACAATTGGAGGATTAAATGATCCCCATGCCTACCTTACAGCATTTGGGCTCTAATCCTTTGTCCATTTACTTGGGAGCCAGTACTACTGGCCTTAATGGGACTTACTTTTGAGTAGCATATTATGCTTGCATTGTTGGACTTTCAGTTCAAGAATATAGCTTCATTGATAAACACATGCTGTGTTTATGTTCTTTCATTATTCTATAAGAATGATCAGAGATTTTAACTGGGGTTTCCTTGTCCTAACTCAGCACTTTAGTTGCTACTTCACTTGGCTACACACTAGTAAGAATAGCTCTCCCCTCAGTTTTTTAATAAGTGTGTCCTGGCCATGAAACCCACTAGGGGACCTTGGACAAGTCACACTCTCTCACCTTCAAAGGATGGCAATGGCAAACTCCCTCTGAAGGAACTTGTAAAGAAAACCCCATAATAGGTTCACCTTAGGGTTTCCGTAAGTCAGAAATGACTTGAAGTCACAAACAACAGCTTGGAGTAGGTTTGCCAGATTGGGTCTGGGACAAGGCTCCATCAAGCCAGACAAAGTATTTGTCCTCCTTTCCCATCCAAACACCAACATTTGGGCCCAGCCATCCCATCACAATGGCTGTTGTCTGTCCAGTGGAGAATGAGTGAAAGGGCACAGAGGTACACCCAGCTCTGTTCTTGTTGTCAGCACCTACCTGCATCATCCTCCCCACTCTGCATCAGGGTGACAATATCTGTGTTGAAAGGGACAGTGCCAGCTGAAAACTGAGGTTTGTAAGGTGAGGGAGGGCAGGTATGCCATCTGGCATGACAAAGCTTTGCAGTACTTTATCCTGCTCCAAAATCTGTTCAGAATTAAAGTTACAGTAACCCCAAACTCTCTCACATCACCTAGTAACCCTTTCTTGGATGTACATTTGGGTCCCAGGTGATGTGAGAGAGTTTGACTAGCTAAAGTGTTACTGATATTATAAAGCATTAAGTCTCTATTTTAAAAGGTAAAACTGATACTGTGGAGCAATACAGGTGTTCTGAATATAACAAGATTGAATTTTCTGTCCACAGCTGAACCTGTTCACATATCAATACCAGAAACAGGAGGAGCCACAATGCAGGTATTGTACAATATAAGGACAACCATCCTGTCTTGCTACTATCCAGACCCCTTTTGTTCAATATAAAAATCCTCTAAAGCCTTTCAAAATGTGACAAATGTGGCTGGGGAACTTTTGGTCTTCCAGACATTGTTTGACAGCAACTCCCATCAGCTTCAGGCGGTATATTCAGGTGAAGAATGATGGGAGCTGCAGTCCAGCAACATCTGGAGGGCTTCACATTTCCCATCCCTAATCATAAAGGCATTTCTCTAAACACAGAAATATATTTTAGTGCCATGGGGTCCAAAAACATTATGTAGTTTGGGAAAGCAAATACTTTGTTCTTCTTCGTGGTCTCTGCAAATCACACAAATGGGTTGTTCTGTGCATGCGCAGTAAAGTTCAGAAACTTCTGGTATCACTGGGCAAAACTCCGTTTGCAACTTTTTGGTGGTAGCTCCACCCCCTCCATATAAGCCTGGCGCCTTCCCGCTCTTTCCCCAGTTCCTTTCGTCCCCTGCATTAGCTGCTAGGAAGGAACGTCGTTGCTCAGTACCACTCGTTTCTCTCTACCTCGGACTGTTTGACCTCAATTTTCACTTTGATTTGTCTTCAACTTTGGTTGGAAATATCTTTGCGCTCCTTCAAGTGCTGTGGGAAGTGCAGTGGTAAGATTCCAGGTTCTGACCCGCAGTCTTCTTGTCTCCTCTGTCTGGGCGAAGGGCACAATGTTCAATCCTGTGCCGTTTGCAGGTCCATGACCTCCCAAGCCCTTAGGGATAGAGACAGGAGACTTAAGGCTCCCCTTTATGAGCATGCCTTGAGGCTTCAACCTATCCCTGTGGCCTCCTCTGCTTCGGCTGACCCTCAACCTTTCACTTCAGGGATCAGAATAGGATAGGGAAAGATCCAATGATAAATTCTCCCACACCCGAAGATTTAAGTCTAGCAGGGACCGATCTCCTGATAACCCCAAGGCCAAGAAGGCCTGCAAAAACAAGTACTCAACCGATAAGGAGCCTTCCTCCAAGCGGGAGAAATCCTCGCAAAGGCTCTCCATCATGCTCGATCTTCCTCGCCATGAGCTTTGACTGCCTTCCAGGGCAATGAGGTCTCCAAGACTAAGTCCCCTCCTCCGGGTCTGGCCACGTAGGCCTCCACCTCGGCCAGTGGCTCACATCGAGCCAAAACCACTGATTCCACTGCCCAAGAAACCTGCAGGCTCACTAGAGATGTCCCTAGTGATCGATGCCGAGTCAGCCTCTGATGAGGACATTCAGGACCATGAAGACATCCAGGACCGTCAGTTCCCAATCTTGGCCCCAGCTCATGGATCCTTTGTCAATACTGAGTGTGCTCAGGACTGAGCCCTCAACTCTCTCCGACGTCAGGACCAAATGACCCTCGGGACCAAGGCAGTTGACATGGCTCATGAAGAAGCCAGGCTCTACAAACACTTTACGGATCTGGTCTATAATGTGCTGGGCTGCTACTTGATGCCAGTAGACTCCACTCTCCTTCATCACCATCTGCAAGAAAGCAGGTCACCCTCACCACTTCCTCTGATGCAGGTCACAGCTCAAGCTCAAGTCCATCAGGCTTCTACTCTAGACCACAGGTTTCAGCCTCAGCCTCCACACCGGAGACCTCTGCCTAAAACACCACCAGAATCTCCTAGACACTCCTGGTCTCCATCTCACCTGTCTTGCAGTGTTCGCTCTCCCAATCTTAATCCTGATTGGCCTTGCTGGTATCAGACTCGGGGTTTAACATTCTCCTCTCTAGCTTGTTGCCCATGATCCTGCCTCTCCATCTGATGATGTTAAGACCTTTGTGGATCAGGTGGTGATAGTGGCCAATGCTCTGGAAATCAAACTTATCAGAGCAGATGAGAGGATGCTGTTGACTTGATCAAGCGTCAGGTACATGGAAAGGTACCGACTCCTGCATCCCTGGGATTCCTGCCTTCGCTGGAAAAGATTGCTAAGCAGTTGTGGAAGACCCCAACCACCATCGCTTCAACTTCAAGGAATATTGAGAACCTGTACGGGATCACCCCATCTGCTTTTTCCTGGTTGTTTGAGCACCCACACCTGAATTCAGCCATAGTTGAGCAGCACATCATGGAACAGATGCTCCCTTTGCTGGACAACCTCCTGAACATGAAGAGACCCTTGGCCCTTGCTCTTCAGGCAGAGGCCCACTCTATCAGGGTCAGCAGATCCTCTCCACCAGACACTCAGTGGACTGTGCCTCCAAAGTGCTATTGGGCTTGATAGTTCTCCAACACCATGCCTGGTTGTGCTCTTCGGATCTCATATCACAGGCCCAGGCACTGACCAAGGACATGCCCTTTGGTGACTCCGGACTCTTCAACAAAGAGACAGATGAGAAGTTGAATTTCTGGTACCAAATGAAGATGGCGCCCGGAAACATGGTATGTCCTCCTCATCCTACCAGCCATCCCAGAGCTGTCGTTCTGGGGGCCACCGCCCGTAGTACCCATCATACCAATAAAGCTCCTACTCAACCCAGGACCATGAATATCAGCCACAGGACCAGTCTAGATAGCGCCATCCCTCTCAATACTCTTCCACTTCAGGTCACAGACAGCCCTCTCAGCCCTGATACTGCCAAGGATATTGAAAGAAAGATCCTGAGCAGGACAAGAAGAGGGCATGAGATGGGGCGGCGCACTTTGTTAAGACTCCCTCTGGAGACAGACTGTGGCCCTTTTACACCACTTGGGCCTCTATAACATCTGACTTGTGGGTCCTAGACATTGTTTGTAGGGGCTATGCCCTCGAGTTCAAGGAGCTTCCTGCCACCGGAGCCATAGTCTCCACCCCCCCTTCAAACACCTTACTCGATAAAGTGTGCACCCTATTGCAAAAGGGCGCGATCGAGCCCGTAGACCACACTCGAGCCCACTATTGTTTTTTCTCTTGTTACTTCATTGTACCAAAGAGTGACTCGAGCCTCCGGCCCATCCTGGACTTGTACCACTTGAATGAATTTATTTTTTACCACCATTTCCATATGGTAACTCTTGCCTCTATCCTGCCGCTTTTATAGAAGGACTTGTGGTTTGCGACCCTCGACCTGAAGTATGCCTACTTCCACATCGGGATCTGAGAGGACCACAGGAGATTCTTAGCCTTTGATGTCCACTCTGACATGTACCAATACAGGATACATCTCTCCACAGCACCGAGAGTCTTCACCAAGTGCATGGCCCCCGTTGTGCCTTATCTTCACCAGCAAGGTGTTGTGCTCTTCCCGTACCAGGACGACTGGCTCTTCACTGCCCGATCCCAGTGAGATTTTCTCAGGGACATCAACTTTACACTCGCCCTCCTGAACTCCCTCAGGCTCCTGGTCAACAAGGATAAATCGATAGGAACCATCCTCGACTCGGATCTCTGTACTGTATACCTGCCAGCAGACAGGTTTCAGGTGTTTTCCAAGGCGATGTGGGCCTGCATGTCCCACAGATGGATCAGAGCTCGCATGATCCAGAGGGCCCTCAGACGCATGGTGTCGACAACTTTTGTCACCCCGTGGGCAAGGCTTCATCTCAGACCGCTACAGTCCTAGTTCCTATCTGTCTTTGATCCCACAGTTCATTCACCAAGCAGGTGGTTTTCCATCCTGACACCTGTGTCAGGGATCCTTCACTGGTGGCTCGACCCTGACAATGTTTGGGCAGGGATGCCCTTCCTGCATCTGCAGCCTCAAGCCTCCCTGACCATGGATGCCTCCATGGATGGCTGGGGTGCCCATACCTCTAGCCTGACTGTCGGAGACAAATGGTCTACCTTGGAGCAAACCCTCCATATAAACGCCCTTGAGTTGCTGGCGGCGGAAAAGGCCCTCCGGGCCTTCAAGGCCTCCAAGAGAAGGTAGTACTGCTCCAGACAGACAACACCACAGTGATGTTCTACATCAACAAACAGGGAGGTACAAAGTCCCAGACCCTCCTCAGTATCGCCTTACGGATCTGGGACTGGTGCATCCCACGAGGGATCATCCTACAGGCCATCCACTTGGGTGAGGACGAGTTGGTGGACGAACTCAGCCAAACTTCGAGTGGCGTCTTCACCCCAAGGCATCCTCCACTCTGTTCCAGACTTGGGGAGTACTGTCCGTCGACCTCTTCGCCAATGAGCACAACAGTCACTGTATACAGTTCCCGAACCCGAGCACCGGGCTGTCAAGGAGATGCCTTCCTGTTCGAGTGGTCTTGAGAGGTGGTGTATTCATTTCCACCCTTTCTTCTCATCACTTGAGTGTTTGCCAAGATGAGGACCAATTGCTCCAACGCCATCAGTCATCACCCCATGGTGGCCAAGACAGCCCTGGTTCGTGCCACTTCTCCACCTGTCTTGAGATTGATTTCTCTGGCTCGAGCACCGTCCAGCTCTCCTTACCCTCCATGAGGGCCAAGTCCGTCATCTGGACATGGACAACCTCCCACTAGTGGCTTGGCTGATTCGTCCTTAGAAAATCTGGATGCGGTACGGACAGTCATTCATGCTGCCCAGAAGCCGTCCACAATAAAGTTCTATGCCCTCAAGTGGAACAGATTCTTAGACTTCCTAACCTCGAGGTGCATTCTTCCATCCTGTGTCTCAGCACCAATCGTCCTGGAATTTCTCATGGAACTCGCTGATTCAGGAATATGTCTCTCCTTGCTGAAGTGCTACTTAGCGGCCATATGCTCTCACTACCAGTTCCAGGGCTGCCCATCTTTCTTCAAGGACCTTTTGGTTAAAAAAAAAAAAAGGTTTTGAAGGGGTTTAACAATCTCCACCCTCCATCCTCAATACCGACTCCAGCTTGGAGTCTGGACTTAGTGCTCTCATGTCTCTCAATGAGGCCCTTTGAGCCCTTGGCCACCACAGACTTGAGATTGCTGATCTGGAAGATAACTTTCTTAGTGGCCATTACTTCAGTTCGCCATGCAAGCAAACTTTGCCTTGCGGATGGACCAGCTTGACCTCCAATTTCACAGGGACAAAGTGGTCCTCCGTCCCGACATCACTTTCCTCCTAAAGGTGGTGTCACTTTTTCACTTGAGCCAGGATATTGTGTTGCCGACTTTGGCCCCGAACCCGACAACTGATGCTGAGCGCCTCTTCCATTCCCTGGATGTTAGGAAGCCGCTGGCCTTCTACCTGGACAGAACCTCGGGTGCGAGGTATTCTGAGAGACTCTTTGTTTGCTACTTGAAAGCCAAGAAGGGACTACTTGTGACTGTCCAAAGGTTCTCCAAGTACGTAATTGGTACTGTCCACTTGTGTTACGAACTTTCAGGTAGAGCTCTTCCAGCTTGGGTTCGGGTTCACTCAGCTAGGGCGGTAGCTACATCCTTTGCTTTTTTGACTGGGGTACCGGTGGAGGATGTTTGCAGGGCTGCTGTCTGGTCCCAGGCACTGACTTTCATTAAACACTGCAGGCTGGACACCAGGGCCAGATGGGACACAGCCTCTGTTGTGTCCTGCTCACCTTAAGTTCCTGCTATCTCTACTATGCGGTGGACGGTTATGGAACTGAAGAAAGAATGGGAAGGCACCAGGCTTATATGGAAGGGGTGGAGCTACTGCCAAAAAGTTGCAAACTGAGTTTTGCCTAGTGGTATCAGAAGTTTCCGAGCTTTACTGCACATGTGCAGAATCACCCATTTGTGTGAATTTGCAGATGACCACTTGTAGAACCACAGTTACAGGTAAGCAACCTGTCCTTTTTCATCATCTGCATTGATTTCAGAATTCTTAAAACCAGGGATCTTTCCATTTGCTGATGATTTTAGGCATTTCCATTTCCACTGGCCTATGGGAGATACCTGCCATTTGAAGTGACAAAGGCAGTTTTCAACTGTTTCTACCTTACACCTGTATATGCCTTTTGTTTTCTGTTGCTGTTTTGTTTTCTGTTGCTGCAGAGGTTAGTGTTCTTTTCTACCCTCTGCAATGACCAAAGACTCCTCCTCAGGACTTAAAGTTTGGTTGCAATAGCTTCCTTGAATGGCTTTTTTGAATGCATGGGATCAGAGAAGCATCTAGCTATGCTACATGGGAAGACACAGACATCACCCACTACGTCCCCAGCAGATCTCAGAAGAAGTCATCTGTCTGTGTCTGGCTACGGGGCATAGCCAGGCACTTCTCCAATCCCCCCACTAGCCACTGAATCACCATTTAGGGGAAGCCATCACAACAAAAATGTGAGTCCTGGGGATGGTGAGTGGGGAGGCCTAGCAGAATTCTGCCTTGAGAACTCCTACACTAAACTGGGCAATATAGGATGCCAGGCAATGACTTCTCCCTGATGTCCCCTCTCATTTTATATGGTGGGCAAGAAATATTGATTTCAAGGAATGATGCCATGGCCAATACCTCTGCTGTCAAATGTTTTCTATCACTCATATACAACAACTGGGTTACATAGTCTAGCAGAGAAGACACAAGTACCTTCAAGTGTGGGGAGTAAAAAAGTAGGAGGAGGCCTGTGGGTTGAAGAGAAGAGCTTACTTTTGTTATCTTTGCAGGTGATTAGCAAGTACAGGATGCAGAGCCAGCCCTTAGGAGTGTGCCTGATTATAGACTGTATTGGCAATGATGCAGGTAAGTATCACTGAAACTGGATTTCTCCAACCTACCAGGCTCCACAGCAGCTTGGAGTCTTCCAAATGTGTTGTGCTATTACCCTCCCCCATCCCCACACAAAATAACCTGATGACTAAGTTTTGACTCCTGATGTGAACATCCTCAATCAGAGTTGGCAAGATAGGACGTGGTTTATTATGACACACAGCAGGTATTTTAATACACTTTTCTCTCAACAAGGAAAAGGATGTGTTTTGGTTTTGGCAGAATTCTGAACTGAACCAAATTGATTTGGACAGCTATGGGAGCTCTTCAAATTGAAGTATGGCTCTTCCAAAGTAGACTGAATCTGAATCTTATGGTTAGTGCACACCTTTAGATCAGGATGAAGAAAATGCCTTAGATAACCTTACTTGAACTTTCTTAATTGATCCTTCACATTTTTAACTACCTTGCCAACCCATAGTTGATAAAAATAATGATTTAAAATGAATATTCCTAGGTAAAGCAGGGTGCCTAATCCATGATTGCAGCTGCACATGTACCACTAGAGATTAGGGTTTCCCCAGGCTAACTAATCCAATGTGAAATGTTCTCTTGGCTTCGTAGTTAAAATCCATAGTTTTTCGTTATTCAGTCTATATCCTTTTTTCATTGCGTAAGAGCCGTCCTGGGAGCTTTGTTACCTCTGAACATAAACAATTTCCTTTTCTTTTCCATTGAAAAACATTTTTGACAGATCATGCAGATACAATTCTTTCTAGAGGATGAATGTAGTCTATCCCTTGCATGGCTTTCTTCTCCTCTGTAATCACTTTGAGAAGATCCTGTGAGACTTTTATGTAAGCAGAAACAAAGAAATCTCTTAAGGGCTTGAAACCTGGCCTTGGAAACACAGAAGTGGCTAAAAATAACATGCAGGGTGAGGGAGGGTGGGACTACTTTATGTCTTAGGGAGCTTTGGAGCAGAGGGAGAAGGGGAAGGCAATGAGCTTCTTTCCCCTGTTTTTTGTCTACAGCGGCTGTGGGAAGTAAACACACTTGTATGTACAGCTTACATATGTTGTCATAAATGTTTCTATGAGGTCATTATAGGGATACAGGAATAGAGCTTAAAAAAGATTGGGGGGGTTGACTACCAACTCAGAATCTCTTACTCAGGGGCCATGCTGTCTAGGAGGCACATTTTAAAAGATGGGTTCCTAATTTTTCAGAGCTCCGCGCTTAGGGAGATGTCTTCCCAATTCAGGAAGTTTCTTTTGACAGAAAAGGATAATGTCTGTGTGTAGACAGGAAGAAAGAGGGAGCGTATTGCTTATGCTAAAAGCCACAATGTGAAGTGCACCATAACTAAAGCATGACAGCATATCAGTGCTAGATGTGTCAAGACAAGTGGGATCTACAACAGAATACGGTGGTCCCTCCCCATTTGCGGGGGTTAGAGATCCCTGCGAATGTGGAAAAACCATGAATCATTCCCACCCACCCCACAGAAGCTAGTTAAAAAGGGAGGGGTCGGAGGAGAAGAGGAGCTGGAGCGCACACACCCCTCATTTTCCCCTGTCTTCCCATCCCTTTAACTGGCTCCCCGCTCCTTTCCAGGGTGGATAGCTGCTTGGGTTAAGGCAGCTATCCATTCTGGAAAGGGGTGTGGGGGGATCGATCTTCCTCTCCCTTTCCAGGATGGATAGCTGCTTGGGTTCTTAATTCTTGTTATTGCTGCAGTGTGTCATCAAGTAATTTCTGACTTATGGTGATGCTAAGGCCATAAGGCTTTCTTCTGAGTCTTGAGAGAATGTGACTTGCCCAAGGTTTCCCAGTAAGGTTGGTTCTAAGACCTAGCATGGATTCTAACCAGGGATAAAACTGTTGCATGTGAAGTTTTATGAAGCCATTCATTTAAAAATCATCCTGGAGGGTTTACACTGTGCCACTGCCCCCTGCCCAACTATTAGTCTATGGCCTTTGCAGACTGCCAGAAATAGTGCAAATTGAGTCCACTTTAACTGCCCTGGCTCAGTGCTAGGGAATCATGGAAACTGTAGTTTATTGTGGCACCAGAGCTCTCTGACAGAGAAGGCTCAATGTCTCAGAAAAAAATACAATTCTCATGATTCCCTGGCACTGAGCCAGGGCAGTTAAAGTGGACTCAATTTGCACTATTTCTAGCAGTCTGCAAAGGCCCTATGTTTGTGTACTTACCGTGACCCCTTGAATTTCATAGTGTTTTCTTAGGCAAGGAATACCCGGAGGTGGTTTTACAATTAATTAGGTCAATAATAACTATACAATATTGCCCCCTGCTGGTTAGACTGTATTTTAGAGTTTATTCAAGATGAATGGACATAGTCACTGCTGCTAAAATAGCCCATTGGTAACTGAGTATGCAAATACTTGCCCTGCAAGGCTCCTATGCCACCCAACTTTCTCCTGAGGAAAGGGCCAGGTAGAAGAGGAGGAGGTCGGAATTAATATTAATAACATTAATGTTATTAATTAATTAAGTAATATTTAATTAAGACCTATCTGTGGCCTGAAGAAGTTCAGCCTATTTTAATTTTGGCCCCTTCCTACTACCAATTTGTGCAGATCTGGTTTAGGGAGTCTCAAACACAGTTGTACTGAAAGGGAAAACCCATACTGTTGTAATCTCAGTTTAATAGCCTTCAATCAAGCAGAAGAAAAATTGTCAATTAATTTCAGGGGTTAGACCAGAAGGAGTAAGATGGCTTGGGTCCAAGCTATCTCAGGGACCGCCTGCTCCCATATAATC
>CM034701.1:194742629-194807712 GCA_020142125.1 Phrynosoma platyrhinos
TATTATTATTATTATTATTATTATTATTATTATTAAGCCAATAACTAATTATGTAGAACCAAGTATGTGCTTCAAGTGGGACCACTGGAAAGGCAGTGTGGAACATCAAGGATGGCATGCAGAAATTTAGTGCACATCTGAAAACTGTACAAAAGTTGTGATATTACTTTGCCCTGGAAGATTTTTATTACAGATGGCATATGTTTTGAGCTTTCTTTGGAGAAAAAGAATTTATGGATGACAACTGTTCTGTTCTAAAAGATTGCACTCCCATGTCCCAAATGACTGAAACACCACCATCAAATACTTATATAACGTGACCTGTTCTGTGTTGTGGTTCTTATGCTGGGTGAAGTTTTTTTGGGGGAGGGAACCCAGAATTTTGAACTCGTGATGACTTATTGTAAGCTCCTCAGTATAGTGTGTAGAAAAAAATCTGAAGGGTTCTTCTAAGGTTCATTTCCAAAAAGGAAATAAAATTACTATCTCATCTGCAGAGAGTAAGACAGGAATGGGTCAATTTGCTGTTTTATGTAAATGAGATTCTACATTAGATATGTTCTTGTTGTATGTTGTGTACCTTCAAGTCATTTCTGATTTAAGGCAAACTTAAGAACCTATCGCAGGGTTTTCTCAGCAAGATTTGTTTAGAGGGGGTTTGCCTTTCCTTTCCTTTCCTTTCCTTTCCTTTCCTTTCCGGGTTGAGAGAATGTGACTTGCCAAAGGTTACCCAGTGGCTACCAGTCCTACTAAATAAAAAAAATCAGCAATCAGCAAATGCAAATGGGAAACCAACCAGGGCCAGGGGCTTTCCCAGCAGACAATAGCAGACAATATCCTTGATTGCATATCCTCCCACCCTGGAGCCAGGCCATTAACAACAGAACAATACCTATTCAACACAGAACAATACACAGTTTACTGGGAATAGCAGATAATATCCTTGAGTACATATTCTCCCACCCTGAAGCCATGCCATTAACAACAGAACAATACCTATTCAACACAGAACAACACACAGTTCACCTGGGAACCACTCCTCCTTATCCAGGGTCTCACAGTATATATAGACCCACTCTTTTCCATTCCAGTATTCTCTGAAGATGCCAGCCACAGATGCTGGTGAAACGTCAGAAAGAAACTCTTCTAGAACATGGCCACACAGCCCGAAAAACCCACAAAAAACTATGTTACCCAGTGGGTTTCCACAGATGAGTGGGGATTCGAACCATGTTCTCAAGAGCTAGAGTCCAACACTTAAATCACTACACCATGCTGTCTGTCTGTTAAATAAGTACTATACTGTATTAATATTCTGGTGGTTGTATTCAACTATCTTCAGAGGTGACCCAGCAGAAAAAAAAATCAGTAGTCCAGCCTGACCCTAACTAATGTCCCTGAACCAGTACAAAACTCCACACACATTCTCCCAGTAATAACATTGTTTGTTAGGGTAAGACCAATTTGGGTCATTCATCACCAGTTGATGGGTTCCTGCTTTCCTCACTTTCCTAGAGATTGCTTGGTTTGAGCTCACATTTGCCTGGAATGGCAGAACTAAAGAACTGGCCTCATCTATCGCCCCATGAGACCAGGGCAAAGCAATGCCACCTTGTCTTCCAAGAATAAACATCTTGGCAAAAAGAGAGCATCAGCCTGACCCACAGATTGGGCAGGAAGGAAGCTGCTCTTCAGTGCTTGCATTTCTTCATCAGCCTCCCTCCTTCCTTTCTCTTTTGTTTCATTACTATTAGACAGAGAACCTGCAGGCAGGGATAGTCTTGTAAATATTGAATAAATTGATGATGATGATGATGATGATGATGATCCATGAGCGTGGTCGGATCTACAACCCAGTTTGATTATGCATAACTTGAATCTGCTTGTGGGGATATATGTATTCATCTTTCCTTCTTTCTTGGGTTGTTTTTCATTCTTCAGGAATGCTGGCAGACACCTTCAAGGCACTGCATTTTGAGGTTCGTTGTCACCTGTTCCTGAATGTGGGTTCCATGATGCGTGAGTTGAATGACGTAGCAAGACTAAGAGAACACAAAGGCTATGACTGCTTTGTTTGTATCCTGGTCAGCCGAGGGGACCATCAGGGCATTTTCTGCACAGATCATGTCGTTCCTGGATTCTCACTGGAGAGGGTGAAGCATTATTTTGTTGGCGACAGATGTCCTGACCTCTTAGGAAAGCCAAAACTCTTTTTCATTCAGAACTATGTTGAGGCCAGAAATTGGGAACATAATACCAGTCTGGTTGAAGCGGATGGAGATTTGTGTACTATTCCACAAGTAGCAGACGTCCTCTGGAGCCAAAGTACACTGGATGCGTCAGCCTTAGAGAGATCACCAAACTCCTCTTCCTACTATCTGACAGCTCTAGCAGAGCTCTTGATTGATCCACACAAGAGGTACAATGTTATTTTAGATTGAGGTGGGCAACTGGGGAAGGTATGGCAGATATTTCTCTGCCCTGGGATTCTCAAGGATGTACAGTCAGCCCCCTCCCAAAGCCCACCAAAATAAAACAAAGTGGCTAGAAGCCAACTTCTGGTTTTGAAAAACTCATATTTTTGATGTTAAATAGAAGGAGGTAGCAAACTATTTTAAAAAGTCAATAACTTCCTGTAGGCTTTCAGGTGAAAGAATTTACCCTAGGGGGAGTTAGAGTATGGGTGGTCTGGGAATCTGGAAGGCTCAAGGGCACCCCCCCTCAAAAAAAATTAGGAGCTGCTGGTGGCCCCAGGGCTACACTTTGCCCTCCTTTGTTTTATATACTGTTTTAGTATTTGCTCCTGAACATTCCCATAGGATACTTTTGTTCTGTAGAGTATGGAAGAGGCACAGAGCTGTCATGTACTCTGCAAAATTTAATTATCTGAAAGACTCAGATTTCACTTAAAACCATCATGAATTGGTGAAAATGGAATGACCAATGTAGATTTTCATGCAGTATAAAATTATGCATATGCAAAAGACAGATTTTCTTTGCACAGAATGTCTATGCACTGGGCACATCTTTAGAATGTGATGTGTACATCTCTGTTACAGTTTCCTGCCAAAAGTGACACGGACATGTCAAAGAGAGTTTTGCCTTCTTTACCTTTCCTATATCATATGGTAAAACAAAAAACTCTCCCAGAGCCCCTGGCTATTCATCTGGAGATTATTTTTCAAGGTTTTAGAAGTTATGTTCTCTTCAGTACTGAAAGACTTCATTCTATCCTCTCCACAATTCCTTTTCTTTGCAGGAACCTGCCTCTGCTGGATATTCTTGTGGAGCTCAACAACAGAGTTTATGAAAGGAACAGGACTAACCCTGCAGAGCAGTATTCTCTTGTGTTGAAGCACACCCTCAGGAAAAAGCTTTTTTTCTCCTGACAGCTAAACATACAAACCTGACCTGCGATGAGTGTGACCTGAAGTGGAGTGTTCTGGAAAGTTAACCAGTGTCTTTCTTTTGAAGAACCAAATGCTGTGGTATCAAGAAATATGTTGTACGTCTAAAGCTGCTGTGGGACACAACTGATAAATATCTGGCATATTACGTATGATGCTGTATCATGTTCTAGATGTCATTGATGATGTACCTTTTTTTAAGTTGCCTCTGATGAACATTTGTTGGGTTTCCTTCAGAGAAATATATTTCTTTCTAGCCCTCCTGAGTAGGTGTCAAATCAAGGGTAAACACACAGATCAGTTCAGGAGACAGATAGAGGCCTTGGCTGCCATCAGCTCCATATTGTGTAGTGCTTTGTGAGATAAAGAGCTCTCTGGTAGAAATGCCATTAAGATAGAAAAAGAGGTACATCTCCAAGCCTGGGCAACAGACACTCACTTTGAAGTTTTGAAGGTCTGAATGCCAGCTTTCCTTAAACTGCTGCCATCCAGATGTCTTGGACTACAAGAACGCCCATCATCCAAGTAGCCATAGTGTCTGGGATGTTGTAGTCTAGTACTTCTGAAGGGCACCAGCTTGGGAGAAAGTTGATCTGAATTATAAAATATACCAGTTGGAATTGCTTGTACATTTTTCCTAGCCTGGTTGCTGAGATTGTCTTTCTTGGACCTAGACCAAGCTCTAAACACCAGCTTCCCAGTGGCTTGGGGGCATGACCACACGCCCCCCCAGATGTCTTGAAGCCACCCAGCTGCCAAGATGTGGGCCAGCTTCCAGGTGCTCCAGCGGCACAGTACATGCTGCACGCCACCAGAGCCCCTTAAATCAGGCTTCCATCCACAGTGGGGCAGGAAAAGCAGGCAATCTCTTTCGCCCCATAATCTTGGAATTGAGTCCTGTATCACCATCAGGCCTTTTCCAATATTTACTGAGAGTATATCACAGAGTAATTCTTTCAGTGGGTAGCTTTTCCTCTTTAGTCTGGCCACCAGTTGTTTCAGGGTGGAATTGCACAGATAGGTGATATACTCCTTCCCACATACCTTATATTCAGAACTGAACTTTCTGCTAAGCACAGGGAGCTAAGAGGCCCCATACAACATAGGCATAGCACTAAAACATTGCTATTCTAGCAGGGCTTTGTTGCTGTGGGTTCATGACAAACTAAATTAGCTTACGTGGAGAAGCAGGCATGTGGCAAGAAATATGGAAGAAGTTCTGAGTGGGGTGGAAATACTGATATTGTTATAAACTGCAGAGTATAACAAGACATGATACGGGATTGAAATCAGATATATTTTTCTGCTGGCAATTGGACTGGCAATAATTCAGAAATGTTAAGGATAATTATTATCAGTAATATTTATTTATGCTTCTTTTGTCTAATCAATATTCTGTGTTTCACTTATGCGTGTAGTTTGCATGCATTATTTTCTTAAAACTTTCAGTCATTTATATATTGTGTTTTTGTTTTATGTTTTCCTTCCAACTCTCACAAAACACCTCAATGTTTTTTATAAATGTACCTATTCCTGGAAATATTGTCATGAAGAAGTCTTCCCTATCTTGAATTAGATTTCAGGAAGTTCAGTTCAAGCTATATACGTAATTCTGATCCTTTTTTTACAGTCCTTCAGGATTCCATACTCATCCCCATTCCCCAGAATGTTTGTGGGGGAAAATCTCCTCAAATAGGTCAGCAGCCACTCCTGGTGTGGTGGATATTTTAATACCATGGCCACTCAAAAAACTGAAGCAGAAAGTGACTTCTGGTCACTCCCAGGTTGGTGTTTAGGGAGCTCTGTGATTTTTAGGTGGGATATTGGCGCAAAACGTGGCCATTGTTGCTGCCATAATTGCTATATATACCCCACTTTGCTGTACTTGCAAAATTACTTTTTGGGACTTTTTTGTCCATGGTGGCTGGGAGTGGTAGTCCAAGAAAATGATTTACAAGCTGTGACTAACCCTGGGAAACTAGGGGGCACATGGAGGAAGCCACCTTACAATGAGTGAGATCATTGCTCCATCTTCCCCAGTGTTTGTCCACATAGATGAGCAGCAGTTCTTCAGATTCTTCCTGACAACAACTAAGCAACCATGTCTTTTAACTAGAGCTGTGCTCATATCACTTGGTGTAGTTTGTAGAAATACCTAGTATGTTTAGTTGTGCCGTGTTAAAGTCTGTTCTTAGTAGTTCACCAAACAGTACAGAGGCCAAATGAAGAGTGTGCTCAGCCAAAGTGATAATGTCTTATTCCATTCTACTTGCACAGTTTCCTTTGCTGAAGTTTTGATATTTTGAATATATATTTCCAGACTTCATAATTATTACATTATTAAAACTGTGTATTAATAATAATAATAATAATAATAATAATAATAATAATAATAATAATAATGTTTTATTTATATTTCCCGCCTCTCCCTACAGATCGAGGTGGGATTACACAATAAAAAGAATACAATGTATAAAATATAAACTTAGGGCAGGCAACTGCCACAGCCCTGAGTCCTCCAAGGACCAATGGTGGTGGGGGCTGGCAACTGATTATATTATATTAACATTACCAGTCCTCATATCTGTTTTAAGAGGCTTATGCTTAAGTCACATATTACTGTTTTAATGTACCTTTAAAAACACCAGACCTTTTCCTCTCTGGTTTTGGTTATAGGCTAGTACTTTGAAATACAGACTGTCAAAGCCTTTGGGATCTTCCAGATTATCTCTGGGTTTTTTTAGAAAACAAAGTTCTACTGTATAGATTTCCTAGACAGTTCTATGCAGAATTAATAAAAATAGTAAACATACCTAATGCTTATAGGATCAAACTATAAGGTAGCCGTCTTATAGAAACATAGAAGAAATGTAAGATTTATATATAAAAGAACATATTAAAGCATGACTTGTAATATTTCTAGGGTCTGTCACCAGATGGCCTTAAGCCTTCTCCTGTTGTCACTTACATGTTTAATTACATGTGTAAATAAGGTAGTGAACCTTTGGCCCTATATCCACTTCAACCAGCATGCTCAAGGAATGGGGTTTGTTATCTGAAATGTTTGGAGAATCTTTGGCTGCATCCGCACGGAGAAATAATCCAGTTTGACCCCACTTTAATGGCCATGGCATGCAGCATGGCTGTTAAAGTGGTGTCAAACCCTATTATTTCTGCAGTGCGGATGCAGCCAGAAATTCTCCAGCCTGGATTTGCAGAGAAATCTGGCCATCTAAATGTGCATACACTATTCATAATGATAGTGTCACATATATTTTGCCATTTAAATTGAAGAAGATGAATGAGCCTTGCTTTTGGATCTGCAAATTTGTGTGTTTTAACTCTTTACAATTGCGGTAAAGATTTATAAAATGTTTTTTCCCATGTAAATGGAACATGTAAATAACTTCCATTTAGGATTGTTAGTTCAAGCTAAGTAACTGATCATAGCAATCAGTCTAGAGGACATTTACACACCTGAGTCTCACCATCCTAGGTCACAACTTGACATACTCTTCAGAGGCAGTTGTAAACCAGAGCTGGTTCCAGCTCATGCTAGTATCAACTGGCTTTGGTTTATGCAGGATTATTTTTGGATAAAGGATGGCTTTACTCAGGGAATAGTCACACACAGAGATATGTGAACTGGTTACTTAGCACCAATGAATCTCAGCAGATTGCATGAACTGACTCCACTTAAAATTAGTTTGAAGTGAGATAAAAACTGAGGTGATAATCTGTAGCAGTTTATTCACACAACATATAATGAAATAATAAACCCGTGCATGAACCAAGTTTGACTTTCGTTAAGTAAAAGTTCTCTCTGATCATGGCAATGAAATCTGAAAAGTAAAAAAAACCCAACCCTAACAATGCTTTTCTAATGATCTTCTGTATTGTCTTCAAATAGTGCAATCTATTAAAGAGTGGACCCTGTGTTTAATATATGAATGCGCCAGAGCTACTATAGTTATGTCTTGAATATATAAGTACACATTTTTAAGATGTTCATACATTTTTCCACAGAGAGTTCATATACCAACCAAATTAGATTAGGGTTTCTTGAGGAGGTAAATGATTAAACATTCATTTTACAGAATTCAGGACAGACTCATTTGGGGATGTTGAAGCCTCACCAAATGCACAGAAGTTGTAGATATAATCTCTGACTCAAGCTCACCAGCCCATATATGAAAATGCAAATCAAATGTATCCCACAAGAGCTGAGTTTACACCTAAAGGTGGACCCAATTTGGCTCATTAAAATCACAACTAAAGCCACATTATGAGCGAGCATCTTCCTGGTGCGTGTAGTCAGCTTACTCTTTCTTTATCTCTCCCTTCACACAAATGAGTAAACTGGGCTACCTTTTAGCCCTCCAGATGTTTTGAACAGCAACTCCCACAATTGACTATGCTGGATGGTGCTGGTGGGAATTGTAGGCTAAAATATCTGGACCAAATGTTCTCCATGCCTGGGTTAGTGTAATACTAGATTTAGCATTATGGTTTGTTTTGCCCAAATAAATCAGGATGGTAAACCAGTTTTAAGCAGGATTTGTTGTTTTATACTGGTATTTTCTCAATATTTTTTTTTACACTAGTGTTTCCTCAAATTTTATCCTCTAGATATTTTGGATTACAGGTTCCAGAAATTCTCATTTTTTTCAGAATTTACATCCTATAGTACCTAAACCTTGGTGGGGAGGGGGAAGGCTTAATACAATAGGACTATTCCTTTGCCAATATAACTATGATGGTTTATGTAAAATACCAAATCCAAAAAGCTAGTATTCTGGTGCAACTTGCTGCCTCTTGATAGGTACACACATTCTAATACCGACATACCCCAGTTAACAAAAAGCAGCTCCTTTTTACAAAGGAGTTTATCACACGGGGAACAATTGGAAGTATAAACGGTGATTAACCCATGATTAACCTGCAATTACATGAATGTCACGTGCAAAGCACTATTTCATGAATAACCCATGATTATCCCTCAACTGCATTTTCACACAACATTGAGACGAAACGTGATTAAAGTGCCGTTATCCCGTGAATAACTAGACAAGAAACAGCAGGAATTTATTCATGGGATTTTCCAATGAATTACCTTTTGCTGTTTATTCCCTGGTTATTCGTGGGATAATGGCACTTGCGTTAATGTCCTTTTAAGCATGTTTTAATGTCAGTTGCGCAATTTTCATGGGTTAATCACTGTTTAAACTCAACTTCCCCAGTGTGATAAAGTCCATGGTCTTTTTATGCCCTCTCAGCTCCACTCTCTTTTCTCATCATCTGATTAGCTAGAATTTCTAGCATCATCAGCTTTGGGAGGATGGTGAAAAAGGGCTGGAAAAATGGAGGCTTTGGTATTGGCTTGTAGCAGTGTGTCCAGTAAATAATGCAAAAAAGCTTGAGCTGGCTGCTGAAAAGTTCTTGGCTCAGCCCACTTCCCAGAATCTAGCATAATTTTGTCACTAGCTTGAATGTGTTCTTTTGTATTGTAAATTGCTAATTCGCAGGATCGTAGCGCTAATTTCTGAATTTTTTCAAATCATTGATAGAACCATGTCGACGAAAAGTGTGGAATTTTCAAGTGCTGAACTTGGGCCATCATGAAGTTCCTGTTCTTGCAGAAGAAAACTCCAAAATAAACCAATGATTGTATGGTGCAAACGTTGAGTGACAAGTTCCTGTCATACTTAACTGTGAAGAAGTGGTATGCCAACTTTCAGCATGGAAATTTTGAGACTGAAGGTGCAGCAAGGACTGGGAGGCCCTCAACAATGTCACCTTCTGAAATTGAGTATGTTCATGACCTGATTTTGGCAGATAGGTGAATCTCAGCTAAAACAATTGCTGAGACACTAGAGATATCCTGGGAACTCATTGGGTTTATAATTCATGAGCAGTTTGTCAGCCAAACGTGTGAATGCTGACCAGAAACAAAATCAGTTGGATACCTTGATTTTGCAGCATTTTGAGTGATCTGGTAATAATTTATTTTGAAAAACTCATTGCTGTTGATGAAATATGGTTATATCACTACGATCAGGAGACCAAACAGGAGTCCTTGCAGTAACGGCACTCAGGTTCCTCAGGGCTGAAGAAATTCAAGACTCAAAAAGATCAGTAGGAAAGGTCATGATCACAGTTTTTTGGAATAAGGAAGGTATTTTGATAACTGATTAAAGGAGGCATTGAAAAGAATGGCAAAGGAAGTTGCGGAAAGGTGTTCTCTTTTTGCAGGACAAAAAAGGCTGATAAGACAATGGATAATTTGAAGAATTTGGGGTTTAATACCATCCATTTACTAGCTCTTGCTCCATCTGACTATTTCCAAGAGTTTGAAAGGAAGAAAAGTTTTGAATGATTCAGAGGTGATAGCAACAGCAGAACACTGATTTCAGTGATCACCCATCAGAACCTTTTTGGAAATGTTAAAGAAACTCGATGTGCCAAGTGCATCAAACTTTGGGATGAATATGTGGAACAACATGCAAGTTTCGTGTCTCTATGTGATTTCCTTCTTGGTTGGGCTGAGAACTTTTCAGCATCTCCTTGTACTGTCGCCATATATGGCTGCCTACCACAGCCAAGGTAAATGGCAGCTGCTCCAAAAGTCTCTTAAAGATCAAGTATAAACAGCAAAACAGAGAAAATGGGAAAGCAGATAAGCCTGCCTCACCAGCTATGCGTAGCACGTTAAAAACAGCAACAATGTAGACTTTTATGTTTGGACAAATCATAAGAAAGGAGCCTGGTGAAAGAAAAATAAAAAGTCATCCCTGGATGTATTTTGGGATAAGCTTTCCAATGGTCTCCAGAAGGTTCACAATGTTTTTCTTGTTTGGTTGTTGGATGTGTTTGTGTGTGTGTTTGTGTACATGTTTTTGTGTTGTTAGTTTTTTTTTGGTTTAGTTCTTTCATTTTGCATGTTCATGTTGATAATTTTGGATAAAAACTTTGCTAAAACCCATTGAGCTGCTCTTCTTTTTAATGATATAGGAATCTATTCCTATTCTTTCCATATTATTTCTGCCTCTGGTACCAAACTTTCTTTTAAAGAAGCAAGGCCTAGGAACACATCTGCCTCATTAACTGAAGTATACCTCGATTACTAATTCTGTATCTAAACACAGGGACTTTGCTGGCATGCTTGACTTAAAGAAATATTTATGAACAATTAATTAAAGCTAAGGACACAAATGGACACATTACATTGCTTCCAAAAATTATATTTTTATTCCACCTTGCTGCTTTAAGGAAATTCCTCATGTTTTGCACCCTCTAGAGTGCTATCTTCACATAAACCTGTGACTATAGATTACAGACTTGAAGTGCCAAACATTTTTGAATAGCCTCTTAACATCTTCCCATCATCCAAACCTGTAAATCCTTAAGTTCTTCATGGTCTCTATGAATCACACAAATAGGTTATTCTGCACATGTGCAGTAAAGCTTGGAAACTTCTGGTATCACTGGGCAAAACTCTCTTTGCAACTTTTTGGCAGTAGCTCTGCCCCCTCCATATAAGCCTGGCATCTTCCCACTCTCCCTAGTTCATTTCGTCTGCCATGTTAGCTGCTGGGAAGGAACCTCACTGCTCAGTATTGCTTGTTTCTCTCACATGCTGATTTTGAATTTGACTTCTGGACTTGACTTTGACAACTTTGGATTTTGGACTTGACTCTGCGAATCACTCGACCTCGGACTGTTTGACCTCAATTTTCGCTTCGATTTGGCTTTAACTTTGGTTGGAAATGTCATTGCACTCCTTTAAGCGCTGTGGGAAGTGCGGTGGTAAGATTCCCAGTTCTGACCCTCCTTTTGTTTCCTCTGGGCGAAGGGCACAATGTTCAACCCTGTGCCCTTTGCAGTCCATGACTTCCCAAGCTCTTAGAAATAGGGACAAGAGATTGAAGACTGCTGTTTATGAGCATGCTTTGAGACCCCAGTCCATTCCCGTGCCCTCCACCGCTTCTGTGGCCCTCAGCCCGCAGAATTTGGTGGGGCACAACTACTGGGACCCAGGCATCTAAGGGGCTCATCCCATGCTGTAGTCCCATTTAACATGGGATGGGGAGGCTTTAAATTGTAAATCATGCCTGAATATATACGTTTTAAATCATAGAATCATAGAGAATCATAGAGTTGGAAGAGTCCTCAAGGGCCATCCAGTCCATCCCCCTGCCATGCAGGAACACTAATCAAAGCATCCCGACAGATAGCCATCCGGTCTCTGTTTAAAAACCTCCAAAGAAGAAAAGTTCACCACTCTCCAAGGGAGTGTGTTCCCCTGTCGAATGCTTATGTTGAGGTGGAATCTCTTTTCCTTTAGCTTGAATCCATTGCGTCGAGTCCTATTCTCTGCAGCAGCAAAAAACAAGCCTTTTTCGGGACATCTTTTGATTTCCATTTTTGTGCCAACGTCATTCTCGCTGTGGTGATCAAATAAAAAAGAATTTTTCCAAACTTTTTTTCCAGATTTTCCTCCCACATATTTAGCAAATAAAATTCTGGGTTAATTTGAGTCTTTATTTGAAGAATTTTACATATAACGTCATGTACTTTAACCCAATAATTTTTCACAAATTTACAAATCCACCAGCAATGGTACAATGTACCGGGCTTTTCCCCACATTTCCAACATATGTTACTTTTCGATTTGTAAATTTTATATATTTTCTGTGGTGTTAAATACCATCTAAAATATATTTTGTAATAGTTCAAAAGATGTCCCGAGTATAAAAGAATGGTTAATAAAATTATATGATGCGATTGAAATGGATGAACTGGCACAAATTATGAGATTGGAGCCAAGAGAGAGAGAAAAAAAAAGAATGGAAACCAATATTAGGAAATTTGGAATATGTATGGGGAAAATTAGCAGTGATTAGTTTCTAGTATTTACTAAAAAAAAAAGAGTTAAAAGGAAATAAATTTTAAAAGAAAATACATAAATAATATGAAAGGGAAATGGAGATGGAAAGAGATGAAGACATTTGAGAGGAATGAATTTGAATTTAAAAAATAATATAAAATAATAGGACAAATATAATACACAAATGGAACACGGAGATATATAGTTTTGTAATTAAAATAAATAAGATAAGAGTCGAAGCGAGGAAGCTTCTCAATAGCTGGTAAAGGTTAAGAAGGCTAAGATATAGGATGTTATCAACCAGTATTAGTAAGAAGGAAGTTTAGTGCAGAATGAATGGATTGGAAGGGAAGGGAAGTAAAGAAGCAAGTGAAAGAAAATGATGGTTATGAGGGAAGATGCAGAAAGGAGGTAGACGAGAGTATGAGAATGTAGATGAAGGTTTGAGGAAGTGAGAGAGGAGAAGAAGAAAGAGGGATGGGAAGTAGGGAAGAAGAGATGGAAAGATGTTGGAGATTGACGGAAGGAAGGAGGAGGTGATAGAAAGATTTGGAAAGACTTGATAGAAGATATAGATAGTGATGGTGTAATATATGGTTAGTCTTGAAAAGGAATCTGGGAAAAATTAGAAGAAAGTAGATAGTGATGAAGATGAGAGAAGCAGGAAGATAATGATTTATTTCTTCTTCCCTTCTTGAAAACTAAACATGAATAATTTATGTCTATATTTGTGTTTATATTTATAATTCACGAGCAAGATAACTTAAAGAAGGAGAGTTATTTGTTAATGTGTTTGAAATGTATGTGTTGATCATTAATTGTTGTGTATAAATGCCTATGTATTATTTGTCAATTAGAGTTTGTATGTTTGTTTTAATTGTTTGTAATAAAATTTATTTATTTTTAAATTAAAAAAAGAAAAAAGAAAACAAGCCTCTTTCCACTTTGGTCTAACACCCATTCAAATATTTGAACATGACTATCATGCCCCCTCTTAACCTTTTCATCAGGTTAAACATTCACAGCTCCCCAAGGAGGTTCCTCCTTAGGCTTCCAGACCTTTCACTATTTTGGTTGTCTTCCTCTGGATACTCTCCAGCTTCTCAACCTCCTTTTTGAATTGTGATGCCCAGAACTGGACACGTATTCCAGGTGAGGCCTGACCAAAGCAGAATAGAGTGGCACTATTACTTCCCTTGATCTAGACACTATACTCCTGTTAATGCAACCAAGAATCGTGTTGGCTTTCTTGGCTGCCGCATCACACTGTTGACTCATGTTCAACTTGTGGCCTACTAAGACTCCTAGATCCCTTTCACATGAACTGTTGTCTAGCCAGGTGTCTCCCATCCTATATCTGTGCATTTAATTTTTTCTGCCTAGGTGTAGGAACTTACATTTTCCCCTGCTGAAGTTCGTTGTTAGTTTTAGCCCAGCCCTCTAATCTGTCAAATTCATTTTGAATTTTAATCCTGTCCTCTGGGGAATTAGCGACCCCTCCCAGTTTGGTATCATCTACAGCAGGGGTAGGCAACCTTTCCCCTTTAAGGGCCGAGAGACTTCAGCTCCCAGAAGCCTCAGCCATGTTGGCCAATAGTCCCATGTTGGCCAATAGCTCCTGGGATTCTGGGAGCTGAAGTCCCTCGGCCCTTAAAGGGGAAAGGTTGCTTACCCCTGATCTACAGTTTAATTAGTATGGTCTCTATTTCTTCATCCATAACCAAGTCATTGCTAAAGATGTTGAATAGCACTGGGCCCAGGACAGATCCCTGTGGCACTCCACTAGTCACCTCTCTCCAGGATGAAGAGAAGCCATTGCTGAGCACCCTTTGGGTTTTGTCAGTCAGTCAATTACAAATCCAAATACGTATGTAAATTGTAAATCAAGCCTGAAAACAGAAACTTTAGGGTACACTTTATTTTCCTTTTGACTCTGAACAAGGAGGTCTGGGACTTGCAGTATTTGAGAAACCAAGTGTCATCTCAGACTTGGGAGTCCTAGTAAAATTACAAATGCATACCCACTCTGTTGTAAAAGGTCTGGGCTCACTATTCACTGTTCAGAACATTGTTTTGTTCTTAACACTATGTCTGATTAGCTTCAGCAAATCTCACAACATCTTTACAAAAATACAGGGGGGAGAAGCATGGATTCCCATCCACCCCTATGAGTGTTTTCATTTTATGTTTGGGAATGTCCTCCCTGTTCCTCCAGCGTCCTCCATTCTCCCTTGGCGTGGAGGAGGCCTGCTCCCAATGCCCCACAGAAGACAGCAACCATGACTACTACTACTACTGCCACCCCCATCATCCCCACCCCCCATTTTCTGAGGCCGGGCGGCGCCTCTTTTGCTACGTGAGGCTGACGAGGAGGAGGGCCTTTCTTTTTCTGAAACCAGGAAATTCAAAAAAGAAATCCACTTTGAGAGGCGGGAGGAGTCCCTAGTCTCCCTTTCTCGCCGTGGAAAGAAGCCTGATTGATTTAAATTTTGGTTATTTTAGGCCTTTTGGAGAGAAAGGCGCCCAATTTCTCCAGCGCTTTTTAGGCCTCACTTTAGGCCCTTTTCTCTCGAATGGACTCTGAGGTAAATCTTTGAACTCAGGTACGTCTGGATCCTCCTCGCTATATCTCTTTCTCTCGCTATACTTCGGTGTTAAAAGTCTTAAAACCCTTGGCCTTCTTAGTTATTGAAACCCTTGGCCTTCAAATTTCCAGGAAACCAGCCCATTTCCCTTCCCTGAAATGGGAAAGAGAAAGTAATCAATCAAAGGCCTTTGGCGTCGGCGTCGTCGTCGGTTGTTGCATTTTTAGCACTATAGGAATCTTGCAAAAGTTTCCTCAGCTCAGAAATATGATAAGAAATGTTGCTGCTGTTGTTGTTGTGGGTCTTCAATTAGTTTCAGGCTTATGGCGACCCTCTCATGGGCCAGACTTGGTCCTCCTTTTCCAGGACGCGTCCTCCATTTCAGCCTCCTCTCCAGGAGAGAGTTCCCAAAATGTCCTCCATTTCGAGCAGGCTTAAGAACAAAGTGACCAGAGGCTGTGTCCTCCTTTCCCAGGATATGCCCTCCATGTCTGCCTCCTCTCCAGGAGGAATTGCCAAAACGTCCTCCATTTGGAGCATGACTACAAAACATGACTTTACATTAATAAGTATTTTTAGCTTTATATTCGGTCACATCCTCCCATTTTTTCTTCAGTTTCCTACCTTTTGCGATGCTTTGTCCTCCTTTGTGGCGAGAACATCTGGTCGCCTTGATCATGGTTGTTGTTTTTGGCAAGATTTATTCAGATTTGCAAGATTTATTCAGATTTGAAATGCTGTACGCCGCCCCGATTGCCTAGCAGAGGGGCGGGATATAAATAAAAATTATTATTATTATTATTATTATTATTATAGAATGGGTTTGCCTCTGAGGCTGAGAGAGTGTGACTCACCCAAGGTCACCACTCAGTGGGCTTCCATAGCTGAGCTCCATGGATTTGAAACCTCCCATAAAAGTTTGTGGGAAGCACTGAGGACACATCTGACAAAATGGCAAAACAAGGCTGATACTTACTAGTTTTATTAGTTACATTTTTATATCCCCCCCTTAGGCATTTTATGGTTCCACGGCACAACAACAACCTGCAACACAACACAACACAACAATGTTATTGTGTGTTTTGCTAAAGGCATAAAGTCACTTCCCAAATGTCCTTGGCCTCCATAGAATTGGAAAGATTTTTCCTGGCCTGTATTTATCACCTGGGCTGTCATTTGGGAGGGGAAAAAATGATTTTTGTCTGTTTATTTTGTGAATTAAATGTAATAACTCTCCAGAGAGTTGCATTTGAGTAAGACCAGGGGTTGTTCAATCAGTCAGTTCAATTGGTACATAACATCTACTTCTCATTTCTTTTAATAATTAAAAAGACCAAACAAATAATCACAATTTCTTATAACCCTGAGCAGTAATTTCTTACCCTCCTTCTTTTTCCCAACTTTCATAAAATCACTCAGAAATATAATAGCAGTTTAACTTCTTTCTTGTTTGTTATCAAATGATGTGAAAAACCTAAAATGGAGTAGGGGAGCATTATTGTTGTGTCACACTTTCCAGGGGAGTAGTAGTAGCCATGTTTGTTAGTTTATTAACAGCAAAACCTTGTGGCACCTTGAAAGACCAGAAAGTTTCATTTTGTATAAAACTATCCTGGGCAAGCTAAACTCTCCAAGGAAAGGAGGATTTAAGCCAGATAAAATTGGGGAGTCTTTCAGGGATCACAAGAAGTTTTGTTGTTGTTGTTGTTTCATTGGTTTTAGATTATTCTGGGCATTGATGCCCCATCTCCCCAGGCACCATCTTAAAAGAGGCATATTTCCTGTGTGAGATAAGGTTGGCTTGCTAAAATGGCACTTCCCCTGTTCTCCTCACTCTCCAGAAGTCATTTTTCGATTTTAAAAATTAACACTGAGCGAAATGTTGTCTGATTAATCAAGGGAAGGAAACTTTTTAATTGTTCAAAGGAGCTTTTTTTTGGGTAGGGGGGAAGAACAAAGTTTTGCAAAATTTGTATTTTCTGAGCATGCGTAGAAAGTGGCGGATATACATTTGTCACTCTAAAGCTCTGAAGTCACCTCATTGTTTCTTGAAAGACGCAGTTCTGTTACACGTGCTTACTCAAAAGGAAATTATATTCAGTTCCCCAATAAATACTAGCAAATACATTATCGTGAAACTCCTGGGTTAGACTGATGAGTGAAGAGATTTCATCAGACACTCAAGTAAATCCATTGACTCCACTGAACGCTGATTTGTTAGTACCAGGGAAAGGAACTGTCACTAGATTTAGAGGAACTAGTGACACTTTTTCAATGTGCATGATTCCTTATATATATATCTAAGCATGTGTTTGTGTGTGTGTGGTTTCCTCCCCTTAAAACTGTTGTACCTTGACCCTGTGTCTAAATTTATTCTGCCTTTTTGGCCTACTGCCATCACCTTCGTTTTATAGTAGGGCATATAGTCCTGAATGCACTTAGTTATGAGTCAAAGGGTCCTCCATATGAGGATCGTAACACGGGGGCTGCATCCACATTGCAGAAATAATCCAGATTGACAATACTTTAACTGCCATGGCTCAGTGCTATGGAAGTCTAGAAATTGTAGTTTGTTGTGGCACCAGAGCTCTCTGACAGAGAAGGCTAAATGCCTCACAAAACTACAATTCCCAGAATTCCATAGCATTGAGCCATGGCAGTCTAAAGAGGTGTCAACCTGGATTATTTCTGCAGTACAGATGCAGCCGAAGCATAGAAGATTAACAGAGTAGGAAAGGGGTCAGAAGAATATAGTCCTCTACATGCTGTTGAGATTGCAAATCCAGTCAGGCCTGCACAATCAGTTATGAGGGATAATAGGAGTTGCAGTCTAAAGACATTTGCAAAACCACATGTTCCCCAATCATGGTGCAGGCTAAGTATGAATCTCTCCCTAAAATACAAGGATACGCCTTCAGAACAAAGCTTCTGCTTGGGATTTTCGTCTTCCCAAATCATGAGATATAAAGCATGCCTTCAGTGCAGTGTGATGATCAATGGAGGAGAAAGTAGATCAGTGAAGAAGGAGGTCTTGCCTGAAAGGGGTCCACTTTCAGCATCTTACTGCTCTCTAGCATTTGATACCCATTCCAGGTTTTTATATCCCTCAAGAGCGGGGAATGCCCCACAGTCTGAGAACCAATTTTGTAGAAAGGAAGAATTTTTGTAGTAAAAATGCCAGGCTAGGAAATGCAGGTTTGAATCAACAGCTGTGACAGGAGGAGAGTTTGGGCCAGTTGCTAGCTCTCTACTGCTCTACGTCACAGGATGGTTGTGAGCGTAAAATCGGGGTAAACAAACCACACACAGTATGTATTCACGTATAAGTCTAGAAATTTTAGTCAAAAAATTGACCCAAAAAACCTGAGTTGACTTATCCTTGCACCAATGTAAATACTGTGCTTTAACTGCTATTAAAAAAGGAACCATCACCTGGTAAAAGGCAAGAATATAATCTGTCCTGGAATACTGGCCTTCTACTCTCATCTATTTTAGCCTTTAGTATAAGCACAGTTATCCTTGCTGAAATTTTGTAAGTTCTTTGGCATTGCTTTCCTTTGCTCCTAAGTTTTACCCTTGACTTATCCATGAGTCATATCAACCTCCATAATTTTGGCCTCTAAACTGACCCTTGATTTATACATGATGTCGACTTATAGTTGAGTATATACGGTATATTGGCTTGAGGTGTTCAAGGGGAAGATTTGATATAAATGTTATAAATAAACAAAATTATGTAGTGGTTGTATTAACAGGCATTTGTTAAATAACACATTGCAATCAGGGCTTGGATGTTCTACTTGTGTCTCTGATGGGAAGAGGACAGAGATAGTAGAAAATCCTGCATGTGTGACACTTCTGATGAAGTTGCCTTAACAGGAGAGTGAAATACCATGAGAGGTGCCAAGGAAAGGAATGGGAGCGCTGTTACATCATGTCACAGGTTTTGTACTATACTTTTGGCCTGATTGCTTATATTTGTAAGCCGCCTTGATTGCTTAGGCAAAAGGCAGGATATAAGAAATAAATTATTATTGTTGTTGTTGTTGTTATTATTGACAATGAGCAAATACAAACTCAATAGGTGACAAGGTGGACAGAAACTGATATTTGGGTTTTTAAAAATATGAATGGTATTTGAAAAAAATTAAAACTGTGCATACGAATATTCCCTTGAGTAATAATTAAATTATTTAGTATCAGTCTAGTGTTGTGTTGTGTTTAAAGCTAATCTCGCAACGGAATCTCAAAACTAATTGCTAGCTTCAACTAATAGCAGGATTTATATAAGTGTTGACTTAGTAGTTGATTCAGTGGGTCTTTTGTACCTAGGAGTAGCAATAGGATTTAAGTTTAGATCATTTCCTTCACCAGATACCCTTCTTTTTCCTTATGTAAAAAGAAGAATCAATTTTAGTATTCAATTGTTTACACTACATATCAAATAGGCATGTCTTTTTCATCTTGCAAAACATCTAGTTTCCCTAATAACTATCAGACTTTAGTTAAATTTACTAGTCTTGGCCTTTCATTTTGATTTTGTGCTTTGTTTTCTGGTGGGGTTGGTGGGGGCTGAGCCAAGGCAGAATTGAGCAGAAATAGTAACACTGGAAACACCCTGCTGCTTTAAATAATTGGCTTACATTTCCTTGGTATTAGTCAGAATTTCTGCCCTTCATATGGCTGTTGGAAGTCTTGCCAAGGTGTTAAAAAATTGGAGTAGTGATCGTAGAGATCCTGGGATCTTAGAGATCCTGGTTGTTGTTGTTGTTAAATGCTCTCAATCCCACCTCAACACATGGTGACTTTGTGGAAGAGACATCTCCAAGGCCCCTTGTCCTTAACTGCTCTGCTCAGGTTCTGCAGACTCAAGCTTGTGACCTCTCTAATTGAATCCAGCCATTTGGCATGTGGTCTTCCTCCCTTTCTATTGCCCTCTACCTTTCCCAGCATCATTGCCTTTTCCAGTGACTCGTGACTTCTCATGATGTAGCCAAAATATAACAACCTCAGTTTAGTTATCTTGGTTTTCAGAGATTGCTCAGGCTTAATCTTTTCTAGGACCCATTTTTTGCTGCAAGGATGGAGCTTCTCCATCTATTTCCCCTTTAAGGGCCGAGGGACTTCAGGTCCCAGAAGCCTCAGCCATATTGGCCAACAGTCCAGTGTTGGCCAATAGCTCCTGGGATTTTGGGAGCTGAAGTCTCTCGGCCCTTAAAAGGGAAAGGTTGCCTACCCCTGGTCTATTCCTTATTGTGTAGTTTATTTGGTTTTTATATTGGCTGCTTGGTGATGTCCATGTGTAGAGTCTCCTCTTTGGTTGTATGAAGAAGGTATTTGCAGTGAACAGATTGTTGGCCTTGCAAAACTCTATCAGTCACTCTCCTGCTTCATTTCTTGAATTGAGCCCAAATCTCCTCACTGTCTTTGATTCTGCTCTGCTTCCTACTTTGGCATTCAAATCGCTTGTGAAAACCATGCAATCCTGTTTTGGTGTGTTGTCGATTTCTTCCTGGACTCCGTTTTAGAAATTCTCAGTTTCTTCTGCCTCTGTGGTTGGTGCATTTACTTGGATATTATGATGTTTATCATTATAGAGTAGCCATTGGCAAATGAGTCAGAGAGACACACAAGACTTATTCTAGAGATGTTGCTGAACTACAACTTCCATCATCCCTTACCATTGATCAAACTGACTGGGGCTGAAAGGAAAGGAAATCCAATGATGTTTGGAGGGTCACTGTTCCCATGCCCTGTGTAACACCTTGTTGCCAATGTTTGTGCATTAAAAGACTGATTTCATTTCCTTATAGTTTGTTCCTGTGGGAGAAAAACTTACTTCCATTTCTATAATCACCCTTGGTTTCTTTGTAGTTTTTTCCTTTATGAAAATTAATTCTTTGTTTCCTATTGCATTTATTTTGTTTCACGGCTATTTATCTTATAAACGAGTTCATCTCACTTAGTTTTTATTGTTTGGGGGATGGCAGCGTTTTCACCTGACAGTAGGCTATAATTTAGAGCTACATACATGAGCCAGCCTGGTGTAGTGGTTTAAGTGTTGAACTATGACTGTGGAGACCAAAGTTCAAATCTACTCGACCATAGAAAACCCCTGAGTGACCTTGGTTGAGTCACATTTCCTCAGCCTTAGAGGAAGGCAAAGGCAAACTCCCTCTGAACAAATCTTGCCAAGAAAACCGCATGGTAGGTTTGCCTCAGGCTCACCATAAGTTGGAAACTATTTGAGGGCACACAACAACAACATGCATGAACAGAAAGGAGCTTATGCAAAACTTAGGAGGCATGTGTGCATTAGAATATTCCTTATTTTGGGATGATAGAGATGTGAGGAGGCCCAGTAAAGAAGAATAAGATGGCTGAGACCCTGCATCAACAGATATAGCTACAACAATGGAGTTATGTCATGGTAGCTATTTCTGCTGATTGTAGGTTTTGTGTTTCTTCAAGTCATTTCTGACTGCTGGAGAGCCTAAGGTGAATCTATCATGGGGTTTTCTTGATAGGTTTCTTCAGAGAGGGTTTGCCATTACCATCTTCTGAGACTGAGAGAGAGTGTGACTTGCCCAAGGTCACCCAGTGAGTTTCCATGGCTGAGGTGGGATTCGAGTCATAGTCCAAAGCTCAAACCACTACACCACTCTGTCTCCCATGCCACTCTGCAATAACCTACCTCTTAAACAAGGCAGCACCCCATCCCAAAGTGCTACAGATTGAAGTCTTGGGAAGTTACAAGTGGAAGTCACTCTTCCAATCATGGGGTGCATTGAGAGAAGCAACTGGAGAGGCCCCTCTGGTTCTGCCACAAATGTCTTGGTGTATTATTCTGTGACCGGTAGAGAGTTACAGTTGTCATTTCCCAGTGCCCTGATCAGTTATGTTGTACGCTTTGGGATTACAGTCAGCCATACCAAAATTCATGAGATCATAAGTCCAGCCAGATAGCCAGAGTGGTGCATTGATTTGAGTGTTAGACTATGACATTGGGAGACCAGTTCAAATCCGTGCTCTGTCATGGAAACCTATTCGCAGACTTTGGGCACGCCACGTTTTCTTAGAGGAAGGCAAGAGCAAACCCCCTCTGAGCAAATTCTGCCAAGAAACCCTCATGATCGGCTCACATTAGGGTCACCATAAGTCAAAAAGGACTTGAAGGCACACAGCAACGACAGCAACCTATCTAATATAGACTTAGGGCCTTTGCAGAGTGCCAGAAATAATGCAGCTTGAGTCCACTTTAACTGCCTTGGCTCAGTGCTAGGGAATCATGGGAACTGTAGTTTATTGTGGCACCAGAGCTTTCTGACATTGAAAGCTCAATATCTCAGAAAAACTACAGTTCCCATGATTCCCTAGCACTGAGCCATGGCAGTTAAAGTGGACTCAAGCTGCATTATTTCTGGCAGTCTGTAAAGACCCTTATTAACCTAAAACAGCAAATTGATCAGTTCCTGTCCATGAATGTGAGACAATAATTCTATCCTTTTCAGAAGTGAGTCCAAGGAGAGCACTAAAGATTTGAATTGAAGGCACACAACAACAGCAAGGTCATACTTGTTTTATGCCTTCAAGTCATTTCCAACTTACGGTGATCCTAAGGTGAACCTATACGTTTTTTTCCTTGGCAGACTTTGTTCGGAATGTATTTGTTTGCCCTTGCCACCTTAAGCTGAGAGAGTGTGACTTGCCCAAGGTCACCCAATGGGTTTCTAAGGTAGAGTGGGGATTGGAAACCTGGTCTCCCAGCGTCCTAGTCCAACACTGGAACTGACTACTCTGCATGGAAGTTTACTACAAGTCTTTTATTTTCTTGCATATTTTTGTATCTCACCTTTCTTCAGCCCTCACAGAATGGCAATAGAAAAATAATAAGATATCCATGAGGCCCGTTGTTGTGAAGTGGTTTGGCTGTTGGACTAGGACTTTGAAGACCTGTTTTGAATCCACACTCATCTGTGCAAACCAGCTGGGTGGCCTTGGACAAGTCACACTCTCTCAGCCTCAGAGAAAGGGAAGGGAACACCCCCTCCAAAGAAATCTGCCGAAAAAAATCCCCTGTACTAGATAGCTTGTGTAGCCTACATACTCTAAAA
This sequence comes from Phrynosoma platyrhinos, assembly GCA_020142125.1. Taxonomy (NCBI): domain Eukaryota; kingdom Metazoa; phylum Chordata; class Lepidosauria; order Squamata; family Phrynosomatidae; genus Phrynosoma; species Phrynosoma platyrhinos. The sequence goes on from CM034701.1 coordinate 194,765,623, forward strand.
GCACCAGATCCCCTCTGATATTGAAAGGCAAGCATGGTTGGTTTGTACTTGGATGAAAGACCTTAATTTAATTGCAGGTGCTGTAGGATATATTTCAGAGGAAGGAACTGGCAAACCCACTTCTGAGTAATCCTTGCATAAGAAAACTGGATGAAATTCATGGGGTCGCTATAAGTTGATAGGTTACTTGAAGGGACATATAGACACACACAGGTACGCCTTATGGTTGCCATAAGTCAAAAATGATTTAAAGGCCTGCAACAATAACAGAGTAAAACTGTAAATGCCCTTAAGGCCTTTAAGTAAACCCTTCAGTGGTAGAGGCAGATCTTATATCTCGTGAGAGGGAGTTTTATAAGTCAGGTACCATATTATTTGGGACGGCACATCCCCTGAAGGTCCTCATGTATGTTTTTTGGGAGTTCTCCCGGATTCTGTGCTTAAAAAGCTCAGTGGTTGTGGTGCTCAGGAGTAGTTTGTGCAATAAAAAATAGGTAAGATCATTCTTGAGCAGCAAGATCAGGTTAATATAAGTGAACCCTGTATCTCACAGAGAAAAGGTTATTCATCTTTAATCAGTGCTTGTATACCTTAGTCTAATGTTCTAGTGAATTTTAGATTAAGGTACGGGATTTTGAAGTTTGTATTTATTAGCATTAGATGCCTTCATATATTTATTTTTTAATCAAAAAGGTGGCATTGAAACATTTTTGTAAAATGATACAAAAACCCGGTCCCAGAAGTGGAAACAAATTGGAGCCCTTGCTGGGTGAAGTGCACAATATGCCAGCTCTTTTTTTAATGCACTGAGAGAAGTCATGGAAGAGAGAGCACCATTGTTGTAGCTTCACTTTTAAGTGAAATTGCTATAATCTTATAATGAACAAAGTATGAGCTTAGACTGTTTCAGTAGTTTTAACTGTAACTCAGAAAAGTTACTGTTTTGGATTCTAGCTCTATATTGGCTGGAGTATTCTGAAAGTTGTCCTACAAGTAACATTTTCAAGTTCTGTTTCTAAGCATAGCTCAGCACCCACATGAACATGTGTGTCCCTCTGAACAGAGAGAAGATTGGAGACATGAACAACACTTTTGGCTCCTCTAGACCTTGCCTGAACTCTCCCTGGAAGCCAAGATGATTAAATTGAGGCTGCCGTACTTTGGCCACATCATAAGAAGGCATGACTCATTTGAAAGGACAATAATGCTAGGAAAAATAGAAGGCAGACGAAAGAGAAGAAAACCACATGCTAGATAGATTCAATCGTGGAAGTCATGGGCCTGAATCCACAAGACCTAAGCAGAACAGTGGATGATAGGGGGGCTTGTATATGTCTCATATACAGGGTTATCTTGAATGGAGGTTGATTCAAGGGTAGCTGACAGCATCAACAGTCCTCCTCCTTCACTTGTTTGAGTCTCTGCTGAATTATTTACCTTCTGATTTGCTGCTGTTATGTCCTTTCAAATGGACTCTGACTTACGATGACCCTGTCATTCATAGAGCTTTCATGGCAAGATTTATTCAGAGGAGTTTGCCATTCCCTTCCTCTTGAGAGAGTGTGACTTCCCTAAGGTTGCCAAATGGGTTTCTGTGGCTAAGTGGGAATTTGAACCATTGTCTCCCAAAGTCTTAGTCCAATACTCAGACCACAGTATCATGGTGGCTCTTGACTTTTGTTTAGCTGTGACAAAATAATTTACCTCACACTAACAGCTTCTTTTTGAGCCAACTCAGGAGTAAAGTGGATATGCTTATGTTCCTGATTCTAACATTCTCAATATTTGTTCATGTGTGTATGTGTTTATTATAGTTTGGAAACATGTTTTTACTATATAGCTCCTACATGTTCCCAGCTAGTATGCTATAACTGACCTAAATGCCTTAAAGACAATGGATCTTTGAAACTAAAGATGGTCAGCCCTGGTCAGTACTTGGATGAGAGAATGCCAGTGAATACCAGGTGCTGTAGGCTAAATTTCAGAGAACCAACCAACAAAACCACCTCTGAGTATTCCCTGCTTAAAAAACACTATGAAATTCATGGGGTTGTCATAAGTTGACAGGCGATTTGGACACAACGTATACATGTAGTCACTACCACAGAATATGCTAGGGACTTCTGGAAGTTGTAGTGCAAAAAATTGCTGTTCCCAGCTCTTGATTTTTTTCCCCAGCCCAGCATGTTAGTTATTTTTCAATCATTTTATCTATGTTTTTAGGAATTTTAGTGTCTGAGAAAAGCAACCATCATGGAAGAAGATTCTATGAAGTTTCGCCAGCAGCTTCTGGCAATTGATGACAATCTTGGGAAGGAAGATGTGGATGCCCTGAAGTTTCTATGCAGTGACTTTATCTCCTTAAAGAAACTGGAAACAGTGGAGGCAGCACACGATATTTTTCAGCTCCTCATAAAAAAGAACTTATTAAATAAGGAGAATACTTTTCTCATAGCAGAGCTTCTCTACAGGATTAAGTGTATCTTCCTGCTTCAAAAAATTGGCTACACCAAAGAGGAGGTTCAAGACAACCTGCCTCTGAAAGGGATGGTCTCTGAGTATCGGTGAGTCTTGTAGACCTGATGATTCCTTTTATTTGGAAAGCATGAAATGATAGTCTACCTTCCTTCAGATGCACATCAGACATTTTTGCTATTTTATTCAGATGGGGAATTATTGATTCTTTGCATGTTTTGGCCTACAACTCCCATCAGATTCAACCAGTATGACTAATGCTAAGGCAGGGGTAGGCATCCTTTCCCCTTTAAGGGCCGAGGGACTTCAGCTCCCAGAATCCCAGGAGCTATTGGCCAACATGGGACTATTGGCCAACATGGCTGAGGCTTCTGGGAGCTGAAGTCCCTCGGCCCTTAAAGGGGAAAGTTTGCCTACTCCTGTGCTAAGGGGATGTTGGAGTTGTAGTTCAAAACATCTGAAAGACCCAAGGCTCCCCACCTCTTACCTGAGGGAAGATTGGATCCTATGTCTGGATAAGTTACATCAGAGCTTCTCCACAAAGTACTGTGGAGGTTTGGTTGCAGTGATGTGTGGGATGCTAATGGGAGAATATATGCACTGCACTTGTATAATAATAGCTAGCTCACCTTACTTAACTTTTCATACAGACAAATGCTGTATGAAATATCTGAGGAACTCACTGAGGAGGATGTGAAGACGGCCATGTTCCTTTTGAGGGAACAGATTCCAAAGAAGCAATCCACTACGGTGAGTGAAGTACAAAGACTATAATAAAAGAATTCCAGAGTACTGGCTAGCAAAAACAAACAGGTTTTGATTATACATTGATGTTGGCAGTGGACTGTATTGATTAACAGATTGAGGATTAAGAAAACAAGGGGGCAGAATAAAACCTGAGACACATCAGCTGGTGGTGATGCTAATAAATATCACCACTCTCAATAAAAAGTCTGAGGTGATGTGATTCTTCTCTGCCAAACTGCCCAGGTATGTTAATTGTGGAATAACCCACAACATGAGGTGGTGGCTTGTCATGTAAGAATCTAAGCCATCCCAAATCAAGCAAGCAGAACCTGCAGATTCAAAGGATTGATCCTCCATGGCACTGCATTTGATAAAATGAACAAAGTACACAAAAAATAATTTTATTATTATGCCATAAGTTTGTTATTAAGCCAAATTCTTTAAGAAGACTTTGCTGGATTTTTTTCTACCACAGATACAGTTACCTATGTAGAAATGGTTTCCAGGATGGACTCTGTCCTCAAATGAGCTATGTATCATCCACCCCTTTTGATATCAGGTGAAAGAATAAGGCTGGGTTCACTCTCTTTCTTTGGTGTGGAGTGTAGAAATTAACTGTTTTGCAACAGTGGCATACGAATGAAGGTCTTCAGAGAGCAGGATACAAATATTCAGGATACAAATATTCCAGCTAGCATCAGATGAACAGCTGTGGTGATATTAAAGTCAAATCCTTCTGGACATGGTTGTATGTAATTTTGCTATGAGATGGGGCTATGATAAAGTGGCAGTTAGGAATAAAAGAATTCCAAGAGGACTGTAATCATGGCTTGATTATTGCTTGTACCCTGTTCACACAAATGGTCACTACTAAAGTGGAAAGAAAGAAGGATTACCTTAAGGTGGGTTCTCTGCCATAGTTTAGGGGAGGGTGGGAGAACCTTTGGTCCTCCAAGTGTTTTTGGACTCCATTTCTCTTCAGCCTTTGCTGCTATTGCCTGTCCTGATGGGATCAGTATTTCCTGGGGGGCTATAGTCTTGGTTTCCCCAGTCCTGGTTTATGAGGTGGACTTGGACAGTCTCTGGGTAATTGGGTAAAGTTGCAACAGTTATACTTACAGTGCTTCAAAAGATTGTGATCACTAGTTCATATATCCAGGTAAAAAAATTATATGAAATATATTCCATGTATATATAAAATATATTTAAAACCTTCATAAAAATAACATATAAACATTCAAAACATTATATGTTTAGCCTCAGTTATCCTTAGTTTAGAAAATATACTCAAATGCTCAGCTTATAAATCATAAGAGTGGAACAGTTAACAACTGCTATGTGGACCCAGGTGGTTCCATATTCTGGAACCTTCTTTTTGAAACATCTGTTTTGATGTATATCAGAGATTTTTTTTTAAATCCAACCTTTAAAAAAAAAACACACCAGGAAACTCTCAAGAAGAAGAAAAAACCCTGTAACAAGAGAGCTATCAAATGTGCACAGTATTATATGGTTTATAGAGTGTCATAATGACTGCACATCAGTAAAACTCTAATCTAAGAACCAGCATGGATCATATATCCAAAAGCCAGGTGAAAGAGACCATTTGTCAAAACACATCCAGATGCAGACTTGGTGAATTTATTTGCAGAGAGTTCTAGAGTTATAGAGCTAACACAAAGAAGGGCCCCATCCCATCCATGTAATGATGGTCCAAAGAGCCAGACCTCTGATGTCCCATCACAAGGTTTCACTAACTTATGTGGGCATTGGCCATATTGATGCAGCACCTCTGAACTGCCACAAAACCAGAGAAGATCTCAATAGAGGTTTTCTGGACTCCAAATTCGATGTTTCTGAAAAGACTATATTTGCAGATTGTGTTGGAGTTTTAGGACCTTTGCAGACTGCCAGAAATAGTGCAAATTGAGTCCACTTTAACTGCCCTGGCTCAGTGCTAGGGAATCATGGGAACTGTAGTTCATTGTGGCACCAGAGTTCTCTGACAGAGAAGGCTCAATGTCTGAGAAAAAATACAATTCTCATGATTCCTTAGCACTGAGCCAGGGCAGTTAAAATGGATTCAATTTGCACTATTTCTAGCAGTCTGCAAAGGCCCATAGAAATGCTTTTGTCACTTCCATTAGTACAGAGGAAACATATGAGGGCTTTTGGTTCCTGTGAAAAGTTTCCGAAGACGGGAACATTTGCTGACTTAGACTGCATCTACACTGCAGAATTAATGCAGTTTGATACCACTTTAACTGCTATTGGTCAATGCTGTGGAATATTTAGTCTATTCTTCCAGAAAGCTCTAATGCCACAACAAACTATAGATCCCAGGATTCCATAGGATGGAACCATGACAGTTAAAGCATTGTCAAACTTCATTAATTCTGCAGTTTGGCAGCAGCCTCAGATATGGATGGAGGTGTAAACAATGACTAACCATTACATTTGCTTTCTCACTTAGTCTGCTTTAGAATTGCTGACTTCCCTGGAGAAACAAGATCTTTTAGCAGAAACTAAGACAGATAAACTAGAAATAATCTGTGAGAAAATATCACCTGATCTCCTGAAGAAAGTGGAGAGATACAAACAAAGAACAGGTATCTGATTTTGAGTACATCATCTTGTACCATATTAGCTGAAATGGAAATAATTCCACTCATCTTAGTATGCTGGCTGTCAATCTTTGGTCCTCCAGATGTTTTGGACATCATCTCCCAGAATCTATTGCCATTGGTCATTCTGGTAGAGACTTCTAGGAGCTGAGGTACAAAACAGCTGGAGGATCAAAAGCTGAGAACCTCTGCCTTAGTGTATGTGTGTATCCTCTGAGTGATTTACTGTGGCAGTTGTCTATATCACTGAGAGTCAAACTGAAAGTGTGCTTATTAAGTACATGCTGACTCATTTGACTATAAACTAGGGGAACAGAATTAAGTTTTTGTACTAAAAAGAGTGACATCTCCCATGTCTCCTGCCTTACCTCACTCTACTCTGCTGTTTTTATGTTATTTTATGTTATGTTGTGCATGTTTGCTTCTGATATTTAGAAGCAGACTGGGGAAAAGCAGATTAAAGCAGCAGAAGGTAGGGAGATAAGTGTGAGGAAGAGAGTAAAGTTTTGCTTCCTCGCCTATGCCATACACACACCAGTTTTTTTTTAGTATACATACAAAAAAGCTATCCCCCTACACCACTATGTGACTGAACACACAGATGTGTGTTTAACAAAAACAGAGAAACACTTCTGATTCAGCCCTATGAAATTTTGGATCTCTTCCTGGTTTACCACTGAGGGTGGTAAGGGAAAAGCTTCTCATTCACTGCATGTGAAATGTTGAAAGGAACTCAGAAGAATTGGGCTGAAATTCCTGCTCACCTGTGGGTTTGCTAAATGGCTGTGAAAAAAATTCATACCAGTTTTTTAGATAAAACAGAAAAAGTTGTGCTCTGTGTAAACATAAGCAATCTGTATTATTTACATCAAGGGTGGGGAACCTCTAGCCCTCCATGTGTTTTTAACTTGGCACAGGCGTTCTAGCCTAATCCCTCATCAGGAGTCATGGGCATTGCAGTGGAACAATATTTGAGGGATCACACATTCTCTGCTCTTGATTTAAACCATACAACAGGGGTAGGCAACCTTTCCCCTTTAAGGGCCGAGGGACTTCAGCTCCCAGAATCCCAGGAGCTATTGGCCAACGTGGGACTATTAGCCAACATAGCTGAGGCTTCTGGGAGCTGAAGTCCCTCGGCCCTTAAAGGGGAAAGGTTGCCTACCCCTGCCATACAACATCCTCCTTTCTGTAGCATGCCTTGGGGCAGGGGTGGGTGAAGGCTAGTCCTTAGTACAGCTCTTAGACTTCCTCTAACCCCCAAAATTCTGGGGCAAAGTAGGTCCACCATAAAGTGGCAAATTTCATCCCAAAAGCCTGAGGGGGCACAATTTGCCACTGAAAATGTATTTCAGGACTTCCCAGGCCTTTTTTTAAAAGGAGAGAAAATGTTATTTTTAAAGAAATCAAAAGGTCTCAATTAAGCTTATCCCCCGACCCATTTTTTTCTAACCTGGAGTATGGTGGGAATAAAACTGAGTACAAAGTGTGTGCTCCATCAGTGAGCTCCCATTCTCTGAGAAAGCAGCTTCTTTCAAGGATAATGTTGCCATTGTGTACATACTTGGAAGTGATAGTTTACTTTTTCAAATACCAGAAATGGATGTTATTACACTAATTGCTAATGTCTGGCGCTATGCCAAAGCATGGCTAGAAAAACTCAGGCCCCGGGGCTGTATCTGGCCTTCTGTGAATCACTTTGGTCCTCTGGAGTTCCCCTAATGGAGTGTCCCTATGATGTCATCCTTTGGTGACTTCTCAGTCTTTTAAACATTTTTTCCTGCATTTTGAAAGGTTGGAATCCTTTTCCGAAGTGACAGTGAGAACATTGAGCCAAAATACACTCCTTGGCTTTGACCCTGCCCACTTCTGGAATATGGGTGTCGCTGAAATTGGGGTTGGCCTTTGGGCTACAAAAAGATGGGGAACCCACAAGCTACATGTTACAGGCAACTTTTCCAGGGGTCTTGGAGGAATTCCTCAAAGTTGCTGATTGTGTTGCTGCAGCAGTGGTGACAGAGGCAGTAAGAGGTGTATATCTTGTTTACTAGTGGAATTCCTTTCAGTAGCATCAGAGAGAAGCTGTGGTTTGGGGTTGTATTGCTGCTGCTGCTGCTGCTCTCATAACTCAGGGTCTGAAACTCATTCTGTATAATCTTTTACTGCACTGCTATCAAATTGATAGCATATGGACTGGTGCCAGTCTACAAGCCATCAGGTGCCAGTTTCTGGAGAATTTTCAGCAAAGAAAGAAATAAACATAGCCGGATGATAGTGCAAATATGGTACCAGTTCCTAGCCCGTTGGGAAATAAAGTTGCTGATGCCCTGCTTTTAATAACTTCAGAAGCACTGATTTACAGTGCAGTCCTATCCATTTTTACTTGTAAATAAACCCTGTTGGATTCAGTAAGCCATATTCCCAACTAAGTGTGTAGCACTGCAGCCATAGCAAATCTTCTTTTGTGTATGTACCTTCATGTTGCCAACTTATGGTGACCCCATGAATTTTGTAGGGTTTGCAAGAAATACTCAGATATGGTTTTGCTAGTTACTCTGTATTCAGGGATCATTTATTTTAAATATCATTCTGTTATGACATATTAAACATAAAGAGTATTTAATCTTATTTAGCATAAGGAATGCAAAATTCTCAAACCTCATTTATTGTCTGTTGTCTTGTAATCCTCAGCATCATACTCTTCTCGTCCTGGATTTCAAGAAACATCTTTCTGGGTATGCTACAAGGAAACATTTTCGTTTGGTTTTTGGTTTGTAATTCTTATATATGATATTCTTTTTTAATTTTTGTGTGAGTTAGTTTGTATTTAAGGGACTGTTCAACTATGCTTCCAAACATGATCCGGGTGGTGGTGGTGGTATTCTTATTACTTGGCAATATATTGTTAACTGAGGTATGCCTGTCTAATTAATTGTAAATATAGTCCCCATGTAATTTTGTAGTTGACATTTTTAGACTGAAACTCCCTGGTTTCCTCTTTCTCAAAAGAAGCTAATAATTTATAATATTGTGATAATTTTTATCATGATAAAAATAATATTACCAATTTCACGATTAAAAAAAATCAGCATCAAGTAAAAAGCAGTCTGTAAATTTCTTGAGTTACAAGCACCACAAGGCTGCAGTAAAAAATGCTTACTGCATCACTCCTCTGCTGTTGCAGATAGTAAAACCTTCATATAGGCCATTATACATGAAATCTAAAGGAATAGAATCCTTTAAAATGCCAAAACAAGTTTTAAAAGCATAACAGGGTTTTGGAAAGAGTATGTTGTTATTCATCCCTCTTTGGGAAAGTCAGCACCACCACAGAAAAGGCCCTCTTGTTAATGCACGTATAATGTATCCCTGCTGAAGAAAGGGCACTTCTTAAAGCACAGCCATGCTGGTAGCTCTCCTGCAAACATTTGAGTCCCAATCAGGTAGTCCTCTGGGCTCTGTAAGATTACTTCTTCATCAGCATCTTTTCAGCATTGGTGTCTGAATTTCTGATCATTTTAACAAAAGGTTTTTCCTTGAGATGCTTTGCTTCTTTTGACTTCAGCACATTACTGAGCCCATTGTTGTTCTGGGCAGCTTGAGTACAAACTTAATTGGCAACCTGACAATTAACAAGACCTCCTCTAATTCAGTGTTTTATGTGAGAGCGTTGGTGCTTTGATTTTAAGCTCTGTTTCCCTTATTTCCTTTCTTTTAAAGAGAGGAGAGTTATGCAGCTTCTTAGACTCAAGACAGTTTAAAAACCAGGGATGAATAATCTTGCATCAGGAACTATTGGTAGCATTAAGTAGATCACTGAGGGTCCCTAACTTTAAACTGTGGAAGAACCTTGCTGTGGCTGCTCTTGTAATAATTGCTTATCTGCTGCCCTCTGTGTTCCTCATTTGCAAAATAGGTGTATTGCTTGCTTGCTTTTGATAAGGTCTCTGTTGGCTAGTTTTAAAATGCTGTGTTAAAGTCCCTGATCTATGGTAACTCACATGTATATATGTCCTGATAAATAGTTCAAAGGTGCAGTAGATAGGTGTTACTGAAAGTGATAGTCCATGGATCAGTGCCAGTCTCGATGAGCTGTCAGGTGTTGGCCCTGGAGAATTTCCAGGAATGAAAGAAGCAGTTGTAGCTAGAGGGCACAAATATGTTATCAATCCCTGAAACACTGTGTGTGTGTGTATGTGGATTTGATGATCCAACATGTCAGACAGATTAAAAAACAATGTGATAGGTCATTGTCTCTTCCCACCCCAAAATATTTTGGGTGTGGCTCTGATTGAAAGACTTCAGCAAACCCAATGCACAGGCTGTAAAACTGATATCCATTCAGTCTCAGTTTAAACTAGGTGTGAGGAAATTATGAACCTCTGGACTCCAATTTTGTGACTCCTGAAGCTCATTACCAGTCGCCCAGAGCCCCACCCCCGATATTTTTAGAAAATTTCTGTGCAATTTTGAGTTGGTTTTTCGTTGAAACCCACAGAAAGTCCTCTCAAATACCTCCCTGAAATACTTCTATTTTTGTCAGCTATGACATCATTTCCAGTCATGATTTTGAGAGTGACAAAAGAAAATCAGAGTTACTTTGGAGTGATGGGCAGTGTGCACAAGGCGGGGTAGGGAGAAATTATCTCTGGCTCCCATGCAGTTGCCCATCCCCAGTTTAAATGCATGTGGTGGTTAACTTTCCATTTTTAAGAAATGTTGATGTCTCCCTGCGTGCTATGGTTTGTTAAGCTGAACCCTGAGAGAAATGGCTCTAAAGTCATTATACCGGGATGAGATAGGGCCTGAACAGACTTCCAGAAATAATCCAGTTTGAGACCACTTTAACTGTCCTGGCTCAATGCTAGGGAATCATGGGAATTGTAGGTTTTTTTCTGCGACATTGAGCCTTCTCTGTCAGAGAGCTCTGGTGCCACAATAAACTACATTCCTGTGATTCCCTAGCACTGAGCCACGGCAGTTAAAGTGGTCTCAAGCTGCATTATTTCTGCCAGTCTGTTCAGGCCCATAGTGTGCTCAAAGAATATACAGGGGGAAAAGAAAAACAACCCACTGATCTTAGTTTCAATCCTCAAGTTTGACCTTAATTTGTGTGTGAGAGAAAGGTTTGATAATGAGACCAACTAAAGTCCAAATTGTACAAAATGGCAATGTAGGCCACATTCATTCTCTAATTTGTCCGTTCTTTTATGTTCTAGATCCTATGCATTTGTAGGGTTGAGTATAGGCATGTGTCTTCTTTCTTTAAAGAAGCACAAGTGTAAGTGTCTCTGATCTGAACAAAAATAAAAGTTCTCTCTCCTGGGCAATGGTTTTGCTCTTCTTTGAGCTGCTTTGTCTGTTCTTGCTGTGAATTGGCTATCTTAAATTCAGGTATTATAGATGCTCCTTAAAATGTTGTATGTTGATTTTGTTTTACCAGAAGATAAACTTAGCTGCTTTATGAATTTGTTTCAAGATGCTTGCCCACACAACCTGCCCCATCCAACTTTCCCTTTCAGGAAGCGGAAATTATTTTATCGAGATGTGTGAAGGTACAGGGATTCAGTTTTTCAATTCCATTATGTACAAATTATTAAAAATGTGAACACTCTATTCTGGGAAGCATGCCTGTGTAGGAAACATATACAGATTAAATACTGTGATGATAAAATGAAAGAGAAAGCTGGAAGTACTGGTCTAAAAATACTATAAAGAGTTTGTGATCTGATACTTAGGTTGACCACCTTAGTCTTTTGGCCAAAGCTTTACACAGAATATTTACAAGTGAAATCTTACCACAGTTTAAACCACTTTAGACTGCAATCCTATATACATTTAACTGGGAGTAAGTCCAGTTGAACTCAGTGGACTTCTGAGTAGGCAAGCATAAGATTACACTGTTAAGAGGCCTATCTCTCTCTTTTTCTCAAACAGGAACCTTCTGTTGGATACCCACCTAAGAAATGTGGTAAGTTTTTGTTGTTGAAAGCAGTGGGCTACAGTATTCTGGTCTCCCTAATTTCCCTATGTAGATGCATGTTTTGACCAACATTGTTCTTGTGCCTTGGTCCCAGGGTCATAAAGTGTCTTTATAAAAGATTTACCTAAGCGAAGAGCACTAGTGGTGTGCTTCATCTCTGTATAGGATAGGAGATGCATTTTTTAACATCTACAATTATATAAAAGTAAATGCAAACAGAATACACAGATATTACAGTCAGCACCAATTCATCTATCGTTGGCTGTTCACACAAGACAGAGAGCTTTTGCTGAACATCTTAGGCAACTCTCAGCAGGACATAAATCAAACAGGTTTCCTTGCCTACCTAGATAAGGCCCAATAATGGCTTTCTTCCAGAGTTTGTTAGCCTGTTCCTGCCGCCACAAAGAAAGATATTTTTTTTTCTTTCCACATGTCTCTCCTTCAGCCCCATGTTTTTAAGCTGAAACACTCTCCTTGAAGCTCTTTGCATACCTTTGCCATCCTTTTGGTGACATACACTTCTTTAACTGGGGGCATGTAAACATAAGTACTTTCATGTTTGTTGCACAAGGAGGTATTCAGTACCTCCTTGCAAAGTAGCTTCCCTCTGCCATAAGGCAGCTTCACAGTGCCAGTCCTCATTGTTGTGGTGATTTAGTGGCTAGGAAAGAATGTGGGGTGATGGGCTGCAGCCAGGCACTGCTGTGGAGCCCTGTGTGCAGAAGGGATGGCAGAAAAGAAGTCCTGGGTAATTATGCTTATGTTATGCTCTAAACCAGGGGTAGGCAACCTTTCTCCTTTAAGGGCCAAGGGACTTCAGCTCCCAGAATCCCAGGAGCTGTTGGCCAACATGGGACTATTGGCCAACATGGCTGGGGCTTCTGGGAGCTAAAGTCCCTCGGCCCTTAAAAGGGGAAAGGTTGCCTACCCCTGCTCTAAACATTGTGTAGGATTGTAACCCTTGTTTTAAACTGACACTAAGGGTGCATCTGCACTGTAGAAATAATGCAGTTTTGACACCACTTTAATGCCATGGCTTCATCCTACAGAATCCTGGGATTTGTAGTTTTGTGAGGTACCAGCACACTGACAGAAAAAGCTAAAGACCTAGTAAAACTACAAATCCCAGGATTCCATAAGATGGGGTTGCAGCACTTAAAGTGGTGTCAAACGGAATTATTTCTACAGTGTAGGTGCATGCTGAGAGCGATTTGAACATCAGATTATTACTCTAGAGACCAGAGTTTGATTTCCTGCTCAGCCATGAAAACCCACTAGGTGACCTTGGGTGAGTCACACACTCTCAGCCCCAGAAATCCCCCTGATAGGTTTGTCATAGGTTGCCATAAGTTGGAAATGACTTGAAGGCACACAACAACAAAGTTGCACCCTAAGAGGGCTTCTTTTGCTGCTGCATCTGAAATTGCAGCATTTTTGATCAATGAAGCCTTTCTGATGCACAAAGTTGCTCATTCCTCCCAAATCCACACACAGTGTCTTGAGAAGGAGGCCTCTTCAGGGTGTTGTGCAGGGAAAGGAACTTGTAGTCAGACACAGTGAATAGGGACTGCTCCTTCTAGAAAGGTACCAGTGATACTCACTGAGGGCTCATTCACACTCACGTTTTTGTAATGATGAGATCTGGGGAGATTCGATGATGCAATACTGAACCCAGTTCCCACTACGTTTACCCCGATCGAATCTCTCCGTGGCAGTTTAACCCTGTTGACATTCACATTACCATTTGTATCGATTTAAAATGATGCCACCATTTCGATCGTTCTTGGCTTTTTTTTAAACTGCCAATCAAATGATGCACATCTACGTCACACTGTTTGGGGAATTCCCCCCCTCCTTGCCAAGCAACCCCCAGAATAGGGTTAGGAAAGAGGGAAAGGCAGAGGAGCACTCCTCAAAGTTTCCTCAGAGTTGACTTCCAGCCCTTGTTGTCTCTTTGGTGAGCCAGATTTGCCAACAAGCCAAAAGCAAGGGAGGAGGATGGGCCATGTCCTCCATTTCAGCCTCCTGTGCAGGAGGAGTTCCAAAACGTCCACCATTTTGATCAAGACTCAGAAGCATCAATTTATATTTATCCAGGGTGACCCAACACATCCTCCTTTTCCATGCCATGCCCTCCATTTCAACCTCATGTCCAGGAGAAATTCCAAAACATCCTCCATTTGCAGCAGGATTTGGAAGCTTGAATTTATTATACAAGTCTTCCTTTTCCAACGTCCACTTCAAGGTCCTCCATTTGGAGCAGGACTAAGAAGCATGAATTTATATTCATCCAGGGTAACCAGGCACATCCTCCTTTTCCAAGATGTGTCCTTTATTTCAACTTCCTGTCCAGGAGGAGTTGCAAAAGGTTCTCCATTTGGAGCAGGACTAAGAAGAATGGATTTATATTTTATCCAGGGTGACCAGACATGTCCTCCTTTTCCAGGCCATGCCCTCCATTTCAGCCTCCTTTCCAGGAAGAGTTCCATTTTGATCAAGACTCAGGAGCATCAATTTATATTTATCCAGGGTGACCAGACATGTCCTTCTTTTCCTAGACGGGTCCTCCATTTCAACCTCCCATGTAGGAGGAGTTCCAAAACACAGTCACACTGTCTCAGCCTTGGAGGATGGCAATGGCAAGTCCCTCAGAACAACCCTTGCCAAGAAACCCTGGGATAAGTTCTCCTTGGGGGAAATCACACACTCTCAGTCAAGAAACCCCCACGGGTTTAAATGCGGGGTATAAATGCAGTATAATATGTGTGCGAGGGAGTGGAATCTGATGTGGTTTTATTTCTTAGGAAAGAGGAAAAAATGACCCCCTAACTCAGGGGTAGGCAACCTTTCCCCTTTAAGGGCCGAGGGACTTCAGCTCCCAGAATCCCAGGAGCTATTGGCCAACATGGGACTATTGGCCAACATGGCTGAGGCTTCTGGGAGCTGAAGTCCCTTGGCCCTTAAAGGGGAAAGGTTACCTACCCCTGCCCTAACCCCTCCATAGGGTTTTTTTTTAAAAAAATGTCAATCAAATTATGTGCACCTTTGATATACTGATGATGCCTGCATTTGAAGGTACTGTCTACTGTGGCCATGCAATAGCAAAGATGAGCATAAGCTGTCAAAAAATTATGTTATTTTTTAAAAGTACACCATCTAATGATGTTCCCAGGAGAACCCCCTCCCTGGCTTTGGCTGACAGGGAGAGAGCAAAGGGATGGGGATGATCCACCCCATGTGCATTAACCCCTCCCTTCCTGTGCTCCGAATTGAATTGACAGCAAGTTCCCATTTGTGGCTGGTAAAAAGACCGGTTCTTTTGAAGATACACAGTAAAATCCCCAGCCAGCCCCCCCCCCAACTGCACCGAGTCTACTCGCTGCCAGTGTGAATAACCCTGAAATAACCTGGTTCCCACACCAGGTTATTCATAGTATGAACCGGTCCTAAGTCTGTGGAATTATTTAGTCTTGTGGCTACTCTTGTCTTATGGCTCTGTTGTTTGGCAAATATCTGGAACAGGACACCAGAATAAACCAGGAATAAGCAAGGATTTGGGGATGGAGGTAAAAAACATTTTTAACAAAAGCTCAAACTGTGGTTTCAGATTTGGATTTGTTAACCTAAAGTACCGTATTTTCCGGCGTATAAGACGACTGGGCGTATAAGATGACCCCCCCCCCCCCCACTTTTCCAGTTAAAATATAGAGTTTGGGAAGAGTATGACTTCCAAAACTGTTGTTGTTGTTGTGCACCTTCAAGTCATTTCCAACTGATGACGACACTAAGGCAAACCTATCACGAACCTCCTTATACCTGGCATATAAGACGACCCCCACCCACTTTAACCCCAGATTTTGCAGGTTAAAAAGTGGTCTTATACGCCAGAAAATAAGGTAGATATTAGTTTTTTGGGGTTTGGTTGTTCAAACCAATCACAGCCAAGCTAAAGAAACCATGGTTTAGTGTTAAGTGCAAACATGGATAATTTCTGGTTTAAGGCGTGCTGTGGAATTGATCAAATATGTGACAGCATGTAATGTTCTTTTTCTTTCAAAGCAGATTCTTACACTGAGGAACTTGGGAGCCTGAGGTGGCACAGTGAAAGTTTGCATTCTTTGCCTGCGAATCAAGGTCTGTTATGAGATTTTTGTTGTGGGTGCTGGCTTTTATTATTTTAAGATGTTTAGTTGCAAAAGAAAAAAACACTTGAAAGCAGAATGAAGGGCACATGAGAATGGGAGAAAAGAGATACAAGTATTTCTCTTTATGAGGAATATCCTGTATTGGCAAAATACTAACCAAGCAAATTGCATAGTGAGAACAAAAGTAACAAAGAGTCAGGACAGTACTTGAAATAATAAAAGTCAAAGCAGTATCTCTATCCTGTTCTGAATATGAGTGTGTTTAGAGAAGCTCATGTTGGGTTGAACCATACAAGAAATTCTTCAGGCTTCCTTGCAGAGAGAATGTACAAATAACTTTGCTGTCACTTTCATCCTGTGTTCAGGGAACATGAGGAAGGATAGAATTGTGATGTTTTCCATTACATGTCACAAAGGAGGAAGTAAAAGATGCTCTGATTTTTTTTTTTTTTTACCTATTCAGAGTCAGTGTGGTCAGAGCATTTTGGCTTTGTTTCCTCCTTATCAGATATGAACCCACTGCACAGGAATGCTTTGATGTTAAAGGAGCTGTGTTGGTTTCTGCTGTCAGGAATGGTGGAGCTCTGCTTCCCGGTTCTTTTCAAGTTCACAGCATCCATAAGGGTGTAATATATTTCCTCCCAGCAGATGATATATCCATACTCTGACTTCTCTTTTAAATGTTTTGTGTGCCATAGGCTAAAAGCATGAGTAGTCAGCATGCCTGGTGATTTTGGCTGTTTGTTTGTTTGGCTTGTCAGTAAAACAATAGCGGAGTAGGACAAATGTACACCTTTTGAGGTTTCACAAATGTCTTACCATTTTATTTAAATGCTGCCTTTTTAAAGCTGGAACTCATGCAGCTTACAAGGTAAAAAGAAATATAATTAGAAATACATGTAGCTAAAATGAACAGAAGGTGGAGATTAAAATAGCATCAAACTGACTATAGAATTCAAACAATTTAAAACAGTCATTTAAAAACAGAATTCAAAGGCATAGCTATGTTAGTCTGGGAAATCAGTATGCAAAGGGATCTGAGGAAGTAGGCTCAAGTCTACAAAAGCTCATACTATCAACTTCTATCTTTCAGTTAAGTCTCAAAGGTGTTACAAGATCCCTTTACATATTAAAAGCATAGAATAAACGAAGTATAGCAGATGAAGAAAAGTTTTATGTGTGTGTGTCTGTGTAAAACAATCAGTTTCCAGAAGCCTGCTGAAATAAAAGGGTCTTCACAGACAAAGAATAGACAGTAAGGAAGGAGATAGTCTATCCTCCCTAGAAAGAAAGTCCCAGAGTTGGGGAAGCCACCAAAAAGGAATGTTTTTCCACTTTTGCCTGTTAAGGTGGTAGGATCAGGAGAAGTGCTTCCCTCAAAGATCTGGGAAGATCTTTGAGAAAATACAGTTCTTCAAATGGCACTTTGATTTGTGCCATAAATAAACTGTTAGCCAGTGTAACAAGGGTACTTTGTAGCCCTCATTAACTATTTGATTTCAGCACTTTCAGCCAGAAGAAGTTTTTAGACATTCTTCAAGGGCAGCCTGATGTAGAGTGCTTTACAGTACTCCAGTGAGGATGTAACTAAGGCATGTGTCACTTTGGCCAGATTAAGTGTATCTGGGTTTGGGGTCATTGTTGCCAGATCAAGTTATCTGGGTTGGAGGCAGCTGGTGGAGTAATTTTAATTTTGCAAATGTACTCACAGCTTCCTTCCTTCCTAGAGAGGTCAGACTGAAACCCTCCTTGCTGTCTTTGGAAGCTGATCAAGGGGAACGGGCCTTGCATACTGTGCTGTATTGTCTGGTGGTTGTTTAATTTTATTAAGCATTTACTTACATTTTAACTTTTATATGACATGAATGTTTAGCTATGTTTGTTTTAACTGTTGTGAGCTACTTTGAGTCTCAATCTGAAAAGAAGTATGATATAAACAAATACAGTGGAACTTGGATAATTCGAACCCCAAGGGACCAGTAAAAAAATTCAAATTATCCAAAATTTGAATTATCCAAAAAACAGGATACTGTATTGCAAAATTTAAATACAGTACACATACGTTTTTGGAACTCTGCCGCAGCCTCTCCGTCTCTCCTTCCTCCTCCTCCTGGCGCTGGGGGAGTTGCCTTGGGCTGCGGCGGTTTGGGGTTGCCTTGGAAAAACTTCAAATTATCCAATATATAATTCAAATTAACCATAATTTTTTAACATTGTTTTAATACAAGATTCTAGGAACCAGGGAAAATATTCGAATTAAAGAAGATTTCAAATTATAGAAATTCGAATTATCCATGTTCCACTGTATCATCATTGTCATCATCTAAGTTCAGGACCGAGTTCAGGAGTGCGCCCAAGCTGTGAACCTGTGTCTGCAGAGGGAATGTAAATCCATTTAGCATAGGTTGAATCTCTGTTCCCTGATCTGACTGGCCAAGAACAATTCTGTCTGGATTAAGCTTTGATTTGTTTGCTTTCATCCAGTCCATTAATGCTGATAAGGCACTCTATAGAGCTTCCTTGAACTTAGGTAGAAAGGAGAGAGACACTGAACCTCAAAATGCCAGACAACTTTACCCAACATTTTCATACATACATAATCTGCTCTAATGGCAGCAAAGCTTGAGGGAGGATGCAGTAGGATTGTTTTGATGTTAATCAGAATCAGATGTCTTGAAAAACCAAAGAAGGTGTGATATTTTGCCATCACAATATCACATTTTGATATATTTTTTGGCTTTAAACTGTACCTTGGTATCCTTGTAATTGTAGATTTTTCACATTGGTTTGTTGTGGGTTTTTCACATCAGAGTGGTTACAGAGTAAATGTCACAATTTCAGATTTTATTTTGTTTTTTAAAACTCCATTTTCTCCATAAGATCCTCCCATTTAAACTGTGAAATCAATAGCCATTTTCATTTATTTAGTCAAACCCCGTTTGCTAAATGCCTCTGCCACTGAGCAAGGTAGCAGCCTGCCAATCAGTAATTGAAAGTATTTGTTGCTTTGGCATATTTAATTGAAGGTTGTTTGAGGAAAGAAAGATAAAGTGAATGATTTAACCATTTCATGCAATTACTAACTGTTATTATTGCCTTAAAATGATGGGGATATTCTTATAAATGTAAGTTGTACAGTGTAAATAAAAAGGTAAACACAGGTAATACAAATCATGAATTCTAAAGTAGCCATATGTTTGCCATTGCCTTCCAGATGTCAAAGCAGGAAATGCCTCTGGCCACTCAGAACTCCACTTGCTCCTGCCTCAAAAAGCCACTGCCAAGGTTTGTCATCTTCTGAATAATAATAATAATAAAATTTATTTCTTTCCACCTCTCTTCAAGGTAGGATACGGCATATTAAAATACAAAACACAATTAAAAAGAAAACACATAAAACCAACAGTTGAAATGCAATAGTATAAAACCATTAAAGTACACTCGTATAGTTTCCTGAACATCCCAGTATAAACAGGTAGTAGTTTGTTTAAACTAAATTTGGCTTAAACTAAATTCTGTTTAGTTTAGTGAACTTTGTTGTGGCTGGTTCTTAACATTTCAGTATCCCTTTTCAACTTCATGGTATTCATCTCCTTCATTTGTGGTAGCACAAATCTTGGCTTGCTACCAACACAGTTGAAAAGGGCTCTACTATTCTGTCCACAGGCCTCCAGCTCCGGCTTTTTATTGTCAAGGTATCTTGAGAGAGATAGGTTTCTGCTGTTCACCAGAAAGATCCCTCAAAAAAAGGAATGTGGATTGGTTGCATAGGTCAGTGCCGCTCAGCTGCCTAGTTTAACTTGTTAGGTGTGTGCCACTGCAATTGTCGTCATGGCTGCAGAGCTGCCAAGAGAGAGCCCCATCTATCTCTGTCTCTCTCCTGCCTGGGATGAACAGCTCCAAGAATGAAGAATTAGAGGTGGAATAAAACACCCTCATGAAAGGAAAATACTTGGCCCAGAATTGTAAGACCCTTAAATGTGCTTCCAGCCTGGAATTTAGTGCTAAGGTTATAAAAATATATAGTCTAATGTTCTTCCCACCTTCCTGTTCATTCCACAGACATCAGATTGCTATAAAATGGATGGGCTCCACAGAGGCTATTGCCTCATTTTTAATAATATCAATTTTGAAGGGGGCCTCAACCAACGGAAAGGATCTCAGAAAGATGCCAGTAAGTAACTTGGTTAATCTGGAAATGCTTGCCTTGGGGTATCTTATCTCTCTTTATTACTAGAACTTATCATTAAGGTGCTTTGCATATTCAGAGCAAGGAAAATAATTGTTAATCTGCAGGATTTCTGTGGTTTCAGGCTATGAAAACCTGTGTGTCTCGAACAGGTGTTTAGTTTCCTGCTGGTCTCCCTGATGGAGAACCTTTCCTGGTCTAAGGACTTAAAAATAACATTCAAATAAGAATACCTTGTTCAGCAAAAGATGTGTCATCAGGCCATGATTATTATTTTTTCCCCCACTCAGGATTGGATATTTTGTTGAAGATAAAAAGGAAAGGTTTGGCATTAGCCCTGTGGAAAGGAGGAGCCTGTTAATCTCAGTTGGTTTTTCTTTTGACTGGAATAAGCCGGATGGTCAACAGGGCTAAAGATATTTTGTTGTGCTCAGAATACACACATAGCTCAGCTCAGAGAGAGAGAGAGAGAGAGAGAGAGAGAGAACAAACACAGTACAGTATTACTGATGAACTAGAGCAGAGGTGGGGAACGTTTGGACCTCATACACCAGGGGTAGGCAACCTTTCCCCTTTAAGGGCCGAGGGACTTCAGCTCCCAGAATCCCAGGAGCTATTGGCCAATATGGGACTATTGGCCAACATGGCTGAGGCTTCTGGGAGCTGAAGTCCCTCGGCCCTTAAAGGGGAAAGGTTGCCTACCCCTGTCATACACACACACCTCAGTGTTGCCCAGCCCCACCAAAGTGTTTTCCATTTTTGCCTTAAAAAAAAAATCAGTGTCACAAACACTCCAGAAGTTTTGCCACATTTTGACTTCCCTCCCAGGCTGTTGTAGTACCAGAAGAAGCCTTTAAGGTAAAATGGAAGGTGAGAGCTGGTTTACTTCTGTATTCAACAAAGGCCTCTCCTGAGTTTAAAATTACTTGATGAAAAACCTAATGAAATTACCTCTTCAGGTTTGTGTGGAGTACTTTGAATAAAAAAAAAATAATTGAAAGAAAATGAATGTATCTCGAAGTTGGGTGGGATATAGTTGGGGAAGCAGCCCCCAAGCATCCTGCAAGAAGTTAATACACCACCATAGCTGTCCAGCAGTTGAATTATTACGATATAGGACAGAATGGGCAATGCCCAGCATGCCAGGTGTTGGTAGACCTCATTTCCTACTAGCCAACTGGCAAGACAATTGGGGATTCTTTAGTTTGCAGTCTAAAGAGTGAGCTTTCTAAATTCTGATGGAAACCCTGATCACACAAGGACTATAGTCCAGTTAGTAAGCTGGTAGAGTAGGGGTAGGCAACCTTTCCCCTTTAAGGGCCGAGGGACGTCAGCTCCCAGAATTCCAGGAGCTATTGGCCAACATGGGACTATTGCCCAACATGGCTGAGGCTTCTGGGAGTTGAAGTCCCTTGGCCCTTAAAGGGGAAAGGTTGCCTACCCCTGTGGTAGAGTGTAGGCCTCTGCTTGTATACTTAACACTGGTCATTCATTTGGTTTTATTATTAAAACACTTTTATTCCATCCTTTATCAAAGGATTTCAGGGCAGCATACAATAGAAACAATTCAAAACACTTTATAACAATTTAAAAGCATAAATAATAATGAAGAAGATAAAAACTTATTAAACATCGTAAGGGGAGGTTGTGGGGTTTTGCCCATGCGTGCACGTGTGCACACAGAGGCTGCTTTTTCCTGCCCCAGCCTTCTTCCCTGGGTCCACAGAGACATCCCCAGAGCAGTTTTGTCTTCCCCTGCTATAACTTTCTTCAGGGGTCCACCTGGGTGCAGTCTGGCTGGATTTCGCCAACAGATATTGCAGCCCTGGAGCAAGGGCATTATGGAAAGAGACAGTGCTTACTGTCTTCTGCAGTGCCCCCAAAGTATGTGTGCTGGCATAATTGGGATTTGTATTAGTATATGTTATCAATAGTGCTGTAGCCAAGGTTCCCCCAAATGGGAAGGGCTATCTGTGTTTAGATGAAGATGGCTATAATACCTCTTCAGCCCTATGAACATGTGAAGATTGTGGGTTTAAAGGTGGACCCAATGCATGAAGATTCAAGTTTGGAAAAGATAAACAGTTGGGGGCATACAAAATATGTAAAACTCTTTCTACTAGATTGTCAGAAAGAAAAATAGTGCCTGCTATACATTTTATTAGTATTCTATCAAAATATTTTATTCTAATTTATTTTATTCCATTTTAATACAGAAAATTGGCAGGACCTTTTTAAACTATAGATTTTGAAGTTTTCTTTAAATTGTTATGCTTGTCTTGTATTATTAACTCTTCATATTTTTTTCTTATTTCCCCCCTTCTCTCTTTTAATAGTGGAACTGGAAAGTGTATTTACATGGCTTGGGTTAGAAGTGAAACAGTATGATGATAAGACTTCAGTGGAAATGGAAAATATTTTGAAGGATTGGCAATCTTGTGAAAGCTGGAAAGACAGGGATTGCCTAGTATGCTGCATTCTGTCTCATGGTGAATCTGGAAAAATTTATGGGACCGATGCACATTTAATTCCAATCCGAACCATCATGTCCTACTTCACAGCCAAACGGTGTCCGCAACTAGCAAAAAAGCCCAAGCTCTTTTTCATCCAGGCATGTCAAGGGGAAAAGACACAACAACCAGTTTACCTGGAAACAGACACCAACAATCATGTTAACCTTGGAGCAGATGCACAGTCTTCAGGTTTTTCCTCTTTTCAGTTGCTGCAAAGTATTCCTGAAGAAGCAGACTTTCTCCTTGGCATGGCCACTGTGGATGGTTACCTCTCTTTCCGGCATATTCATCAAGGCACGTGGTACATTCAGGCTCTGTGTAATAAGCTTCGGGCCTTGGTGCCAAGGTAATTCTTATGATATTTGGCAGCCTTTGCTTTGCTTAAACTTGCCATTTTTGATATAATACCAAATTTGCATTCATAAGTGGTTAGTAGGACTACAAGTCAAGTATCCCTTATCCCGAATTCTGAAATCTGAAATACTCCAAAATCCAATATTGTCTACATGGATGGCTCAGATAGTGCCACTTTGGTTTCTGATGGTTGAGTATACACAAACTTTGTTTCATGCACAAAATTATTTTTTAAAATATTATGTATAAACTTCAGGCCGTGTGTATAAGGTGTATATAAAACATTACAGTAATTACTTTCATGTTTAGGCTTGGCTCTCATCTCTAAGATATCTCATTAGGTATATGCAAATACTCCAAAATCTGAAAAAAATCTGAAATTCAAAACACTTCTGGTCCCAAGCCTATTTGATAAGGGAGACTCAACCTGTAATAGCTTATTTTAGCTGCCTTGACATAAGCTCATTGTATTATAAGGGGTGAAATCCAGTGAGTTCTTTCTGCTGATGGAATGGCTTTGGTCAGTGTAACATTTCCCTTTCCCTCTGTAGACCATCCATACACCTGCAAAATTGACTTGTAGGTGAGTTGAGGGACACTCCAGAGCAGATTTGGGGGCATGGTGGGAGGAAAACAAAAGCTTGTCACATGAATGAATTTCTGCTAGTACGATTTTCAATTCTACTCACTGTTTTTAATGAATTGATTTATACATTTTTTTAATTTAACACCATTTGTCCATCTCATCCAGATTTCAAGTCTACAATCAATTATCTCATTAAACATTGCCAGATAAAATTTTGGAAAGCAAATGAAAAACATTTTTGCCTGGTGCCAAAAATACAGCAATTAGCTGAGCCAGTTGAGCAAGCCTAGTTGGGGTGAAACGTAAAGAAAACTCTTTCCTTCATAATATAGCATTCTTCCAGTACAGGAGGATCATTATAGAGGATTCTCGTGTGATTCTTTTTCATGCATAATGTAGGGCAACCAAACAGTAGACAGTGGGCCTCCTCCAGCCCATCTCACTTAGGCTGAAAATGACTGGCCAGTCACCATGCTGTAGGAAATCACTGAGGAAATAGTTGATCAACTAAAAGCTACCATTGTAGTCAAAGTGGTTTTCACAGTGAAACCAAAGGGGACAAAGAGCTTTTGGACTGGCGTGAAATAAAATGATACACAATGTGGAAATGGCATCTTGCTTAATATGAGAAGATGTTACAAAGATTTCTTCTTTCAGCAGATGTGTGCAGGTCAAAAGCAGCCTCTTAGATACTACTAATCACTATATGAGCTGATGCATCTGGCACTGCTGACTTATGAATTATTCTGCATGAAATAAGAAGTTTCTAAACCATAGATCCCATACTGTCCCCCTCCAAAATGGAGTAGACATGTTATAGCAACCAGGGTATGCTCTAGCCCAGGGGTAGGCAACCTTTCCCCTTTAAGGGCTGAGGGACTTCAGCTCCCAGAAGCCTCAGCCATGTTGGCCAATAGTCCCATGTTGGCCAATAGCTCCTGGGATTCTGGGAGCTGAAGTCCCTCGGCCCTTAAAGGGGAAAGGCTGCCTACCCCTGCTCTAGCCCAAGCCATCCCTGATCCGTAAGGACTGCGGCCTGCTTCAAAGTACCACATACTGCTGTATCTTCCTCTGTGCTCTTCCCCTCAGTTCAGACAAATTCTTAAATAAAACCAAGTCTGCACTTGTGTTCTCTGCCTTTCCAGGTCTGGTAAGTCAAGCAGAAAAATGTGACTACCACTAGCATAGATGACTTTAAGTATAAAATGATTGGGCAAAGAAATGGTCAATGGGATAGCTGTTATCCCTGCTAGTGGAACCGAACACAGGACAAGTATATTGACACTTACTTGATGGTGAGCAACAGCAACTGGAATGGCTGTCATCGTTGACATACCATTTCTGTGCTGTCCCAAAAGTCATCAGACCCCCCCCCCATTGCTCAGTGGGCTTTACAGGCAAGACTCCCCCCTCCACTTTTGAAATATGAATGCCCCCGTCCAGCTAGGACCATGCCATTGAGGAAGCAAGCTTGGAGTCCATCTAATGTTGCACAAGGGGACTTCAGCTAGCTTTTTGGGTGCTGCATGGTCACGATAGGAAATCCTGCCTGCCTGCACTTTTTGTTCTGTTGGTGAATGGCTAGCATTGGATACAAATCCAAGACCATTCTAAAGCACAATATCCAGGTTGAGGGGCATAACTCTTAATATGTGGTGTCTGTTCATAATTTAGTGCTACTGTGAATACAAAATTATACCAATATATGTTAATGGCAGTTATGACAGAAGTGATGTTTTTCTTTCAACTCTTTCCTTTCAGTGGTGAAGATATCTTGTCCATCCTTACAGAAGTCAATGCTGATGTGAGCAAACGTGCAGACACTCAAGGGCAAAAGAAACAGATGCCACAGCCAGCTTACACCCTCAGGAAAAAACTGATATTCCCCATGCCTAAATAGAAATCCCAACCATTGCAGCCACTGTAGGATTTTTTTTTATTTTTTATTTTTTTTGGAGTGACAGCCAGTAACATGGCTTGCTGTAGTTCAAGAGATGATGGGGTTTGATTCTGGTGGTACAAAAGATGAATAGGGCATCTCTCATATGCATTACAGTATTTTGAAAGTACTCTTTCACCTTCCACTAATAGCAATACAGCTTTGAATTTTGGTTAGTTATACGCATTCTCCTCGGTCTAGCTGATCATCTGCAAAAGTACTACCATAGTGGAAATGCATGAGAAGGCCACCATCCAGAGTGGAACTGTTCAGCTGTTAGCAAGGTTTTTTCTCTTTAAGTCAATTTAGTTATAGCCGACTGCATTTGCCATGAGTCACATTTCCTGTGCAGGTTGGTACTTCAGGTCCCACCTGTCTGCTTTAAGCTTATGCCATGAAGAATTTTATTTAGTCTGTAGTAACTAATATCAACAAGCCTCTCTCATACTGGTTATGGCTTCTACATTGAACCTTCATCTGAAAATACACCTTGGAAACATCAGTTGCTAAATACCACCGGAGGGAGGGAGAGCATCACTTTGGCATTCTGTGAGCTTCCAAAAAACACCAGCATGGCCCAGGATCCAGATAAAATCCTGAATGAGACGACGTGTGTTTGCCACTGCCATGGCCACCACAGAAGGATCATCAGACATTAGGTGGCCTCGAAACTGCCTTAATAATTCAAAAATACTTTGTTTCTGAGAAAAAGCAATAGGAATGCCTTCATTGCCACAGATGTATGTATGTAATTTTTGGGAAACAATAGATCAGAATCATTGTACATTTTATAATTTGTTCGTTGCTTTCTACTAGGTAGAGAGGTACCATCTCATTTAATAATGGAACCCCCAAACTTTAATACTTTGTGTGCCTTGCTCCCAGATTGGTCCAGGAAGCCAGTGTGCTAGACCTAGTGAACACTGAAGTTTTTGGGCTGCTCATGTGAATATTAGGCATATGAGAGACTGGAGCTTCATTTTAGCATGTTGGTTTAGCATGCATAGCAAGTTTGCCATTCCTGGGGCTCCTTCATGCAATGCAATTATAGCATTATGATTCCATTTTAGATGCAAGGACAACATCCCACAAGATCCTGGGACTGGCAGTTGAGGGAGCTCCTCTTGTGCCTCAGACCAAACCCCAGGAGGATTCCTTGGGTGGCAGCCATGGAAGTCACAGTGGAAGCATAGTGCTATAACTATAGCGTGAAAGAGCCTCTGCTGTCAGACTGACTGCTAATAGGCAGAAGTTACCATCCAACTTCTGGAGAGGCCGAAGTGGTCAGTCTCTGGAAAAGGAACGTGCTAAGATTAAAAACAATAGCACTCTATAGACTGCTGAAAAGTGAATGAAAATTCAGCTGGTGCAAAGGCAGGGTATACATCTTTTAAAGAAGAAAAGGCAGCAAACTCAATGGCTGTGAAGCAACTAGCCTTTCTGGATTATCAGTTCTGCACAGAAGTACTCTTGGCTTGTTATTGATAACTTGACCAGAAAAGCCTGTTTAGATAACTGTTTTGAGAACCTGTAGAAGAGACTTGCCTGTTCTGAAGTCCTTTGTACAGGTATTATATGATAGGAAACACTTCTCTATCCCAGGATTTGGCAAAGTTCAACCTAGATGTTTTATGGACTGCATGTCCCCATATTACCCCTGGCATTTGGGATTTGCAGCCCAGCAACATCTGGAGAGCCTCATTTTGCCAAACTCTATTCTATACAGCCAAGTGAGAGCAACTGACATAAATATTTCTACCAAGTAACTTACCATGGTGTGCACGTGGGACACAGCAGTCATCCACTGTCCCGCTCCCATGCCTAAGGAGTTCTCCCTAGGCTACAAGATTAAAAGCTAGGGATGTGTCTTGGTAAAAGCAACAATGGGAGCATCAGGTGAGCATGGGAATCTTAGGAATAGGTACTAGGCTCTTGAGTGGTGAGTGAAAGCAAAAGAATTAAAACTATTCTTGCAAGAGCTAAGTTGTTGAAATCCCATTTAAGGAAAAAAACTGGCCGCCACCTATCCACAGGAAGGGATGGAAGTGGTTTGGAAACCACTTTTCATAGCTGAAAAAATGTCCTGATTTGGAAATTAAATCTGAGCCATTCTGTTATAATAAAGGACAATGTATGGAAAAGAAATTGAGTTGACTAAAAAAATTATTTATGGGACATATAAGGTCAGGAAGGTCACTGAGCAACTGTATGCTTTGTCAAGATAGCTAGTGATGAAGGACCACAGCTGCTCACCTGAGGACATTTAAAAGCTATAGGAAATTGCCTCAGGTGGTCTAAAAATCAGAAGATACTTGATTAGTCCTACAATTAAGAATGTGTCATATATTTGACTGGTATTCTGTTGATGACATGAAGATACAAACTCCTGTTGTGACTGCACATGTGTTTTTAATGTCATTTTGCAAGGAAATACTGAGCACTTCCTTGCAGAATAATCCCATCAAGCATGCAACCAACCTCTTTGATGCCTATCTGCTGTCAAACAGGTCACTTGCACACATGGGGAAGGAGGTACGGTGGTGAAGCATTACACTGCCGAGCCCACACAGTCAGTAAAAAACGGATAAACAAGCAACTCTTTGGCATGGCAGTCTGTCAATCTGTGTAATGTAATCACTGTATACTTTCTTTTCACCATTAAGAGAAATTACAAAACCAAAACCTAACAGTATAGGGATAGTAAATTTCCTCACTCGCTGGCTTTTCTACCAGTCTGTTGTGATCTCTCCACAGAGGCTTGCTTTAATGCAATGTCACACAAACTAACTTTTGATCTGATGCACACCAGGACTGGGCAACTAATTTTCCTGATGTTTTTGGCCTGCAGCTCATTTCATCTCTGGCTAATCTATCCAGTGCCAAGGGATTATGAGAACTGCAGTCCAATAATGTCTGAAGAATCGCACATTCCTTACCATGACTGCACGTCTTTCTAAACATCACCGTAACTGTGAGTCAGTGTTTTTAACACCCCATTGATCAACCATGGGGCAATTAGGTTTGTGCTAAGTTCTCCCCTCTTTATATCAATAGGCCTTAGAGGTTATGGAAATTGGCCAGGCTGTGCCCCTCCATTCCCCCCCCCCCAAGTGGATGCCATATATGCCCATCCGTGATGCAAAGGAAGTGTTTATTGCATGTACAAACTGCTGTTGGACATAACTGAGAGCATCTTGTATTTAGGAATAGATGCAAGAATAACTAGTAGTTGTTAATGAAGGACACAGTGATAGATATTAGCAAGTAGTCTGATGGCTATGGTATTGTGGATTCAGTTTTAAATATAGACATTTCTGAAGAAACAGGTTCTGGCCAACCTGCCATTGGACAAACACTGACTTCCTTTGTAGTCTTAATTGAATTACCCGAAGATGGTACTTTGGGTACGTTCATTGTATATCTCTTCATTCTTCTCAATAAGCTTGCGCCTGGGAAGGGGATCAATAGAAGAAGTATTACTTTTCTCTGCATCTGTATACCCAGCTGTATACCAGCTTTTGTGGACATCATCTTCCTGGGAAGCTGATTCAATTTCTGTATTGAAGTATCCCAGGGATTACCAATTTATTTATTTATTTTTTACACGTCCCAACAGGAGAAAGTGCCATTCTAGTGTATACTGCAGCATAAAAAGTGCACCCTGCAGTGATTTTTGCCTCTGCTTTCCCCATTTTTCACCATACCAGCCAAAGCACACCAGATCACACATTGCTGCCTGTCAGTGTTGGCAGTACTGGGCTAGAGGGACCAATGGCTTGGTGCAGTATAACCTTTCTGTGTTCTTAAGACGGGGCACTGGAGAAGCAGGTAGAAATGTAGGCCTTGTATACTCAGAACGACACCCAAAGAGGTTCTACACAAATCTGAGTGTGCTGCAAAGTCTTAACTTTGTTGTTGGAAAATTTTTGCATTTTATTTTCCCCTCAGATAGATAGGGATTTCCTGCATGCAAACTCCTCTCTTTCAAACTAACCATGTGATTTACGTCACTCCTCCTTTGGGACTAGCTCAAAAGTTTTTCTCCTGAACTGCATGTTTCCCCTCTTCTTCCTCTCTCAACTTTCTTTGGAAAGATGGTGAGATAAAGATTTACAGTATTTTTACCTGAACTATTCACTAGCTAGATTAGAATATAGCTTTTATGTAAATATAGATTAAAGCCATTAGTAAACTTTATTTTTGCACTACAAGCTACTTGTGATGTTTTTGGAGTCAGTCAGGTCTTAAGGAAGCATAGTTAGACAAAGTTAGACATTTCTGCTACTCTGCTGATTTAAAGCTAGACCCTAACAGGCTTGGCTTTTGACATTTTTGATATTCAATATTTTTCTTTCCTTACTAAACACTGAAGCTTTAGGAAACTTAAATTACCCTACAGTAGTGCCCCATATTGGCCAATTGTGCCACCATCCATTGTGTACAGGGACACTGAGAAGCTCCAGACTTTTTCAAGGACTGTTTTTGGTTTTTCAAGGGCTGGTTTTCAGGGTGTTTTAATGTAAAAACACTTAGGAATATGTGAACTGCCTGGTTCAGAAACTACAAGACTGAAGCAGGAATGGCAAACCATTTTAAGAACACAGGAAGGTTATACTGAGTCAAGCCATTGGTGCCTCTAGCTCAGTGCTGCCAACACTGACTGGCAGCAATGTCTCTGCAGGGTTTTAGGCAGGAATTCTTCATTGTTGATCCCTGGCATCCTCCGACGGGCAGCCATCCAAGTCCTAGTCAGCCCTCACTCTGCTTATCTTCAGGAATCTGACAAGATCTGGTGTGTTTGGGGTGGCATGGTGGAGGCTGGGGAAAGCAGAGGCAAAAATCAGTGCAAGGTGCATGTTTTTTATGCTGCATTATAGTTCCACATAGCCAGATGGTTCAACATAGCCAGTGGTGAGGGATGTTAGTCCAACCGACTCTAGAAGACCACCATTTCTGTGCCACTGCTGTTGAGGCTATACCAGTACTCCAAACAGCAAATTGAGAATGATTTGTGTTTTGTAGCTCAGATGTGTGTTGGATTGCAACTCCCAGAATCTCAGCACAGCGGAACAAGTCATGATGAATGTTGGGTGTTGCAGTCCAACAGCATCTGGAGGGACACACAGTTCCCACCACTTCTCTAGATCCTCAGATCCTTGTGGGACAAGACAACTCTGGATTAAAGTTTTGACTCACTTGCATTGATAATCATGGGATCAAATCATGTTAGCCTGTTCAGGCAATAGGAATCTGGTTCTTTAAAGACATGAGGAAGAGCAGGGGAGTGGGCCAGCTCCACCAAGACTTCTCATATCTTTCTGTCACTCTTAAATGGAGTTATTTTTCTCCACATTCTGTAGAGATGTATAATTTAGTTACACAGTATGCCTATACAAATACAAGTGAATGTAGAATCCAGCCAGCCCTGATTAAGAGATGATGGATTTTCTTAGTGCAAACAGTGCTAAAGTTCAAATAATTTTAGCTTCAGGGGGTTTTCCTGCCAATTTTATGCCCAGAAAACAAGTCACAAACTATTTTCTAATAAACCCTATACAATATAGACTAACTTAGGTGTAAGCCCCACTTAATTTAATGGGATTCAATACTCAGTAGATATATATAGGATTGCACTAAGAATAATTTAATAGCTCCAATATGCTTACTATCTGGACTTTAGAAGACTTTTTTTTTCCTACCTCAGGATTACGTTTTCTTCTACCAAAGTGGCCATACTGATTCGGTGTTTCTCTTCAACGGTTGCAATTCGTTGCTGAATGTTTTTCTCCATCTCAAGCAAGTTGGCTTTCTTTAGGTTGAGGGAAGGAATGGAGGGGGAGAAGAAACAGGACAACCTATGAAGTTGTGGGAGGCCACTCTTGAGAGACGGTTGGGTCAATCTATCTGAGTATAGTCAGCTCTCCATATCCATGGATTAAAACATCCACAGCTTGAAAATATTTTTAAAATATATATAAATTTCAAAAAGCAAAACTTTATCCCCCCTCCCATTTTTTTTTAAGGGACACCATTTTACTGCCCCATTGGATTTAATGGACCTGAGCATCCACAGATTTTGGTATCCATGGGGAGTCCTGGAATCGAACCCCAGAAGTTCCCAAGGGCCCACTGTAAACTGCAGACAATTAAAGCTGGGACCTTTTATCTATAGAGAAAGTACAGTAACCCCGAACTGTGTACTTTCCCATTTAGAGGTACAATCATTTGCAAAGATGTGTGAAAATCTTATTCTAACAAGTTCAAATCATTTGAATTTATTTAAACCAATTTCCTCAATCCACACTGGGACTGATCATGGAAAAGACATTGGCTAGCATGGCTAGTATGTGTAATCTAGAGTTACATATCCGTAAATACTCTGTAGTCTCAATGCCTCTATAGTCACAATAATGGCACTCTTGCCACAATTGTAACTGCCCTCCCAAACCTACTGTACCACACATTAGCTCCACTGAGAGAAGGAGGTGCTTCTGCTGGATTTCGGGGTGTGGGTAGATGAGGTCTCCACCGCTCTCCATCAGCAAGCAAAGCAAAAAATGGAATTGTGTTGTGGCCCTGTTCTTGTTGTCATAGCCTCGCTAACTGGCAACATGATCTGTCCTCACCTCAATCTCCAGAATAAGTGATCTCCTTCTCTAAATGTGGCTGATGCCCAGTCAAGTAGGCTTGGGTGGGTTGGACCAGGAGATGTTACTTCGGTTATGCAAGCTAAACTGACATAAAATACCAGCCACTGTTTGCAGTTTCAAAGTTCTACATTGCTAGTGTTTTATTTAAGGATGGAGACCGTTCCAAATAACAGCTGGATTTCATCTTTTCAAAAATAATGGATCGATCATTGTTTGTTTTCACCCCAGGAGTCCAGGGTGCAGTTTGAAATCACTGGAGTATTTCTACAACCTCATCTTAATGTCTCTGCCTTCCATAGCAATAAGACTATGACTACAGGAAGACTTCAACATTACTTCCCCACTCTTCTTTCCCTTATTTTACTTTGCTTTTTTTTGTTCTGTTTATTATCTAAAGTACAGGAGAGCTCCAGAGAACGTTAATTTGTAAACTTTCAGTTGGCCTAATACAGATTGGATAATTATCCTTAATTTTGCATTACAAAATCTCTTAAATTAGGGCTGCAACACCAGTCACAGACCTTGTTTGAGGAGTAGGTAGAATAATGTTGTTTTTTTATTG
This sequence comes from Phrynosoma platyrhinos, assembly GCA_020142125.1. Classification (NCBI taxonomy): domain Eukaryota; kingdom Metazoa; phylum Chordata; class Lepidosauria; order Squamata; family Phrynosomatidae; genus Phrynosoma; species Phrynosoma platyrhinos. The sequence goes on from CM034701.1 coordinate 194,798,393, forward strand.
CTGTGCTTTTTATTATGTTTGCAGTTTGTATTCCATGTATACAAACTTTTTATTATGTTTGCAGTTTGTATTCCATGTATACAAACTTTCCAATAGTATTGGTTATATTTTATTTTATTGTAATACTCATAACTGCTTTGCCACTTTTGGGAGAAGGGCAAGGTACACATCGAATAAATAAAAACATTTCCCCTCAGTGGTAGTAAACAGGCACATTCTGCTTTTTTTGTTCTGAATTAGAGGTGGAATAAAAAAACACAGTATAGTAACCCACACAAAGGATGACCTCCTTTGATGACACTAAACCTACATCAGGCATGTGACTGAGGGCATGTCTACATGGGCAAAATACACTGGTTTCCCCTGTCCTCATCCCAATTTGTCTACATCAGGGGTAGGCAACCTTTTTGAGCTGGGGGCCGGTCCCCCGAAGTCATCCCTTCCAGCGGGCCAGGGGGGGGGGAAATGCGCGACTTCTGTGCAAACACGTCGCGGCTGCCATTTTGGAAATCAAAATGCGCAGCAGCAGGGGTCCACCTGGGCCGGTAAGCGCGGGGCCCTGGGCCGGAACCAGCCCACAGGCTGTAGGTTGCCGGCCCCTGGTCTACATGATGCAGGGTTTTGAGTGAGGACAGTCTTCACAGGGGAAGACCAGTCCCACACTGAATCTGCCCTATCCTTAATTAAACCGGAGTAACCTTAGCACTTCAGAGCAATGCCAGGTGGCTGTTTACACACACATTCCACTGTACCACCCAGTGCTGCTGGAATAAGTCACTCCTTCTCAGGTCACAATGAGGTGCTCAGCCATATGATCGACACTGGGTGCTTTATTTCTAACCTAGCGCATGGCACTGCATGGCACAGTGGGACACTTGTTTAGTAGACAGCTCCAGGACCAAAATACTCCAGGAACAAGCCAGAGTATTCTGGCCAGTGTAGTTGAGCCCTGGGTCAGCCTTTCAATCACTCCCACAGCAAGAAAACATCAGAATGACCTGCTCCATCCATCAGCCAGGAAATGAAGAACTCCTTGGTTGTGTGTTCTTGTGTATACACGTGTTATTAATTCTAAGCTTCCTTGTGTGGCTCATTTGATTGAAAGATAGGGCGGAAATCAAATTTTGTAGCCCTCCTTTTAATGAAACCTCCCAGAAACCTTTGCAGATGTTTAATCATCTGCTTCCTGATTCTCACCTCGTTCCGGAGTTCCAGTTCTGTCTTGTGAAGAGCTGAGGCGATAGCATTCAAAGTCTCATTCTTCTCCTTCAGTTCTGTCTCCAAAGACTTTTTTAGTAAATAAATAAAAGCATTTTAATTCCTTTGTTTAGGGCATTTATAGTCTACGTTTCAAGAACTGTTCCAAAGCAACATCTGTATAAATAACTTAAAGCAATAACAAAGTGGAAGTAAAGAATAAAACACCACCAGAACCAAAAACCAACCTGCCATCCATCTGAAGATCTTAAATACTCCAACCTACCAAATGGACTTCTCAACATTTCACAAGTTCAACATTCATAAAGAAATAGAAGTAAACCCTTAATATAACTTTACCCTTCCAAAGAAGAGGACATTTGCGACGTGGCTAACATCGCATAGACGGTTTCCATTTGTTTTAGCACCAGACTTCTGTTGTCTGGGTTTTATTATGCTTTTAAGAAAGTTCCTAACTTTCTGTAAAGGCCAGCTCTTGGATGAAAAAAAAGTACAGGAAGCAGGGCTGTCCCAAGATGCTTTAAAACTCCCTTTGTCTCACAAAAAGAAGCTGCCAGATGTTATCTAATTTCAGAACAGGCAATAGAGCTTTGGAAATACAACTTCCAGAATTGTAGCGGTAATGGGACAACATCCTTCCACACACCAGAGGGCAATGGGGAAGTTCAAGGGTAGGCTAAGAGATTGACATAGCTCTGCTCTTGAGAAAGGGGAATGGCGTGGGGTGAGGGCTCAGGAGGAATAAGCAGGTCAGCCCCTGCATCTGTTGCCTGAGGCAGTTGCCTCACTCTGATGAACCATTGCTGGAAAATCAAGCATTCTCTCTCACAAGCCGAGCAACTAGGGGTGCCTGAGTTCTTTAGCTCTGGTTTCCCCATTCGCTCACTTGTCTATTGCAATTGTTGTTGTTATGTGCCTTCAAATAATTTCCAATCTACAGCAACCCTATCGTGGGGTTTTCCTGTCAATATTTGTTCAGAGAAGTGTTGCCTTTACCTTCATCTGAGGCTGAGAAAGTGTGACATGCCCAAGATCACCCAGTGGGTTTCCATGGCCGAGTGGGGATTCTAGCCTTGTTCTCCAGAGCTGTAATCCAAGCTTTGACTACTGCAAAATGCTGGCTCTTATCTATTGCAATACTTGGTCATAAATACTTTGGATATGCAAGCAATCAGACCAAGTGATCTGAGAAAATTCGAGGGTTGATGGTCATATAAAAACCCTCCCTTATCTTTCAACTTCCTCCTTTGACTCTGTTCTCAGCTTTTAGGTGGTGAGTTAAAGTCTAAGCTCACTGGAGCGCTTTCTTTTACCAAATCCTTTCATTGGGTTGGTAGGATATAGGACTTCAAGTGATGTACATTCTAAAAGCAATTAGTAAAGTTTTTTAGTTTGTAAGTTGATGCCACCTGCTTGTTATTTATTTAAGTCATCTCAGCCAAGGAGATACTAATAAAGACTGGGGCATGGTATGTCTGCTAAACTCTGCTGAGACTGTTTCCTAACAGATCCAATCTTCATTCCCCCCCCCCAAGGGCTAACACTCTGGGATACGTTCCTTTTTCCTACCATCATTGTGCTCAGACAGCAAGCACAGGTGGGTAAGAGTGACCTAAATGTACACCCTGAGAGTCATAAAATTACTAGCATATTACATGGTGCTCCTGGAGAAACAGAGCACCTAATGAAATAAGTATGTTCCCTATTGCATACATTTACAAAGCTAAGTTTGCCATTCTCTTAATGGAATTCTTCCTGGGGCCCTTTCAGCCTACCCAGTTCTAAGGTCCCAGTTTAAGTGCCATAGCAGCATCTTACAAAATCAAGATATTAGCATTTGAGAGAAGGGCCTCTAGAAACCACAGCCTGGGAGCTCCTTTGGATGCAGCCATGGCAGTTAAAGTGGAATTACAGGGGTATAAATGTGTTGTGTGAAAAGCACCTAATTCCATTCTTTAAGAACTTCTGAAAGGAATTAAGAAGAGTTACTGGATACAGACCTTTCATGGCTAAAGTCCAGAGTCAGAATTATCACATAATCTACATAAATAAAATTAATTTTCTGCCTATTACTACATCATCCAAAAAGGGCTGGACAGTTTTTCACCATATTTGGAAGTTATGTTTGGGAAGGTCAGAACTGAAAAAACAGACTGTCACAAAATTAACTTGGGATTGGGCACTCAATTATTTTTTACATTGTATTTCCACAAAATGTGGAGGGTATGATTGGGATGCTCTAACTTAAAATATAGACTACATGGTGTATACAAAATTGACTGGCGCCCTGGGTTTTACCAGATATACCCTCAGAACATATTAATGAATTCATACATGTTCTGAGTACATATATAGGGTTGCCATAATTCTTTTCCACAAAACTGGGACAAAATGTAGAAAAAATGTAGGGCATTTCAGAAAAATTGAGGACACGACCAACTAAAAGCCAGAAACATTAATAATTTTTTTAAAAAATGGTTTGTGTGTTGAACTAGGACTCTAGAGACCAGGGTTTGACTCCTTGCTTGCTTATGGAAACTCACTAGATGATCTTGGGCCAGTCACACTCTCTCAGCCTCAGGGTAAAGCCATGGCAAAAAACAAAACAAAACCCTGAACCAATCTTGCCAAGAAAACCCCAGCAGAGGATGGCCCTAAATCAGAAAGGACTTGAAGGTACACCACAACCACAAAGCCACACTCCAAATGGACAATGGGCTGGCATCCCTCCTTCCTGGACCTAGAGAGAAGTCTGCAATGGAGGACACGTCCCCTGCTTCAGCCCCTTCCTTACCTGACTTTGGCCGCCACCACCAGGCCATGGCTTCATGGAGGAAGGAGAAGAAAGGCTGCACAATGTCACATTGGCCCCCAAGGCTTCGTCCAGTAAAGAAGGTGGCAGTGTCAGCTTTCAGGCCAGGAGAAGGCCTTGCTGCCCTGGACCTCCTCCTGACCTTGCCTTGCGGCTTTGCCGACCACCCTTTGGAGATGCCTTTGGGGATGGCTGGAGGCCCCGCACAGCCATGCCAGGGAGGCCTCGCCCCCTGGATGTCTTTGGGGTTTGCTTGGCTGGCTGGCAGCTGCACCAGGGTCAGGGAGGCCTTGCCCTTGCCAGGACATGATCCCAAAACCAAGCAGGAAATCCCAAATACTCTTAAAAATTGGGAATGTCCTGGCAAAAATTGGGATATGGCAACCCTATACATATGCCTATCAAGGCTCTTGTAACTTTGGCAAAATAGTGTGTCAAGCACATTGGACTAAAAAAAAATGCATTAACTAAGAACCTTCTAAGAGGAAAATGTTATTAAACATACAGCAATAAAAGACATAGCCATGTTACTGGGGAATCTGTGTGCAAAGGGATATTGTAGCATCTTTGGGACTAACCAAAAGAAAGAAGCTGGTAGCATGAGCTTTGGTAGACTTCAGTCTACTTCCTCAGAGGCATGGGCTGAAGTGGAGACTCCAACAACAGACTTGTATAATTAGACTGTGTGAAAGAGAATGACAATAGAAATGTCAAACTTTGTGGGTATGGAAATCAGGTGACAAGTTCAGTTTTAACTATGGTCATTGGGAAACAAAGGCAGGAGGAAGGATGATGATTAAAGCCAAGGTGAGTAGATAATCATATAATGAGTATTGAATGTAGTGTGTGAACCAGAAAGGAGACTTGATGAACTGGCCAAGGAAGCCTCCATGTGGCTGGGGGCAGGGGATGAGCTATCACGATATACACAATAGTTGCATTGGGAATAGCAAATATTATGGTAGAGTTTCACAAATGGCAGAAATGCAAGATAGCAAGCATGTAAGGCTGTTAGAGTTTGGAATTAAATGCACTTTGAAACTAGGGGTTGTTAAGGGGAGGAAGAGATGAGAGAAAGAAGTTCGAAATTTAACTACTTTCCCTCTTTTACACACACACAAAAGAGGGAGCAGTTTTAGGGATCTGCAGTGTTCTGGGAAAGTACTCTCCAAAAACAGATTTAAGAGATTGAGGGATTACTTTTTCTTAGCCCCACTTGATTTGTGAGAAGCTAGGGAATCAGAAAAGGAAGGGGCACTAGGGACCACATTGCAAACATACAGTGGTTAATGGAGTGCACCAAATAATTTCAAGAAAGAATCCGCATGTGTTTCATAGACTGCAGCAAAGCATTTGATTGTATAGATCACAGAAAATTATGGAATGCACTCAAAGACATGGGGATGCCACTACATCTGATAGTCCTGATGAGGAATCTGTATCAAGGACAAAAGGCCAATGTCAGAACAGAATTTGTGGAAACAGAGTGGTTCCCGATAGGCAAAGGGGTCAGGCAAGGCTGCATCCTATCACCCTACTTGTTTAACTTATATGCTGAAAACATCATAAGAAAAGCAGAATTAGGAAAAGGAGGAGCTAAGATAGGAGGAAGCAACATTAACTACCTAAAATGTGAATAAGACGCCATAATATTAGCAGAAGATGTTCAGGAAATGAAACAGTTAATAAGAAAGGTCAAAGATCAAAGTGCAAAGGCAGGTCTGATGCTGAACATAAAGAAAACAAAAATAATGACCACAGAAGAAATACACAAATTCAATCTAGACAACGAGGAAATTGAAATAGTTAAAGAATTACCATATCTAGGATCAAACATTGACCAGAATGGAAATTGCAGTCAAGAAATAAGAAGAAGACTAGGAATGGGAAGGTCAGCTATGAAAGAAGTGGAAACGATACTGAAGAGCAAAGTCATACAACTGAGCACTAAAGTCAGAATCGTCCAGGCCATTGTATTCCCAATTACCATTTACGGATGGGAAGTTGGACAGTGAAGTAAGCAGACAGAAAGAAAATCAACTCTTTTGAAATGTGGTGCTGGAGAAGAGTACTTAGGATCCCATGGACAGCCAAGAAGTCAAACAAATGAGTTCTTGAACAGATCAGATCAGGGCTCTCCTTGGAAGCAAAGATGATCAAGTTGAGACCATCATACTTTGGCCACATAATGAGAAGCATGGATCGCTAGAAAAAACAATGCTAGGAAAGGTAGAAGGTAGAAGAAAGAGAGGAAGACCGCAGATCAGATGGATAGACTCAGTCAGGGGGGTTATGGGGAAGGGCTTTCAGGATCTGGACAAGGCAGTGGAAGATAGGGATTCTTCGAAATTTCTCATCTACAGGGTTGCCATGAGTCGGAACTGACTCGAGGGCAGCTAACAACAGCAGCAAGGGAATCCTCCTAGCTGGAATAGGGGAAAGAAGACAAGCCAAGATCCTCTTAAGCCACAGCCAGGACTTTGAGAGAGAAGCTAACAAGATGCTCTGGTCAAAATCCTGGACCTAGTTTAGGCAGTGACTTTCAGCAAGAAGCCTGCAGAAGGAGGCAAGCAGCTGAGTACTTTTGATTCCAGTTGACCCACCCCTGGAAATGATTGTTCTGAAGCAGAAATCCTTTTTAATCATCTCATGCAGATGGAGAGGAGGACAACATCAGAATTTCTCTAAAACAAAGGGACATCTTCAAACAAAGGGTGTCCTCCTGGCATTCCTGAGACACAACACCCAATACTTGGGTCAGCACAAAGGTGGTAATGACTCCGGCAAGCACCCACTTAGGAAAGATATTAGAGAAGTGTGCAAAGGAATCTTGCAACATCTTGAGATTAACTAAAAGATAGAAGATGGTAGCATGAGCGTAGACTTGAGCCTACTTCCTCACATGCAAATGCAGAAAGAAGGGGGAGAACAAAAGCAATGTGGTAGCACCTTTTAGACTGTTTTTATTTTAGCACAAGTTTTCATGGATATACATTAACTTCTTCAGATGCATTACCAAGTGGTATTAAGGCTTCAGGCATAAAGCATATATACACAGTTGTGGGAGTGGGATAGTATTTCAATTGTTTAATCAAGAAATTTAAGCAACTTAAGGCAGGTATATAATGGATTTAATTCCATTATATGTACATGCTGGTTACAGGATTTGACCAGGAAAGGGCTTTTCCAAGCTAACTCTTTGCTCTTCTAGGCCTGAGAGTCAAAAGTGCTTCAGTTTTTGAGCACACACATGCACACTTGGCAGGAGTGTTGTACAGATCTAACTCTCTCGTATAATGGGAAGCACATGACAATTGTTATTATTTTATTAATTCAGAGTATTATGGCAATTCATTTGAAAAACTGAAATGGGCCGTGTTAAATTTTTTTCAATGTATCGCTGTCATGAGTTTCTATCTGTTTAACATAACGTTTCTGTCAGCTTGCTTGCTTGTTACCACATGATGTATAAAATTTGGAAAGGGTGTTTCAGAAAAATGTTAAGGACGGAAACCTAAGGATGGCAGTGAGAGGAAGAAGCCCCAAACACCGGATCTCATATGGCCTATCCATTTCAGATACATCTGGTACAAACTTTAAACACACTTGCCTGGATCTTGAGGTTTAAGTTATCTACAGCATCCTTAGCCATTTGCTGCTGTTTCTGAAATTCCTAGAAAAGAGAAACTCTCAAGTTAAGCAGGAAAATTACATTTGCAGGGGGAAATTACCCTTTTAGTTCTAGGCATTCTTTCTTCTGAGCATACAGCGCGCGCGCACCATTCGTGGACTCAAGATCATGCGGATGGCGAGCCCTGGTAGAGTCCCCTGTGCACCCATTAAAACAAATGGGGATTGAGGTCCCACATTATTTATCTTATGTGGGGGGGGGGGGGGGGGGTCTGGAACGGATCCCCCATGTATAGGAAGGTCCCACTATAGAAACAATAAGTTACAAGTACAGTGGTACCTCCACATTTGCTGGGGTTAAGGGGAAAGGACCCCCATGAATATGGAAAAACCACAAATAAAAAACCCTATTATTTTTACCTGAGAGAACACCTCTCTAGGAATCTCAAGGTCCTCCAGTGCAATTCTGTGGTCAACATCTGCCAGAAGTTGATCATAGCGTCACATTGGAGGACCTACAAATGTGATCAACTTCTGGCAGAAGTGTTTTCTCTAGGAACATCTAGGTTCTCCAGTACAAACTCTATGGTCAACTTCTGGCAGAGTTGCTCTGGAGTACCTAGAAGTTCCTAGAGAGAACATACTAATCAAAAGCACAAATAATCAAATCCAGAAATGCAAAGCCACAAATATGGAAGGCCAACTGTGATGTTGTTGCATGTAATTAGTCACTGTGGGTGCTAGCAAGGATGCAACAAAGCTACATTTTAGAAGGGATATAACAAGTATGAGCAAAATTCCTTTACTCATGTGATGAGTAACAGTTTATAGTTATTAATCATAACATTTTTTCTCCTCAAAAATGTAAAGTAACAGCACAACAGGCAATGCAGCTACATTAACATTTCTCATCATTATACAATGCAACAGATTACTTTTTGGATACTGTAATGAGTAACAGAACAATTTATTTATGAAGAGTAACTTTCCAAGGCCTGCTCTCAACTATGAAGCCTTGATACATATCCCTTTAGACCCAATTAAATTCATACTGTACTCAACCAGCCCAACACAGAACAACTCTGCTGATTGGCTGTGTTACTGTATGGCAAAATTTTGGTTTGGGTTGTATTTATTTATTTACTTATTTAATATCCTGCCTTTCTTCCAGTATAGGAAGGCAGCTAACAGCAAACTTAAAACAATACAAATTAAAAACAGTACAAAAAATTAAATAGTATAAATACAAAAAAAACCCCAATTAAACCATTCATAAAGTTAAAAACATCAAATATTAAAATAGTAAAATGTATTTTTAAAAACCATACAGACCTTAAAATCTGAATCACACGGCATTTAAAAGCCCAACCCTCATCAGTTTGAAAAAAACTTGAAGGCACAAAAATGTTTCTGCCTGCCTTTGAAAGGAAAGCAGGGATGGGGCCATCCTTGTCTTTCTAGGGAGAGAGTTCCTAGAATCTGGGAGCAGCCACCAAGAAAGCCCTCTCCCTTTTCCCCACCAAACAAGCCTGAGAGGGTGGTGGGACAGAGAGAAGGGCCTTTCCAGACAATCTTAGAGCTTCAATCAGCTCATAAAGGGAGATACAGGGGCTATTCAGGGCCTAAGCAGACTGCCAGAAATAGTGCACATTAAATTGAG
>CM034701.1:194818355-194835276 GCA_020142125.1 Phrynosoma platyrhinos
AGAACATCCATCATACAGGCAGAAAACAAAGGAAACTCCATGCCAAGCTCAGCAATCCACTCAAGGCAAAGACTCAAAATGCAATAACTCCACCCCCAGGTTGATACCTTTATAGACATTTGCTAAACAGCTTCTAAACCCAGCCTTCTTCCTGTGTCTTGTGTCATGTGACCAGTGGTTCTCTCTCACACACTGATGACCTAATCTGTTTTCTTCTTGTATCCTGTGTTCCCAGACACACACTGACCTTGGCTATGTTGTTTTTGTGTATTCCATCTGCAGGCTAAAACTTTCACAGCTAGAACTTTCCCACATCTGTACATTTCTACTTTAACTACAAAACCCGACATGCCTTAGGGCCACCATGAGTCAAAAATGACTTAGAGGTACACAACAGCAACATACATGCATACACATATACAGTACATACCTCACCTTTCTCCTGGCAAGGAACTCAAAGTAGCTTTTAAAAACTTTAAAACTAAATCCAGCTAAAATCTTTTTTTACGAAAGTTAAAAACACACAATTAAACAGACAACTATTTAAACAGCACTTGGGTAAAACAATTTAAAACACATTTAAACCAATGAAAAGATAAAAAAAATAAAAAAACCCAGCACACCATATTAAAAAAAACCCTTCTGCCTTCCTTTCGTAAGGGTCTTTTCAGATTGATTTCTGGTAGTTTAATTACACATGGAGTGTCTTGATGACACCAACAGACTCTATGCGTACACATCCCAGTTCTTTATAATCATCTTAGGACAACATCCATCTTCTTTGCCCCAGAAATACCTTTTAAAACAAATTCATAGCACCTGATACCAATTGCTTTTTTGGAAATTGTTATGAAGACCCCATTCCTTCCCATGCATGGTTTCTCTCAAAGTGCAGTAAAGTTCCAAAGATACCAAAAGAGTGTGCTCCCACCGAAGCACCTCACCTGTTTGTGGGTCACTTGGTGATCTCGGCGCAATTGCTCCATCATTGCTGTAAGCTCAGAAATCTGCTCCACTAAGTCAGCAACAACATCCTCCCTGCAAGACATGGGACCTATTCAGTGAAGTGCTGCAAGGACCACATAATACCACAAGGAACAATGGGGACCAAGGATTGAAATTAAAAGTCTTAATGGGATTGTTCCCTGATCTATGGCCCATAAAAATGGAAGATAAGTGTGGTCTTGTTTGTATGCCTCCTACCACAAGAGACATACAGACAGAACTGTAAAAAAAAATAAATCTGCTTATGCTCTCTGATTCTGGAAAAGAGCAAGCATGGGATGATTTAATGCTATGCCTTTGTTTAAATAGGTGGGAAGGAATTACTGAAATTAAAGGCATATTTTCATTGTGGATGCAGCGTTTCCCCTTCTTTTCTATGTAGTTGAAACAGCCTTTAGTTTCTAGGAGAAATGTACTTTCTGTTTTCTTAAGTGATTACAGCTTAGTGGGACACTATGGACCTTATTACACGCTGGTCACGAAGCAAAAAGTAACCAAAATAAAAATAAATTCAGTTCTATACCGAAATGAACTGAATTTCGCCTGCGCGGCCATTGCGCAATGATTCCGAAAGCTCCCTTGTACTTCCCCGAAAAACCGAATGTCAAAAGATCTCAATTCGTTACGGATTAGCTCCGGGTTCTGTCGAGTTTCGGTGCAACGTCGTGTGTAAACACGGAGAAACAATACGGATTAGCTCCGGGTTCTGTCGAGTTTCGGTGTAACGTCATGTGTAAACACGGGGAAATAATATGTATTAGCTACGGATACCCTTTGGATTAGGTCTGCTTTAGACCCCGTGTGATAAGGTCCTATGCTAGGGATGGATAAACCTGCCAATTTTGGTTTCACCCAGATACTCATTTTTCCAATCAGTTTGCAATTTTTTAAAAGTCTGCATAAAAATTCATGGGCATGTTTGAATTAATTTCTCCCTAACGTACACTTTTTTGGAAAGTAGATTTCTGGATGTATTTTTGTACCTTATTTTTACAAATATATTTGTGTTCACACAGTTCTCTACTCTATGCATTTTTGTGCATGTTTTTAAACTGGAAAACAGAACTGCAGAATTTGGGAAATTTTACATATTTAATATATTAAATATAATATAAGGTTTGCCATAAGTCAGAAACTACTTGAAGGCACATAACAACAACAACAAATATATAAACACTGTATATATTTAAAAATAACTGTTGAAGTATTGGTTCAGGAGGTGGAAACTTGCTAAAATGGAAATCTAGCAAATTTCTCCCCATCCCAAATTCACATCAGCAAACCCTTGTATATTACGGGAAAGCAAATTTCTTCTGAACATAGGTGATCCTGTCATTAAGAACAGTTTCCTAATGGAATCACATACTTAGAAGGATGGTGGGTTGTAACTTATTGTCTTCAGGTACAGGCTAGGCAGCCATCTGGATGCTGAGGTCATGAAATGGGAGTGGATTTCCTGTACTGAGCAAGGTGTTGAGCCCAGATGTTTTAAATGTATTTATGTATGTATTTTTATTTATTTATATTGCCTAATAAGGCCCCCTATGCTTACACTGACATGAGAACATTCAGAAGACAGCATAACTAGATCAGTTCAGAACCATAAGAGGCCAAATTCAAAACTGTTTAAGCCAGGGGTAGGTAACCTTTTTGAGCCGGGGGCCGAGTTGCTGTCCCTCAGACAACTGGGGGGCCGAAGCACCAAAAATAAATAAACAAAAAATATTAAAAAATAAATAAAAAATATATAAAAAATATGCATGCACTCTCTCTCAGCCCCAGAAAAGCTATGGCAAAACCCCTGTGGAGATTTTTCCAAGAAAACCCCAAGAATAAGTAATAACAATAATAATCAATATCATAATGGCGGGCGGCGACGGGGGGTGGTGGCGGCGGCAGGACCGGCCTGGGGCTGGTCCAAAGGCCTCGGGAGGCCATATCCGGCCCCCAGGCCTTAGGTTGCCTACCCCGGTCTAAGCAATAACAGACTGGACCCAGCAAAAAAATAAAAATAAAATAACATGTAAGATTAAGAAGCATTTTGGCTCTGGCCCAAGGCTCATCACTGCTGCCAATGCTAGTGGCTTTATAGGCTCAAAGTAGGAGGGATTCTTTTGCGAATAATTCCAGCTAACCAAATAACAGCTGCTCTTCAATAAAGATTATATGAACAGGGAAAAGAGCACGTCTAGGGCATCTAGGGATTTGTGTTTTCAGCACTTACCCTGTGGAAAATTCAGAGACATAGCCATATTAGTCTGGACTATCAGGGTGCAAAGGGATCTTGTGGCACTTCTGAGACTGTGTAATAGAAGTTGCAGTATAATCTTTTGTAGACTTGGAAGTAGTCTTCAGATGTAAGAGGATGCATCTGAGGAAGCAGATAAATCTGTGAAAGCTTATGCTACAACTTCTATCGCACAGTCTGAAAGGTGCTACAAGAACCCTTTGCTTGTGGAAAATGGTAGTCAACAATAAACATTCTGCTATGCCCTGCTGGAAGTGGTTTAGTTCAGTTTAACAATTGTTGTTAATCTCATCTCCTTTCCATTCTCCCTTTCACTATGTCTCTAGGGGAACAAATCCACCTATGAACTGCATAACTGTGATTAGGATCAGACAGCTACTATTCCCCAGAAAAGACAACCATGTATGTGATAAATAGTAAGAAATAGAATGAGGGAGAGAGAAGCTAGCCAGCAAGTAAACCATTTCTTCCCTTAATGGTGCTCCTGATTTTCCTCGGGGCAATTATTTTTCAGTTGCCAGCGTAACGGGATGTTTAGTGACTGAATTGGGCCACAATACATCAGGCCAAGCTTCTGTCAAAAGAGATCCTGGAAGAAGGCATCAAATTAAAGAACTACAGAAAGTGGCTGAGGGAGAGCAGGATATGTTTAGGAACTGTTGTCATTGTAATTCAAGGAAAGAAGTGGGGAGGGGAAGATCAGTACTTACGTTTCAGGCTTTGGTGGAGTGCTGTAAAGAGAGTTCAAGGAGGAAAGGAGGAGGAGGAAGAGGAAGAAAGAAAGAGACAGAGGTTGATTAGTGCATCACTACATCCTCTGGGCAACTGTTGCCAAGAAAAAACCCGTGAAACACTTGAAGGCACAAAAATAACAAGCAATAGTCAGCTTCAATGCTCTCACTTTACAAAGCCATTTTTGTCAAAGGACTTACCTGTATTCATTTATATGTATGTGTAATCTGAATTCTGCAGATTAATATTGCCAAATCCACAATCACCCATTTGGAGACACAACTTATTATAGCACATGTATCTTCCATGTTGGATCAAAGGTACAGATTCAGACCAGCTGCAGCCATGCTGGCAGGGGGAGTCTGCAATGTGTATTCCAAAGAGTAAATTTTCCAAACTGTGTTGTGTCCCCAAGTTGTACTCTGCAGAGACCCTAGGATCTGTGCAGAGTTTCTTATGGTGCACTTTTTGCTATCTCCTTTGACAGAGCTAAACTGGACATTTCAAATGGCTTAAAGAAGAGCTATTAGCCACTTGCTACAGAAACTGAAATAACATTTATATTATTTACTAACATAAGTGCTGCCCATCATAAGCAGACACAGAGTTCTTGGCTATGGGGTCTGTAAGACACAAGAAACATACTTCTCTTTGCCAACATCTGCAGGTTAAGTCTAAGCATACCAATAATACAAATGCTCACAATTAATAAGTGTCATTATTGTTACTTCCCACATTTGCTTAGAATTAATATCACCTCACATTCAAATTGGCTCTTAGGAAGAAATAAAGAATAACACTATTTATGTGCAAACCAATATTCCTTCCTATCATTCATTCATTCATTCATTCGATTGATAGCCCAGCCTTCCTCAATCCTCGTAACAGTTGCACATGGCTAACAATTTTGCAATTAAAAAAAAAAAAAGATAAAATCACAAATTTCGAACCTATAAGGCCACAAATCAACAATCATCAGTTACACATGTCTAAGATTACAAGTATATAAAATAATTTATTACAAAATATCTACTGAAGTAAAATAAAAGTATGAACAGCAGGCAAGACAAAATAAAGGGAAAGGCTACCTTATTCCATGAAAGCTTGTACAAATAGATGTTTTTACCTGTCACTTTGAAGACTAAAATGTAGAAGACTATACTCTGTGGATAGTCTTGCAGATTACCTGGGCACAACCAGCTTGGGCTTGGCAGGTTGTTCAGTTGTTGTTTTCTTCTCAAAAAAATCCTCTCCCAGAATAACATTGATATGTTCTTTACTGTGAGACAAGGTAAAACCAGGAATGACTTCCTCTTCAAACTCTTTAGATATCTGGGATGAAAACAGAAGGCACTGAACTCTAGAATCCTGGATTATTGTTTACAGATTGTAAAGGTTTAAATGACCTACCACTTTCTTAGTGGATAGAAACAGTTCCCACCATAGCACTACTTTTATGCAGTGGCAAGATTCTGTGATTCTGTGAGGCAAGAGGCTCTACTAATGGCAGCAGTGCTGCTGGTAGGGTCTCCAATGCCAGACAGGCTTTTACTGAAGACTCAGATTAAATGTGCCAAACAGCTACTGGGCAGCAGCAGTAGTGGGGGGGTGACACTGGTAGAGGACCCAGAAGGTAGCCCATACTTTTCCACCCAGCCAGCAGAGCCATCAGACCTAGAAGGCAGCCCCTTCCACCAGCAGCCAGGAGACAGTCTCTCAGGTATCACCCAGTTGGTCGGCATTCCTGCACCCTCCCTAGTGATGCCACTGCATTGCAAAACTTGGGGTGAGAGAGCTAAAGTGGACAAGAATGAGATATTTTGAGTCAGATAATTATACAGTGTTTTACTCAGGAAATGAAAACCTAAGATGAAACGGGGTAGCATTAATAGCGTGAGATGTAGCAAAAGCAGTCAAATGATATATTGAAAAGTCTGACCAAATAACATCAATAAGAGTTCAGATAAAATTTATTTATTGCACTTCTATCCCCCTTTCTCCCCAAATGGGAGAAACCTATCAATATAACCATAGTCCAAGTTTATGCTCCAACTACAGAGGCAGAAGAAGCAGACATTGGACCTTATCCCACACTGCTCTCAAAAGTGGCAAGAAAGCGATATGAGCATCATTGCAGTACTATAGCGCTAGTATAAATATGGTGCTAGCGCTATAATAGCGCTATGGATAAGCTAGCGCTATTGCAATGCCCGCTGAAACCGACATTCAAAAGAACCCGAATGATGCTGCATTCCGAGCGGTTTCTTGTTGGATTCTGAGCGACATCGTGTAATCACCCGGAAAACTATAGCGCTATAGCGCCTGATTCTTAGCGGATTCTGAGCGACGTCGTGTGATCACCCGGAAAACTATAGCGCTATAGCGCCTGATTCTTAGCCGATTCTGAGCGACGTCGTGTGATCACCCGGGAATGTATAGCGTTATAGCGCCTGATTCTTAGTGGATTCTTGCTGCTTTTGGCCCCGTGGGATAAGGTCCATTGAAAGAACCTATGCTGGAGTCCAGGAGGAAATTGACTACACACCAAAACAGGATTTCATGTCAATTATAGGTGACTGAAATACCAAAGCATGAAATAGAGAAAAATCAAAGATAGTAGCAAAATTTGGCCTAGGATCAAGAAATGGGAGATTCTTTTTGCAAGTGACTGAATTTTGTGAGGCCTACTATTTGTTCATAGCAAACATATCCCTCAAGCAACCAAAAAACTTGACTGTATATGTGGACATTCACCTGTTGGCAAATATAGAAATCAAATAGGTTACATAATCTGAAACATAATCAGAAGCAGAAGGTTCTTTCTCTCTGCAAAAACAAGACCGTGAGAAGATTTTGACACAGACCATGAACTGCTAAAATTAAAAAAGTAGAGTAAAGCTAAAGAATACTAAACCAACCAGTTTGCCAAAATACAATCTAAAAATAATGTTAAAACATAGATTTTCACTATTAAGCTTAATTGACTAGGAGCCAGACAAACTTGGGACTGAAGCTAGGGACGTTGTCAGAAGGAAAGTCTGCAGCCAAAAAGAAAGGGAAGCCTCAATAGATGACAAATGAAACTCTTCAAGCAGTTAAGGAGAGATGAGAAGCAAAAGCAAAAGCAAAAGGGGACAGAAATAGATCACAACCCTGAATACAACTGTTTAATGATTTGTGTGCAGGGACAAAGAGAACTACTATAATAATAAATGCAGAGAAATAGGTGATGACAACAAACAAAACCAAAAAGAAAAAGAAAAAGAAAAAAAGAACAAGAGACCACTTGTAGAAGATCTGATAAATCAAAGGGAAATTTAAACCAAGAGTGAAAATGCTCTACACCCAGCAGAGGAACACATTACATCTCTAAGTAAAAATAAAAAGCTGATAGAAACAATACATGGAAGAACTATATGAAAGAGATTAAAGGGTGACAGATTAATTCAAGGAAGAATCATTTGAAGATTAACCTCCAATTTTGGTAAGTGAAACAGAAGTTACATTCAGGGCATTTGGGAGAAATAATTCACTGGGAAAAGATGGCATACCAATAGAACCAGTTCCACTCAAGTTCTAACTATAGTCAACAAATACCAAAAACAAAACAATGGCCATGTTCAATATACATTCTAATCCACAAGAAAGGAGACACCAAGGACTATAGTAACCATTGCAATAATTTACCACACAAGTAAGGTGATTCCCAAAATTCTACAAGAAAGACTTTTACCATATATGCAGTGAGAAACGCCAGATGTCTAAGGTGGGTTCAGGAAAGGAAGAGGGGTCATATTGCACTAGGGATCATATTGCAAACATACACTGGGTTATGGAGTGCACCATATTTCAGATGAAAATCAGCCTATGACTGTGTAGATCATTAAGAACTTGGGTTTGCTTTTAAGAAATTGAAAAAATCTTAAAGAAATTAGTGTACCACAGTATCTGACTGTCCTAATACATAACCTGTACCCAGGATAAGAGGCTACCATCAGGACAGCATATATAGAAATGGAATATTTTCAATTGTCAAAGGTGAATTTTATCACCTTATCTATTTAACTTGCAAGCTGAACATATACATAAAGCAAGATTAGGAGATTATCACACAAGCATAAAATCTGGTTTACCTCTCCCGAATTCAAGTCTATTTTGGAAGCTTCCGACTTTGAAAAATGGTCGCTGGAGTGAGTTAAGTGAGCTGCGTTGGAGCCTGGCTGTACTCAGATGTCATTTTTTTCCAGAAAAGCCATGTGATAGGACCCTGGCTCCAGCCTGAATTAGACTTGAATTTGGGAGAGGGATTTTATGTTTGTGTATTAAGTGTAATACTGCTTTACATATGATATGTTCAGGAACATGCAGATGACACCATACTTCTGAAAGAAAATACAAAGACTGGGAATAATTACTGAAGAAAGTTAAAAAAAAAAAGAGAGAGAGAGAGGGCAAAGGAAAGTTTACAGTTGGACATGAAGAAAACCAAACTAGTGATCACAGATCATTTACATAACTTTAAAGTGAAGGCTGAAGATACTGAAATAGTTCACAATTGTCCATACCTTGGCCCAGTCATTAATCAGAATGGAGATGGCAGTCAATAAATCAGAGGACTAGAACTTGGAAGGGTAGCTATGAAGGAACTAGACAAGATCCTGAAGTGTAAAGATATATAACTAAATACCAAAGTTAGGATTGTCCATGCCATTGCATTTCCAAGACCTGAGCAGGTGATAAGGGTCTTGGCGGTCTCTAATTCACAGGGTCACCATAAGTTGAAGTTGACTTGATGGCATTAAGAACAACAAGAAAAAGTTTGTGATATTGTGCTAATGGAAAAATTTACTGAAAGAATAAAGGCTATCAGAGATAACTACAATCAGTTCTATGAGACCTGTTACGAATGGTGCAGTGGTCTGAGTGTTATTTCTGCAGTGCAGATATAGCCATAGCCATGTTAGTCTGGAATATCAGTATGAAAAGGGATCATGTAGCATCTTTGAGAATAAGAGGGGGCTGCAGACGGGCGGCACAGAGTTGCCTTGGGAAGCGGCAGATCGGGCCGCAGCAACCCCAAGCCGCAGCCCCGATCCTCCCGTCTGCCGCTCCTTTCAGGGGTGGCAAAAGTCCACCCTAAGAGCCAGTGTGCTGCTCTTCAGTGCCCCTTTCGGTGCAGTGTATCAGAATGTTGCGCCAGAAGGGTGTCCTGACAGTGCGCATCATGCGTAGCAACGCGTGGTGTCAGGACAGCGTTGGCATGGGGTTGGGGAGGCCAGCATGTGGCTGCCCCTCCCCATCTCTGCCTCCAGGCCGGCCCTTTGGGCCGGTCTGCAGAACCCCTAAGTGTGTGAAAGAAGTTATAGCATAAGCATTTGTAGACTTTGCCTACTTCCTCAGATGTATCTGCATGTCATATCCAGAAATGTATGGATCTATCATGATGAGGAATATGAGAAATGGGGATAAATGATATGGTGAAATAGTGATATGGTGAAATAGAAATAATTTGATACGGTGAAATAGCACTACAGGTAACTAAAGGGAAGTGCTAGCGAAGTGGGGCAAAGAACGGAGGAGAATGAGGCTTGGGAACCAAACAGATAATAGAGGGAATTCTAGTTTTATGACTTGTTAATTTCCTGAGGTAGAACTCTGACCACATCATTCTTCCTGGGACAAATGTTGTGATAATGGGGAAAGGGAAAAGAGGAATCTTCAAAGGATTTTTTGATCTGGTTTAAAGACCAGGACCGTGGGCTGGAAAAGGAGGACTGGAAAGGGAATCCTTAAAGGCTGGATGGTTTGGGGACAATTTAAATTTGACACTACCAGGTCTGTGGCACATCTCTGCCCAAAGAATGCAAAATAAAACTGTAGTATCTTTATTACTACCATGTTATCCTGGTTCTTGAGGTCTGGGCCCACAGGTCGCCGGACTTACCGGCCCAGGCGGACCCCTGCCGCCTTCGTGCGCCTTCGCGGTCACGCGTTTTCTCGCAAAACCTGAGTTAGGGCCTGAACAGACTGCCAGAAATAATGCAGCTTGAGACCACTTTAACTGCCCTGGCTCAGTACTAGGGGATCATAGGAATTGTAGTTTTTTCTAAGACATTGAGCCTTCTCTATCAGAGAGCTCTGGTGCCACAATAAACTACAGTTTCCATGATTTCCTAGCACTGAGCCAGGGCAGTTAAAGTGGTCTCAAAATGGATTATTTCTGGCATTCTGTTCAGGCCCTTAATCTCAAAGCTGCTACAAGATCCCTTTAATACTGACTTTTTTTTTTTTTTTACTGTTTTGACTTAATAGTTGTTTGACTAAATAGTTGTTTTTCCCTTTCTTCATATGATTTAAATGGCAAAATGTTGGACTGCATAATGCAGTATATATTTGACTTCCCTTGCTCATCCTTGGAAACTGCACACAATTTTGGGTGCAACACAATACTACAATCCACCTCCTTGATTAGTTACCTGCAGATTTTTAGTGGGAAATTGGTGAGACTCTCTTCTTCTCTTCTGTTACTATGAATGACTTTGTGGTGAGTGGACCTCTAATAGTCTTAGGGGGGTTGCAGATTGCCAGAAATAGTGCAAATTGAGTCCACTTTTAGGGTTAGGGTTAGTGCTAGGAAATCATGGGAATTGTTTTTTTTTCTGTGACATTGAGCCTTCTCTGTCAGAGAGCTCTGGTGCCACAATAAAGTACAATTCCCATGATTCCCTAACCCTAACCCTAACCCTAAAAGTGGTCTCAATTTGCACTATTTCTGGCAGTCTGCAACCCCCCTTAGACTTTAAAACATCTTCATCAACCAGAACAAGAATGAAGGTGGACTATCTTGATGAGTTTCAGAACTATTAATGAACTCTGTAATGAACAGAGCTTTCAGTCTTTGAACTGAGAAACCTTCGTGCCCTTGTTCCTTCAACAAGCAGTTTTTCTGCTTCACCTCTCCAATGCAAAATCAGAATTAAAATTCCTATTTCAGAAGTGTTAGGATGAGGGAAACAAATAATTATATAATTCCCTCCTGCCCATTACAAATATTACAATTACAATGGTGCATGTTCAAAATATTCTACTCACATCTTGAGGCTCTCTGCTTCTTAAAGGCTGTACATAAGTCCTGGGTCTAAATCTCACTCTGGAAGAAAAAGATATCGCTATGTAAAACACAGAAAGAGAGTGAGAGAGAGAGAGAGGCCCACACGCTTGTGTGCCTGATAGACTTTGCTGAGTCTATCAAAAACCTGATTCAAGCAGTTTGTTGCCAAATTCAATAGCGTCACCAAACTTGGTGACCAAACTTGGTGACAGCTGGTATAGGGGGAGGGCTGCCGAGGGGGGGGGGAAGAGTGGCCTGCTCCACCACTGCTTACCCCTTGTTGCTTCATTACCAGTCAGGCTCCTTCCCCAGAGAGAGAGCTGGACCAGTGACAAAGCCATAAGGGGTGTGCTCGCAATGGGAGGAGGACCCCACCACAGTTTCACCCCTCCTGTGGGGTATCATCTGGTTCAATCTGCATTCCCCACACCTATTCTGTGGTGCCACTGCCCCAAATATTTATTTTTCAAACTTATTTCAGAATCATAGAATCATAGAATCATAGTCGGAAGACACCCCAAGGGCCATCCAGTCCAACCCCCTGCTGACAGTGGCTTGGGAAGGCCCCACCGCACCCGCAGCGTGCGAATTCGCACGGCGCAGCTGCTGTGGGGCCTTCCAAAATGGTGCTCTCTGCTGTGTGCATGCGCACGCTTGTGCGGAGTGGCGGCGGCGGTGGCAGGACTGGCCATGGGCCGGTTCCAAGGCCTCGGTGGGCTGGGTTCGGCCCACGGGCCGTAGGTTGCCAACCCCTGACTTATTGTATCTGCGATGTGTGGTTAGGGTGCCCTTTTCATTAATGAGAAGAAACCCACCAATAAGCTACCAACTGCACAGCAGTTCTGTTTCTTCTCTTGCGTGAAAGGTCGTTAGTGTAGCAATTGCAATATTGGCAGTCATGTGGTGTCACAATCTCCTCCTCTTCCCCGTCCCCCTCCTCTTCCCTACTCCTAAGCAGCTTGATTTAATTTTTTTCTATTTTCTATTTTCTTTTTTAACTTAAATCACATTAGCAGAACTCCAGAATTGTATTAAAAAGTGAAAATAATTAAAAAAACACACAAAAGGCATGCTGGGTAAGGCATAAAGCAGATAAGCAGAGTTAAGAGGGAGAGTGGAAGACAGCGCGATGGCAAAAACAGTAATGCAATTGACAAGATGTGCGATAACAGCTGCTCTCAAACTGGTATGTTTCCATTTGCTTTAAGAAGCATGATTGTAGTATGGACAGGGCTCACGTGATAATATCCTTTGGTAAATAGTATTAATTTATGCAGTAACTGGGAACTCTTGGGGATTACAATAACTTTTGAAAGCAGTCAAGGTAACATTGCTTCCTATGCCTCTATCTTCTAATCTGTTCCCCATGTTCCTCAGTTAAATTGGTTTTGCAAGTTAGTGAATCATTTGTATGTATGTGCCATTAAGTTACCTATTAGCTTATGGCAACTTTATGAATTTCACTGGCTTTTCTCAGGCAAGGAATGCTCACAAATGGTTTTGCCAGTGCCTTCCCCTGAAACATAGCTGAGCACTTGGTATTCCTCGGTGGTCTTCCATCCAAGTACTAACCAGGGCTGCCCCTGCTTAGCTTCCAAGATCAGACAGAATCTGATACCTTATTAAGTCTGGGATAGCTAACAGTACCCTTTTCATAATACTTTGAATTCTTTAGGGGGTGGGAACATGTACCACCTATCTTCAGCCTTTCTTTGGTTTTACCATATTTTCCGGCGTATAAGACGACCCGGCGTATAAGACGACCCTCCATTTTTCCAGCCAAAATATAGAGTTTTAGCACCTCTATCCTCCTTATCCTTATACCTGGCGTATAAGATGACCCCCACACTTTAACCACAGATTTTGCAGGTTAAAAAGTAGTCTTATACGCAGGAAAATACGTTATTTATTTCTGGAGCTGAACTGTAGAATAGGCTTGGTAAAAAGTTTATCTGTGTGAGATTAAGTTGTATGGGATTTAAGCAACTTTTGCTTTGCATCCAGATGTAAACTGAACTAAAGCTGAGTTGTAATACTACCGTCACAACATGCTTTCTTTCCTCCCCCAGACTAGTATGGCTGATATATGTAGTTGAATCTATTATGCAATTACAGTCACCCCTCCATTTTTGTGGGGGATCCATTCTGGAACCCACACCCCCCCCCATGAAAACAGAAAACTGCCAATATTCAAGCCCCATTGGCTTGAAAGGCGGGAGTGCCCCATTTTGTTCCCCTCTGTTTGCCACCCACAAATGGGCAAGAGATGCAGACTCCAAGTCTGCAAAAATGGAGGGGCAACTGTACGTGGCTTTAAGTGTGAAGAGTCCTACCTGCCCACTTTCATTTAAAAGGGTTTTTACACAATGTTGCTTTGCAGCTAACCTCTGGGATCTCTCCCAAGATGGATGTTTCTTTGGTTGACTGGTATTTTTATTATTTCTACTTTTATTATACTATATTACCATTTTTTCCTCTAAGTTACTTCAAACATTTCTTGGAGAAGTACTATAAAAGTTCCTTCAAGAACCAAATAAATGTACACATTACATGTATTTTACACCAACATACTACATCAAGTGTGCAATAAATAATAAATTTATTTCCCCCATAAATAAATAGCAAAAAGTGGTGGTGGTAGTTAAATTCGCTTTCCACTCCCTTTTGTTTGTTTTGTCCCCCAGTTAGCACTGACATTTTTATGTAAATAATTTGATAATTAACTTGTTAAATTGTGGGAGAAAGTCCTTTCAGATTACTAACATGGCCAGTGACAGATTGAACTAACAAGTTCCTAAAAACCTAAGTTGCTGGTATTTAATTATTAAATTATTTAATTGTTACAAAGTTTAATTAATTAGTTTTAATTGAATAAATGAAGCATTCAACTTTTTATACATCTGCAAACTTTGATATTACTCCAAGCACCCCAGTGCCTCCCTCCCATTTCTCAGTGGCCCCATTTCACTGTTGCCCTGGGGGGGTTACTGAAGAAAGTGATATTACTGGCCACCCTTCCCTTAAACGTTTCCACACTTTCTACTTACTTGGGTTTCTGATTTAGCTCGCCTGTTTTGGCTTTTAACAGCCCTTTACATCCTGTCTTCCAAGGATCCCAACAAGGACAGTACAAGAACTGGGGCTGGGACATGTCTGCTGATCTCCAAAGAACCCTGAATATGGAAAAAGAAAACAGAGCATCAGAATTCAAAGGCAGGCACAGCTGTGAAAATTTGCTTCAAGCATAAAAGGCTAGGCTGTGCTGCAAAAGGAAATACAGTGAGCTCTTGGTATCCACTGGGGTTTAATCCAGGACCACCTGTGGATACCAAAATCCATGGATGTTCAAGTCCCATTAAATATAAAGGCATAGTAAAATCGTGTCCTTTATATAAGATGGCAAAATCAAGCTTTGCTTTTTGGAATTAATATACCGTATTTTTAAAATACTTTGGTGCTGTGGATGCTTGAATCCATAGATAAAAAATCCATGGATATGGAAAGCCAGTTGTAAAGGTCTCTTTCACAATACATACAGTAGGCCCTTATTATCCGCTGGGATTTGGTTCCAGGATATCCGGTGGATACCAAAATCTATGGATGCTCAAGTCCCATTAAAAACAATGCCATAGTGAAACGGTGTCCTTTATATAAAATGGCAAAATCAAGGCTTGCTTTTGGAATTTATATATTTTCTAAAATATTTTAAAGCCATGGATGCTTGAATCCTTGGATAAAAAATCCATGAATACCGAGGGCCGACTGTACTTATAGCCCTATGATTCCATTTCAAGTCTCATGACTGCCTCCTATGGAGTTCTTCTGGTATTTGTTCAAACGAGGAGAATTCTCTGACTGAGGATCCCAAATGCGTCTCTCTTCAATGGCCAGTCCCAGGATTCCCCAGGAAGTTGCCATAGCAGTGGAAGTAGAATCATAGTGCTATAATTGTGTAGTGTGTCTTGAAGCCAGAACAGGCTTTGGGGATCCCGAACACCTACAAGGAACAGAGCATTTGCTGTTGGCACGCAAGGAGACAATTCAGAAAAAAACTGCAGGTTTCTTATATTTTCTATAGCAGAGTCTTCCCCAGCTTGGCGACCTCCAAATACACTATGACGGCCCCCATTATCCCACGCCAAGTTGAGTGGGGATTATGGGAGATGCAGCCCAACACATCTGGAGGAAATCTGGCTGGGGAAGCAGGACACAGTACCACAAATGGTTTGAGATATGGAGTATGTACGCTTACAACAACTGAGGCATTTCCAATTCCTTTGGCCTGTTTGAGATCTGTAAGTTTTTTACAGCTCAGCCCTCCTTCCCATCTCCATGCTGCTGAACCATGCTCTTCCTGTTGCGTGTGTGTGTGTGTTGTGTGCCTTTAAGTCATTTCCAACGTAATGGAGACTGTAAGGCACATCTATCATGGGGTGTCCTTGCCAAGATTTGTTCAGAGGAAGTTTGCCATTGCCTTCCCCTGAGACTGAGAGTGTGTGACTTGCCCAAGACAATTGGGAGGCTGAAGCACCATAAATAAATAAATAAATAAATAAATAAATAAAATATGCATGCACATTCTCTAAGCCCCAGAAAAGCCATGGCAAAACCCCTGTGGAGATTTTGCCAAGAACACCCCAAGAACAGTAAAAACAACAATAATAAATATCATAATGGTGGGCGGCGGCGGCAGCAAGACCGGCCTGGGGCTGGTCCAAAGGCCTCAGGAGGCCGCATTCGGCCCCCTGAGGCCTTAGGTTGCTTACCCCTGCACTAAAGGAACGGCTGTCTACAAACATCTCCTGGAACACACGTATGGGAAAAGCCAATATATACACTCATTTTGGCAAGAAGGGTTGAAAACCATGATTTCAGACACTGCATGGGCTCATATTTGGTCTTCACCACCATACAAATCCCATTCAGCATCTGTGAGGGAGAATACTTTGAAATCCATCCATAGGTGGTATCTCACACCTGTAACACTGTCTAAAATGGTCAAAACGCTCTCTCCAGATTGCTAGAGGGGTTGCAAATCTACAGGCTCATATATGCATATGTGGCTTGAATGTCCTAAAGTGAGAAAATTCTGGGATGCCGTTCTCTATCAAATTTCATGTATCACTGATCAAACCGTAAATTTCTGTCCAAGTTTGCTTTTTCTTTCTATATTTGTTAAAAGTAATTCTAACTTGAAACATAGGAAACTGATATTTTTTCTTATTACTGCTGCCAGATTAGAAGTAGCCGAATGTTGGAAGTCAGGTGACCTCTCCATTGAGAACTGGTGGTCTAGAACTTGGGATATGTGGTTGATGGAGAAACTGTCTGCTGCAACGAGGTTTTGTATTGGCCACAAAAGGACTGACACGTCTCTAAGAAGACTGGATGATCTTTACTGACTATGGGCCTCGGCAGACGGCTAATTGAGCCATCTCCGAGGCAAGGAAGAGGAGGAGCCACCGCACGAGCGGCGCTCCTTCCTCTTCCTGAGGTCGCCCTGGAAGCTGCTGGCCCTCCGCACGGCTGGCGCTTCCGGGGCAACCTCCCACCGCAGCGACCGCACGCGCTGCGGCGGAAAAGACAGGGAAAGTGCGCTCTACGCGTTTAGGGCGCACTTTCCCTGTCTTCTAAAAGGAGTGGCAATTTGCAGCTCCTTTTAGGGGCGCCGCAGGAGCGCCGCGGTCCGGCTGCCACGCTCCCGCGGCGCTCCGGACCAGGGCGTCCCCGACGCCCTGGTCTGCATCCCCCCCTATGTTAATCATCATTCCCACCAGATCCAACCTCCTACTTCTTCACAGATGGACCTTTGGACAGACACTCTA
>CM034701.1:194835376-194857819 GCA_020142125.1 Phrynosoma platyrhinos
GGAGGGCCAGACATGCACACTGCGGGCCTGGGACAAGTTGGCTGCTAACCATGACAGGCAGAGGCAGCAAAAACACCTGGCGGGCCGGATAAATGTCCTCGGCGGGCCGCATGTGGCCCACAGGCCATAGTTTGAGGACCCTTGCTCTACACCCTGACAAGCCAGACTCTCTGGCTCTTGCTGAGAACTAATCTTTTGATTCTGCTGCAGAACAACTACTCGTCAGATACTTACCTTGGCTCCTGTAGTTAATTGTTGTTGTTCAAGGGTAGCTGTGTTGGCCATTTACCAAATTCCAAGAAAAATCCTTCAGTTATACCTTTATTGGCCAACCAAAATTCACAATATACTTGTTGCAAGCTCTCAAAACTCCATGGGCTTCTTCATCAGGCAAGAAGTTACAAACCATACAGGAGAAAAACAATTGGAGATGTTAGACAGATGCCTACATGTTGATTTAGTCTTCAGTTAAGATGGCATATGATGGGGAGGATATCTTTTGCAGGCAGGATCCTCCTTTTCCTCTGGCCCTGTGGCTATAGGGAGAGTTGCAAAGTCCAGGAAATTTAAAATCCATTTGCACATCAACAGGGACCCCTCTTTTGTAATCCAATATATGTCGCCATTCCAGTGAGGCTACAGGCTTCTTTGTGGCAAAGAACAATGGATTCCTCAAGAAGTCTCCATGTTTTTGCATCAGGAATAGTTTGGTGGATGTAGAGGTAAAACATGCTAATTCAGTCTAAATTTAAGAAGAAGAAAATTGTTTTACCTTGATTAGCATTCCCAGTCTGACTAACATCTCCAATTGTTTTTCTCCTGTTTGGTTTGTAACATCTTACCTGATGAAGAAGCCCATGGAACTTCGAAAGCTTGCAACAAGTATATTGTGCATTTTGGTTGGCCAATAAAGCTATCACTGATGGGTTTTTGTTGGTTTTGTTGTTGTTCTACAGACTTTATGTGTTTCATTGTAAAAACTCAATAAAAATTTAATTAGGAAAAAAAACAACAATGGGTCACAAACACAACATATTGCTTCACGTCTACAGGTAGGGTCCTGTCCTTATTTTTATGAACCACACCAATTCTAAAACATCACCTTTGTGCTGAAAAGTACTCCCCTACCTCCATAGATGTTGCTTCAGATTTTGCTATGTACCTTCAAGTCGTCTCTGGCTTACGGTGACCATAAAGTGTCCCTATAACCTCTTCAGAAGAGGTTTGCCATTGCCATCCTCTGAGGCTGAGACAGTGTGACTTGCCCAAGGTTACCCAGTGGGGTTCATGGTATTCAAGCGAATAATTGAACCCTGGTCACCGTGGTCGTGGCCCAACTCTGAAACCACTGTGCCACACTGGCCCTCAGAAAAATTACCTGATATGAGAAGGATGATATTTGAAGATTGTAAGGCTGCAATCGCATATCTAGTGAATAAGCCTCACTGAACTCAGAATAATGAAGTATAGGATTCCTGACTGAGGAACAGCCACCCAAGAGGCCTAGTGAAGCAGTTACCATAGCAACAGACCTAAGGCGACAGTTTGGCCTAAGGCATTTTACTGCCTCAAGTGGAAAACAAGATGGCGCCCTTCCCATCCTTCTCTGTACAGAAACTGGCCAAAGTGGCAGTTGACCACAATGAGGCAGCCTTCTTCACTGTCAGGGCAAGTTGTGTGAGTGTGTACTGTGTGCCTTCAAGTCGTTTCTGATTTATGGAAACCCTATCTTGGGGTTTTCTTGGCAAGATTTGTTCAGACAAGGTCTGCCATGGCCTTCCCCTGAGGCTGAGAGAGTGGGACTTCTTGCCCAAAGTCACCCAGTGGGTTTCATTGCCGTGCAGGAATTGAACCCTGGTCTCCAGAGTGCCCCCCTGGCTCTCCATGGCAAGTTGACCATAATATAAATTGCTCTGCTGGGGGAACCGGAGATGGCTCCTGTATCTTTAGTGACTTATAGACTGTATAGATCAGGGTTCAAATCCCAGCTCTGCCATGTAAACTCATTGGGTGACCTGGGCCAGCCACACTCTCTCAGCCTCAGAGGATGGCCATGGAAAAACCCCTCTGAACAAATCCTGCTAAGGAAACCCCATGACAGGGTCGCTTTAAGGTCACCGTAAGTGGGATACCTTCGGCAAGTCACACTCTCTCAGCCTCAGGGGAAGGCAATGGCAAATCTTCCCTGAACAAATGTTGCCAAGAAAATGCTGCCATGATAGGTCTGCCTTAAGATCGCCACAAGTTGGAAATGACTTGAAGGCACACAAGAACAACATCTGAAGAAGTGGGTTTATATCCACGAAAGTTCATGCTGCAATAAAAACCAGTTGGCCTTAAAGCTGCTGCCACATTTCCCCCTCCCTCTCTCTTTTTTCCTTATTATATATAATTTTTATTTCATAGATATAGCCATGTTAGTCTGTAGAATCAGTATGTAGAGAGATCTTGTAGCACCTTTGAGACTCACTGAAAGAAAGAAGTTGGCAGCAGGAGCTTTCATAATAGACTTTCAGTCTATACTTCCTCAGATGCATATAATTTCTGTTTGTTTTATTTTATTCTTATTTGTTAATGTGACCAAGGAGAGCAACAGAAACAAATCACTTTATAGTACAGGTTGTTGTTATCTGATCAGATGACTTTGTGAGCATAGATACTTACCTCTGGTTTCAGGACCAAGGGGACACTTGGTTCAGTTATAGGGAGAGACTATTTGGCTATTCCACTTAGCTGTCCAAATATCTTAGGCCAGACCTGTAATTTTGGGACAGTTAAAACCAATTGAGAAAGTCTTACTGCTTTGTGACTGTTTCCATCCTGTGTATTTAACCTGAAGCCTGGAAATACATCGTAGGTGGCTTTCTTTCTTGCCATGGAAACAAGTCTGTCTCCCGCCATTCTATTTTTAAAGCCATAGTGTGCACAAATTCAATTTATTCCATCATATGTCAGCACAAATTGTGTTTGAACGGATACATTACGAAAATAAAAAATAAAAATAAAAATATAAGAATGCTAAACTTGCTAAACTTTATATTTGGGGGGAATATTTTCAAGCTGTGTATGGCTGAATCAGAGGATAAACAATATTGTATTCCCTGAATCATCAGAGGGTAAAACTAGAGGAATCTCTGTTAAAAATGGGGCATAAAAGCCCTTGATAGTTAGAGGAACTTTTTCAACTTTTAAATTAACTGAACAAACCTGTAACTGGTCAATTTTTATGGGATTTGTTATAACACACACCACTAATTGTTTGTAGCTTTATACAGTGGGCCCTTGTCTGTGGATGCTCAAGTCCATTAAATATTATGACATAGTGAAATGACGTCCCTTATATGAAATGGCAAAATCAAGGTTTGTTTTTTGGAATTTATATTTATGCAGAATATTTTCAAGCTGTGGATGGTTGAATATGTGCATAAAGAATCCATGGATATGGAGGGCTGACTATTCAGTGCGAAACTCCTCTCACCAATATTTTTTATTAGATTTAACATAAACAGAAAAGTGGCGGTGGGTGGGACGTGAACAGAAACATCTGAGTCACCTGAAGATCAAAATCAACCCACATTAAACAAATCTGTACAAAACAAGTTCAGGTTAGCTTACGACAATACTTCATTCTGAAGAACAAATGTCTTTCTGTTTCTATTGACTTAAGAAATAAAGGGAAACAAAGGGGGGTTGCAGACTGCCAGAAATAGTGCAAATTGAGTCCACTTTTAGGGTTAGGGTTAGGGTTAGGGAATCATGGGAACTGTAGTTTATTGTGGCACCAGAGCTCTCTGACAGAGAAGGCTCAATGTCTCAGAAAAAAACATTCCCATAACTCCCTAGCACTAGCCCTAACCCTAAAAGTGGACTCAATTTGCACTATTTCTGGCAGTCTGCAACCCCCTAAAGTTGCTAAAAAAAGGTTCATGATCTTCTTTATTTCTAACCTTCAAATATTTTAGACAACATAAACATGCTGAAATTTGGGTAAGATGTTGTATATGAATTTCCTCACCCTTTGAAAGGTTTAGGGTTAGGATTTTTGATTTTGCCAAATTAAATGGAAAAGCTGGAAACTGCACCTACTTCTTGTAGTTTTTGCAGCGCTCTGGGAATTGCAGTTTTGAGATGCATGATTAATAAGGAGCATCATCAGTAAATAAACTGAGGAGGCAGTGTCATTCATTGTTACTCCTTTCAAAGTCTTATTATTGCATAGCGTGGCTGCCAAGGAGCTCCATCACAAATGTAAGTAAGATTGAGGAGAGGGGACATCCTTGTTTTGCTCTTCTGTTTATATGGATTGGATCTGAATCTGTACAATTTGCTTTGTGGCTTGAGTATAAATTCCTAAATATTTGTAAAAATATTCATTGTTTTTTATACTCCAAGTAGAAAAGTTAAGTCGAATTTATCAAAAGCCTTGGCAGCATCAGAAGAGGTCAAGGCTATCTTAAGTTTTTTATTTACTTTACTGTACTGGACCACATTAAAGAGTTTGCATGTAGGGTCAATTTGGCTATGTTTAATGAATCCATATGGGTCTCGATGGATACATCATCAAGTCTGGAGGCAAGAATATCAGTAAAAAAGTTTGGTGTCTTCATTTACTAATGTAATAGGCTTATAGGAATCAAATCTTCAATGACTTTATCCAGTTTGGACAACAAAATGACTAGTCATGTGTCAGAAATTCATGGCCCCCAAGTAGAATTATTATAGAATTAAATAAGAATAATGGTAATGGAGAAATAATTTCTTCAAAAAGTTTATTTTCACAAAGGCCATCCAAGCCTAGGGATCTGTTGTTTTAAAATTTTTTGATGACTTAGGTTTTTGAATTTTTTGAGATCTAATAGATTTATTTAGGAAATCTTTATTTTCAATAGATAATTTTGGTAAATTAGCTTTGGAAATAAATTTATTTTTTAATTAGCCATTTGGGTTGAGGGACAAATATTATTTTTTTAAAAAAAACAACAACTCATTCATTTTGACTGGACAATAATGCTTTTTCCCACTACTATAACTGACAGAAATTACGTGGGTGTTTGTTGTTGTTATTTTGCCTTTCTTTCCCTAATATAATTAATTAGCTAATGGCTTAGAATTTTTATTTCCAAATTCATAGAATTTTTGATTAACTTTTTGTAAGAGTTGAGTGATCTTGTACAGCTGCTATGGCTGCAACTCTGCTCTTGTCTGAATAAGAACTTCTTTAAAATTAATTTTGAACAATTTTTTTAATTGTGAAGTTGAAAGCTTTCACAGCTAGTGTCCATAGTTTTGTGGATTTCATACCATGAAGCTTTGGGCAGGTCTACATTGGGACCACTAAACACAGTGTTGAAACATGAACACAAGAGACACTGCAAATTGAGCCAGCCAGAAAAATCGGCAGTAGCAGAACATGTTATAAACCAACCTAGGCATGAAAACACTGAAATTTTGGACCATGCCAACAACTGTCAGGTCAGAATGCATCGAGAGGCCATTGAAATCCACAAACACCTAGACAACTTCAACAGGAAAGAAGAAACACTGAAAGTAAACAAAGTTTGGCTGCCAGTCCTGAAGAACGCCAACATCGAGACTCGGTTCATGCAAAAGAACATCACCCAGGGTCAGGGGGTTTCCCCCACAGAGAGTGGATTGCTAATTAAATAGACACACATCCACCTCTTATATCCTCCCACCCTGAGACCTTGCCATTCAATAACAGACCAACACACAGATTAACATGTAAGCCACTTCTTCCCAACCAAGGGTCACACAAGTATATATACATATACCCCACATACATATGCCACCACCCTCTGAAGATGCCAACCACAGATGCAGGTAACACGTCAGGAATAAATTCTTCCAGAACGTGGCCACATAGCATGGAAAACCCACAGAAAACTAATTTTTAAATTATTAATTCCTAAGTCTGAATTTTTTTTAAGGAGTCAAATACCAAACTTGTGTATAGTTTGTTCCCCCCTAACAATAAAATTGTTATTCCAAAGAAATACATACCATCTCTTGATGTCCTTTAGCAATGGCTTTGGTTAATATACAGCAACTCCTTTAATTCAAATTGTCACTCCAGCCCTTCTCTTCTTCTATGCAGTATTAAAAATCTTATGCATATAATGATCTCTTCCATTCATAAATGACAACTTCTGTTTGAGAGATAGCTTTGATTTTGTTTTCTCTGCTGCTTGCCTGAGAGACAGGCTTGCAATTCATTGCCCAGTTACATGTTTTCCACACATAGCAAATTATCATGAGCACCTATAGCATACATTACAAAACAAAAAATATATACCCCGACAGTGAAGGCAATGTCTAATTTTTTAAAAGAACTCTTGAAAACAAAACAAAAAAAGATTTAAACTTTCTTTACATGCCTTCTGTTTTACTGAGAACAGCTTTGGATATGCAAGTGCCATATCAGGATTTGAATTTTTGTTGCACAAGTGGTGTGCATCCATTTCTTTTGACTGCATAAATCAGATTCACAGATGAAACTATATTGCAAGATGCCCAAAATATGGTTGTTGTATTAGTCAAAGAGCTTTTAAAGACCCTTTGAATATACAAGGCAACAATCTTTTGAGCATCTTGACATGTGTCTCGTATTTTTTTTTGGTGGATTTCATTGGATGCTCCCAAGTTTTTGCTTCTTTTATAAATCAGATTCAGCCATGTCGCTGCTCAAATAAATGATCACTATGGAGCTGTTTACGTGGGTACACAGAAGACAGAATTTGGTTTGTTTGTGTGCCTGTTTATTTGAAGCATGCATATATCCTATTGCTCTTTAGCCAAAGCTTCCAGAACAGCTTACAAGATAAGTTGCATGAGAGTTCCTGCCCTCAGACTTACCATCTAAATTTAAAGTATGACATACATGGAAAAGGTCACTGGGGGCAGGGAATGAAGTTCAGTGCCTATAATGACCTATGGATGAAAAACAGGGAGGCAGCCTGCTGAATTAGTGGTTTCTAGTTGGCAGTTGAAGGAGAACAGCACTACTTGCTCTTCTCTCATAATCTCCAAGCAGTCAGATGGTCAAATACCTTACAATGTTTGGGGTACCCATGTCAGCCATGCAGCAAAATACAGCTAAATCCATGAAACAGTGATACTTCTATTGGGCCAAGCTGCTGCGCAAACAAATACAGTGGTCCCTCCACATTTGCTGGGGTTAGGGGTGAAGGACCCCCATGAATGTGGAAAAACTGCAAATAACCTCTCTAGGAATTTCCAGGTCCTCCAGTGCAACTCTACGGTCAACATCTCCCAGAAATTGACCATAGAATCATCTGGAGGACCTACAAATGCTTGAAGAAATGTTTTCTCTAGGAACATCTAGAAAAACTCTATGCTCAACTTCTGGCAGAGTGGCACTGAAGGACCTAGAGATTCCTAGAGAGAACATATTAATCCAGGGGTAGGCAACCTAAGGCCTGGGGGCCGGATGCGGCCCCGCAAGGCCTTTGGACCGGCCCCAAGCTGGTCCTGCCACTGCCGCCACCCGCCATGATGATATTGATTATTGTTGTTATTACTTGTTCTTGGGGTTTGTTTGGCAAAATATCCACAGGGGTTTTGCCATGGCTTTTCTGGGGCTGAGAGAGTGTGCATGCATATTTTTTAATTTTTAAATTTTTTTAAAAATATATTTTTATATTTATTTATTTATTTTTGGCGCTTCGGCCCCCCAATTGTCTGAGGGACAGCAATCCGGCCCCCGGCTCAAAAAGGTTGCCTACCCCTGTATTAATCAAACCCACAAATAATCACATCTACAAAAGTCAACGCTGCAAATGTGGAGGGCCAACTGTAGTAGATCCTTTGGTGTGTCCCAACAGAGATGTGCCTCACAGTGTATCATTCTTCCTCTGTTCTGTCAGTTCTTCTATTGAATGAGTCTTGCAGTCTAGAATGTATAATGGAAAGTAACTGGAAAAAGTTATTTGTTTATCTTTACTGAGGAAGATCTTTTTGAAATGACTTCAGAGCTCCCAGAGGCAGCTGTATACTACTACAGCTTTCCTATATATGCTAATGTTTTTCACGCAAACTCATGCAACTTCCTATTGAAACTACTAAAGGATATACGTTATGAAGATTTATTCAACCTTGACACTTGAAGAAGTGAAGTAGAGTTTACTCCAGGATACAAGACTTGAAGTTGTTGTGATAGAGACAATTCTCTGTGAAGCTGGTTTGTTCATTATTCCCCTATTACAGCTTGACACCTGAGGAAGTGTTTGCTCCATGATACAAGACTTGAAGTTGGTGTGATAGAGACAGTTCCTTTCATTGACTTTTATTTAGCACTTCAGTCCAGTACTAGTATAGTGAGTACTGTTTGTCAGTAAAATCAATTTTGCAAAACACTGTTTGTTACTTTCTGTATATTCTTATATAATTGTTAGCTACTTTCTTGATATTTTTGGTTTGTGTAATTTTAGTTCATTGTATTAGTAGTAGTTATTCTCTGTATGTTCTTTAGTTACATTTCAGTTCATTTTTAAATACTATAGTTGGTACCTTGTATGGTTTTCCATGAGTTTGTTAGGCATAGTTTTCTTTTCAAGACCTTCCTGTATTTCTTTTGTGTTAGTTCTTCCTCTGTTGGCAGAGCAGCAGCAATTGGAAGCTGAATATTTGGCTTTTTAGAAACAGCAAGGCCCAGACAAGATGAAGATGTGACCAGCTGCTAATCTTCAAGGTAGCTTCTTCTTCAAGGAATTGGGTCAACAGGACAGTTCTGACACTCTTTTTGGCTAAGGTAGTGCCCCACCAGAAAGATGGTTGTTAGAGTTGAAGTCTTAAGGAAGGTCATTCCCAAGGTCTCAAAACATTTGTAGATGCATCTGGCCCATGTTCAGATGCCATGTCAGATACCTATGGGGTATGTGTGTGTGCAGGCTGAACATAGATGTTGCTCCAAGGTAGTATCTGAAATGGGCATAAGTTGCTTACTAGAATCCCTTAGAACAGATGAAAAAGACTAACATATGTGTCTCTGCACTGTGTTTGACTTGCAGTTGAAAAGCTTTCCTCCAAGAAATTTAGGCTTGCAATACTGGTGCCTCCCTGTGCTGATCCCATTTAAGGAAGGAGTGTCGGTTCTATTGGTGGGTGCCCTTCTTGATGCGAGATGTGGGTTTCAGACCCTACTCAAACTTCAGCTAGTCAAGAATCTTGGGTTATGGTCGGAGGATTGGACATGATTCAAGGAGGTCATTCCAAGGCAGTAGTTCAATAAGAAGAGGCTCAAGAGGCTCACCAGGCATGTGAAGCAAATCTCCTTGGCCACTCTAGAGCTGTAAGGATCAGCATTGCCCCTGCCCCTTACTTTAGCATCTTTGATATTAGGAAAGTAATGGGAAGGTGTATGAGACACTGGGGGTCTATACTGAAATCAGGAAATCTGTAAACTTTGTGGTTTTTGCATGGTAGTGGACACCAAATCTTCAGAGAAACTCAAGACTTCTACCATTGTGTGTGTGCATGTTTTGAGGATGAATTGGGTTTCTTGTTCTCACAATAAATGTTTGGGTTCTAAGCAAAGACTTGGGCCCTGGTGCCAGCTGGGATGGTTCTTCTTGAGGCCATACCTGAAGGGAGAGAAGGAACTGAAGGAATTAAAAGTATTTTCTTTGTTTTTAAAACCATTTAATTCTGTCTATGTAATGAGCATGGCTGTCTTGTATCTTTAGTAAAACCTTGTTAAGATGGTTGTCAAACAGCTGTCTTTGTACAAAAAGAAGCCTACCCAAGATGGACTTAATTTTTCTGTACACACCCCAATTGCGCAACTACAGGTTTTATCTCACTCCCCCTGTGAACACTCTGGCTCTTTTCCCTGGCTAGATGATGTATAAAGGTTGACCCAGACAGGAAGGCTGCAGCCATAGATTTGTCACAGATTGCTGATGTGCATTGCACATGGGTGTTCATGTACATTCGGTTGCACATTCAGTGCCTTGGTTCAATGGCACAATGATGCCATTCAGTGCAATGTAATGGGTAACTCTCCACGTGGAGGGAGTACCGGTATACTGTTTTACTTTGTATGATGTTTTAATGTGTTAACCACCCTGATTGGTTTACCAAAGGGCGGTATATAAATAAATATATTATTATTATTATTATTATTATTATTATTATTATTGTTGTTGTTGTTGTTGTTGTTGTTGTTGTTGTTAGATCCAGGCCATCATGGCTATCATGTCCTTCTGTAGGTGCTTCTCCAAGAGATTGTTGGTCTACAAATAGAAACCACCAGCTAGTGGTGGAAACTGGTCTCTGGTGTAATAACTGACCCTCTGGTATTTGATGCTGAGAAGTTAGATTCTGTTTCCAGACAACACCCTCCTCAAATCTGAGAAGCTGGTGGCTGAAGGGATCCCTCCTCAGCAAGGCTTGGCAGATGCTGGAGACCCACCCAACTCCTCACCCTTTGAGGTCGGTAGCTGCTGGGAGTCCTTGTTGCTTACAATGTTCAATCTCTGCAACTGGCTGTTCTCTTGGTATTCCAGCATTTCCTGGAATTCATGGCTCCTGGACTGAGTACATTTAATGAGTCCTTGTCTCATCCCTTTTTGGCTTTGGATAACTGAACCACTAGCTTTGTGGAATAACCTCTTGGAATAACCTGTACATGAACTGGACTGGATTGACTTCCATGTAGCTGCTTCCCTTAAGTGAATCTGTCCCTTTGGATACTTACTGTCCATAGGTACAGGCCAACTACTTATTTTGCTGACTCTGGAGGGGAGATATCAGTTGCTCTGTAGCTGGACTTGACTATAGGTGTGGATTAAATGATAGGAAGTCTGATGTGGTTGCTCTGCTGCTCCCATTGCGACAGCCTCCCTGAGCATGAGAGCAAGCATGAGAATGGAGCACCCAGTCACTAGCCATAACTTGAAATATGTGACTGTTTCATCAATATGCTCCTCTGGTGACATATGGAGGTAAGGAAGAATGCAATGTTTGCCTCCCACCATAGTATAAGAAGTTAATTTAGTATCCTGGGGGAGTTCGTAACTGCTTCTCGGAACAAAATAGAGACTGCCTCCTGGTTCCAGAAGCAGGGACTTATCCTAGGCTAGCTGGCTTCTTGCATTCAGGGGGAGAGCAGGTTCTTGTTCAGGGGAATGGAACTGCTGAAAGCACACTGAAATAGGACTGCTTGATCACTGGCAACTATTCATGGGAAAGGTGGGTAAGATCATCATCAAATACTATTGTTTGGAAACTTAATTATGAGCATTTTGTCAAATTTAATCTATGATGTTTTATTCACATTTTAATAGTCTTTATTCAATATATTTTGTTTTAATTAAAAGTTCCTTGGTCAAACACAATTTTGAGCAAATCAGCACCATTTAATCAACCATGGCCATCTTGCTTCATGGCAATTCAAAACTGGCAAGACACAATGAATGCACTGCTATAAAGAAATCACTGTACAACCACAATTGTGTAAAAAGACAGTTTTATGTATTTATTATCAGATGTATGTTCCACTATAAAATAAAACCACATGCAAAAAACATGTCATTGATTATCATAATAAATGTGTAACCTTGCTGCGAATGGTAAAATGGGAAATTATTTCAATTCTTTCTTTCCCCCTTTACTTAACAGGATGTATTTTTTCTTCAGCTGCAGAAAATGCATGACTCATCGGTATAAACTTTAGGAGCCTTCTGATTCAATTAGAGAGAGACTGAAACACACATATTTATCAAATAAGAATAGAATTCAGGTAACAATGAAAAAATTAATATTTACATATAACAGTGTGCATGTAGGTCTGTCTTTGTGCTGAATTGGCACTTAAATACAGTATCCGTTTCAAGCATACATGTAAGGAACGAAGTGGCCAACCTCAGTTGCCTTTCTTGCATAATTAGCATCCTGTTATTACAGACAAATTGGTTCTGCCAGGTAAGCCACCTTGCTCTAGAAGAGCACCAAATTGGAATGTCAGTTGTTTCTTGTATCTATATTAATCAAGATTTCTTGAAACGGATTTGCTGGTCTCCTGTGGTTGAAGGTTCCTATCTAAAAATGGTTTTGGCACAAAGGTACTGCTACTCTAGCTACCAACTATGGTAGTTTTCTTGAGAAAAGGTACTTCAGGCACACTGTACAAAATGCACTTAGAGCACCTGTGAATGCAAACAGATTTCTGTTGCTCTGAACTGCACACTAAACAAAGGATGGTTCCTCAGGGGTCAGTGGATAAGTCAGCTGAACTAGGCTGCTTACGTGCCTTTTTCCCCTTTCCTTTTTGAGGCAGAGACTCCTTGATCCTTTCAGATGTCCCTGTTAGAAGAGGGTGAATAAAGAACTCCTCAAGCAGGAAACATTCATTTTCTGAAAATACTTAACAAAATTATTTTTTACATGAATATGGCCTGCAGAAAGAAGTCTCATTTACCAAGATAGCTTCTTCCACTGATAAATAATGAAGAAAAGATGGAGTCACAAGAAATCCACATTCATTCTAGATTTTAAAAAAATATATATTAATGCAGCAGGAATTAACAGCTTATATAAAAAAAGACATACATGGTTTCCCTTTGGGTATTACTGAGTAACTTGAGGAAAAGCTGTGGTTTAATTCCCTGATGCTTCCTTGCTGCTGTAAGATATGTCGGATTTCAAGCTTAATAGAGAGCATATTAAATAAAATTCTCTTTTACTTATGTTGCCAAGGAACATGAGCTTTTTATTTTTACAATATTAAGGAAATGTACTCAAAATGTTTAACTTAGAATATACTTATAAATTAAAATAGAATTAACTCTTATATATAAATTTATATTCAATATATTTTTACCATTTACAGGATTTTGCTCACTTTTCAAGGAACTAGCTGGGTGAGCCTGTTTCAGCAGTGGAAGGGGGAGGAATCTAGCAGCACCTTTTGAGACGGATTTATTTCAGCATAAACTTTTGTGGACTCATCCACTTCATCAGATGCATCAGTTTGCTGTCTTATGTTTGTTACAGCAAACATAAAAAATCCTCACCCAGAATGCCTAAGTAGTTTGTTAAGAGCATAAAAGACAAAGTCTGCAAGCACTGTAAGTGCCTTCATGTTGCCTGTTGACGTAGGGCAACTCTATTAATTTCAAAGGGTTTTCTTAGGCAAGGAATCCTTAGAGGTGGTTTTGCCAGTTCCTTTCTACAGTACCTGGTATTCCCCAGGTCGTCTCCTAACTCAAGAACTAACTAGGGTTGACCCTGCTTGGGATCTGGTGCCTTTAGGGTATCTAGGCCCAAAGTCACATGTAGCTATAAACAATTAAAATATCTGATGAAGTGGAGTGAGTCTATGAAAACTCATGCTGAAACATCTTGGTGAGTTTTAAAGGTCCTGCCAGATCCCTTCTCCTCCCCATTTTCCTTCTTAGAATTTTGCTTAGCTTCCACAACCAATGGAGTTGCTGGAGGCTCATGGATGACTCTGAGATATTGGTGTAGTTGTTTGCTATTTTTAGAATACCACTTTACAGAAACCACCCAAAATCCTCACCTAGAATGCCTAAGTTAAGGGAGAAAAGGCATGTTTGCAAGCGACATACATACAAAACTATCATGTATGTTATATTTAATTTGCTTAGATGTTTGGGATATATCCTACAGCAGGGGTGGGAAATCATGTATCTCTCCAGCTACTGTTGGATTGCAATGTCCACCATTCCTCACCATTAGCTATGCTGGCTAAGACTGCTGGGAGTTGCTACTCAACATTTGGAGGGCTGCATGATTCCCACCCTGTCGTGCAATAACAAGAAATCATGCACAGATTGGCCATCTTATGAAGACCTATCTTGCCTTAATATTAAGTCACACAGCCACTATTTGTGCTTAATCTTCAAACCATGTTGATTTGTTCTCTTCCATGGACTGGTAATGCAATCCATGGAAAAGTGGTTATGGGCATCCTTACACCATAAGCATAAATCAGTTTTATCACACAGCTTGCTGCAAGCATGCCATGATTTACAAGTATTTTCACACAAAGGTGAGATAGGTCACTTTCAGATGTGCGTTAAAATTCAGTGATCAAAAGTTCCCTCTTCATCACATGGAAAGTCTGAAAGAAAAAGTAACTTGCACTTCTTCTCTCCTTCCTATTTGTATCTCATATCCAAAGCTATGCTGAGAGACGCAGTTTCTGCCTTCTCACTATACCAGAGAAGAAGAATTTTCCATCTCAGAATGGATTAATTCACACAGGCTGAAGTTCAGAATTCCATGTATCAGGGAAAAAAAGTTTATTTTTAAACAGTGCTTTCTTCTACTGCAGCTTGAAAAACAGCTGCCACCTTCTTCTTCCTTAGCACTGGGAGCTGTGCATACTCTTTTGTGCAATAGATTTGTTGCCTGCTCTATGAAACTTGTGCAATGGGAGCCTTCCAAGACTCAGATGACAACTGAATACTGTGCAATTTCTTCTACAGGAAAGATCCTCCTGGATGCTATGGCTCCAATCTAGTCACTTCAACCAAGATTGTGTTGGAAATTTAAATTGCTTCAAGATTATTCCAGCAGCAATGTGCTGAACATATCTCAGACAGCCAGATAAACAGAGTATCAAGTGACACTTTTCTCTGCTAAGTATATGCTTCCCATTTATGTCCAATAAATATAAAGCTTCATAAAGCTCACAGATTTACTGCCTTTTAAATATTTGCCTGAGGGATTTTTTTGTGTGAGCAACAGGTAGGCTTGTAATTCTCCACCTATGAATATGATATACTGAATTATTTTTTTCTACTGAGCTTCCAACTCTTTTTCCCTCCAGAATCATTATTTTAACCAGTATCATTATTTTAAATGTATAAATTAAAAAACTGGTTGCAGCTGTTGTTCTGGACCAGAACCTAACAAGGGATATACACCACTCTTTTGAATTACATTTAAATGACAGTATCTTTCAAGCAAAACCTGATCAAACATACTCAAGACATGGATATTTACTGTTCCATACATATAATATCAAAGGTAGAAAATATACTGTATTTATGTTGCTTCTATTTGTAGAAGGTTAGAGATGTCAGGGATCTCAAAGCTGAACTTTGGTTTTCTCTTTCCTTTGCTCTCTTAACATTTACATCTACTTTTCTTCATCTCATGCAAATTCTTGCCCACATCCCACCTCCGCTTGAACTTCCTTCAGCAGCCCTCTCTTTAAACATCCTTTTGACCATAACTACATCCTCAGCCTATGCATTTTGCCTTCTCTTGCCAGCTAATGTCAACTGTGCTCAATTCTCCTTGAGAACTCCCATCTTTGAGGATGATGTGCTCATGGGGCCTCCAAGTGGTCTGATCAAGACTGGAAGGCTGTGGTTTCTTCTCAGGCCTCCCATCAAATTGCTGCCTGCATTTACATAAACAGCTGAGTCCTGCCTCTGGAGGGCACTCTTTGCTTCCTGACTCTTCCTACTGTCCCCTGCTTCAGGATGTTTGACAACTCTGGCAATCCCCAATTTCTTTAGCCTCTCCACTAGGTTCATCTTCTGTTGACCTGCGTCACAACTAGAAGCTTTCAGTCCATACATCTCTGGCAGCAATGTTTCAGCTGGCCGAGAGGCCAAAAAATTTTCAGATGCATTTGTCCGAGATTCAAAAGGCAAAGGGGAAGGACAAGGTGAATGCAAAGGAGAATTTGGTGGTGTTGAGGGAACAGCAAGTATCTTGGGGGGCTGAAACAATGGTACCTTCTCCAAGATGGGACTATTGTAGACCTTTGCTGAGATGCCTTGCTCTTGCAAAAGTTTAGCCAAGCTTTTAGTGCTGCTGAAGGTGGTAGTAGAGTCTCTTCTGTTAGTGAGGAATTCTCCAATACTGAACCTGCATGACATGGCAGGGGAGCTTGTAACCGTATTGCTTGTACTGCTACAACTTCCAGAGCACAAGGGAGTATATGAAGTGCTAGAAAATGAAGAGAGGAGAGAAAGAAGAAAGAAAATAAAAACGAAAATAAGAAAGAAAGAATGCCTTTAAAAATCAAGAGTAAAATTTCTATGTTCTGTACCAGGGCAGGAATCATGGAGTCCCCCAGAAACTGCTGGATGGCAATTCCTAGCAGTCTTAGCTAGCACAGTCAAATAGTGAAGAATGCTGGGAGCTGCAGACCTGGAAGTCACATGAATTCCACCCCAGCCTATTTCTGCCCATCTTTCAAAAGTTCTAAAACATGAAACATATGATATAGTTAGCTAAACATATAAACTATACTGTCACACCTCCGTTCTTGCGGACTTGAGGTCAGAGGTTTTGAATATTCACGGAGAGGCACCTCCATTAAAATCAATGGGGCGTGCCTTATTCAAGCCTACGGGGCTTGAATATTGGTGAACCTCCGTTTTCGTGGAGTGGTGGTGGTGTCCAGAACAGAATTACAAAATTCTGCAACACTGGAATTTAAATGACTACATGCAAAATTCTGGGACCAATGGTGGCACAGTGGTTAAATGCCCGGACTGCAGCCACTCACTCATGAACCACAAGGTTGCTAGTTCAATACTTGCTAGGGCTCAGGCTTGACTCAGGCCTGCATCCTTCCGAGGTCGCTAAAATGAGTACCCAGCTGTTGGGGGCAATGAGCTTACAGTTGTAAATCGTTTAGACACTGCATAGCGCAGTATGAAGTAGCATATAAATTAAGCTGCTTTGCTTTCTTACCTGGGTGTAACCTGTGTGATATCAGATGGGTGGAGGATTCTACAAGTTGTAAAAGTAAAGGTAGAGTTTGTTGATGAGAGACATTTTCCTGGATTAGAAGCTGTAATATAGAAAAGACATAACCAGTGATGAGAGGATGGATTACAACAGAGGTGGGGAAACTGTCCCACAGGCAGCCTACAGTTTCATGTGTGTGTGTGTGTGTGTGTGATTGACTCTCCAAACTTATCAGATCCTCTGAAATCCCTGCGCCCACAAAGGATTTCTAGGCAAAGAAAATTGGCCCAAATGGTAAAAAGCTACTCTGGGAGGATAGTCAGTCATCTAGTGGCAGACAATTAAAGTGCAAATTTCCTCAAACAGCCCAGAATACATAGAAAGCAAGACCAGAAGTCACTTCCAGTTTCATTTTCAGCTGAATTTTGAGGTGGGGCAGCCTGCTGCAGAGACAAAAGTTGGCCTGTGAATTCTGTGCAGATGTTCATTTCTGGATTAGAAAGTAGTAGAATAAAATCTTTAAAATCCTAAATTAAGAAGTGTAAAAAATGGATTTTTCTAAATCAAATACATCTCAATGGAAATTTATTTTATACACTATTTTCATGCCATCTTTCTAATAACATAGGTAAGATGGGTAACTCATCTTTTGTGAACACTTCATCTCGCAGCTTTACACTGGATTTA
The DNA here is from genome assembly GCA_020142125.1 of Phrynosoma platyrhinos. NCBI lineage: Eukaryota > Metazoa > Chordata > Lepidosauria > Squamata > Phrynosomatidae > Phrynosoma > Phrynosoma platyrhinos. Next base: position 194,852,780 of record CM034701.1, read on the forward strand.
TCTTACATATTGGGACGTGGGTGAGGCAATAGATATACTGTTCCAAATTGCTCATTTATGATTAGGAGAGCAGGAATCAGCTTTGGTAACATGCAATTATTCTTGATGCAAATTCCTGGGATTAATCATTGTTAAGGATTCTGTTGATAAAAACCTTAATCTTAACACTCATGGTATTCTTCTGGGTTGACTCTTTGGGATGGAATTTGGGGGATTGTTATTCAGTCGTTCTGGTTTTTCTTGGAGGGGTGAAGTCAGGTGATGCTGGGAGACTCCTATTCAACTCCCTGGCCATTGGCCTGTGGGGTCCATCAGGGTGCTGTTTTGTCCCCCATGCTGTTTAACATCTACATGAAACTGCTGGGAGCGATCATCCAGAGTTCTGGGGTGCAGTATCACCAGTATGCTGATGAAACCCAACTCTACCTCTTGTTCTCATCTGATTTTAAGAAGCTCTCTCAGTACTGAACCAGTGTCTGCTGTCAGTAATGGACTGGATGAGGGCAAACAAACTGAAAGTTAATCCAGACAAGATAGAGGTGCTCCTGGTCTGTCAAAAGGCAGATTAGGGAATAGGGATGCCGCCTATGCTGGATGGGGTTATACTACCCCTGAAACTCAGGTTCACAGCTTGAGTGTTTTTCCTGGCCTCAGCTCTGAGCCTAGATGCAGTGTCCAGGAATGCATCTGCACAGCTAAAACTAGTGTGCCAGCTACACCTGTTCCTTGAGATGTCAGATCTGGCTATGTGACAGATGCCATAATCACATCCCATTTGGACTGCTGTAACACACTTTGCGTAGGACTGGCTTTGAAAACTGTTTGGAAGCTTCAGCACATCCAAAGTGCTGTGGCCAGAATGCTGACTGGAGCCAGTTATAGGAAGCATATAATTCCCTATATGGCTTAGGGTGAGACTGACTACCTGAAAGACTGCGTCTCCCCATATGAATCTGCCAGAGTTCCAAGTTCTAGAGGGGATGTTTTCTCTTGGTCCCATCACCATCACAGGCTCCCTTGGTGAGGACATGAGAGACAGCTTTCTCAGTGGCTGCTTCCACCATTCTGCGGGAGGCCAGGTGTTCTGGCCTCCTCTCTGCTTTCTTTTTACTGACAAGTAAATACCTTTTTGTTTAAGCAGGCTTTTAATGTCTAAGTAGAGGAGCTTCTTGTTTTATCTTTTAAAATTCTTATATCTCTTATAAATAATTTCATACCATTTTATGTGGTGATTTAAAAATAATTATTGTGGAAATTTTTAAACTGACTTTCTGCCTTGGGTCCCATTCTGGAAGAAAAGCAGCATACAAATGAAATAAATAGATAAACCTAAAATCATAGTGCTTAATAAGTTCTTACCTGTGAGAGGAACTGTTGCTAATTTAGTAGGTGGTTGGAAGATTCCTGCCATTGACTTTGGCACTGTAGGATTCCCTTCATCTTGAGGACACTGTTGCGCTTGGAAGGTTATGCCTTCATCCCTTTCTTCATCTTCTTCCAAATCCGAAAGGTGATAGACATCATCTTGAGATGGTGTGAAACCTTTTGTGACAACACCAGGCCGTGGATCAAGAATGGTGCCTAGGTTAGGCTGAGCCAGCTGCTGCCAGTGGAACAGGGTCTGAGAACCTAATGAGGAAGGACAAACATCTCAAATGGCTGGTGTTTTCTCCCAGGGCATACTTATTCATTTTAGGCACTCAGGTAAAATAATTAAGAAATTTATTCACTATGGATTAGAAGCTCAATTTCCCCCCCCCCCAGCAATTTAAAAACATGATGGCAAATAACTCAACATGCTACCCTCTACATTTGGGTCTTTCACTTGAAAGCTAAGACATTCTCCTCTGAAGCAAAAATGTAATATGGTATTGCTTTTGTTGAACAGGAAGACAGTATATTCAGTCAACTAACGTCTTAAATTCTTTTATCTGTTTACCTGTTTCCATAAACACAAGCTGATTATTTTTGTTTTACTGAAACGAAACTAAATCCAAAACTCAGCTTCCCATATCAATTGTTTTATGCAACTGGAACTGTGAGATGGATGGGAGAACAATGTAGGAATTAAGAGCAGATACAGTAGAACAATGGAAAAGGAAGAGTTATTTAAAGTGCAGGGTTTTTCAGTATGCCAGACAGCAGAAAAAAATGTGTATCCATGAGTAGTCTGGCACACAGTAAGTTAAATCCAAGGCAGCTCAATGACTAAAGATCAAATATCAGATCCCATTATTGGTCTGACAATAAACAAACACAGATAATGCACATGAGCCAGGTTCACTGGAAAGTAAGACCATCCTCATCTTACCTTCAATGGGTTTGACAATTTGCAGTTTCTCTGGGAGGAGACTACGCAAGCTGCTGGAGTTTCCAGAGAAGTCTGTAAGTTCTGAACAGCTTCCCAGTGAAATGCAGCTCTCCACTGGTGTGCTACAGCCACTTGGTTCTTCCGTCTCATCAGCCAAGAAGCATATCCTGCGCTCCCATTCTTCTTCAAAGAACTGTTTTTCACTCAAGTAGTTCTGACGGCGGAGAGTAAGCCTGTGCAGAGCTGTGGCTATATCATTTTCCCCAGGATGGCCTGACTTTTGAGGTTCTCTACTGGGAATATAGAATTAATGTTATTTCAGAAGGACATTGAAGGACGAATTTCCCAAATAGTACAGTGGGCAATACACAGCTTATCTACTTCACTTTTGCAGACAATAAATGAGATTCAAAATCACACACAATGCTCCTTTTAACTGCGGGCAGGGGAAGTGATAAGATGCTTGAATGGTAGTAATTTGTAAACAAATTTATTCAGTACTGGTGCCAAGACTCCTTGTAACATTGCAATGACATCATGTCACAGACACAGACATTGTGGGTGGATTTTGAACGTATGGTGGAAGCCACCACCTCCAAGAAAGTCTGTGCAATGAAATAAAGTGACCTTCCCTTTAGTTTCTCCTCCAGGTACTAAGGAAGGCTTCTGGGCTGTTCTAACTATGCCACAGTATCATCTGTAGAGGACAAAGTGTGAAGATATTGAGAAGAAAAGTATTTACGCACAGCATGTCATGTCAGGATGCTTACAAGGTCAGAAACTTATACAGATGAAATAAGTTGGTTAGACAGAAATAAGAGCTCCCTCCCCAAAACTAGAATTTTTGGAAGTGTGGAGTCCAGCATCAACAACAAAAGCTCTGTACACTGTCGGAAGAGATAATATGTCTTATTTTCTACTTGGAAATGCTTTCTGACCTGGTTCCCTGAGACTGATGCACTTTTCCTTCAAGATGTTGCACGCCCGAATGAAAAGGCTTTGCTGTCATGACAACACTTGAACGATTTGATCCTGGAATGGGTAGTGGGGCAGGACACAAAGCAGAACGGCCACGTATGACATTAGCAACTCTGACAGTATCAAATACACGCTTCTGCTGAACCCTGAAATGAAAACAAAACAAAATAAAAATGTCTTACAAGCTTGCTCTGAACAAACCATCTATGCTATGTACATCTTAACATGGAAAACACTGTGCATTGTAAAGTATATTTTATTAGTTTTTCGACCAGACCCTTTATTAAAAAAATATTAGCCCTGAACTTGAATGCCCAGGTTTTGGTGCTGGCCAAGAATATGAGTTTAGTTGCACCAACTGAAATCATTCTAGGAAGTGACCTGTCTGTTTACTATGACACATCAGCTGGTGCAAAATGCTTCAGAATGACAAATTGGACTTACCAAGAAGATTCATTCAGAGATGGCTGGAGGACCAATCCACTACTACTGGGTTTTCCTCGTGCCAACCAGGTCTGCAGGAGTTCTACATTCTTTTTCAGTTACCTTCCGTTTAACTCCTGCCTTCCTCAGCCAGTTTATAAATATCGATATTGTAATGCTATCTAATAATAATAATAATAATAATAATAATAATAATAATAATAATTTGGGCAGATGCGGATTGGTCATCTCTGAATGAATCTTCATGGTAAGTCCAATCTGTCATTCACAAGATGGCAGGAGGAGCAATCCACTACTACTGGGATATACCCAAGCCCTTTTGTTCTGGGTGGGATTAATCTTTTGGAAGGACAGACTGTAATACAGTTCTGCCAAAAGCAGCTTTTGCTGAATGATACTTTTCAACTTTATAATGCCTTATAAATGTTGATGGTTCTCTCCATCCAGCAGCCTCACATACTTCAGGTAATGATCCAGACACAGAATATGCTGGTGAAGTGGCTATTGACCTTGTCGAATGTGGCCAAACATGACCTGGTCTTGATTTTTTATCCCAGTCATAGCAAAGGAAAATACACACTTTAATCCATCTTCCAATAACTGTATTAGAGGCTTTTTTGACCTATATTCCTAGGATTGTAAGAAGCAAATAATGATTCTGTTTTTCTAAAAGATCTCATTCTTTTTATATATACTTTTGTAGCTCGTCTAACATCCAAAGTATGCCATCTCCTCTCCTTTGGATGTTGCAGATTAAGGCGAAAGTTTGGAAAATAAACACCTCTGGTTTCACCCAACGGTTTAGATATTTCGGCAAAAATGTTGGACCCAACATTAACACTACTCTGTCTTTTTTCAATCCTACTATAATTTGAGATTATGGATAAGGCCAACAATTCCAATATCCTCCTTGTTGACGTTATGACTCATAAAAGCAACTTTCTGAGTCAACATTCTTAGTGTGGCCTCTGAGAGAGGTTCAAAAGGTGTCTTAGGGCCTAAGCAGACTGCCAGAAATAGTGCACATTAAATTGAGGCACTGCCCTGGCTCAATGCTAGGGAGTCATGGGAATTGTATTTTTTTTGTGGGACATTGAGCCTTCTGTGTCAGAGAGCTCTGGTGCCACAATAAATTACAGTTCCCATGATTCCCTAGCACTGAGACAGGACAGTGCCTCAATTTAATGTGCACTATTTCTGGCAGTCTGCAAAGGCCCTTAGTTAACCTGTTGAGTACCAGATTTGTTGACCTAATAGATGTATACCATCAAATTCTAGAACTGTAGACAATGCTGATACCTGTCTCT
>CM034701.1:194857919-194885987 GCA_020142125.1 Phrynosoma platyrhinos
TCTAAACACCATCTACCAAATGTTTTCCAGGTTCTAGCATATATTGATGTCATGGATTCTCTGTGTGATGACATGATTGTTTCTACTACCTCTTTGGAATAGTCCTGTTGCTTTAATTTTTGGTGCTCAATCTCCAAGCTGTCAAATTAATCCAACCTAGATTTAGGTGTATAATTGGCCCTTGGCTTAAAAGATTAGTCTGTGGGGCAGCTTGTACGGAGGAACTACTGACAGCTGAAGAAGTCAAGGGAACCATGGCCTCCATGGCCAATAAGGTGCTATGATTACAACAGTTGCTCCTTGCTGCTGTATTTTGTTTAGGACCCTTGGAATTATTGGAATGGGTGGGAATGCATAATGACACCCCTTGGGCCACTTCATCAGTAAAGCATTGTTCGCTTCTGCATCCTTGCTCCCATCTATGAAATAAAACTGTGGTAGTTTTGCATTCTTTGCAGTTGCAAAGAGATCCATTGTGAACCGGTCCCACTTCTCCTGAGGTTTGTGAAATACTTCCGGATGCAGCTCCCATTTGCCTGGATGTAATTTGTTTTTGCTTAAATAATCTGCCTTTATTTTGCATGCTCCTTTCAAATAAACTGCTGTCAGTGATTTCAGATGTTTCTCTGCCCAACTGAACAGCAGATTTGATTCCTTCACCAATGACTTTGAATGGAGACCTCCTTGTTTCATTATACATGGTTTCACTGTCATGTTGTCTGTCCTTACTTGTATATGACGTCCTTGAAAATGCCTCATAAATGTGACTGCTTTCAATTCTAAGTAACTGATGTTGTGTGTCTTGTCTATGAGCGTCCATTTTCCTTGTGCTGTTATTTGCTTCAAATGGGCTCCCCATCCAGACAGACTTGCATCTGTTGTTATCCATATATAATGTGGTGTCCTTCGTCTATCTTCACTGTTGTAATCCACCATGACATCTATTGTTTTACCATTATTGGTATTTTCACCAGATTTTCTTGCTATGTTTCTCTGATGTGGTATCAGCAATGTTTGTAGTGCCCTGCAATGATGTTGTCCCCAAGGGACTAGTTGGATGGAAGATATCAATGTTCCCATTACTTCTGCCAGCTTCATTAATTGTATTTTGTCTCTGTATAAACATTACCACTTTTTCATTTTTCTTTTTCTCAGGTATGCTATTACAGGTATCAAGACCTTTGTAAAGACTCTTGGAGCTGATGCCAACTCGAATGGAAGAGCTTTGAACCGATAATGGTATCTCTGGTATTGAAATTGTAGATATTGTCTGACGGAGCCATGGCACATGAAGGTAAGCTTCTTTCAAATCTATCAATGCCATTCAATCTCATAATTCCAAATTTTCTCATATTGTGTTTAATGTTTCAATTTTGAATCTGTAATATTTTACACATGTATTTAGATATTTCAGATTCAGAACAGGACTGTATTTCCCACTTGACTTTGGCACAGTGAAGAATGTTGAACATACTCCTTGTGTTACTGATACTTCCTGTATTGCATCCATTTTTAATAAATGTTGAATTTCTTTTACTATTATGTCATGTTTCAACTTTTGTTTTGATACCAGTGAGATTACATGTCTGCTTATCGGCGACCTTTTGAATATCATTTTGTAACCATGAGTTTGAAGAACCCATTGATCGAATGTTATGTTGCGACACAAATCTCCGTATAACAGAAGACGTCTTTCCACCGGTACTACTGAATTGTCAGTATTGTTGTTTTCCTCTCTTCTGAGGTTGTCTTCCACTTCTATTTTGTTGTTGTCTGTAAACATAGGATTGTCTTCCATTGGTTTCTCTTGTTCTGGGCCATTGCCTCTGTCATCTGTTTCCATTATATTTTTGTGTGGCCCTAGGCCCTTGAAAGAAATAGTTTCTTCCTCAAAAAAAATCAAACAAGAAAAAATCTCTTCTCTTATTTTTTTCTTTTGAATGGTAGGCATAACCTGTTTTTTGTGAGTATTTTCCACTAACACCTTTTCCAATGCTGTTTCTCCAAACAGCAACTCCCCTTTAAATGGCACAAAAGTTAGATTGTTTCTAGACTTATGATCCACTTCCCAATAATGTAGCCATAGAGAGCGTCTTGCAATGGTAGTTGCAGTCATGTCTCTAGCCATGAAGGCCACTGCGTCATGTCTGGCATTTATTTCATCAATAACATGCAGTTCTTGTATCCAAAGAATGGCTGCTCTTGCAAACATTCAAGATGCTGTAGAAATGTTGATAGCTTGAACAGAGAAGTTGTGAGCTTTTTTTCAAAGCATTATCTGCTCTTCAAAGCAAAAAGCAAAAGCAGCTTCGTTTATATACCGCTTCATACCGCGCTATGCAGTGTCTAAGTGGCCTACAACTGTAAGCTCATTGCCCCCCAACAGCTGGGTACTCATTTTAGCGACCTCAGAAGGATGCAGGCCTGAGTCAAGCCTGAGCCCTGGCTAGTACTGAACTCGCAACCTTGTGGTTTATGAGTGAGTGGCTGCAGTACAGGCATTTAACCACCAACAGGGCTTTTAAGAATTCTGCACCCGCTTTAGCAAAGGAATATATCTTATTTGCTAATCCTTGCAATCTCCATGATGATGATAAAGATGAGGCCCATATCAAGTACATTCAAGGTAAAGCAGTCCTTTTCTTTCCTTTTAGCTTCTGTTTGCCTTTCGACCAATTTTGTGGCATTTTTATATTGCTTGTTTGCAGCCGCTCTCTAGTGAGCTAGCGGGACTATGTCCTCAGATTCACTTTCACTAGTCATCATAAAAATTATCTTTAAATCATCAGACTTTAGTTCTTCAGAGGCTCACTGAGTGGCAGCCATCTGGAAAAGTTTCAGTCCTTCAGAGATTCACTGAGTGGTGGCCATCTGGGAAAGTTTCAGTTCCTCAGAGACTCACTGAGTGGCAGCCATCTGGGAAAGTTTTTTAGTGGCTCTTTGTTTGTTAGAAACCTTTTTGCCTTTGTTTGTTAAAGTGCTGTTCTTATTTCCATCTTCTCTCTCCTTCCTTCCTTCATCATCTCTATTTTTATCCATTGCCTCTTTGGTTTCCCTGTCTATCTAACTAATTTTAAAGGCGTTTTGCTGAGAAAGCAAAAATGCGACTGATTGGTATGCAGGATTAATAAAAACTGGCTGAGGAGGGCAGGAGTTCAATGGAAGGTAACTGAAAAAGAATGTAGAACTCCCGCAGACCCGGTTGGCTTGAGGAAAACCCAGTAGTAGTGGATTGCTCCTCCGGCCATCTCATGAAAGACTATTCACTAGTTAAAGTGCTGGTTAATAGGCTAGGCTAAGCTAATTTCTTCTCTGCTGTCCTTCTGCTGACAGTTTTGACTGGTTTTCCTTTTCTATTTATTTATTATTCAGGCAAACCTTTGGCAGTTAAATTGGGTTGCTGCAATGATATTTTAATCCAAGGATATGCTTCCCCTTTCTCACTTACTTATTTAATTGCTTTTAAAAGCTCTCTTATGTTTTTAATTAACATAATATTTTAATTGAAATATTATTTTCAATAATATTTATATTTAAATAAAAATGAAGGTGCAAGACCAGCTATACCAGAATGTCTTACAGTTGGGATAGAGCCAGTGTGGCGTAGTGGTTTGGGTGGTGGCCTATGACTCTGGAGAGCAAGGTTCAATTCTCTGCTCAGCTATGAAACCCTCTGGGTGGCCTTGGGCAAGTCACATGCTCTCAACTTTTGGGGAAGGCAAAGGCAAACCTCCCCTGAAATTTTTTTGCCAAGAAACCCCATGGTAGGTTTGCTATAGGTTCATCATAAGTTGGAAATGACTTGAAGGCACAAAGCGCAAAAACACATACATTTACAGCTGGCTGTACTGAGAGTGGTTGTAACATCTCAAAATGGGATAAAGTTATAAAACCAAAAGTTGCACTTACTTTTGCTTAGAAATAGATTCTTCATCCAAACTTAATTCTTTCCGCATGGTCCCCTCAATCTCTGCTGCCAAAGACTCCTTAAAGTAGTGGAAAACACATGAAGATTTAAGATGTATGTCAAGACATAACCAAGCAAAATGAATATTATGTATTTCTTTGGCTGCTGTAATTATGTGAAAAATTGTCTAAGTGAAATCCATGTCTGATGCCCGACATAGTGGTTCTTTTTCCACAGATGTATCTGTAGGGCTAAGTGATAACATTGTAAATTCTTTGGATTTAGTGACTCTCTTCCCAAGCCCTGAGTGAGTCTCTATTCTTTTTAATTCTCTCTCCACTTGACTGTTCTAGGCTGTTGTATTAAAGATGTTTCCAAGCAGCCATTTAGAAAGTGAAATACTAAGGCATTAAACCACCTACTACTATTTCAAACAATGCATCTTCAAGATAAATGTTTTTTAAATGTTAATTCTAATCTTATAATATTAGGCACAAACTGAGGCACAGGTAAATAGAGAAGTAGTGGATAACAAACATTTATATTAGTAACATTCCTTGTAACAAAGGCTAAAAAATATAATTCTCCATTTTTGTTACCCCAGTTTCAAGTTTTAGATGTCCTTTGTACCACCATTCCATTACATAATCTTCCACTGATTCTTTTAATTCTTCCTATGCACTGTTGGTTCTGTGCCTCCAAACTGTTTCCTACTTATAGCAACCCTAAGGCAACCCCAGAGGGCTTTTTCTGTTGTCGCCCCAAGGCTCTGGAACAGCCTGCCGGACGAGATCCATAAATTAACATCTTTAGACAGCTTTAAAAGGGCTGTCAAGACGGATCTCTTCTGGCAGGCCTTCCCAGACTAAATATTCCGGCCTCGGTCCTCCTCCCCTTCAGCAGATCCTCCATAACCCTTCCCTTGCAGGAAGCTGCAGGGGTTTTATTGTTGTTTTATTATTGTATATTTTAAACTTGTTGGAATTGGTTTTAATTAAATCTGGTTTAATAGTTTTTTAAGGGGGGGTGGGAAATACGTTGGTTTTAGGCTGTATTATTTTAATGTTGTGAACCGCCCGGATTGGGTCACCAATGGGCGGTATATAAATAAAATTTATTATTATTATTATTATTATTATTATTATTATTATTATTATTATTATTATTAAGGCAAACCAATCGTGGGGCTTTCTAGGGCCAAGAGGGTGTGGCTCATCCAAGGTCACCCAGTGGGTTTCCAAGGCCAAGTGGAGAATCGAATCCTGATCTCCAGAGTTGTAGTCTAACGCTCAAATGACTACACCATGTTGGCTCTCATACACATAACTTTTAGCAATTGCCACTAAAGTTCAAATACTAAGTACTATACTCTATCTTCAGTTTTTCTTCCTTATCAAATGAGATGAAGAGAAAAAACACAAAGCAGCTGTTTTTTCTAAGGATATCCTTAACAAACAGATGAGTAAGTTTTTTTCTTCCTCCTGCTACAAAAGCAGCAGAAGGAACCACAGAGGACGTTAAAAGATTGTTTGAGAAGTCTGTACAAAAACCCATTATAATAATATTGAAATGAAGGCAAAGGCCCCAAGGTGAACGTACTTGCCAGACTCAACATTGCAATGCTGGGACCAGAGGAAAAGCGTAATTATAATCCTTCAACACAGAGATACAGAAAACCATCTTAAACCTTCTCACACAGTATTTCTTCTCCAAGTGAGATGTACAAACCACAGTAACAAACTTACAAGTGGCAGGGCCCTTAGCTAACTGCCAGTTCTCCTCTCTCCCCAACTGTCACTCTCTGTTGGCCTCATAGGTTCTGTTCCACTTAAAATCAACTGGACGTACCAAGGTCCTTGTCAACTTACCACAGGAAATACTCCACATGACTGAGGGCGACAGAGAAGCGCAGCTTTGCTGGCTTTGCTGCGCAGTCCCTTTGCTTCTTCTTGAGACTCATGCAACATCCCCAGACATTCTGCATTCCGCTCTTGCAAGTCATGCAGCTATAAGAATACAAAAGGCAATCATTCACTGGAGAGAGATAGAGAGAGAGAGAGAGAGAGAGAGAGAGAGAGAGAGAGAGAGAGAGAGAGAAGCACTGAACAGACCAACTGCATGTATGTTGCAAGCCACCTCAAGTCCCATTGCTGGGAGAAAAGCAGGATATAAACTACTACTACTACTACATTTTATTTATAGCCTGCCTCTCCCTGCAGATCAAGGCGGGTTACAACAAATAAAAATAACAATAAAATACAATATACTGTATTTTCCGGCATATAAGACAACTGGGCGTATTAGATGACCCCCAACTTTTCCAGTTAAAATATAAAGTTTGGGATATACTCGCCGTATAAGACTACCCCTCTTCTAATGCACACCAAATAAAAATAAAATAAAAATAAAAGTAAATAAATATATGTAATCCAAGGAAACATAACTGTCACCTTTATGCATCAGTTGGTATCAAATATTTATTCTAATATTAGTCAATATCTCCTTTTTTATTTCATTTTTCCAGAGTTAATGCAAATGACATAAAATAGCAAACACAACAAAAAAGAAGTTGCAACACTCTGTCTTCAAGGACCTCCCTTCTCTGCTTCTGCAGTGTTAGCTTCCTTCAACGAAATATAATTTTCCACTGTTAAATTTTTCAATGGATCATTTTGCATAGCTATTCAAATTAATAACATAAAAATTGAGAGAGTAAGGTTTCTACAGGGCCTGAAAGGCAGCACTTGAAGCTGGATTTAGCCCTCACACTTGCCTTCAAAGAGTGGAAATCCAAACTATCCTACAGCTTCTGAGATGTCTTCCCAGGCCTTGCAAGACTGCAGTCTAATGGCCTTTACATACTGCCAGAAATAATGCAGCTTAAGGCCACTTTAACTGCCCTGGCTCAATGTTAGGGAATCATGGGAACAGTAGTTTATTGTGGCACCAGAGCTCTCTAACAGAGAAGGCTCAATGTCTCAGAAAAAACTACAGTTCCCATGATTCCCAAGCATTGTGCCAGGTCAGTTAAAGTGGCCTCAAGCTGCATTATTTCTGGCAGTCTGTAAGGCCCTAAGTAAGCTTCATTTATTCCTGTCCCCATGAATCAAATATTTCAGTCTAAACAATTTGGGCTACTAAAAAAAACCTGAGAAATTTATACAGCAAATGAAAATTAAATTGATATTATTTTTACAAAGTTTTGTTTATTAATTATTCAGTCTTTTTCTCAAGGTTAAAGGGAAAAATAAAAGGCATCAATACCTCTGCTGTCAGCTGCCTCTGGGCATCTTTGGAAGCTTGCAGATGCAATTTCAACTCTTCCTTTTCAATTACATGCTGAAGGGATACAGAAAAGGTTACTTTATTTTCATGCACACTACTGGAAGTAATGATTGCTCTTGTAACCTAAATAACTGCCTCACCCTTCAAGCCCTCCTCCTCACTCTGGTCTATGTGCACACACACCTCTTTGATTTTATGCTGAAGATCAACAATCTGTGACAAGAGGGATGAGATCTCTTCCTGGTAGTGAAGCAGCTCTTCATTTTTCCTTGTCAGCTCCTCACTCATGCTTGCAATTTGGGCATTTGTTTCCCCTAAAATATAGCATAGGGCTATGTTTAGTTAAGAAAGCGATTGCCCTACATTCATGAAAAAGCATAAAGCATTCTTTGGATTTTCACTAAATAAAGCTGTTCTAGGGAAACATTCCTAATGAAACAACAGTAAAAATCAAGAACATTTATATGATAAAGAAGGGAACTAATATGACAATAGGTGGTGTTGTAGTGGATGTGTCTTACAACAACTTTGATCATATTTACAGTTATAATCAATCCGGACTATCCAGTAATTCTGGGTTTTGAAATAAGTGCTACAATATGATTTCAATGTCCTACTTAACAGCTAATCCTGGCTAGCATTTACTTCAAACAAGCAAGAAGCAAGTTTTAACCATACTTAATAAGAATGTCAGTGAAGGATAGGGATATTGTCTTTGAGAGGGAAGAAGGGACAGTGTCTAAGGCTGTATCCACACTGTAGAAATAATCCAGTTTGACACCACTTCAACAGCCATGGCTCAATGCTATGAAATTTTCGAACTGCAGTTTGTTGTAGTAGCAAACTGCAGCAGAGCTCTGGTGCCACAATAAACTACAGTTCCCAGAATTCCATAGCATTGAGCCATGGCAATTAAAGTGGTATCAAACTGGGTTACTTCTGCAGTGTGGATGCAGCACAAGTCATTTATAGATTTCTATTGAAATTTAAAAGTCTCTAAGGAACCCAATGCTGTAATATAAACTGCTTATATCAAGCTCTGACATGACAATATGAGGGAGAGGCTTATGAGTCTCAATTCCAAGATAAAAAACATTATTATTACTAGTGGAAGATATCACCTGGGTACTCACTGATCTCTTTGACACAATCACTGACCAGCTGCTGCTCTTTTTCTTCATAGGTCATGGTTTCTGTCTTCAAATGGCAGGCCTTGAAGATCATTCAGAAATTTTCATTAATTTTAAAGGTAGCCCTAAATATGAATATATTCTCGTCCTCCCTCCCTCCCCACAAATCAGAAATAAGGTCACCATAGTTGCAACACAGACTTTTATATAGCTCACTGATGCATGTGTTTCAATTTAAGCCACTACTTCCATTTCTGGGGACATTTCTTGTTATGAACAATGTGAAATTTGAAGATTCATAAACATTTGCCAATTGTCCTCAAAAACAGACATCTCACAATGTAAAATGGTCTTATTTGAATTCTAGATATGTCAGAAGCCTGCTAGCTAAAAACAAAATGAAATCTTTGGTAATAATATGGAGAACAAATTGCAAGTGTTTACATGTATGTGATTGAAGCCATTTCTCCAATGAGCATGTGAAGCCCTTGTGAGATTGCAGCTCTCTTCATGTGTGATAGTTATGGGTGGGAGATCTTCAGCAGGAAGTTTCCCCACAAAAACATGTATGAAGGAAAGAGAGCAACAAACAGGAGGAATCCTGCTCCTTGTAATTCTTTGATTATCTTGAAAATCTGGTTTAGACTTTGAAAGCTACATATCATGTTAGATGGTATTTTCATGAAGTACTATAATCAAAACATAAGTTTTTTCCCCCTTTCATCCTACAACTAACTAACGTTGCAATCTTCTACACTCTTAAATGGAAGCAAGCCTTACTCAGCTTAGTGGTACTTTTGAGTAAACGTGTTAAGGACTAAACTCTAATAAGTTTAGTGTAATTATTACTAGTTTACCCAGGACATTTAAAAGAAAATACAGAAATCATAACACGTAACCTAACCAATGTAATAATTCATCTTGCCATGCCACAAAGTAAAAATATGCATTCTTTAGTTATAAAATGCAATTACATATACAGTTGCCCCTCCCAATTTGTAGGAATCCATTCCAGACCACTCCCCGCAAAAATGGAAAACCACAAATATTCGATCCCCAATGAAAATAATGGCAGCACGCTCCTAGGGGTGCATGCACCACTTTGTCCCTCCTGGCTTCCTGTCTGCGGAAATTGAAAACTGCAAACAGAAAGCCAGAGGCTCCAGAGGGATGACTGTAATCAGAAATGTATTTTCAATAATGGTAGACAACACACCAAATAGATCTAGGATTCATCTGCATTATGCCTAAGCCACTAGGTAGCTTTTGCCTTCGCTTGTAGCACATGATATAGTTCAAAGTCGTCAATACTCTGGAGCCTCAATAACTTCTGTGATATATAGTGAGATGGATTACGCCATGGATTAATATGGCACTGGTGAATAATCATGTCTTTTGGTCAAGTGGCTTCAATTGAAGCTCCAAGACTTCATTAAACTTCAGTTAAACTTCATTCAACACTCAAGGTTTGAATCTTGTGTCTTTCATGCAAAGTATAACCTTCTTTTAACCCATAAATTTGACAGAGATGCTACAGGACAATTCATGGGAGACAATGGTGAACACAGCTTTTTTTAAAATGGAGATTTCTCTATGACAATTTTAAAATTTAAAACACAAGAAACCCAAGACAAAAGTAGAATTCACTACAATGAAAACTTTTAAAATGAAGGAATGATGCATATACAACTTTTAAAATGAAGGAATGATGCATAGACACTACACGAAGCAGTTCATCTTTTTTTGTTTGAACACAGCACTGTTTGACCTTGGCTTTGTTATTATCTTTCCTTTGGTCCTCTTCTGACTATTCCAGTTAATAAAGTCAGCTCTCCATATTGATGGGGGTTCCATTCTGGACTCCATCCCCATGGATACTAAAAAGCACAAGACCTCAAGTCTCATTATTGCCAATGGACATGTGATACGTACATGACCATGATAAGCACATAACTGCATTGGCTCGGCCACACGCATGTGCCACCATTAACAATAATGGGGCAGGGCCATTTGTAATGCTTGGTAAGTAGGTGAATGTAAGTTACCTTTGTTCGAAGAGATACGTTCTCTTCCTCCAGTTCCCTGAGTTTATCCTGCAATATATCCAGTTGTACAAGACCCTGTGACAGGTTTAAGGACTCATTGAAGCGAAGTGGTGTGGAACAACTTGAGTCAGTCTCACTTTCTTCAGAAGCAATAGACACTACACGAAGCAGTTCATCTTTTTTTGTTAGCTCATGCTGTAGCTGGTGAACCTAATTTCAAAAAGTCTTTGGTTACTAAATGTAGTCAAGGCTAGATAGCACTGCTCCTACTTCCAAGACAGATCACTAGACAAGTAAAAATCATACACCAACACTAATTTGTATCTAATTTCTATCCACTGTATCTGCAGTGGTTTATTCAGTGCAATAATATGCACTTATATCAAAACAAAGTGCCATGTAGCACTTACAAAGTTCAATTCTGTTTACCCACCTTGTCAAAGGCTTGAGCCAATTGTTCTTCCAGAGCTTCATTTTGCTCAGTTAGGATATGGTTCCGCTTCAAAAGGGCTTGGCCAATTCGTGCTGCTAATTCTAGGTCCCGATCTCTCTGTGCAAACATAGAAAGAAAGAACTTTATTTGTTTCTCTCAACCATCTATTCCAATCCTAACTTAAACATTAAATGCATATCCTTTATTTGCGAAACACAAAAACCACTTCAAGCTTCTCAAAACTTGAGTTAGAGGTGTTCCCATTTGTGTTTTAATTATAATAGTGAAAAAGATGGGGTGGGGAGGACACTGTAAATCTAAAAAGTCAGGCAGAACTCTATCGTAAAGAACCTTAAGATCCACAAACTTAAAATAGAGAAAACAGCTTTATCTGAAGAATTTCTATGTCAGAGATATGGACCTGAGCCCCCCCCAGATGTTGGACTTCAGTTCCCATCAGTTTCAGCCAGAATGAAAAGGCAAGTATGATGGGAGTTAGAGTACAACAAAAGGCCACATGTTCCCCTTTTTTGGTCTTAGTCAAAATAAATTTGGTTTCCTTAAAAATGGTCATGCCTTAATCTCAATTTTTAAGCTAACTAGACACTGCATAATTCCCTCTGCATACTCAATAGACCAGGGGTCCCCAGACTTTTTGATCCGGGGGCCGGTTCGCTGACCCCCAGATCTTCTGGGGGACCGGAGGTGCGCGCACGTGCGCATGCACACGACTCTGGGCGCCATTTTGTCTTCCAAAATAGCGTCCGGTAGCGGGCGCGAGCGGCGGTGCCACTGCAGCGGTGGCGGCAGCAGCAGGACCAGCCATGGGCCGGTAGGAAGGCCTCGACAGACCGGGTACAGCCCGTGGACTGTAGTTTGGGGACCCCTGCGATAAACTCTTGGATATAAAATTTATTAATCAGTAAAAAATGCAATAAAAATATATTTCCTTCCCACTTCGTAATCCTGACTGGTCATACCAGGAGGCCAGTCTAAAGCCAGATAGGTTCATGTGGGTATAACACCATCAAAAAAGCTGGTTCCTGATAGTTCAGGCTTAATAGTGCTGCTGTCTTAGCTGATTAATCTGCAATTTGTTTATTTTCATCCTAGAACTGCCCCCGATATCTGTTTTAGATTTACACTGCCTGCCTGACGGAAATGAGAGGAAGAGCAGTGTGTCATCTACAAACTGGTGACATTTCAGTCCAAACTTTTGGATTTGCTCTTCCAGATGTTACAAAATGGGAGACAGGCAGGAACTCTGAGGAGCAGTTATCTCCCCCATTCTAAATCTCTGAAGCGGTCTCTGCTGAAAAGACCAGAGCTATTGGAAAACCCTCTCTCGAATCCTTTTTTTGGTAAGGTGGTTCAGAAAGATGTTGTGGTTGATCATATTAAAGGCTTTTGAAATATCTAGGAAAACTAACAGGTTTGTTCTCCCCTGTGAGAGCTATCCAACAGGTGACCAAGGCAGTTTCAATCCAACAGCCAAGCTGGAAACTGGATTTAAATTTGACTCGAGGCGGTGTGGTGTAGTGGTTTGAGCATAGGACTAGGACTCTGGAGATTGGGGTTAAATTCCCTGCCATGGAAACCCATTGGATGACCATGGTTGAGTCACACCCTCTCAGCCTTAGAAAATCCTGTGAATTTGAAATGACTTTAAGGCACACAACAACAACAAATAATCAATGTCATTCAAAAATCCATGGAGGTGAAACTTCATCATCTGCTCCAGGATTATAATTTAGCATGGGACCTAAAATATTATAGGCAACTTCTGAATTTGGTGGGCCTCACACAAAGATTCAAGATGATGATGGCACTTAATGGGTGTGCCCTATCTATTTAATAATGTCACCAATCATGCTTACAACACTAGAATTAATTAAGTACAAATTGTACCTCTGCCAGCAGATGTGTGACCACTTCAGTCTCATTGCAGTTATTTGTCACTTGCTCTCCTCTATCTGTCCCAAGAACTGAAAACCAGAACAATGCCTTAATGTACTTTCAGCAAAACAATAATGCAAAGTCCATATGGATAACAAACTTGGGAGCCTAGAGAAAACATGTGAGGATTAGTGAGTGGACTGAATGCACATTAAAATGTAGTGTATTAAAGACATTTTATGTATAATTTCTGAAAATCTGTATGGAAATTATGAAACAACAATGCCATGCAGCACCTAAAAGTAAAGAAAATGCAGGGCAGGGAAGTTTAGACATTACCTCCAAGTGATTTTAATGAAATGAAAAGTTTAAGAGCACATGAAATGAAAATGTAAGAGGATAGCTTGACAACAAAGTGAGGATTACTAAAATTTGCTAGTTAGATAACCTCCATATTTCTTGCTATATAAAGGATGAGGACAAAATAATTTGAATTACCTTGTGCATGTTTGTGAGACCCAGCCAAGCAAGAAGGGGGAAGTTCAACAAGAGCTAGTATAAACACATAGAATAAAAGCAGAAGAGGAGGAAGAAATAATCAGTTGTTACAAAATTTATGGTTGGGAATGTGTGGATCAATTACCATAGCAGCCATGTGTACTTGCTATATATAGTGGGCCTGTCCACATTCAAGGAACTTATTATTCTTGTCAAATATGCTGACCCAGAAAGGACAATCTGCATATAGAAGGAGGAAGTCAATCTGACAGTGACAACTAATTTTCAGGATGCAGAAAATCCTTGCATGCAGCTGCATTATCATAACCAAGAAGATTTCTAGACTGAGCCCACTTTTCAGAAAACTGAATGGAAAACCCCTGAGCTCATGTGATTAATAGGCACTATTGTACTGTAGAGGGGTGGAGTAGTGGTATGAGCACTGGATGACTCCAGAGACTAGGGTTAGACTCCCCTGCTCAGCCAAGGAAACCCACTGAGTGACCTTGGACAAGTCACACTCTCTCAGCCTCAGAGGAAGGCAAAGGCAAACCCACTCTGAACAAATCATGCCATGAAAACCCAGTAAAGGTTCGCCCTATGGTCACCATAAACTGGAAATGACTTGGAAGGCACACAACAACAACAAATTTTATCATAGACTAGGATTAGCTTTCTGGGAAACAATTATAGACATAGTTTTAGAAACCATGTTTGAACTTCTGTCATGTATCCTATATATCAAGGGTAGGTAACTAAGCATGATGTGGGAGTCAGTTTTTATCCCTGCATCTCTGCCTCCCAGATCAACTGAAAGATAACTGAAGAATTAACCAAAAGCAACAACTGGATTTCATTTTTGGTTGGTTTTGACTGATTTAGGATTTTTTTGTGGGAGAGGAGGAAGATTGGTTTTTCAAAGGTATTTGCTTAAGGTACTGATTTTCCATGATTCCCCCCCCCCAAAAAATATCTGGGGGTGTTTCAGAGTTGTGGACACAAACAAGCCCCTAGGATCTGAGCTTTAGTCTCCATCTCAGTGGTATGGATCAGTGGCTCCCAACCTTTTTTCACTTGTGTAACCCTTGACAGCCCATTTCCATAAAATGTACCCTTCATCCTAGCAAAATGTTTGTAATTAATATAGTTGCTCTTATTTCAAATTTATATATTGTAACTGTAAATAAATAGCCCAATAATGGGATTAAAAAGCAACTGAATAAGGTGAACAGACAGTACATAAAAACCAAACAACAAATATTCTATATGCAAGAAATGTTTAGAGATCCTTGAGCTTGTTTTGAGGCACATAGTTTTTTGAAATCAGGTTCAACTGATGTAAGATAGTCTTAAATCTGAAATGGTATTCAACTTACTATGGTATTTTTTAAATCTAAAATATTTCCTGTCCCCCACTCTTTTGGCTAAAGATATATAGGAAAAAATTATCAGTTGTCTGACAATGGACTGCATCAACATTAAGCTTCAGAACGTAGTGTGTCAAATGGCAGTCTTATTGTGAGGAGTAATGGGGGTGGGACTTTGGTGGTGGGGAAATACTTTGGAGGAGATGGTGGGGAATAATGGGCACAGAAGTGGGAATATTGCAAAGAAAAGGTGGCCTGGGTGAAATGTGGATGCTCACAACTACTGTGCTCTTGAACTGGACATAAATATTCCAGTTGAGGTCAGACCAAAACAGAAAAGAGTTGGCCTTCTATTTCTCTTGATCTGGACACTGTAGTCCTGTTAACATTGCCTAGGTTTGCATTAGCTTTTCTGTCTGTCTAGGTTTGCATTAGCATCATACTGTTGGCTCATATTTAGGTTGTGGTGTTGCGGCAGCTTCAGATGTGAAGAGTAAGTATCTTCTTGCTCCCCATTCCCAAAGCTGGAGTCTTCTATGTCAATGGACATACCAGTCTCCAGTAGCCCTCCCCCATCCTTCTTTTGCCTCCCTCTCTTCCTTCCATCCCTTATTGGCATGATCACTCCCAGTCTAAAATAGCAACAAAGAAATATAATTATACTACTGCTAGCAAATGTGTAACTATTTCAACATTATTGCATTGTTAAAAGTCAATATGCCATCTGTTTAATACCATTCAGGGTTTCCCCCCAAAATTGGTCTATTGCAACTCCAACACAGGAATGTTCCTCTACTTATGGTTTGTAAACACATGACAAACATCATAGCATTTCTCCCTACCATGGATCCCATACCACTTCTCAATGTTTTCATGAGTTCTTTGAGAACACTGAGTGTTATCATCCAATGGTGCTTATTGCTTAGCTAGACAGAGAGGAAAAAAGGGGTCAAGAGCATTTATTTTGCTGCTACCCATTTATTATGAGCAGACAGCAGCTGGTGTAAAAAGGGACTTGATAGAGGATTAGCAAGGGCTTAAAATATTGCTGGAGCACAGTTTGACTGACTCTGAAGCAATGCCCTTTGTGTCACACAGAACAGTCAACAAACAGGTTTAAAAAAAACTTTCTATGGACCTATTTATAAACTGATTAGTTAAAGGTTATTTGAACAGAGAACAGAGCAAGGAAATCAAGCAATTCATTTTTCTTAAAAATTGCAGTGCAAGGACAAAAGCCTCCTCATCTACACCAGTAAGGAAATCATGCAGATTATTAAAAGGGAGGAATAATTAAGGGCTTTGCTTAGTGGCACTGAGTTCTCAGCCAATGGCATCATTTAAATGCAGTTTTTCCTTTCTTATAGAAATTGTAGAATATTTTTCAGGTTTACTCTAGTGTTTTTAGTGCTTTTGTGTTCTCAGAAACATTTCACATGTACTGTACAATCTCAATGTAATTCTCTCACAAGCATCTTCTAATGCAAATCAGTAACATTATTTTT
This sequence comes from Phrynosoma platyrhinos, assembly GCA_020142125.1. Lineage (NCBI taxonomy): Eukaryota > Metazoa > Chordata > Lepidosauria > Squamata > Phrynosomatidae > Phrynosoma > Phrynosoma platyrhinos. The sequence goes on from CM034701.1 coordinate 194,873,986, forward strand.
CTGTTTCAAAAGCATTAAATGATAGGACAGCCATAAATATCAATTGAAAAAAAGAAACCCTAAATCTCCTTGGGCAAATAAGTCCAAGGGCCTTTACAGACTGCCAGAAATAATCCATCTTGAGACCACTTTAACTGCCCTGGCTCAGTGCTAGGGAATCCTGGGAGCTGTAGTTTATTGGGGCACCAGAGCTCTCTGACAGAGAAGACTCAATGTCTCAGAAAAAAACCTACAATTCCCATGATTCCCTAGCATTGAGCTAGGATAGTTAAAGTGGTCTCAAGCGGCATTATTTTTGGCAGTCTGTAAAGGCCCTAAGTCACTTGCTGAACCTAAATAGGATTCTAACTCTCAAGCAGAATTTGTGGCTCTTATTCACGGAAGTCAGTCAGATGCCACAGCAGTTCCCCCCCCCATGAACTAGTTGTGCTGGTGGAAGGAAGGAATGGGGTAATTTCACATGTTTTCTCTTCCCACATGCAGGTCCTGGGATCACTTCCTATACTCTTCCAGATGATACCTCAACTCCCAGAGTAGATTTACAGGAAGACAAAAACTGCAGGGGAGATAGAGAATCAATTAAACCTTCCCCTTTCCACCTGTGGATAAATCTAGTCAGCAGAGTTCTGTTCAGCACAACCCTAGATCCAACCTTATGCTTGGCAGGTACTTTTCCTGAAAGGCTAAGGCCTCATCAAGATCTGTTAAGGAGTGCATGGCAGAGGATAGATCTGAACCAGAGATTTCCTAATTTGTAACGCAGATAGTGGGTCAAAAGCAACAAAATTTGAACTACCAACTATAAGATCATAGAAGGATTACGGCTTTGAAAATTAATATTCTCTCATATGGAAGAGCCACAATCAAATTACAATAGAGTTAATACTGATTTTTATGTGCCCACTTACCTTGTAGAGAGAAAGCTGTAAGTAGCTCTTCATTTTGGTTCATTTCCCTATTATCTAGTGCCATGTCCAAGTGCCAGCTGACATGCAAAGCTTAGAAGTATGCCCAAGCAGTAGTGTTGCCTGACTTGTATTTTTCTTGTTCTGTGGTTGAGAATGTTGCTGTGCCACAATACAAACCCTCTCTAGTATTTACTCAGACATGTATCAAATAGACATTGCTCCAAGCAATAAAATGGGAGGAGCTATATTGCAGTATTGTATTATGACTGCTGACAGATGCAGCTCTGAATTGCGTGATTTCAGATTATGTATAACAATTTAGAAACCAGGAGAAAATAGGGATATCAACATGCTATAAACCCATTCTGACTGACTTCTGAATTACCTATGCCTGTGTAATTCATGCACAATTTGGTTCAAACTGTTTTGTTTCATTGATTACATTATGAGGAAGGAAAGGTGAAAAAATAAGAGCTTTGTACCAGTGGTCCATTTTTAAAAGGGCTGCAACCTATTACTAAAATAAGGCATTGTTAATGCTCTAAGTCTTAAGATACCATTTCTTTCAGTGGACAAATGCTTCCAATATTTCTGGTAATAAACAGTATTGTTAGTGTGTGCTTTCACAAAGAGAATCCAATAGTGTAGATGGAGGAAAGAAACAGTGAAAAGAAGAACTGCTCAAAATTTCAGGTATTTGCAATCCTGACGTAACAGGGATAGGGAACATCTGACCCTCCAGATGTTGCTAAACACTCCTGGCATCCTTCACAATTGGCTGTGATGGCTAGAGCTGATGCAACAAAAGATCTGTGGTGCAACAAAATCTGGAGGGCCTCACAATTCCCATTCCTGCTGATAAACTGAAAAGTTGATTTGGAAATCAAAAGAAGTTATTCCACATGTGAAATAAATTAGAAGCATAGAAACAAAGTGGCTATGCTACAGAAATACAAAAAGGAGCATGTTGGAATGGGCACATGGCAAACTCAATGGGCACTAAATACTCATTTCGGGTACCATCTTTTCAGAAAAATTCAGAAGAAATGAGAGATTGTACTTACCGTGAAGGGTCATTCTGGGATGGCAGGAGGATCAATCCACTGTTCTTGAGTTTATCCCCCATGCACCATCCATGAAGCAGGAGTCAGAGTTCTAAACTGTTACTCTTTTCCTGTTAAAAACTCCTAACACCCTTCTCCATCAGTTTATTTACCATACTGTACCATTAAGCCATATCTACCTTTCAGTATTTTTTTTTTCGCCAGGAGAGTGTGGATTGATCATCCTGCCATCTCAGAAAGACCCTTCATGGATACAACCTCTCATTCCTGAGATGGCAGGAGGATCAACCCACTGTCCTTGGGATATGCCCAAGCCCTCCAAAATCAGGGTAGGTTAACTAACAGTCTCCTACCAAGGCTTGCACCTGTTTTTGTAGTTTCCTCCTCCTCAAAACTCTTATTTTTGGGGTGAGAGCCTGGCATTCACCTGGTCTCCTTGTCCCGTTTACCATCTGTATCATCACAGCCCTTATTTTTATGTTGTAAATCAGGCGACTGTAATTCTTCCTCAATCGTACTGTCAGTGGAAGACTCAATAATTCTTCTTACAGTATATGATTTGTTCTGCATGTTCCTTATTTGATCTATCTTATTCTCTAAAATTTACCCTGCCCATTGTAATTGTTACGGAGAAGTGTTGCCTCTGACAGAGAATGGTGTTAACAGAAAAAGAGTAACAGTTTAGAACTCTGACTCCTGCCTTGCAGATGGCGTGTGGGGCATAAACCTAAGGACAGTGGATTGATCCTCCTGCCATCCTGAGAATGAGAAGGCCACAGGAAGAAAGAAAAGATCTAGGCTTCATAATGCACTATCAGATAAGAGTTGCAAGACAAAATGTATCTTTTCATCAACAACTAAACAAATTTCTAATACTCTATTTAAGAAATTGAATACCGTGGATTTAGCTAGTGCCTATAAGTTACATAATTAGAAACCAAAACAGATACAGAACAATTGCTTGAGTAACGTCATTTTAAGACTAAGAAAACAAATCTAAATTCTAAGCACTGCATGCTGCAAATTCAGATTTGTGTGGACTAATACATGCATAACTTAGAACAAAGACTTCAACACACTGCAACTATTACCATGAAACAAATACTTTCATCCACATTCACATTTTTCAAGTCTGGAAAATCTCAATCCACTATCCAGGCTTATATTACTGAAATTATTTTTACACCACGTTTTTACTGAAAAATTCCCAGTACATGTGTGTATATGTGCCTTCAGGTCGCCTGTTAATTTATGATGACCCAATGGATTTCATAGGGTTTTCTTAGGCAAGGAATCCGCAGATGTTTTTGACAGTTCCCCCCTCTGAAATATTGCCTACACTACAGCATCTGGTATTCATAGGTAGTCTCCATCCAAGTACTAACCTTTTCAGTGAGAGCAAATCCCTTCCACTCTTTGGTCACCACCACTAAATATCTGTGGCAGTTTATCAAATATACCCAATGTTTCACAATGCTGCTTTCAATATTTTGAAAGAATTCAGACCTCAACATACAGTATGCATAGCAATTTGTTTCATAACAAGTTTGTTGATCTAACATAGCAAATAAACAAACTCACAACTCTTTTTACTGAGTTGCAGTCTGAAACTGTACAGAAAGATTTCAAGATTCTGTTTATGCTGTGGAATTTTCATTTAACGTGGCATCAATTTTTCAGGTACAGTCAGCTTCTATTTTTCACAGGCCATGCCATTTTATAGTGATTATTCATTGCAGAGCTTGGACTTGATATTTTTGGAATACACATTGCACATTTCACAGCCAACATGAACAGCAGCCATTTTAGCTGAGGATTCTGGGAGATGAGGTCCAAAAGGTAGCCTTATCAAGATCAATGCTGGTTTTTTTCCCCTCCATGTTCTTCAGCAGTTTATTGTCCAAGTTTGGGTCCAATAGCGTTACCTCTAGTTCTTTACCCCAAAAGTGGAAAAGCACAAACTTTTCCACAAAAAGGAGGGAAATTCCACAAACAAGGAGGGACTTTTATGTTTCTGGTTTTTAATCTTTAACCCTACATCTTTTATTTGACATACAAAAACAATTTTTCTGGTTCTCACGGTAACAGAAACCTGTTTAGCAGCTGAATGGTATGAAAATTATTGCTTTATATACACTCTGTTAAGTAGCTCTAAAATGTGAATTGCCACTGGTTTTATATCAATCTTTTATATGGACTGTCACATTCAGGAAGCAACACTGTTCTTGAAAGATGTTTTGCAAACATGTAACTGACTTCTGCATTTGGCAGCATCCTGGTACACATTGATCACTTACTCTTGCTTACAGAGAGTGGTTTGTTTAGCTTAGTTGAGGATGCAGCCTATTGGCTGTATGTGACCCCTGAACTCCATTTTTGCAGTCCTTCAAAGCCCCAATCCTGTCCTTATAAAAAACTAATAATATTCAGGTTGATCATCTGGCAACTTTTTGCCTGCTCAGATGGTTTGTCGTTCCCTTCTGAATTTTTACCCCCAAACTCCCCTCCCCCCTTTTGGTCATAAGATGTCACTTCTGGTATGTCATGCCAAAGTGGTGTGGCCCTTAGGGAATGCAAGGGTGAAAACTGGCCCATTGCTCACATGTGGTTTAGCTTGATGCATATACTGGGCAGCAACTGGTGCTCTGGCTTGTTTCTTTCTCAACAAGGCTGAGTACAGGATGTACCAGACTGACATGTCACACTGAACAAACCATGGATTGCAATTTGTGGTTTTGTTCAGCTGCTCCTTTAGCAAGCAGAAGCAACCAGGAAGCAGGAGCCAGCATGCTACCTCATCCACACTTAAGCCACCACGTTATTGTGTTCCTGTTTATGCACAGGTAGGCTGACCACAATGTTTGAAAGTGCCTACTGCTGATCTGAAATGCTAATACCATGAACACATATGATATGAAGTCTGCTGTGGGTGCATCTACACTGTAGAAATTATGCAGTTTGACACCACTTGTTTGCCATGGCTTCATTCCACAGAATCCTGGGATTTGTTGTTTTGTAAAACACCAGCACTCCTTGACAGAGAAGGCTAAAGACCTTGTAAAACTACAAATCTCAGGATTCCAGAGGATGGAGATACAGCAATATTTCTACAGTGTAGATGCACCCCACGAAATAGTTTTATATTCAGTACAGCTATGAATTTATTACCTTGTTGCTTCTGATAAAACAACATCACATCTTGTCAATGTCATTACACAGGGCTTTTAGCAACTTTTACAGGTTGACTCAATGGGTCTGATTTCCCAATGAGACTGCAGTCCTATGCACATTTACATGGAGTAAGCTCCATGTATATAATGAGACTTATTTGTGTGTAAACATTCTCAGAATAGTGCTGTGAATATAACTGTGGTTTGTGTGTAAAAAATGCAACACTCCCAATCTGTATTGCATTTCATAGTCTTTCCTGCTGCTGCCTCTATTTAATTTTGTGAGGCTTGAAAGCAGATCCGAAGCAGAGTTTTTCAGAAACCTACTGCAAATTATACAAATTACAGAATGAACCCAATTTATATTTGAACTAATGAAAATAGTTCCTGCAGCTGGAGAAATGGGATCTTAAATATAGTACCTGCAGCTGGAGAAACGGGATCACAAAATATTATCAAGTGTGCAGCGGGTTATGGCTGGGAGAAAGAACTATGTGGAATTTTAAAGAAGTTCTCATCTTAAATGCTAAAAAATGTACACTGACCTTCAAACCTTTGCAAATGCTTTTCTCTCTTTTCAAGATGAGCTTCAAGAGAGCTTTACAACCTTTTCAAATCACTTTAATACCTATTTTGTCCAATGCAACCCAACCAAGCCTGAACGGGCTGATTTAAATCAATATTTTCAACAGACTACACAGGCCAGCAGCAGTATACCCAGTGACGTATTTTGACTACGTTAGTACAATGCATTTATATCTATATCCTTAGCTGTGAGCAGAAATACTTACTCATGTAACGGAAGGTCTCCTCAGCAAGGACCGGAGAAGCAATTTCAGGTACATGGCTATGGCAGCCAGAAGACTGGATCCACCCATCATTATCAGAGAGATATAGTGAGTCCACGTGTAATTTGTATTGAGGCAGCTGTTCTTCTAGCATGCTCACCAGTTCTACTTCCGGAGGGTCTTCATCAGGGCAAACATCTACAAAGATAGATATAGGGATCAGGATACATATCTGGATGCTGTGAGAATTCTTAAATACCTCTGCTAAATAGTAGAGTATCATCAGCTTTGAAAACAAAAGCAATCACAACAGCTTATCCCTCCTAACTGAAACAAAGACAAGTGAGAAACAACACAGTATTAAAATACTGTTTATACTCGAGTATAAGTCACCCTCATGTATAACTCCAAGGCATGTTTTGGAGCCAAAATTATGGATTTTTATGTAACATGTGGATAGGTTGAGGGTAAAACTTAGGAGCATGAATAAAGGCTCTAAAGGATCAAGCAAAGGAAAATGATGCTAAAAAACAAATAAAATTTCAGCAGGCATAATGGCTTGCACTCACACTAAAGGTTGGATAGATGAGATGCGGGGGATAGATGAGATGGGGGGGGGGGGTTTCAGTGCTTCCAGGAGAGATTACACTTTTGACTTTCACCAGGGGGTGGTTCCTTTTCAAATAAGAGTTAAAGTCTAGTACAGGGGTAGGCAACCTTTCCCCTTTAAGGGCCGAGGGACTTCAGCTCCCAGAATCCCAGGAGCTATTGACCAACATGGGACTATTGGCCAACATGGCTGAGGCTTCTGGGAGCTGAAGTCCCTCGGCCCTTAAAGGGGAAAGGTTGCCTACCCCTGGCCTAGTACTTGCGTTGACCTGTGGATAAGTTGATTCAGGTTTTTTGGGTCAATTTTTAAACTAAAATGTGTAGACTTATACATGAGTATATACAGTATATTTTACCACAGCATAATTACAGGAAATTAGCTGTCCTGTTTGCTCTCAGCTACTGAAGTTACTGTATATGGATAATAATGGACAAACATGAAATTGATCATTAACTACCGTAATTAAAAAGTATAAATGCTTCATGCATAATTTTTATTAAAACTGTAGATAAGATCAGAGTGACTACTGAGAGGCAGGTTCTGCCAACAACATCAATACTTGTCCTAAATTAAGAAATGTTTTCTTTAAAAAAAAGACACCAGTTTTTTTAAAAAACATCTTTCAAAAGAAGGGGAGCTGTGTCTATAATGTTAAGAGCTGAGTTGCAAACTAAAGATATCTATCCAGCCTTTCAATTGAAACATTCACGTTGTTTGCAAATATAAAACAAGCCTCTGTAAGAAACTGCCTCCTCTTACAATTCCATGTATACAGACAGCTCAAAGACTGAATACGAAGACTGTCTCATCCACCATCTCTATCTGAAAGAGTATAATTCTTATCTCTTATACTGATTTTAGCATGACCTTTCCCTTCTTTCAGCTCTGCGCTTATTCCTTTTTGAGTCTGCATAATACTGAGGATGCCTGGAAGTATTTGTAACTTATAAGGAGGCCCACTGGAATAGTTAGAGTTTAGCAAACGGGTATTTAAAAAAAAAAAAACAATTAAACCCACTACTGAATACTATAGTCTTCAAAATTTCTACCAATAACATGCTTTAATCTTTTAATGGACATTTCAACTTACCACTGATATGCTCTGAATCTCTGTGGCTGAAATTCATGAGGTTTGTTTCACACTTCAGTTATTTGGAAACCACATCTGCAATTTTCGTCATGTGTTGATATCTCTCATCTTTGTTGAAAGCTGGTTTTGGTTTAAAACCAGAGTAAGTAACAGCTGTTGATCTACCCTGGCATTATGAGCATGTTTTTCTGATATCAGGTATTTGGTAAGGTTGACATTCAGGTGCAATTTGACACATCTGAAGCTTGTACCACGTCTGATATTTTTAGTCTTATGTTATGATCTTGACCAAATCAGCCATCATCTTGAAAAACAAAAACAAACAAAATATATGAGGTGAAAAATCCAGTTGGGGAGTTTAGCGTAAACAAAATGCATTCTATGGAAATGCAATGACAGCATAACCCACAGATTAATGTATCCCTGATATTGACTCCACCAGGCTTTAACAACACATTTGTTTCCATTTTTATTAGCAAAATTAAATGTACAATCAATTAACCCAAGAATAAATGGTCCAAATGCAGATACATGCATCTGCACATACATAATGAAACACAATGAGGTTGGAGAGAATGAGGATCTGTTAAATGGCAGGAGGTGTGGATTCCGACCATTTCACAAATCCTTGTGTCTCTCTCCAGCCTTGTAAATATAGTACAGGAATGTACTACGCTACTTGTGTTGTAGCTCAAAAAGTTTTGGATTTTGGATATTTCAGATTTTGGAATTTCAGATAAGGGATACTCAAGCTGTATGAGGAAAACTATTAGTTTTGCTTTGTTTTGTTTGTTACACACAGCTATCACCTTCCCTTTATTTGTTGTCCCTTACATTTTGCAAAATGTGTGCATCTTACTATGACCCACAAATGTAAAAATCAGCACGTGTGTATTTATCTATCTTGTATAGTAATTGAACTCTTTTAATTGTGGGCCACTAAACTTGAAAATACACTTCTGCAATGGGAAGAGTATTGTTGGCTACATCTCCATTGCAAAAATAATGCAGTTTGACACTGCTTTAACTGCCATGGCTCAATTCTATGGGATTCTGGGATCTGTAGTTTTGTTAGATATTTACTCTTTCCTGCTAGGGCAATCTGGTGTCACAACAAACTACAAATCCCAGCATTCAATAACATGGAGCCACGGCAATTAAAGCTGTGTCAAACTGCATTATGTCTGCAGTGCAGATGCAACCGCTGTGATTTATAAAAGAGCCTGTATCTTGCAAACACTTGTAGATAGCTGTTCAAATTGTTAATCCTTCAGCAATATTTCACACATGATAGCTTCCCACAACCAGGTAGTCTTCATGTAATGAAAACTGTGTATACCACCAAGAAGTGCAGTACAATATTTTAGTTTGCCACAAGCACACATACTGGGTAGCCACTGCACATACTGGCTTCTTGAATAGTGTATATGTACTTGTTGCAAGGTACAAAGAGTATAGGGGGAAATACTGAAGATTGTGAAAGGTGAGCTTTTCTAGATGGTTTGTTCAATCCCTCTTCTCCATGACTGGGATTCCTGGAGGTTGTTGCCTTTAGGTAGAGCTGCTTTTTATAAGGACATATTTCATTTTTAGTTAGAGTGGCAGAAAAATATATGGACAAGTTTTAGTTTATCTGTATTAAACTGATTATTTATATATTGGCATTTAACACTTGTTCACTTATTGTTTTGTTTACATTTTATATTTTTATGTATTTCTGTGAACAAACTTAACTGCCTTTTTGGTCAAAGAGCAGCAAAGAAATAAACCCTACTGAAGCAAATGTCTGTGGTCTCTTGTATATACAGCAGTATATTTACTTTTCTAATGTATGTTGCCTTGACGTAGGAAAAACATAATATATGAAACAGAGCTTCCTAGCTAAAGATTTCACAGAAAAAGTCAAGTACATGCTGTAAAAATAGCCTTTTTTCTTACACATGCAAACTGTTTTGTCTCCTAGGTAAAGCTAACTACTTGCGCTGCCCTTCCATTAACTTCAGATTTCAAAAACAGATGTCTTGTAGAAAAAAATGAAAAGCATAAAACTTGAAAAGACTGCATTTATTTTAAATTGCAAGAATCAGCAATGTAACAATCTCTGATTATCATTTTCAACTACAAAAGAAAATGTTTAGCACACAAATCATTGTGAACAATCTTGTGAATTGCAATGTTAAAATTCAAGACTCTTTTAACAGTTTCAATTTCGGGCATATCAAAGTCTCACTGGGTCTTTTCCTTTTTAAATGTTGTCACCAATTCCCTTAGGTCAAGTGCTGATAGCTGGGCATGATAGTTTGCTTGTAAGAATGACTTCAAAAAAGATGTTTTGCTATGTAACAAGGAATACCACAAACCTGAATTTATAAATTGTATCAAAAAGGGCCTTATCTTTAACTTGGGAAACATTTCCAGATAAACCTTTTGATGACCTTGCATCATCAAAAATCTCTATTAAAGCATCATATATATACCACCAAGATGATACCTGAGTGGTTTCAAAGCATCAATCTGGCTCTCCCATCTTGGTTTCATTCAATGGCGTAACAGTTATGCATAGGCATGATACATGGCTAGTTACAATTTGCCAATGCTCAGTCAACACAGAAAAATAATTTTAGATCTGTTGAACCAAACTGAAGAAACTAGTTGCTTCCACACAAATCTTAAGGGCATCCTTGACTACCAAAATTTAGAGTGTGCATTGCAGGGCACGAAAAAGAAATGGGAGTTTGTGATAAATGGGAGTCCGCCATTTATCAGAGGACTTCTTCCCAGACAACCAAAGGTTAAATGTTGGTGGAGGTGCATTCTACGGAGGGTTTACCTCACAGCTGATGAGATGACGACTGGCCAAAGAGATGGAGGAGTTGAGAAGATACTTCTGAGGAAACGTTTTAAAAAACCTCCTTGCAACATGAGGTGAGAGAGTCTGCCCTGAGGCAGACATGAAGGAATTGGTAGAGCTGGGCAATGGAGTCCAGGTTCCTGGCTGTCCAGAAACATCAAGGATTACAAATCCAATTTGAGTTGCAAGTACAGTTAGGAACCTGTACTACTTAGTGACGTTAGATTTTTTTGGGGGGGGGTTATTTTACTGGCTTGGGTGAAATGACTGTATTCTGTAACTTACATTATCCGCACCTCTAGGACTGTGCTGACGAACCTATGGTATGCATGCCATCTCTGGCATGCGAAGCCATTTTGGAGGGCACATGGAGTGAGTAGAGGGCAGGGGAAGAGGAGGAACGGGCATGTCCCTGCTCTTCCCCTGCCCTCCCATCGCTTCAACTGCCTCTCCAGAGATAGTTAAAGGCATGGGAGGGTGGGGAAAAGGAAGAATAGGCAGGCAGCTGAAGGCCTGTTCCTCCTCTTCCCTGCCACCCAGGCCTTCAGCTGTCTCCAGAGAAGCAGCTGAAGGCCGAGGAGGATGTGGGGCTGTTCCTCCTCCTTCCCAGCCATCCGGAGAAGCAGCGGAAGGCCCAGGAGAGTGTGGGGCAAGGAGAAGGAAAAGACACATGCCTGCCCCTTTTCTTTCCCCCTCACCTCCTGGGATTTCAGCTGCCTTTGGAGAGGCAGCTGAAGGCCCAGGAGGGTGGGGGGAAGAAGTCCCACCCTCAGCACCAGGTAATACTCAGTGCCAGGCCTTTTAGTTGGGTACTTGGCCCCTAAAAGGTTTGCCATCACTGCTCTAGGACAAGGGGCCCTACATGTAATGATATCCTTTGCTCTAGAATTCCTTAGTTAGAATAAAGCTTTTCTTTAAAGCACCCTGCCTCTCTCATTCTCCTTTTTCATGTGCCTTTGGCTCGGTTAGTTCTTTCTTAAGTTGGCAAGGGAAAGCATCTGTGAATTTCTCCTAGCAAAGTCCTGGTGTGTTGCTAAGGAGGAGGATTAGGTAGTTCACCAGGTGGTGGGAGCTATCTGGAAAAAGGTGGTCTCAGGTACCACCCAGCTCAGCAGGAGTGACCTTCAATGGTGGCTTCTGTGTGCAATGCGCCACAACAGGGTAGCAGCGTATGGCTCTGAACCCACAGAACATCATAACAGAGTTTATGTCCAGGACACTCTTTTGTACACCACCTTCTTTGCCTTTCATGTTATTCCTATTAGCATAACCATGGCCATACAGATTCTCAATTGGTAATCCCATTTGCTCAAGCTGTCCAAGAAGAGTTTCTATCAAAAAGGAACCTGTATTCTCTCCTTTAGTAGGACAAATCCCAAGAAATGTTTTCGTATGCTAACATCAGGCTCACAAACCTCATTATCTGATGGTTTGATTACATCAACAATAACTGACATTTGTTCAATATGAGTAACATCAGGTCCAGAACAAGTGACTAGTCTTAAAGGGGGGGGGGGGGGG
>CM034701.1:194895735-194906444 GCA_020142125.1 Phrynosoma platyrhinos
CAATATTTTTTAGAAGCATTTTGTAACTCGCAGCCTCAGCTATTCCTTAGGCTGACTCTGGAAGCGGATTCCTCCACTTCCAGGATCAGCCCATAGAATAGCCGAGGCTGCGGCTGGAAGGGGCTGGAAGGAGGCGGCCTTCCAGCCGCAGCCTCGGCTATTCTATGGGCTTGGAACGGATTAGGGCATTTCTACTTTGCTTCTACTTACGAAATTTTCTACTTACGAAATGGGTTGTGGAACGAATTAATTTCGTAAGTAGAGGTACTACTGTATATATTATGTATATACATTTGTCCCTCCCCGTTCATGGACTTGCCGTTTGCAGTTTTAAATTTCTGCAGATGGCAAAATGGTGCGCACATGCAGGAGCACGCCACCATTATATTCAATGGGACTTGAATATCTGCAATATCTCCTGTTCACAGGGTGGTGATGTCTGGAATGGATCTCCTGCAAATGGGGAGGGACAACTGTACTACTGAGATGGTGGCAAAATTTGCTTTGGCCACAAGTTAAGAGTTAGATATCAATATCATTACTAAAGAATTATATTGCACTGGTTTGCTAGAATAATGTTTTAAATATATATTTTAATATATTATTATTGTTTATAATCTAGTTTTATTTTATGTTTAGTTAATTAATATGTTTTAATTGTTGCTGGTTTAATACTTTTTTAAGGGGTGGGTGGGTCTTGGGTCTCTTTGTATTTACATTGTACAAATTTTAATTGTTGTTAGCCGCCTCAATTGTACTCAGAGGGGTGGGATATAAATAAAAATTTATTATTATTATTACTCTTGGCAATTATCTCTATTTTGTATTCGGTGTCAAATTTAAAATGTTATTTTGCCATCTGTCTCTTTAAAGTATATGGAATTGTGGCGGCTTATAGCTTTTAGCAACAAAGTTCAAGAAACAGAATGTTTGGGTTCATTTTTCTCCTCCCCAATATTTCAACTTTAGTGGGATGGGAATTACACAGCACTTGGAGCACACTCAGCCTTTTTGGGGGTCCATCTTAGCTCTTGGGACTCACACTGAGTTTCCAAAAGTCCTGGTACTCTGTCCTCCACAAATCCAGCAAAGAAGTCATTTTCTGCTGGGGGAAAAAAAAAGCACAGCAGTGTGCTCCAACACTCTTTGCAGAGCTGTCCAATGACATTTTGAAATGTCACAACCAGCCTCCCCCAAGAGCAACAGGATAGCCCTCCAGGCTCTGAAGTGTGTCTTCGATTCTGTTCTGTGTTAGCGGTTCTTAACTTTGACTTTTCAGATACACTGTACTTCAGTTCCTATATTCAGAGAGCTGAACTGCAAAACATCTGGAAGGCCCCAATATTTGAAAACCATTGCTGCTCTCTCTCTGTGCATGTATAGGGTAAGGGATACAGACTTAACTTTTTTACTGACTTAGAATGTACATATGCTGTTTGCATCACATAACAAAATTCTCGGGGCAACAAATACAACAATCTACATGCAGAACAAAATCATAAAGCTACAAAAAGCACAACAAACAGTAAGCCAAAATTAACCACACATATTTTAAAAAACCAATGTCTGGACTATATAAATTCTTTAAAGGGCATGAGCGAATCAAAATATTTCACCAAAAAGATCACAGAAATGGCAACAAACAAACCACTTAGGGAAGAATGTTCTATAAACTTGGTTTTGGTGATTACATACAGCAGAAGGTGGTCTCTGAAGTAACCTTCCCCAAGGTGTTCAGGACTTTAAGGTTATTTAAACTTTAAAGCAGGGATGGCCAATTTTGGTGGGTTCAGGGGCTATTTCCATGTGCAGCTCGTGTGTAGCTTTGCTTTAAAGAATAAAAATGACACTTTAAATTTATCTTGAAATCCGATCCTTCAAAATCTGAAACTGCCACAGGTTGTCCACATGGGTAGCTAAGTTATGAAACCTTTGCTTTCTGATGGTTCAATGTACATAAACTTTGTTTCATGCTGAAAATTATTAAAAATATTGTGTATAAAATTACCTTCAGACTATGTGTATAAGGTATATAAGAAACAAATTAATTTTATATTTAGACTTTGGTCACTTTTCTAAGGTATCTCATTACATATATGCAAACATTCCAAAAACAAAAATAAAAAAATCCCAGAATTCCCAAATACCTCTGGTCCCAAGCATTTCAGATAAGAGAGACTTTGGGCCTTTGCAGACTGCCAGAAACAGTGCAAATTGAGTCCACTTTAACTGCCCTGACTCAGTGCTAGGGAATCATGGGAACTGTAGTTTATTGTGGCACCAGAGCTCTCTGACAGAGAAGGCTCAATGTCTCAGAAAAAAAATTACAATTCTCATGATTCCCTAGCACTGAGCCAGGGCAGTTAAAGTGGACTCAATTTGTACTATTTCTAGCAGTCTGCAAAGGCCCTTTGATATCTAAATATCTGATAGAGTGGCCTGCCTTGAGGAAGTTGTAGATTTAAGTTCAACACACAGTCTAAGCTACAATACCACTGTTTGATTGTTTTATTTAACTGATTTATTGAGATATCGGTATTTACATCAGTCATTGCTAAACTGCACGTGGAATCAGTTTTCAGGCATTCATAAAGTAACATGTAAACTACAATCTTAAATTAGCTTACTAAGAAGTAAGCACTACTGAACATAGATTTACTTCATAGTAAATATGCAAACGCTTATGCTAACAGCACATAATAAACCAAGTACACTGTGGGAGATAATACTGCCAAATACCAAGGCAACATGTCAGTGTACCACAGGAAATACTTGCAGAATGTCATGAGCCACTGTTATTTTTAGGCTCTCTTGTACTGTACTGTGCTAAGCCTATTTTTAATCATAGCCAAAATTCAACACTTCAAAATCATAGTTTAAAAGTAAATGCTCCATAAGATTCCTTGTACAGACAAGGAAAAGGTATACCACTATCACTTAAACACTTTACTCATCAGATTTTTCAGTATAGTAAACTTTCAGACAGCCTGACTGAAGGAATAACAACAGATCTACAAGCCCTTTTTTGGGAGGAAAAGTGCTTAAAATAGAAAGTATATGCTGGATTATATCTGTCACAAACAAGGCTCAAAGTACTTACACATATTTCCTATTGAAAATTCATAATAACATTGGTCTTCATTTATGACATTGATATCTCACCCTCATTCCATGGAGCTCAAGGTAGTATATATGGGACCTACCCTCCTCTTTTGTCTTAACAAGACCCTGAAGCCAATTTATGACTGGTCCCAAAATGCTCAGCAAGACTAAGCTTTACAACTGAAAAAGGAGGATTTGAATCTTGTTACTTATTATATATAAAGACTTTTTATTAAACATTGTGTCAATGTATTGCTTCTCCAGATCAGATACCGTACTATCCATCTTTAAAAGAAAATGACTTGTTAAATAGCATTATAGCATCAAATAGCATTAAATATCATTATAGTATCAAAATCCCAAAACCATTAATATGCAACAAAATTAGCAACAATTGTAGCAAAAAATAATGCTTAACAAATTACAGCATTTTATAAATAAATGTTGCAGCAAATAAGCATCTCTTGTTTCAAACAATTAATATTCTGCCTCATAGAAGGTTTTAAAGTATATCTTAAGTTTATCAACAACAACATATTATAGAGCAAAGAAACGTAATTTGGATACATTTCTAAGTGAAAGGGTACATTTTATTTTCTTAAAACTACCACAGTGGGCCCTTGGTATCTGCTGGGGCTTGGTTCCAAGACCATCCATGGATACCAAAATCCATGGATACTCAAGCCACATTATATATAATGGCATAGTAAAATTGTCTCCCTTATATATAATGGCAAAATCAAGATTTACTTTTAGAATTTTATATACCATATATATATATTCCCCAAGCCATAGATGGTGGAATTCATGAATATAGATGGCTGACTGTAAATCTTACATTCAGCATTTTTATATTCAGTACTTGCAAATTTACACAACCTGTTTGATTTTTTTCTCTTTGCTTCCAGATGGGTTTAAAGTTACCCAGTGGTACTACAATGCTGTTTAAGAAACAGTTATTTTCTTTGAAGGATGGATAGTATCTGATCTGGCAAAGCAGTAAATTTACAAGTTAAGTTTCCAATCTACCTGGAAGTATATTCTATTGAACTCAATGGAATACATCAGAATAAAGAATACAATACAATTGCCTTTATTGCAGTCAACAGACCGAAGGCAGGCATAAAAATACATCAGTAAACATAAAAACATAAAATATTTGGGCAAACATATACAATACAATATTAGATTTGTACAATGGATTCCACTAAATAACATGTTTAAAACAACTTCCATATATATATATATACACACACACACACACACACACACACACTTAATTGCAACATCAGAAAACCATGTTATCCCTTTTCCATAAGGGTTTTGCCCAAAATGTTTACTTCACTCTTAACTTTTGTGGCACATTACTTTCTGGGTCTTGATGGCAGACAAAACGAACTTTGCAACTTTTCAGTAATTCTTCTATCGTTATCTGCTAATAGGAACTTCAGGTACCATTCACAGGTTCTACCTGGTTTATTTTTTTTATAAAGGTGTGATTACTTTTAGCCTGTCATCCTTGTAGAAAGTACAATGAAACGGCATGTGGGAGATAGTTTCTACAAGGCCCTCTCCACAGGGGTAAATTCAATCCTTATACTCAGTTCGATGAAAGCGTTCTTCTAACACAGCAGATGGAATTACATTAAAGCAGCCTTTACTGAATGTCAACCTATATTTAGAAATTGTTAGATATTCCAAATAGTTTGCACCCTTTGTATTGAAGGACAGGCCCAAGCTAATGGGGGAACAAGTAGAACGTGCAGTCACCACTGAGTATTGCATATCAACATCTTTGATTCATTGTGCAAGGATTTGTTTTGCCCTAAACCAGTCAAGGGTGGAAAGAAAATCATGTGAGAGACCTAATCTCTGTAGTTTTTCTTTCACAGATTTATACAAATTACTGGTATATGTATCTCTTGGTAACAGGTAGATATAACCAGCCTCAGGTCCTACAAAACAAAGTTTCAAGAAATATCCTAATGTCCACTTCCATGCTAAGCATTCTACTGAAGAACATCCAGTCTTGAGTTGTAGCACTGCTCTTGGAACACAATTGGGCATGGGAAATATTTTTCTGAGGAAGGCAGAGAGGATTCTTTCCACAACTGGTGCAAAACCCAGCATCCATACTGGTATGGTAAACAATAATTGGACCTTGGCTCTGAAAACCTTAAGGGCAGCTGGTATCAGCTGTACACATTTTGTGAAAAAGAAATGGACTATTGCCTTACTACTGTTAGAGGCATTCTGAACAGCAATTTCCCGATGCAATGTCCAGGCTCCGGATGCATTAAAAGTGACTCCTAAATACTTGCATTTCTTGACTTGCTCTATTTTATGGCCAGCAATGTTCCATACATACCAAGATCGTTTCTTAGAAAAAAAATTATTTTGGACTTACTATAGTTAATGTTTAGCTGATTATTATCACAATATTCAATAAAAGCTCTCACTAGTCTTGAGAGTCCCACCTTTGAAAAAGAAAGGAGGGCGGCATCATCTGCATATAAGAGAAGAGTGATGCTGGCTGGGCCTAACTTGGGAGGATGAAAGATGTTAGAGAAGATACTGCAGGGAGATCACTGAGGTATAAATTAAAAAGTGTGGGTGTGAGTATGCATCCCTGGCAAACACCTCTTACAGCCTTAACATCAAAATAAACATGGAACTAACTGGGCAGTACTTTTCACTTACTTAAACATACCCATCACATATTAATTATTTCCTCTGCTATAGATGAGCAGTATCTTGACTAGTATATCTCCTATTGTTTAATTTTACAATTGATGCTGTATACTGCAATAATGTAAGTTGCAAATAAATTGACCACTCCTGGCTTTTTGCTATAGTACAATAAACTTTCAATAACTTTGTGCATAGTGTCTCAAATATTAATTACATTTTTCTACAGGCAATTATTTTGTCCCATAGTTTATTGCTTACTCTTGGGCTAGTTCACTGACCTACATAAAATAGTCAATGCGAATGGGAGCTCATATCTGAAAAAACAGTATGGATTGAATTTAGTTCCAACTGATATAAAAAATAAAATTAGCTCTAATTTACTTTAGAAATTGTTTTTAGAAACCAAAGTTAAATTAAGAGTGGTACCAGGCATATGTAAAAATATGTAAGAATATAGGAACACTCTCCTCCATATGCCCCAAACACTTGCTATCAGTAGTGGTAAACTTATGGTAGATTACAAAGCCCTTTGCCTGTATGAGAAAATGAATGAACTGCAGGAGGGAATAGCACCTTTCACATTACAAAAATGTATGATGAACAGCTTAGCAATGCCCTATACATGTGGATGGAATAACTGAGATTAGTTCAAGATGCGAAAGGCCACTGTTAGGCCTACATGGTGATGGTGGATGTGTTGTAGAAAGTGACAGTTGTGCTTGCATAACAAAGAGTCTTGTAGAAAAGATGAGACAAACATCCAAAACACACTGCAGAAATAATCAAATTTGAGACCGCTTTAACTGCCCTAGCTCAGGCTAAATGTCTCACAAAACTACAGTTCCCAGGATTCCCTAGCACTGAGCCAAGGCAGTTAAAGTGGTCTCACATATGGGATTATTTCTGCAATGTGTTTTGGCTCAAAAATGAACAAATATTTTGGCATGCATTTTCCTAGAGTACTATATACTACATCAAATTCATGTTGGCTACATGCTTACATACATACTCCAGATTGCAGGAAAGTACCATGTATGAAATCTACAATACCCAAAATCAGGGGTAGGCAACCTTTTTGAGCCGGGGGCCGGGTTGCTGTCCCTCAGACAATTGACGGGCCGAAGCACCAAAAACAAACAAATAAATAAATAAATTAAAATTAAAATTAAATTTAAAAAAGAATTTAAAAAATTTAAAAAAAATGCATGCACACTCTCTCAGCCCCAGAAAAGCCATGGCAAAACCCCTGTGAAGATTTTGCCAAGAAAACCGCAAGAACAAGTAATAACAACAGTAATCAATATCATCATGGGGGGGCGGCGGCGGCGGGGGGGGGCGGCGGCGGCAGGACCGGTTTGGGGCCGGTCCAAAGGCCTTGTTGGGCCGTATCCGGCCCCCGGGCCTTAGGTTGCCTACCCCTGCCCAAAATAAAGCAAGCATACTCCATCTATCTCTCTTTTTTATGTTACATGTAATCTTTCAGCCTTGGTTGGCACTCAAGTCCACTTTTTGTCTCTCTCCCTGCTAACTTGAAAGAAGCACTGAGATATTTGTCTTCCCTACTGTGAGTCACAGACCAACTATTTCTAAACTAGTGCCCTCCAGATCTTTAAAGCTGTATCTGTCTTGGCCATGTAAACCCACTGGTTAATCTTGGACAAGTCACATTCTCTCAGCCTCAGAGGATGGCAGTGGCAACCCCCCTTCTGAAGAAACATGCCAAGAAAACTCCATAATAGGTTTGTGTTAGCGTTGCCATAAGTCAGAAACAAATTAAAGGCACACAACAACAAACTCCTGTTAGCCCCATCCACCATAGTCTGCAGTCAGCAATGATGGGATTTATTCTGTAAAACCTCTAGAATACACCATTGGGAAATCTGCTGGAGTAAATTTCCATGGAGAGTTTAAGGGGATATTGACATTTAAAGTAGTATACTTAAAAATCAATTTGTGAGAGAAATTTAAAGTAAAGCAAGTCAAATAAAACAGGAGCAGGGAATTGTGTAGTCCTCAAGCCCTGGTGGTGAGGTGGTTAAATGTCTGTACTGCAAGTCACACGGTTGTGAGTTTGATCCCATGGGCTCCAAGGTCCATTCATCCCTTCTGTAGGCTGCTAAAATGAGTACCCAGCTTGTTGGGGGCAACTAGCTTAGACATTGTAAACTGCTTAGGGAGTGCTTAATTCACTGATAAGCAGAATAGAAATGTACTTGCTATTGCTGGATAGCTCCCAGGCTGCTGGGAGTTGTGGTTTATCCACATCTGGAGGGCAGCACAATTTCCACCCATGCAATAAATGATCTGAATTAGAAAGAGATGCTCATTAAACCATCTGTATTGGACAAACATTATGGTCCCTATGCCCCCCATATTCTAGATTACACAACAGGAGTCTATTTAGATCAGGGCTGGGCAACTGCTTGGGGGTGGAGGGCAATTTTCAACTCTTGGGCTTCCTATGGGTTGCATCTGCAAATCCAAGTGCACAGGATTCATGCAGTTAAAAAAAAAAAAAAGCTGGGACTTCTGGTTGCTTTTGGGTTTGCAATAGTGGGGTTTGGAGGCCACTGCAGCTTGTTGCCCACACTTTTCCCACCCCTAAATTAGATGAAGGGGGTTGAATGCTAAATTCCCAATGTTTTGAGAAAAGCAATGTATTAAGGATTATGTTTAAAGTATTATGAACATACTCCTTTCTTCTGAAGGCTTGAGCATCCTCCCAGTATCATGCCTTATTTATGTTACTTCCCATTCATATGTGGTACTAATTTTGAAGCAAATTTAGAACTTGGACTTGACCCCCCCAACACACACACACACTCAAGCCCTGTTATAACCCTGTAGCTGCAAAGCAGATGTATTGTTGCAGGGAACAAAAGAAAATGAAGAGATATTTCAAAAGTTTAAATAATTGATCTGCTCTTGCCACATGTTCCAATGTACAGAGCAAAATATATTCAGAATCAGCTGTGTAAACTAATATAGCTAAACAGAGTAAAACAACATCACCAATATGATTTTATCAGTTTTCAGAAGTGCTAGTTTTAGGTTAATGTTACAGGGCACTGGTTTTGAATCATTCATTTCACCAGCCAGCATAATGGCTCACTTTGGAGAACATTATTACGCAAAAGGAGGCAAAACCAAATAGTGCCTGACACTCATAGACACTCACAATGGGGGCTCTCATTGCCCCAACAAACAGCAAAACCGACCAAAAATCAAGAACAGATGCAGAGCTTGAGGATACAATGATTTGCTACCATATGACTGCAGATTCCACTGATGTCACCAAGAAAAGAGAAAGAGCTTATTATTTCAGGGAAGGAGAAGAAAAAAGTGGGAACTGGCTAATCAGTGAATGACCAGGCACTGCTTTAGAAACAAGGGCAAAGGGAATCAACAGCATGTTTTGCTATTCTGTGATTCCTGTATGCAGAGGCTTCACCTGCACCTGAGAGAAAGTTGCAATTATTTAAGGAAAGATAGCACTGCTCCTTCTTTCCTCAAACTGGACTCTTAAAAATTTGCCTTTCTGATGTCTCATTGAATAATATTTGGAAATCTCTCCTTGCAGTTGGGGGGGGAGATAGAAGAGAAGAAGAATCTTCCTCAGCAATGGAAGTTACAGGTGAGAGAACAAGGAGGGAAAAGAGGGAAAAAGGCAGTTTTAAAAGGGGGGACAGTAAGGAGGAGAACAAGGGGCCTTTGCAGACTGCCAGAAATAGTGCAAATTGAGTCCACTTTAAGGGTTAGGGAATCATGGGAACTGTATTTTATTGTGGCACCAGAGCTCTCTGACAGAGAAGGCTCAATGTCCCAGAAAAAAAACCAATTCCCATGATTCCCTAGCACTAGCACTAACCCTAAAAGTGGACTCAATTTGCACTATTTCTGGCAGTCTGCAAAAGTCCACAGTTGTACACAAGTGGAGGGGAAATTGAGTGTGTGATTTCTATTATACACACTTATGAGGGATGCATGTGTGTCCTTGTGGAGAGCGAAAAGTGGAATCTATACAACATGTTCTATTTGAATGTTCCTTTCATAAAGATCCTCAATTGAAGCTGATAAACCTCCTTCTAAGAAAATACTCAGGAAGATCTTGGGATTGCTTTTTAAAAAACATTTACTGGATGTCTCTGATAAGAGGGTGACTGAGGAAGTAGTGAAATTCTTTATACTACCTTGTTAACACCTGTGAAGCCATCCTGCAAACTTCAGAATAATTCAGGCTCCCTTTGGCATGAAAGAGCGGACCTTGAGGCGAATGAGTATGAGAATAAACAGATGATGAATCAGTAGTCAGTCATGCGATTTTTAATGGTCTTAAATGTACCTAGGATCCTTTTACGCTCGAGATACAAACTGATAGATACTAACAGATAATATTACTGATTAGATAATAGATAATAATAGATACCCATCAATTTGTGTAAGTTACTAAGTAATGTGATTCTGTTTTTATAAAGCATTTTGACTATTTCGATTTGGTTTGAGCATTGGAATGCAGCTCTGGAGTCCAGGGTTCGAATCCCGGCTCGGTCATGAAACACTCACTGGGTGACCTTGGGCAAGTCACACTCTCTCAGCCTCAGGGGATGGCAATGGCAAACCCTTTCTGAAGAAACTTGCCAAGAAAACCCCCGTGATAGGTGCACTTTAGGGTCGCCAAAAGGTGGCACACACCACCACCACCACCAAAGGGATTGTTAACCGCAATAAGGGCTGATGAAGAAGAAGATAATGATGTCTTATGAGGGAAGGAGTCCCACTGGATCCCTGGCCCTTATTTTTTAAGGAGACCCTGCAAAGACGTCCTCGCCGCCGCAAAGGAGGAGGACCAGGCGCCGTAAAATGGAGGACATTACCAAATAAAAGCTGAAAACACTCACAGAAATGCAAATTCATGC
>CM034701.1:194906544-194923733 GCA_020142125.1 Phrynosoma platyrhinos
GAGATCTTGAGCACCTTTTACTCACCAAAGAAAGAAGTTGGCAGCATGAGAGCTTTCCTAAAATCTACGACATACCAATAACATATATAAGTCTGTCCCTTTTTTCCACTCTACCAAATGCACCCGAGGAAGTAGACTTTAGTCTAGGAAAGCTCATGCTGCCACCTTTCTTCTTTCAGTGAGTCTCAAAGGTACTACAATATCTCTATGTAGTTAATATCAATGTAAATGCATACTTCTTGGTCATTCTCAAAATGGAGGATGTTTTGGGATTCCTCCTGGACAGAAGGAGGTTTGAAATGGAGGACAGGTCCTGGAAAAGGAGGATGTGCCTGGTCTCCTGGGTTGCTTCGTATTGTCCCTCTCGATTCCTTTAGTAGAGAGAGAAGGGGAAAAATAAATAAATAAAAACTTGCTCGTGCAAAGCTGACTTTTCTGCTCTTGCCCAGGGTGACCAGATGTCCTCATAACCGCCAAGGAGGACCAGGCACTGCAGAATGGAGGACCTTCCAAAAAAATGGAGAGTATTACAAAAGAAAAGCTAAAAACACTCCTGTAAATGTAAATGCATGCTTCTTGGACATGCTCAAAATGGAAGAAGTTTTGGGATTCCTCCCAGACACAAGGTTGAACTGTAGGGTGTGTCTTGGAAAAGGAGGACATGTCTGGTCACCCTGTGCTGGACTAATACAATAGCTTCCAAACAAAACAAATGCATCTGAGAAAGTAGACTCAAGTCTACAAAAGCTCATGCTACCAATTTCTCTCTTTCAGTGAGTCTCAAAAGTGCTTCAGGATTCCTTTGCAAACAAAACAACTATACCTTTATTGGGCCAACCAAGGATTCATCTGCACTGCAGAACTGATGCAGTTTGACATTGCTTTAACTGCTGCCATGGCTCAGTGCTATGGAATTCTTCAGACTGTATTTTACTTGCCTCCTTGGTCAACACAGGTCCAAAACACACTGCAGAAATAATCCAGTTTGAGACTGCTTTAACTGCTCTGGCTCAGTTCTAGAGAACTCTAGGAACTATAGTTTTGTGAGACTTAGCCTTCTCTGTCAGAGAGCTCTGGTGTCACAACAAACTACAGATCCCAGGATTCCATAGGATGAAGCCATGACAGTTAAAGTGGTATCAAACTACATTAATTCTGCAGTGTGGTGGCAGCCCAGACTGCACACAGTACTTGATGCTAGCTTTCAAAGCTCCACTGGCTTCATCAGATTATTAACACCTTTGAGGAAGAAGCCAGTGGAGTAACTGTGCATCAGATACATACTCTTGGCCCTTGTAGTTGATTGTTGTCGTCATTGTTCTACAGACTTTTATTGTTAAAAGTCAATAAAGAATTAATTAGGAAGAAAAAAGAAGAACCCAGTGGAGCTTTGTAAGCTTGCATCATGGCTTTTGTGCATTTTTGGTTGGCCTAATAAAAGAATCACTGTTTTGTGGATTTTGGATGTTGAACTTTGCTATGTGGCCAGCACAGCTATCCCTGGATGGATTTCCACTTGCCTGCCATCCAGGCTAGACTATTTTTAACACAAAGGTAATGAGGCAGTCGGTCATATCATGCACTGCTTTTAAATTTTGCGAGTTGACAAATCTGAGAGGTGGATCTGGGTAGGCGGGAGATGTTTGAAAATAGTCTGATCATGTCTGGTCTCAGCAGGAAACAGCTCTCAGGACTAAATCTTTGGAGGAGGGCAAGAGGACTCCTCCTGATCCCTGAAATAGTGATGTGGGAGGACTTTCATTCTGTCCTAATTTTAATGTGAACTTGCCTAGTTTGCAGTTATTGAACCTATTACATGAAGCAAAGTATAGTTAACATTTGGCATTTGTTTCTGCGATCTCAAAATCCAGACAAAAATACACAAAGTTGTGGAAAACTACATGTGTTGCACTGGTTTCCAAACTTTGGATCTCCAATTGTTTTGGACTTCACTTCCCAGAATTTCTTAATGTTGGCCAAGCTGCTTGGGGCTTCTGGGAGCTGAAGTCCAAAACACATGGGCGAAAATAAAGTTTGAGAATTACTACAGGTTGATTTTCCCTTATCTGGAATTCTGAAATATTCCAAAATCCAAAACTTTTTTCATGAGTGGCAGAGATAGTGAGTGACACCTTCGCTTTCAGAAACTACATTTCATGCACCAAATTATTATATATATTGTATAAAATTACCTTCAGGCTATATGTATAAGGTGTAGTTGTATATAAAACATAAATGAATTTTATGTTTAGACTTGGGTCCCATCTCCAAGATAACACATCATCTACATATGTACAAATACAGGTATTCCAAAATCCTGCCCCCCCGAAAATTCAAAATCTAAAACACCCTTAGTCCCAAGCATTTCAGATGGAGGAGGCTCAATCTGTATATTAGGAGTAGTTGCTCGGAAAAGAACAGCTTGCTTACCTGTAACGTTATTTCTTTGAGTAGTCATCTGCGAATTCACACAAATGGGTTACTCCTGCGCCTGCGCAGTCATATTGGAAATCTCTGGAATCACTAGACAAAACTTTGCAACTTTTTGGCGGTAGCTTCATCCACTCTTATAAAGCCCCTAACGTTCTTGCTCTTTCCTCAGTTCCATAAAGTATGCCACATAGCAGCAATAGAAAGGATCTTAATCCATGAGCAGGACAACTGAGGGGAGAATGGATGGGATTTCTGTGAATTTACAAATGACCTCTCAAAGAAATAATGTTACAGGTGAGCAACCTGTCCTCCTTCTTTGTGGTCTCTCTGCTAATCACAAAATGGGTTAGACTGACAAACTTTGGTCAGTGGAGGAGAGAGTATCATGACACCAATTGGAAAGTTCAAACAAGTTGTAATTTATCAACAACAATAAAAACTTTGAAAGTGCATTTGTCAGTGTCATTTCTTTGGTTTCAAAGGCATATAAAACATGCAATGCAATCAACATTCAGTGCAAACCAGAAAGCAACACTGCCCTCCCAAAGGGTGCATTCCATCTGGCCCTTGTGTCCAGCTTGTTGTGTTTGATGAAACTCAAAGGCTGGGACCAGACATCAGCCCTGCAGACATCCTCCAGAGGCACCCCAGTCAAAAAAGTGGAGGATGCAACTACCGCCCTAGTTGAATGTGATTGTACCCGGGCCAGAAGGGTTTTACCTGACAGTTCATAACACAAGTGGATGGTACTACCCACCCATTTAGAAAATCTGAGCAGTCACAGGAAGTCCCTTTTTAATTTCCGAATAGCAAATAAATAGTCTCTCGGAGCATCTAGAAACCGAAGTCCTGTCCAGGTAGAATGCCAACACCTTTCAAACATCGAGAGTGTGCAGGAAGCACTCAGCATCTGTCGCCGGTTTGGGGCCAAAGTGGGCAACACAATGTCATGGTTGATGTGAAAGGCAGACACCACCTTTGGGAGGAAAGTGATGTTGGGACGGAGGACCACTTTGTCCCTGTGAAAGTGGAGGTAAGGTTGGTCCATCCGTAAGGCACAAAGTCCACACACACGGTGAGCAGAAGTGATGGAGAAAGAAAGCTGTTTTTCAGGTCAGCAATCTTAAGTCTGCGGTGGCTATGGGCTTGAAAGGCTTGGTTGAGAGGTGGGAAAACACCAGGTCCAGGCTCCATGCTGGGGTCAGTACAGAAGATGGAGGTTGTTAAACCCTTTGAGAAAGCTCTTCACCAGAGTGTCTTTGAAAAAAGAAAGTCTGTCCTCAAACTGGTAATGAGAACAGATGGCAGACAAATGGCATTTAATGGATGTGAGGCACAGTCCCACGTCTGCCAGAGACATCAGGAACTCCAGGATGGTTGGGACCAAGACACGGGATGGAGAAAGGTCCCTGGCGGTGAGAAAGCCCAAGAACTTGTTTCATTTGAACAGGTAGGACCTCTGAATTGAAGACTGAGCATCCAGGATGACAGACCGTACTGAGTCTGGAAGGGTCTCTAGGGGCAGATTCTCCACGCCACCAGGAGAAGTGTCCCGATGTCTGGGTGTTGGATTTGGCCTCTGTGGAGAGACTGGGAAGTCGAGATGGAGAAACTCTCCAGAACAAGTGCAGGAGAGGAGCAAACCAAGCTGTTTCAGCCACCAAGAGGTGATGAGGATGGCGTCGGAGCGGTCCACTCTCATCTTGACTATCACCTTCGTGATGAGTGGGATGGGAAGGAAGGCATAGAGCATCTTTCCTGACCACTTGAACGGGAAGACATCTCCTTGGGAGCCTGGTGCTCAAATCCGAGAACAGAACTGAGTACAGTGGCTGTTGAGGTGAGTGGTGAAGAGGTTGATCAGTGGTTCGCCCCAGGCAGAGAATAGGTCAGAGACCGTCTCGGGATGGAGGCTCCAATCGTGGCACAGATTCGAGGACCTGCTGAGCAGGTCTGCCAGTTCGTTTCCCCCCCGGATGTGGATGGCTTGGAGAAGGATTTTCCTCAGGATGCACCAGTCCTAGATGCGCAGGGTGATTTCGAGGAGTATCTGATACTTTGTTCCTCCCTGCTTGTTCAGGTAGTACATGACAGTGGTGTTGTCTGTCAAGAGAAACATTACCTTGTCCAAGAGGAGAGTCTCGAAGGCATGGAAAGCTTTTTCCACTGCCAGCATCTCCAGTGTGTTGATGTGGAGTTGGGTCTCTGTGGTGACCATTTGTCCTTGACCGTGAGGTTCAAGGTGTGGGTGCTCCATCCATCCAGAGTCGCATCTGTTGTTGAGGAGATCTGGCCACAGGTCTTGGTACCATGAGCCATTTTGTGAGTGGATCTTCCATGGGATCAACGACCAAGGAACCAAGATTGAAATGGTCCGAATCTGAGCCTCACCCACGGGGTGACATTGGTTGTTGAAAACCTGTGTCCCAGCACCACCTGCGCAGTGTGGACTCTGATCTGTCTGTGTGACAGACAGTCCTGAACTGCTTTGGAGAGAGCTTGGAACCGGTCTGATGGTGGGTAAGCTATGGAGCTTCCAGAGTCAATGATAGTCCCAATGAACCTGACCTGTCTTGATGGAGTCAGATCAGACTTTTCTCTGTTGCCCATCAGTCCAAGGGACTCCAAGAGTGATAGGGTGAATTCGACATACCTGAGGAGCTCTTCTTGGGATGGAGCAACGAAGAGCCAGTCAACCAAGTACGGGAAGACTGTGATCCCATGCTGGTGGGGATAAGCCATGATTGGGGCCTTGCATTTGGTGAAGACCCTCAGTGCTGTGGAGAGGCCGAAGGGGAGCACCCTGTATTGGAACATTTCAGGCCCAATGGGAAAGGCAAGGAACCTCTTGTGGTCTTGACAGATTCCAATGTGGAAGTAAACGTCTTTCAGTTTGAGTGTTGCAAACCAATGGTCTGTCTGCAAGAGCAATAAAATAGAGGCAAGAGTTACCATATGGAAATGACAGTAAACAGTAAAATAATTCAAAGAACGTAAGTCCAGGATAGGTCGAAGGCCAGAATCCCTTTTTGGAACAATAAAATAATGAGAAAAAAAGCAGTGACAGCCCCGAGTGGGGTCCACGGGCTTGATTGAGCCCTTTTGTCGCAAGGTGCTCACTACGTTGAGTAGGGTATCTAAGGGAGTGGTGGAAAGTACAACCCTGGTGGTCGGGAGCTCTTCAAACTTGAGGGCATCGCCCCTTCAGACAATATCAAGAACCCACGAATTGGAAGTTATTGAGGTCCAGGTCTCAGTCTGTCACCAAAAGGAGCAAAAACAAATTGCGCAGCCCCATCTCTCAGCCTCTTCTTGCCTTGCTCAGACTCTTTTTTTGTGGTAATCCTGACAGTACCAAGGTTGAGCGGGCTGGAAGAGGAAGAAAATTGTGAAAGGTTGTGCTATTGAGGCTGGTCCTGAGGTTGGCATTGGCGCTCCTGTAGTTGGTGGGGCCTCTGCTGGTACAGAAGGTACCAAGGTGCTGATCTCCATATCAGCAACATGAAGGGGATTGAAAGGAAGCCAGGGACATACCATGCTTCCTCACCACCAACTTCACGCGGTACTGGAAGTTCAACTTCTCGTCGGGTTGAGGTGTTAAATCAGAAGCACAGAGCTAGGTGTGTCGTTGGAAGGCCATGGACCCAGAAAGGATTTTGGAGGCATAATCAGTGGAGTGGCATGCCGAAATAATTTGTTACCCCCCAATGGGGTGGGCCTCGGCTTGGATAGCCAGGCCAGGGTTTTCTTGTCATCCAGTACCTCCTACAGCAATGGTTCCAGGCGTTCCATCAGGTGCTGTATGTACACCCCATACAAGCTGTGTAATTGGCCACTTTGGGGTCCAACACCACAGAGGTGTAAATTTTTTTTGCCAGTTCACCAATCTTTTTGCTCTCTTTGTCAGTAGGAGAGGCGGATGTCTTGGGGGTGAAGGACAGCTGAGACCCCTCCACAATCGCTGAATTCAGCCTTGGACTGGAGGCAATGATGGAGCTGGTTGGGGTTGACAGGTAAAAAGTAACAACTCCTGTCATCATAAACCAAGTCAGGATAGTGGTAAAGCAAATCGTCGTAGTGAGACAAAGCAATATCTTCACGGGCAATCTCGTCGGCTTCAGTATCAAGAGTGGCTTGGTCATTAGAGATAGCCCCACCAATAACTCAGGTTCGAGAGCTCTTTGGTGTCAACATGGCCTGTAAAGTCTGGGGTGAGAGTTAGAGGTTCTCAGTCATGAATCTCACGTTCTGATTCAGTCTTGACATTGATATCAATGACTTTAGGTGTTTCCTCCAAGGGGATGTTTGACACTGTCTCGACTCCCATAGCCAGGACTGACAGTACAAGATTGGAGCCCGGGGCTGCGGATGGAGTCTGAGTCTTACTCGGCCATGAGGCTCAGTCACCGGAGCCAGGTCTTCCAAGAGGGCAGGCAGAATGGGCCCTCTTTGCAGAGTGCTTCATTGGCTTATCCCGGGTAGAGGTAGAAGGTTTATCCTCCAGATGCTTCCACTTGGAGGTCTTTTTACCACGGGATTCCCCAGCCCCTTGGTCCTTATCAGACCAGTCCTTCTCAGGTTGGGATTTTTTTACCTCCTTGGAGGACTTATCCTTGAACCTCCCCTTCTCTTTTTCTCTTTCTTTCTCCTTAACAGAGGTAGATGGTTGGGGGTCATGAGAGCCCTGAGTGGGCTGAGCGGATGGAGATTTCAAAGCCTGTTCATAGAGGCCCACTTTGAGCCTGAGGCCCTGATTTTTAAGGGCTTGTGAAGTCATAGACCTGCAGTGGGGCAAGGCTGAACATTATGGGCTTTGGCCAAATACAAAAGACAGGAGGTGTGCTGATCTTGGCCAGGAATCTTTCCGATGCATTTATCGCAGCACTTGAAAGAGGCTATTCTCTACTGGAGTTTAAGAAAATCAAAGTCAAACAGAGTCCAAGGTTGAGATATCAGCAAACAGAGTCCAGTCCAAAATCCAATAGAATAGTCAAAAAGGGCCCGTTAAGTTCAAAATCAAAAGTACAAGTGATTCCACACAGTGAAGTCTCTTCTAAGCTGCTAGTGTGGCAGACGAAATAAATTGAGGAAAGAGTGAGAACGCTAGAGGCTTTATAAGGGTGGGTGAAGCTACTGCCAAAAAGTTGCAAACAAAGTTTTGCCCAGTGATTCCAGCAGATTCCAAGCTTACTGCGCAGGTGGAGGAGTAATCCTTTTGCGTGATTTGCAGAGACCACGAAGAAGAATTGTATATATTAAACAACAATAGGCTCATTAGGAGAAGTGTCTACAAAACTGAGTTGGAAGAGACCACAAGGGCCACCCAGTCCAACCCCCTGCCATGCAGGAACTCTCAATCAAAGCATACCCGATAGATCAGGGGTAGGCAACCTTTCCCCTTTAAGGGCCGAGGGACTTCAGCTCCCAGAATCCCAGGAGCTATTGGCCAACATGGGACTATTGGCCAACATGGCTGAGGCTTCTGGGAGCTGAAGTCCCTCGGCCATTAAAGGGGAAAGGTTGCCTACCCCTGCGATAGATGGTCATCCAGCCTCTGTTTAATACCTCCAAAGAAGGAGACTCCACCACGCTCCTAATTCTTAGACTGATGTGAAAGTGAGATGGAATAGCTCTTAGAGTGGAAAAATTAGAAAGAGGTGGGGACAGCTACACTGTGTGGTGTGATTGGTTTTCATTAGGAATTTTAAAAACTGATTGTCTTAAAAATGACTAAACTGAGACTACCTCAGTTTGGACATATCATGAGAAGACAGGGCTCATTAGAGAATAATGCTTGATAAGGTAGAAGGCGGTAGGAAGAATGCATTACAGGTGGATAGATTCAATCAAGGGCACTAAATACATGGGCAGGATTCAACAGGCCAGTCTTATTGTATCCTGCCCATGGATCCGGCCCATACCTGGCGCTGACATCTACCTGGTTTAGCATAGCAACAACAGATGTTCAGATGCATCCTGCCACTGTTCTACTTGCAGCTCCCTGCTGTGGCTTGTATGAATGGAAAGGGAGTGGCTAGTTGGCTTCACCCACATGGCCAGGTGCCCCCTTTCAAATATCACAGGCTGTGACTGGCACCTGTAAGTAGAGTGGTAGCAACAGTTAAGGGGACATGTGGCCATCTGGACTACCGACTGTCGCAGCTGATATTCTGGGATGCTTCTCTGCAGACAGCTGCTTTTTAAAGATTGCAGTAAGGGCCGGTTTGGTCAGGATCTGCTGAAATGGTGTCCCTAGTCCCACGCGTTTGTCCTGTGTCATCTAAAAAGATGATACCAGGCCCAGGAGTGGGGAACACGAGCCTTTTGGCCTGTGCATACAGCCCCAAGGAGCTAGCTATATTTCAGCAGGTATACTGATAACAGAGAGACTTGGAAGTCTTTGATTTATAGAGTCCATAAGTTGAAGTTGACTTGACAGCACTTGCCAACAGTAACAAGAGTGTGCATTGTTTCTTTATTCCACTATGCACAGTCTCATTTTCTACATGTTGCTTACAACTAGAAGTAAGTTAGTTGCAATCAATCCTTCACACTGAGGAATCAGTCGTACATATCAGCGTCCAGGGGTTAGCCGCACATGCCTTTCTCCACCCTATACCTCCCCAGCACCCCAGTTTTTAAAGCACAGTAGGGCTACTGCAATTTTGCTATGCTTTTGGAAGAGTTTGGGACTCCAGAATTGCTTTTAAAATGTGTGTTGGGAGGGGGGGAAGGAAGACTCAACATTGCCTGATCATTTTGGGGTGAGTTCAGCCTTCCCAGTCTAATCTTGGGATGGTTTGAGCCCCTGCTTCCCCCCATTCTGGGGTTCATTTGGGGAGGACATTGACATGTTTTAGGCTTAGAAGAGGCCATTTTTTTTTAAAAAAAATGTTTTTTAAAACTGGAAATTTTAAAAATAAAATGACTGGGTACTGGGGGTTACTGGGTCTGCATATGGCCTATGGGCTGCACTTGCTTATCCCTAACTTAGTTTGTCTAGTGATAACATTCATACAGGACTCATAGCAGTTCTTTCTTCTTTGGACTGAGCTCTCCCTCTTCCTCCCCCTGGGTCCCAGCCCATTTAGCTAATGTATTTATTAATGATTATAGTGCGGATTTTCTGGTTACTTAAATCTTCTCTTGTGACCTTCCCTAACTTTATGCCCTCTTATGTACAACTTGTATCCTCACAGTTGGATCTGATTGCTGAGGCTGATAGAGGTTGTATGCCCAAACATTTGGAGAGCACCAGGTTGTGGAAGGCCCATATGTGTGTGTGTTGTGTGCCTTCAAGTCATTTCTGACTTATGGCGGCCCTAAGGCAACTCCATCACAGGATTTTCTTGGCAAGTTTATTCAAAGAGGGTTTGCCATTGCCATCCTCTGAGGCGGAGAGAGTGTGACTTACCCAAGGTCACCCCGTGGATTTAATGGCTGAGTGGGGAATCGAATCCTAGTCTCCAGAGTCAATAATAAAATTGCTAGCCTCTTAAGTGCTACATAATTCTTTGCTTTAAATGTTAGTTTGTCACTTGGTTATTACCTAAAGGGCAATCTATTTTAAAAGAGCTGTAAAAACTCTCAGAGGATAGCATGGGGTAGTATTTGTGCGACAGTTTGTGCACCGGGCAAATTAGCAAAATTGGTTTCCTCTGAGCTCAGTCCTGGTCAGGAAGTAGTTGTATGTGTGTATATAATGTGATGGGTTGTTTGATTACAATATATATTTGTACAGTCTTATGGAGCAACAAGACTCAGTGAACACAATGGAGTTTATTTTTGATTAAGATGTACAGAATCAGATTGTTTTTCTCACAGTGGTCCTATGAAGAGAGAGGTTGGTATCCCTGTTGTAATTTTATTAGTTCTTCTGTTTGATTTGTACTACTTTCACTAACTGTGCCAAGAAGAATTAATTGCAACCTAAATGGCAGTTTGTAAAGCTGACTACTCAGGAAGCAGTCTGAGAGTTTCTGGTACTGTCTTATCTTAGTAGCTGATGTTTGAGATTTGGGACTGAATGTGATCTCTTCTAATGTTCTGTTTCAGGGTAAATGGGTTTGCATGACATTTTCCCTGCACTAAGGCAGTTCCATGTCTTGTTTGGTAAGCACATCTTTGTCTTGTAACATGTAACATAACAGACTTTGAAGCATGTTTTAGATGAGAATTTGCTTTGTTTGCCTGTTTAAAACAATCTGCGAAAATAACTTCCAATTTACTACTTTTGGTCCCTCTATATTTGGCTTAAATTGTCAAACTCAAGAGAAAGTGATTCCCATGTGTCTCCAGAAATCTGTGGCCTACAACATTCAGAATTTCTGACAGTAGGCCATGTTGGCTGAGGCTTCAGTGAATTTAAGGTGAATAACATCTGGGGACCAAGTTTGGGAACTATTCTGAGGTGTACAGTTGCTGGACACCATTCCAAACTGAAGGCATACAAAAATTTCTAATCTGGGTAGCTCTCTATGGCTAATTTTTTCCCATAGGAGAGCAAATTGTAGTCTTGAAAAAACATAAACTTTTTTTTAAAAAGGTCTTAATTATTGAGTGGGCCCAGATCCTCTAACGCAGGGGTAGGCAACCTTTCCCCTTTAAGGGCCGAGGGACTTTAGCTCCCAGAAGCCTCAGCCATGTTGGCCAATAGCTCCTGGGATTCTGGGAGCTGAAATCCCTTAGCCCTTAAAGGGGAAAGGTTGCCTACCCCTGATCTAACGAGTCCTTCCAAAGCTCATGCTCCCTCCTATCTGGATCAGATAGGCATGATTCTTTTGTCTTTTGAGGTAGTTAAATTCTTTTCTGCTTGGTGTTGATGATTCAGCTCCACTTCATTATATATAAGTGGAAAGGAAGTTGTTAAAAGACCATATAGGGATGCAGTGGCTCAAGTGGTTAAGACACTGACTGTGTTGATTGCAAGATCAGCAGGTTGGCAGTTTGAGGCCCAGGTGCTGCATGATGGGGTGAGCTCCTGTCACTAGTCCCAGCTTCTGCCAACCTAGCAGTTTGAAAGCATGCAAATACAGGTAGATAAATAGGTACCACTCTGGAGGGAAGGTAAACAGCGTTCTGTGCAATCCTGCTGGCCACAGGATCACAGAGTAGTCTCTGACAACGCAGGCTCTTTGGCTTAGTAATGGAAATGAGCACCACCCCCTATGGTCTTGACAATCTTGTCAATGGGTAATACCTTTATCTTTACCTTTAAAAGATCATATAGGGTGTACTTAATGCTCTAGTGTTACTCTTTTCTAGGACTGTTCCTGTATATTACGGACACAAGTTGAATCTTTTGAAGCAGAAAAGCAGTCTGAAGGCAGTAGCAGTCAAGACGTGGTAAGAGGAAATGTACATTAATCTTGTTTACATCAGTAGCCTTAGTTTTATTATCATGTATTGAAAAGGTGAGTGTGTTGTTTTCTGCTACCTTTGGATGGTGTGTGTCCAAACTGAAGTGCCTATTCCCTTCAAGAAGCAGTTTTCAAGACGGCAAGAGCCTGAATAAGAGTGAGGTGTTTTAGTAATGGCTGTATAAAGGCCAATCTCATATAGCTGTATATTAATTAATTCAGAAGCTTACTGACTCCATTCCTCACAGGGCTGCACTTTCTGCCTATGCCAGATAGGCCTCTGCTTGGAGCATGGGGATCATTTCCTTCCACAGATGTAGTGGAGAATCTCCATTGAACTGTATTTTGAATGACTTTTCTCTCTGAATCTTCTATGTTTTGTGAGTTTGTTCAGAGTTTTAAAGAGTTGTTTATGTAGCGTTTCTTTTACTGCATACTGTTTTGGATATGTATGTTAGTAGAGTGGTTTATGAATTTTTAAAAAACACTTTATTCAATGGGACTCAGGGCAACTAACAATGAAATAAAGTGCAGAGAAAACAGAAAATGATAAATTGAAACATCCAGCACCTATAAAAGTAAATATCTTGTAGGCCTCCTTGGGTTTCTTTCTAGGAGAAAGGTGGCATAAAATGAATAATAAGTTATTCAGTTTGCAAACTGAAAAAAGTTTTAAGATCCAAGCTTTTGTTCTCTCCTTGATTCAGCAGCCAGTACTCCCTCTCCATGTGAAGATCATGGAGCAGGATTTTTTAACTAATCTTATAGTTATCAGTTGCTTTTTAGAGCTGCAGGTTCTTAGGTTTTTACTTTCCCTGTGCTTGATGAACACCTAGCTTGATAAACACCTAGTCAAGCTGTACATATCGTTATTATATGGCCCAGTTCCTGAATTCAGTACAACTTGGGTTACAATTATAAATTATATAGTTAGAATTGAAAATCATTTTGTGTGATTTTTGCTATCTGATATAGTAGGAATTACTGGCACCTTGTTTTCATTTCTAGGATGTTGAACATATTTAGTGGTCCCTTTAGCTTGGAAAATTGGTCCTCTCTAAATTTTTGCACTGGGAGTGGGGTGGGGGCACTAAATTCTTAAGTAATTCTGTCTAGTGCTGTAATAGATGTACTCTGTGGTAAGAGAATGATCCAGACATTGATTAATTCCTGTTGCTGACCTGGCCAAGGATTATGTGATCTGAAAAAATCTCTTTATTAGGAACTCTCGCTCCTCCTTCAGTTCTGTAGCTCTTGGACAGATGGTCAACTTGCACATAAAATATATATATCTGAGTCTGTACTGGTAGTTGCATATACAGATGATGATCTACATTAGGAGTTGGAATCATGCTTTTCCTCTATTGATGTTGGGGCTGCAACTCCCAGCATTCTTCATCATTGACTGTTGGCTATGTATGGTGGAATTTCAGTTGAGTAAAATCCAGAGGGCCACATGATTCCCATCCCTCTTTTACATGTTTTCATTTAATGGAAGTTGTTGGTAACCACTGATACCCTGTTACGTAGTAATGGCTGCAGTTGTTTGTATAGTCATAATGAATAAATATCCAGGCAACAAAGGATGCAGTAAAACATTCAACTGGATCTGTATAGATTAATACTTCGACATTTGGGGAAGTCCTAGTATTTCTTGCCCTTTCATTAGAATATTAAAAGTGTGAACATGAGGATTTGACAGGTGTTGTAATGTTGACACATCTTACTGTCAATGTTAATTTATTTACATTAAACATACTATGTTACTTTAGTATCTCTGTGTGTTTCCCATACTCTTTCGAGTTGCCAGTCAGAGTAGATTGGTAAGAGAAGAAGATGCTGAATATTGTATTACTGAACTGAATGCTTAATTTTGGTCTTGATTGACTGACTGAAAAATCAAACATTTGGGACAGGTAACAAATGATTTAAAATCAAACTAAAATAGATATGATATAACCCCACTACCATTAATTAGGCCTTCTCTCTGCCCCAAAAATAATAATAAAAAAAGTCTTACAATGTTTCTAAAAAATGCCCAGGCTAGAATATTAGTGGATCTACAAGGTTTACATGAAGTACATGTTTTTTCAGTAATTATATACATTTAAAAAGTATATTAAAATGTTTTTATCATTCAGACAGATGAACCTGCTGTATGCTGGGGGCAGTTGTCTCAGATACGGGATGAACAAATATCATGGTCCTCTGATGTATCCCATTATGATCTCCAGGTGGAAATAGGTGACTAGATTGTGATGTGAAAAATGATACTTCTTACTTTGATTGAGAGACATCTTCAGCAGATGGATGCTATTGTTTCACTATGAAAAATCTAGAATTCTGCTCACCACCAACCCCAAACAGTAGATATAAAGCATTCAAATTTATTACTGATCTTCCCTCATATTTGCTTTTTTTAATCCAGAGGTGCACTCTCCTAGTTTTGCAGCAGCCCCTGCTTGAGGTGGCAGCATCAAAATAAAGCACAATACAGGGAGTGTGTACCTTGTTTTAAAGGAAAATCAATTTTCTAAAAGACTTCTTGCATATTTTTTTTTTTTAGTTATGCAGGTCAGTAGCTTCATTCTCAGTGTGTCTCTGGACTTTAATGGAAGTTAAATAAAGCTGCCTATACCTAATTTGATTGCTTGGTTTTCTTATTACAATGGTAGTAACTAGTGTCATTTTGGTCCATGATAATTATAGAACTGTAAGTTATGACAGAGCTGCTGTAGTGTGTTGCCCCTTCTCTGCCCCTTTTTCTTGCCTAGCAAATCTCTCCAGCCCCTTCTTTTCACCTGAGGAAAGTGCAAGATTACATTGTCCTCTGCTGTTTCAATGCTGGGGGGAGTGCTGTCATCTTATGTCAATGCTATACAAATGCCCTAATGTGTTGCTGCTGCTGCATGGTTTCAAGAGTTGAATTCAAAGATATAGCCGTGTTAATATGTAGAATTAGCATGTAAAGAGATCTTGTAGCACCTTTGAGACTAACTGAAAGAAAGAAGTTGGCAGTATGAGCTTTCGTAGATTTAAGTCTAGGAAAACTCATGCTGCCAACTTCTTTCTTTCAGTTAGTCTGAGGTGCTACAAGATCTTTACATAGTTTCAGGAGTTGTGAGTTGTTATCCTGGCATGGATGTGAGAGTACCAGTTGTGGCAGTGAGATGCTTCTTTGAAATGGCCTTGAATAAGTTTTCCTATTAAATTAGTATTTCTGCCTATGTCTCTTTTGTGAACCATTGCCTAATTCTCATGCTGCATGTAGTATCTATTACGGTGGTCCAATGTGTATGATTTTAGAGTGTTTCTGTTCTTTTGGAGATAGGAGGTCTAGTCATTTGACAGTCAGATGGACATAATTAGAATTTATTCAGACTGCAATTTTACAAAATTAACTTGTGAGTAGGGCATCTTGTGGTCCTCCAGATGTGGTTGGACTGCAGCTCCCACACGCTCCTGTTAGCATAGACAGTGGTGAGGGATGATGGAGTTGCAGTCAAGCAAGATCTAGAATACTACATTTCCCCTAATCCTGCTCTAGATATTAGAAAAAGTCTTCCCAGATTCTGCTGTTTTGTTGATCTATGTAGATTTGCAAAAATATTGTCTTCTGGCACAGGTACCCAATTCCTGTATCAGAACAGATATTTCTCACACTGTATTACTCTATAACTGGAATATTGAGAATTGTTTGAATGTTAAATGCTGAAACAATAGGTAATAAACTTTACAAAGTTTCTTTTTTCTCCTATTTTGCTAATAGGAAGAGGATGCAACAATTTAACTTCAATCTACCTCGCACGTCATATCCCTACAGGAACCTTGGTGGCTGTAAGGATTACAGATCTGGAAAGATGTTCTGAAGAGCACTTGAAAGCTTTACAAGTAAACAAGATGTTTAATACTTGAAATATTAGTGAAACTAACCTGTTCAGAGGGATATGGTTTAAACCTATAAATTGGTAGTGTATATATAATGGCAGATGAGTAATTCTCGGTATGCTAAGAACTTCAGAAACTTGTGATCAGGTGTACACTCATTATTGCTTTCTGAGGTTGTTTGAGCTTGCATTTCCAGAATTGCAGTGATCTGCAGGCACCAATCTTCATTTCTAGCTCAGGGATCATGTTGAGTGTTGCTGTCTTTTAAATTATTAAAATAATGACTCATTTCTCCAGCATGAAGTGATATTATCCCACTCCTTTCGTCATCCCAATATCTTGACTCTGTGGGCAGTGTTCACTGCCAGAAGCCGGCTTTGGATTATTTCTCCTTTCATGGCCTATAGTAAGTATTTTCTTTGCAAAATGCATATTGCCTTAATTATCTTTTCTTGGTGCATTCGAGCTTGTGGGCTACATGACTCCCATGGTCTGAGCTTTCAAATGCAAAGAACATTCATATTAAGAAGGAGTAACCAAGGATGGGAGAGACTTTTCAGTAACTCCCAGCCTTAGTGCTTGCCTAACTTAATAAGGGGAACCATCTAAGATACTCATATGCAAGGTGGTGGTCCCTGGACTGGTGCTAGTCTTCAATAAGTTTGTTGTTGGTCTCTGAAGAGTTTGCAGGAAGAAAAAAAGCACTTGTAACCAGTGGGCAAAAATATTGTGTTGGTCTCTAGACCAACAATGGAAAAAAATAATTGCCGGGCCCTTCCAAGAGCCAGCCTGAGAAGCACTGATCTAAATAAAGTGGGGTAAATGACATAAATAAAATTATTATTCAGTTAGAGGTTGTTTCACTGTATAAACAGGCCAGAGTGGGTCAAGGAGGTAGTCAGTGCCTCCCTACAACAAGACAAAGTCCCAAAGTCCCTCCATTTCAACTGCCATTGCTGTGGCCTGTGAGGGAGAGAAGAACCATCGTTGCCTAATCCCAGCAGCTGGTGAGAAAAGAGCCATCAGGGGAGAGACTGAGGATGACAGAGACCATTATGAGGTTGTAGGAAGGCTGCTGTATTTGCTACTTCCTTGGACCTCTGCATCCTTCAGCGGTCTTGCTCTTTGCAGGACTAAAGATTGGTCCAGGCCTCAGAGGGAGAGAAGAACTGCTGGACCTGAACCCCTTCCCCACTACATTCCCTTTTCTTTTTGTGTCATGTCTTTTTAGATTGTAAGCCTGAGGGCAGGGAACCCATCTAATTAATCATTTGTAAGCTGCTCTGAGAGCCTTTGTAGCTGAAGAATGGGGTATAATTACTCCAAATAAATAAATAAATACAATGTATCTAAAAGAGGCCGTTGTGAGACCTTTGTTAAAAAAGCCACTCCTGAACCCCACTATAATGGATAATTATCTATCAGTGTCCAACCTGCCATTTTTGGGCAAGGTACTGGTACGTGTGGTGGCTTCCCAACTCTAGGGGTTTCTGGATGAAATGGATTATC
>CM034701.1:194923833-194935129 GCA_020142125.1 Phrynosoma platyrhinos
GTGCTCTCCGGCCCCCAGCACCATCCTCCCCGCCCGTCGACAAAAAAGGTTGCTGACCCCTGCCATTGACCATGTTAGCCTTCTGGGCCGCCTCTCTGGGATTGGACTTGGAGGTACCGTTTTAGTGTCTCTGTTCTTTCCTGTAGGGGTGAACCCAGAAGGTGGTTCTTCAATCCTGGCCATTTAGTTGTGGGGTTTGTCAGGGTTCTGTGTTGTCCCCTTTGCTATTTAACATATGCATGAAACTGCCAGAGTTTTGGGGTGCAATGTCATCCATATGCTGTTGCTGCTCAATCCTACTACTCCTTTCCACCTCAATCCAAGGAGGCTGTCCTAGTCCTAAACCAATGTCTGTCATCAGTAATGGATTGGACGAACAAGTTGAAACTTAATCCAGACAAGACAGAGGTGCTCCTGGTCAGTTGGAAGGCAGATCAAGGAATAGGGATCAAGCCTGTGTTAGACGGGGTCACACTCCCCCTGAATCACAGGTTTGCAGTTTGGGGGTACTCCTGGACTTGGCTTTGAACCTGGAGGCCCATGTCTCAGCAGTGACCAGGAGTGCTTTTGCACATTTAAAGCTTGTGTGCCAGCTGCACCCCTTCCTTGAGATGCTGGATCTGGCCTCAGTAGTACATGCCTTGGTTACATCCGGTTTGGACTACTGTAACTGGCTCTATGTGGGGCTGCCTTTGAAGAGTGTTCAGAAACTTCAACTGACCCAAAGAACTGCAGTGAGGCTGTTAACTGGGGCAGGTTACAGAGACCACACAATGCCCATGTTGAAACAGCTCCATTGGCTACCAGTTTGTTTCTGGGTACAATTCAAAGTGCTGGTTATGACCTATAAAGCCCTATATGGCTCAGGTCCATGCTATTTGCCAGACTGTATCTCCCTGTATGAACCAGCCCGGGCTCTGATTTCCTCTGGAGAATCCCTTCTCTCCATCCCACCGCTATCGCAAGCACAGCTGGTGGGGACATGGGAGAGGGCCTTTTCTGTGGTTGCCCCAAGACTCTGGAACTCTCTTCCCAGGGAGACCAGAATGGCCCATTCCTTGATGGCCTTCCACCAGCAGGCTATGACCTACCTGTTCAGACAGGCTGTTAAAACTGAATGTTTCTAAAGGACCAACTTGGGATGTTTTTTAATTGTAAAGTGTTTTAACAGTTTTTATCTTTTTAAAATGTATTTTATTCTTTTAATAGCTATCTATTTTACTATTGTAATAATTTAATTTCTTTTTAATGCACCTCTTTTCTATGTTTTTAATTGTATTGTACTTCTAATATTGTTGAGCCACTCTGAGTCCCAGTTCTGGGAAAAGAGCGGGATACAAATAAATAGTAGTAATGATAATGATAATGATCTTGTATTGCATACTGTATATCTTTACTAGGTTCAGCTGGTCATCTCTTGAGGACTTACTTCCCTGAAGGCATGAGTGAAGTTTTGATTGGAAATATTCTGTTTGGAGCAATTAGTGGCTTAAACTACATGCACCAACATGGGTACATACACAGGTACCATGTAAGAATTTTATGGGAAGGTGTCAGATGATGATACCATGTAGAACTCGGTTATTGCTTTGCCATTTTCAGTTCAGTTCCAGCCTCCTCTGCTTATGATGGTTGTATTATCTGTCTGCCCGTGAATTTATATGCTAGCCTTTTACAAAATGTCCGGTGGATTTTAGATTTTCAGAACAGAGTAAAACAAATTTTAAAAATATGAGTACTAGTTTAGGAAGGCTGCAAGAGTACCTTACACCGAAGAGTTGGTGTCTGTATATCTTTTAATTAATTACCTGAGATTACTGAAATTGTCTAGTCAGCACAAAGAGGCTTTAAGTTTGTTGTGAGCCTTTTTTCTGCATATATTCTTGCATGATCCGATCTGATATTTATCCATTCAATCTTCTTTATTACAATAAAAATCAACACAAATATTAATGCAAATTGTACATTCCCACTGTGAATGGAGTCCTGTTGGTATGACTGCCAGAATATGTGAAAGATAATGTATCACGTATCAGAATCTTACATTTTTTTATTTTTATTTTTCTAAGTGCAATATCTTTGTTCTTTTTTCAGAAGTATTAAAGCCAGCCACATCCTAATTTCAGGGGATGGCCTAGTTTATCTCTCTGGCTTGAGCCACCTTTACAGTTTAGTCAGCAGTGGGCAACGGCTAAAAGCTGTGTATGACTTCCCCCAGTTCAGTACATCAATGCTTCCTTGGCTGAGCCCTGAACTACTAAGGCAGGTTAGTATGCACTGCATTAAACTGTGGGTTTGCAATCTTGCTATATGTACATATTACAGCAAACTCTCAAAAGTATATATTGAAAGTTTGAATTGTGCACTAGGGGAACTAATATTGATAAATTAATGTCTTTTTCTTCTATTCTTTGCTCTTGTTTTTAAAAACATTTTTATTACAATTTGACTTCTCTTAACACTACACATAGCAAATCAAATATGTACTATGAATCAGATTCAACGTAGCTTTACAATGAATGTGAAATACATATGTCTGAGTATGCCTGTATTTTTCCTTCCAATTTGTGAGTGCTCTTGCCTATTTATTATAGAAGATCAGATTACTATTATCTGTTTATGTACATGATTCAATAGTAATTGTTAACATTTCAACATCTGCTGTTGTTGCTTTTTTTGTAGCAATTGCATCTAATTTTTACAATTCTACCAGCATTATCTTTGCAGCAGTCAAATAAATTTCTAATAAAAACATGGACTTCTAGTACTGGGCACCTGTGCCATACACGGGCTCACCATACCCAGACTCAAGGTCATGCGGACGGTGAGCCTGGCATTTGTAATGGTACATGCGCTGCCACAGAAAACAACAGGATTTGAGGTCCTGCATTTTTTCCCTTACGTGGGGGGGGGAGGCTCTGGAACTGATCCGTTACGTATACGAAGGGCTCACTGTAGTGTCATGCAAGTAGTGTATCAGGAGTCCCACCATGAAATCCTAATGATATATTCCAAAATAACATGATTGTATCAGCTTTGAAGCTGCTGACAAAAATTATTCATAGCTTTTGGGGAGAAAGGCAGGATATAAGTAAAGCTAATAACACTAATGCTAATAATATGTAGATATCATTCAGTTTATATAAATCTAACAAAATACCCAGAAGCAGTTACCCGTATTGTGAACTAGTGTTTGAAGAACTGATCCTTTCAAACTAAAACCAGACATGATAGAGGTGATACTGGAAAGGGATGGCTGAGGTCTGGGTAGGATTAGCTTGGCTGAAATGGATAGAGATCTTTCTACCTTTCATCTTTAGCTAATAAGGAAGTATTTTCCTAAGACTGTGCTACTCTGAGACATGCTTCACTTGGCCTAAGCTCTTGTAAAATACTGTTGCATGCAGTCTAACTAGAGCTGTAAGGCAAGTATGTATTGTGCATTAGCTGTATTAGTTTCCTATTTAAGGTATTGGTTTTAATCCTTAAAACTTTCCATGGTGTGGGACCATTTTACATCAAACCTTGTCTCTCTTGATATGAGCCCACTTGTCAGTTGTGATCTAATCAGCAATTACTATCTGTCGACTTTGCAGCAAGCTGATTTTGTAGAAGTAGTGCAGGAGAGGGCTTTAAATGATTTCTGGCCAAAAGAAATGAACAAAGCTACATCTATGCTGTCTCTCAGAAATGAAGATTGTACATTCATAAGATGGCTGGAGGAGCAATCCACTATGCATGGGGTTTCCCTTATGCCAACCAGGTC
Organism: Phrynosoma platyrhinos; assembly: GCA_020142125.1. Taxonomy (NCBI): domain Eukaryota; kingdom Metazoa; phylum Chordata; class Lepidosauria; order Squamata; family Phrynosomatidae; genus Phrynosoma; species Phrynosoma platyrhinos. The sequence goes on from CM034701.1 coordinate 194,927,600, forward strand.
TTCAGGAGTTAACGTTCTTTTACTATTTCGTCCATTAAACTCCTGCCCTCCTCAGCCAGGTTATTTAATCCTGCATAACCGAATGGTCACATTTTGCCTTCTCAGCAAAAGCCTTTAACATTTAGATAGCTAGACAGGATAAAAATGATGGATAAAAATAGAGAAGAAGAGGATACAGAAAAAGGAAAGAAAGAGAAGGAAAACAGAAATAAAATCAAAACTTTACCTAAAAAAAGGTAGAGAATCGTCTAAAACTCAAGGAACAACTAAATAGCTTCTTGGATGGCCACCAAAATGCAAGCCTCTGTAGAAGTTGGAGCTGACAATTTGAAAAAAGTTTTTATGAAAACCAGTGAGAGTGAGTTGGAAGAAATATGCCTGCTAGCAAGCCACAGAGCTGCTGTGGAAAAGCGAAATAAAATAGCTGAAAAATCGCCAAGAAGAGATACAGAGGTTAAGAAGAAGACAAGGACCAACTTAACCTCTAAAGGGCTGCAGAAATCATCCTCTGTTCCCGGTAAAAAAAGGAAATTGGACCTGAAGTTTCAAATAGACAATTGCGGCCACCATCTTGCTGAGCACATTTCTATTCAGAAGGAAGGGGCTGCCTCTCACCAGAGCGCCTCCTCCTGCACATGTGCGTAGAAATTACAAAAGAAACAGCCGTTTCCAAGCGCACAGGTGCAGGGGAAATGGCTGCCTTACCAGTGATGACCTTGAGCAACCCCATGGGGAGGGAACCTCAACAGTAACAGCCTCTCCTCATGTAGGTTCTACTTCTCTATCAGTGCAAGGTGAAGCATCTGATGGAGAGGGAGAATGGTCCCAGATGTCTGAGTATTTTCCTCAGTCAAAGGTAACGAATAAAAAAACAGTTTATGTAACATTTGAAAAAAATGTATGATGATATGCCACAATTAACAAGACAGGATGTAGAAATGGTGGATGATGAGGTAGAACCTCAGGAATTTAATGATACATCTTTAACAATGTCTATAAGGAAAATAATAAGTGAAGAATTATATTATATTATAGCACGTCACCAGCAACAAGATATTATTTCACAGGTGCCTAGAGTAACAACTATACATAAAAGACAGAAAGAAATTAATTCGCAAGATAATATGATGGAAGAGTTATTGTGTGATTTTAATAAATTTATGCAAGCTCAAGGAAGCAACACATTATGGAAGTTAAGACAAATAGAAAGAGAAAAGCAAAGGAAGTTCATGAAGAAATACCACATAAATGTATAAAAAAATGTAAACATTTACATCAGAAAGACATTGATCTGGACCAGGATTCAGGTCAGGAGGATATAATAGATGGGGACACAACTAACTTCTCAGGCCAAGTTGATGACAATGATTTTGAATCAGACAGACTTTACAACAACACACAATTTAAACATTTACTTAGGAGAGTTGTGGGGACTCTAGGATTAGAGTTGGATTCACAGAATAAAGAGGATAACAGGTCTGAAAACATAGCTTCAGTATTAAAGAAGAAAACCCCCACAAAGTACAGATATGACATTACCAGAATTATTTAAAGATCTAGTTCAAACAGAATGGGGAGCAACTTTGACTTCACGAAGACTATCGGGATTAACAAACAAATTCTATTCCTTTGATAAAAGCCCCATTGGTTGATGCCCCACTAGCTGCTTTGGTGTCAGGGGCAATTGTCCCAAAAGATGGGGACATGATGTTGAAAAAAATCTGATGAACGAAGGGCAGATAATGCTTTGAGGAAAGTCCATGATTTCTCTGCTCAGGCAATTAGAATTTCTGCAGTAGCATCAATGTTTGTGAGGGCAGCCATTCTATGGATAACGGAACTGCATACTCTTGATGAAATGGATGCAAATATTTTGCATAAACCATTAGAAAGAATTTAAAAGGTGTTGGAATACATTGCAGATGCAGGACATAACACTGTGGCTTCATGGCTAGAGGCATAACTGCTATTACTATATCAAAATGCTCCCTATGGCTACATCATTGGGAGGCAGATCACAAGTCTAGAAATAATCCCACTTTCGTTCCATTTAAAGGAGGATTATTATTTGGAGAAAGAGAAAAAAATATTAGTGGAAAATACTAACCAAAAATTCATGCCCACAATACAAAAGAAAAAAACAGGAAGGGAGTGTTTTTCAGGGAGGAAACTATTCCTTTCGAGGATCTAGGAATACTCAAAGATACAATGACAATAGATGGCAGAACAAGAGAACAAAATGGAAGACAATCCTACTTTTACAGACAACAAGAAAAGAAGATTGGATGACAACCTCAAAAAAGGGAAAAATAGTACTGGCAATTCAATAATACTGGTGGGAGGGCGTTTTCTGCTATTTGGATTCTTATGGCAAACAGTTAACATTCGATCAATGGGTTCTTCAAACAGTCAAGGTTACAACGTAATATTCAAAAGGACACCGATAAGCAGATATTTCATTTCACCAGTATCAAAACAAAAAATAAAACAAGTCACAGTAGTTCGGGAAATTCATTGTTTATTAAAAATAGATGCAATAGAGAAGATATCAGTAAAACAACATGGTTCAGGCATTTATTCAACTTTATTCACAGTTCCAAAGTCAGATGGAAAATATCATCCTGTTCTGAACCTGAAATACCTAAATACTTACATAAAATATTACAGATTCAAAATTGAGACATTAAAAACTATACAAGACAGTTTGGAATTAGGAGATTGGATGGTATCAATAGACTTGAGGGAAGCTTACCTTCATGTCCCAATGGATCCATCAAACAAAAAATATCTCCGTTTTCAATATCAGCAAAACCATTTTCAGTTCAAAGCACTTCCATTCAGGTTGGCGTCAGCTACCAAGGTCTTCACAAAGGTCTTAATACTGGTAATAGCATACCTGAGACAGAGAAAAATAAATTTATTTCCATATTTAGATGACATATTAGTGAAGGCAAAGACAAAGGTCCAAGCTTCAGCAAGATCTAAAATACTGTATACACTCATGTATAAATCAAGAAATTTAGGTAAAAAATGACCCCAAAACTTGGGTCGACTTATACATGGGTCAGTATGGTAATTGACCCGGGCCTCTCCCCAGCCAGACTGCCTCTGCAAGGGACAGCTCAGCTGAGGAGAGGCTAGGAATGGCAGCCGATTGCCCTGAAGCGTCTCCCTGGCTAGGCTCTCTCTCGGGGAGAAAGCCTAGCTGGGGAGAGACCAAGCAGGACGATTGCTCACCCAGAAGCTTCTTCCTGGTTGGACTTTCTCCCAGGGAAGAAGCCCAGCTGGGGAGACGCTGGGCAGGATGATTGCCTGCCCAGAAGCCTCTCTGCACCCAGGCTGCCTCAGGAAGTCTGACCCTCAACTTATCCACCAGTCATACCAAAATCCCAAAATCCATACTTTTGGCCCCAAAAGTTGATCTCTACTTATACACAAGGTTGACTTATAATTGAGTATATCTGGTATATAATACACATATTCGAGATTCAGGAATTTCTTCTCAATTACAAAAAAAGTCAATTAATACTGACTACATCTTTACTGCATTTAGGAGTAGTAATAAATACCAAAACAGGTTATATAACATTCTTGGAAGAAAAAAAGAATTGAAACAAGCAATATTAACAATACTACACAGAGACAAGTTACAATTCATGAAGTTAGCAAAAGTGATGGGAACATTGATATCTTCGATGCCACTGGTTCCTTGGGGTCAACATCATTGCAGGATACTGCAATTATTACTAATACCGCATCAAAGAAACATAGAAAGAAAGTTAGGATATCATGTGAAAATACCACATGAGGTAAAGCAAAAGATGACCTGGTGAATCACAATGGCAAAGATAAATGAAGCTGTATTTTTGAAAACACCGGATTGCATATGGATAACAACAGATGTGAGCCTGTATGGATGGGCCCCCCCATCTCAATCTTATAACAGCTCAAGGAAAATTGACATTGCAGGACAAAAAACACAGCATCAATTACTTGGAATTGAAAGCTGTCAGAATAGCCCTACTCTCATTCAGGAGTTCAAGGCCAACATGTGCAGATCAAAAGACAACATGACAGTAAGAGCATATATAATGAAACAAAGAGGCCTTCATTCCAAAACATTGGTTGAGGAATCAAACATGCTGTTCAGTTGGGCGGAAAAAACATCTGAAATCACTGACAGCAGAAAAACTGAAGGGAACATACAATATAAGAGCAGATTACTTGAGCCGGAACAAATTACATCCAGGCATATAGGAACTGCATCCGGAAGTATTTCAAGAACATCAGAAGAAATGGGGTCTGTTCACCTCTTTACAACAGCACAGAATGCAAAATTGAGACAGTACTACTTCATAGATGGAAGCAGGGAAGCAGAGGCGAACGATACGCTCATGATGCCATGGCTGAAGGGGTGTCATTATGCATTCCCACTCATTGCAATAGTTCAGAGGGTCATAAAGAACACACATCAGCAAAGAGCAACAGTAGTGTTAGTAGCTCCTTATTGGCCAAGATAACCGTGGTTCCCTCAGCTTCTTCAGATGTTGGTGACTCATCGTACAAACTACCGCAAAGAGAGGACCTTTTAATTCAAGATCCAGTTGTACATCCAAACCTGAGCTGGCTCAGTTTGACAGCTTGGAAATTGAGCATCAAAGATTGATTCAGAGGGGATAGTCCAAGGAGGTGGTAGAAACAATTATGGCATCGCAAAGAGAGTCAACAACATCAATATATGCCAGGACCTGGAAAACATTTGGAAGATGGTGTTTGGACAATATACGATTCATGGAGGTTGACATTAAACATCTTACAATTCCTACATGATGGTTTACAAAAGGGACTCAGACCAAACACATTAAAAAGACAGATATCAGCATTGTCTACAGTTTTAGAGTTTGACGGTATACCTTTATCAGGTCAAAAGCATATAAAATGCTTCCTAAGAGGAGTAACTTTGAAAGGTATAGATTCTCTTTGTGGGATTTAAATTTGGTACACAACCGATTAACTAAGGGACCCTTTGAACCAATATCTGAGGCCACATTAAGAATGTTAACGTACAAGGTCACTTTTCTGATAGCTATAACGTCAACAAGAAGGGTATCAGAACTGTTGGCACTATCTGTACATTTGAATTATTGTAAAATTGAAAAAGACAGAGTAGTATTGACATTAGATCCAACATTTTTGCCAAAATGTCCAAACCGTTTGATGATACCACATGTGTTATATCTTCCAAACTTTTGCCCTAATCCAACACATCCTGAGGAGATTAGAAGGCATACTCTGGATGTCAGAAGAGCCATAAATTATATATAAAAAGAACAAAATATTTTAGAAAAACTGAGTCATTATTTGTTTCTTATAATCCAAAAAGTTCAGAAGGCATCAAAAACAATTGTTAGAAGGTGGATAAAAGCTTCCATTTTTCTCTGTTATGACTGGGAAAAGAAACCAAGACCAAGTCCGGTTTGGCTGCATTCAACAAGATCTATGGCAACTACGCCAGCTTATTCAGTATCAGGATCACTACCAGACATATGTGACACTGCTGGATGGAAGGAGCCATCAACATTTATTCGCCATTATAAAGTTGATAAATATTCTGCTAAGGCAGTGTTTGGCAGGACTGTTACAGTCTGTCTTGCCAAAACATTAATCCCACCCACGAGGAAAGGGCTTGGATATATCCCATGCATAATGGATTACTCCTTCAGCCATTTTGTAAATGACAGATTGGATTTACAGTGAAGATTAATTCAGAGATGGCCAGAGAACCAATCCACACCCTCCCAAATTTAATAAAAGGGGGGGGGGGAAGTTCGATAGGGCAAGAGAATCAGTATGGCTTTATAAATAAATTGGCTGAGGAGGACAGGAATTTAATGGAAGAAACAATAAAAGAACGTTAACTCCTGCAGACCTGGTTGGTACAAGGGAAAGCCCACGCGTAGTGGATTGGTCCTCTGGCCATCTCTGAATGAATCTTCACAGTAAGTCCAATCTGTCAATCTGCATTTTTCATGAAGTTTTTAATTTCAGGTCCTGTTTTCTGTGTGTGTTTGGATTAGTATTGCATTGGATATTGCTTTACTGTTGGTTCTGTTTTAAATAAGTAGTATTCAATTAATTCCTCCTAGTGACACAACTGTCAGTGGAATGGGCTAAGAGAAGATCCCCTTTGCCCCCCCCCCCATCGTCAAGATCTTATCTGGAAAAATGGGTGGCTCTTTTGAGCTGATATGGGAGGTGTGGTCTAGAGGGAGCGAAGTTTACTTGTGTGATGTTGGTTTTTGCTAACTGGTCTTAAATGTATGTTTCCAATTCCTTTAAATATAAACAGATTTTAATGAACAGAAACTGATTTATTTTAACAGATCTTATGTCAGTAAATACCTTTCTAAAATATGTTTTTCCCATTTCTCACTCAAATGATATAAAGTGGAAGAATTAATATTATTGCATTGCAATTTGGAACAGATTGTCCATAAAAATTGCATTGCGCATAGCTGTATTAAGTTGGTGCTGGTGGTCCATTAATGTATGAAGACACTTGAAAAGATGCAAAACTATTCCTAATAAATTTTTTGAATTCAGCAAAGTTAATTTTTGTGTAATACCTTCACTTTTAACTGTACACTTTAATCAGTGTTACACTAAAGAGGCCCTGCAATTCATAAATGTAAGAACTGTAACCTTAAGAGATGGAAGGTAGCAGTATTCTCATTTATTGACTACCCTTTCCCAAAAACATAGTAAAAATATTAAAAGCAAATAAAAAACTATAAATACTGATGGGGAGAATAGAATTCCAAGAACATTTTCATCTTCATTGTATATGCACAAGCCTCTTCTAGTTCATATGAATCAGCAGCTATTGAGCAGTTACATTTATCAGTTAGTGTTTTCTTCTATAGGATATGTATGGATACAATGTGAAGTCTGACATTAGTGTTTTCTTCTATAGGATATGTACGGATACAATGTGAAGTCTGACATCTATAGTGTGGGCATTACAGCATGTGAACTAGCTAATGGGCGTGTACCTTTTCAGGATATGCCTCGCACACAGGTAAAGCACACAATCCTTCAGTTGTTGGTTAAGTACTGTATATCTGTTTTAAAGAAATGATATATAAAATATTGATATAAAAAAGTTGACTGTTCAGTTGAACATTGACATCATCCTCTAGTGGTGTTTCTAAAGTGTATTACAAGGGCTGAGCTGAAAGAGAGGAGAATGTTGATGACAATGTTTCAACATTTTTGTGTAAACCATTTAAAAGGATGCAGGGAGTACTGCTGGAAACAAATAGAAAAGTGCCCACCTGTTGAGGAAATTCTTCTGAATCGGTTTTGTGTTCCCTTAAGTCATCAAGTTCTTGACTGGCCAGGTTCCTCCATATGACCAGTCTAGGAAGCAGTTCTTCACTCTTCTGGTGTTTGCCTCAGCTGGCACTGTAGCTGTGTGTAACCATGATATACAGTGGTACCTCTACTTACGAAATTAATTCGTTCCAGCAG
>CM034701.1:194936802-194963933 GCA_020142125.1 Phrynosoma platyrhinos
CAGCTTTTCCTGCTTAGAACTTCGTCTTATACGAAGGAAAATACGGTACATTAATACTGGTGAGAGTACTAATTTTGAAACTATCCATGTATGAAGCGCCTGAAACGAATACATTTTCTGTATAGTTAATGTGATTTTTGAAAATATTAAGTTCCTTAACCAAGTTTATGATTTAATAGGAAAGCTTTTGCTTGATTTTCCACTCTGTTAACTTTGACAATGAAACTGTAAGAATAGATGAAATTACCTACCTACTTATCTTTTCTAAGGTTAAAATGTAAGCTTTGTGTTTTTTTTCCTGGGATCTAGGCCATCTGCAAGAGGTCTACTGTCACATGCTTTTTTTAAGCAGGTGAGCTGTTTATACATTTCATTAGAAGCACTAAACAAAGCTAAAGATAATAACCAGGGCTTTGGTCTAGAAATAGTAGATCACAAATTGGAAGCACAGACTATTCATATATGAATGTCCTTGGAGTGTAATTGTGGTCAGATGGCAATTTGATATTTGGGAGCAATTTTATTTTATTTTACTGTAAACTGATCAGTAATTATGCTGATCAGTAATATGTGTGCAGAAGTAAATGTTCTGCAGCACACTAGGGCAATCTATAGACCTCCAGAGACCCACCCGCTGTTCCTCACAGCCTTTCAGATTATCCCAGAGCCAGGTGGTAGTGACAACACAGATTCTGTACGTGTGTGTACCTCCCAAATAGTAGCATCAGATCAGTTGCCTTTTCCTTAATTTCATGAACTTTGTTACTGAAAAGTGCCAATTAATCATGCAGCATGCATTTCTGGCAAAAAAATGAGAGGTTGATAATTTATCATGCAGTTCCTTTCTAGACAGCAGAGAAGGAGACACCCAGGAGTGAGTTAACTTCACTCAGCACACAGGCCAGGCATGGAGTCATTTGACCTAAATGTCTCCTTTAGCTTGGTAAGTCCCTGACTCCTTTCATAGCTAAACACAGGGAAGCAAAAAGCCAGGAAAAAGGAACAACCTATTGAATAATAAACAGAGGCTAACTGGATGAGCACAATGGCATCACAAAGAGTCAGAATAAGAAGTAGAGTACAGCAGTGTCCAGCCTCATGTGGCAGATCTGGACATACTTCATTCTCGGTGGGTTAGAATGGACTTTTATGGCAAGAGACTAATGTCCCATTATCAGACTGCAGGAAGGAGCTGTACCTGCATGAGACTTATCCAAACTCAGTATCCACTTACTAGGCACCTATTGGAGCAGGGGTGGGAATTATTCACCTTTTATGGGGTGTCCATTGCAACCTAAGACCTGAATTAACCCCCCCCCCCATCCTGGCATCCCCCCAAAACAGCCAGTGATTCCTAAAACATCTGGGAATGGGAATGGCATGCTGTGGCCCTCTAGTGGAGCCAAAAGCACAGTAGATCAGCCCTGGGAGAAATCTGAACTCAGTCACAAGGCAGTTCTTAATTTGCTTTAAAATTGTGTAACCATCTAGAAAAGCTAATAGACTCTTCTGCAGTTGTGCTTGGAAATTCTAACCCTCCTCATACATGTGTTAGAGAGTCAGCTACCTAAAGAGAACAGCTTGTCATGTGAACCCACATCATTGTCATGCTGAAAGAGACTGACAAGACTTGGAAAAGTCTTGTGGCTTCAAAAATAAATAATAATAAAAGTAGGAAAGTTTGCACCTTGGAAAACACCCTTCTCACTGCCCTTTTTATTTATAACAGTAGAAGATTGTACAAAACTCCCAAGGAAAGGAGAAGTGTCTGAAATTAATTACTTTTGTCACTGCGCACTCTTCTTTTTGGCGGAGAAATTCCATTGGGTTCACAAAGAATGTGCTGGACCTCCTGTTACTCCTTAGCACTATGCTGTCCTTGGGTTTGTTTTTTTCCTGAGGAAGAAGGCTGGCACAATTCAGGTCTCATAAACTGAGAAGCACTCACCACAGTATGTGCCAGCATGGGATATTGCAGATTAACTGACAAGATGCTGAAGGGATTTTCTTATAACTCTCCCAACCTGGTAGGGACACACCATGATGAAAGATTAAAAGAAAGAGCTTAGGGTGAACTTGGGCCTCTTCATTCCTTATTGCAGAGACTTAATCCTCTTAAAAAGATATGCTGAAAGCAGAAAGGTTAGGGTATTTGAAATGGCTGCCTGACATTTTAGTGGTGGTGGAATGGCTGGTGGCAGCAAAGGGATGGAAATCTTGAGTTCATTGTTGGAATTTGATGGTCTTTCTATCACTGGGGGGCTGAAGCCTGTCCCACTCATTTATTCCCACATTTAAAATATGTGGAGCAAGGGCTCTTCTATCTCTTGTAATTGTGAAGCCAAAGATGCGTCCTATTACAAATCATTTAGAGCTGCTCACTCCTAAAAGGCCCCACTAAACTGTCATAATGCTAAAAAACATGGGCTCTTAATTTGCCTTCCTTCCATCTCCACAGAACTCTCTTGTGCTACTTCTGGAAATCATAATTAGGATGTATGAGCATGAGCAGGATTCTCAGATGAGTTTCCTTTGGCAAATCCTGAGCCAGCAGAGATGCTAGAAACAACTCCCAGATGACTGTTTAAAACCAGCAGAGTCCATGGAAAAACAAACACATTGGAGCAATAGTACTTGTGCTTTTTCCTCTAGACCTAAAAGTTGTATTTCCCACAGGTCATGTCCAAATAAAATAGGCAAGCAAGTAGAAAGAGAACCAACTGGCAACAAAATACAAAGAGAAAAGGCATTTTTAAAATACATTGTAGATGATGAAATTAAGAAAGTGGAAAGGAAAAATGGAAAGAAGTCTAAGGAAGACTAGAACAGAAAGTAAAGGCTGTGAAGGAGTAGAGGATGTCTGTCCTGGTCTGATGGAGGAAGAACTGGGGAGAAGAGGTCAGGGATTCAGTAGGTTAAAGCTTACTTTTAGGTCATGTGATCTTGGGCAGCCAATGAGAGCCACCCCGTTGCCTCCTTCCATCTGTTATAGGACAACTCCATTTGAAGCTGTTTATAATTTTTTTAGTTGATCTGTGGGTACAAGTTCAATATTCCAGTTACTGTGTTCTCCCTTTTCAGGTGAAAGAACAAACAAAGGGCTCACTACTTTCCTTGTTGCCTCCTGCCATCCAGTACACTCAGTCACAAATACCAGCAGTGCATTCAGCAGCCATCTGGAGCGAATCTGGATGCAATTTGCCAAAAGAAAGAGAGATGTATTGGGAATTCTGAAGATACCAAAAGATACCTCCAACATCTCTGTTTAAAAAATGTGGGTTTTTTTGCTGCTTTTCTTTTTTTAAAATACAAATATTTGTGATATACTTGAAAATGTTAAATATTTGTATAGTTGTTTCCATAGAGGGAAGAAAATTTCTCCAACATGGTACTATTTACTTCTTGAATAACAAATTTGCCCACTTGCTATTAAGCATCCTCTTTATAGTCCTGCACCTGAACTTAATGGTGACAAAAGTCTTGCTTGTCGTAGCACATGATAATACCTATGCTGTTAGTACCACTGAAGTGTTAATCTAAAATACTGTTTCTGTTCTCTCGTATGTTTTTAGTATACTGTTAATTTCCATACCTTATCAGTGCATACACTTTGTCTTTAAAAAGTAGTGCCTTCTGCCTTGAGGCTCTGAGAACTCTTCTGCCACATCCTGCAACAACTGCAGTAGCCATTATTGTAGCCTGAAAGAAATAGCTGTGATCTTTTACTGCAAAGTACCTCTATGCAACCTAACATAGGAAGAGTAATATACCTAATGATAATAAAAATAGGAGAATGAAATTACTTGATTACAGTGGTCCCTCCACATTTGGTGAAGAACTCTCATGAATGTGGGAAAATCACTATTCTTTTTACCTAATAGAACACCTCTAGAAATCCCCAGGTCCTCCAGTGCAACTCTGTGGTCAACATCTGCCAGAAGTTGATCATAGAATCATGCTGGAGGACCTACAAATGCCTAGAAAAGTGTTTTCTCTAAGAACTTCTAGGTTCTCCTGCACAACTCTATGTTCAACTTCTGGCAGAATTGTGCTGGAGAACCTAGAGATTCCTAGAGAGAACATATTAATCAAAACCGCACATAATCAAATCCGCAAAAGTCAAAACCGCAAATGTGGAGGACTACCTGTATAAACCTTATATATTGCTTACTAGTCCATAGCTGTGATAGTAGCTAAAATGTCACTTGTGATTGATTATACCTAGCTAGCCTTTAAATGGCAGTTTATAGGATTAATCTGGAGAAAGGAGTCTATAAAACACACAAAGAATAATGATCTGTTGAGTCAAAAAGATGGAAAATGGATACAGTGATTCCAGTAGATCATGACTATTAGAGGTATTGCTGCTGCAAACACGATTATGGAAAGCAATATATTCTAAATTAAGATAACATTAAGGTTTGCATTTTTACTTTTTAATGTGCCTTTCATTGATGATAAAAGCCCAAATGACAGAAACAATGGAAAGCAAGAGAAACAGACTGGCAAGGTAGAGGCTTTTTGCAATGGTACTGTGAATGACTGAACATTAACTTAACCAAAACTTTTTTTTCTGTGTACAGCATATAACGGGGTTGGGATAGCACTAATACTGAGATATTAAGAATTATATTTTATTAATGTACATTTTATTTAATCATGTAAAATAGATGTTAGGTTAATTTTTTAAGTGTGTAACTTCACAATATTATATCAAATGTGATACAACTAGCATCACAAGTGTCCTTTTCATAGGAAACTACTGAAGTAAAACTATATTAGCCATCTTTTGTGAGCTCAATTTTGAGAAATATAACTGGAATAAAATACACCTATTTAAAGAAAGCCATTTGGAGTTAATGTCTCATTATGCTTAGTGGCATATTTATTTCATGTTAATAAGTTGACATAGTACTGCACTCCTAAGTATGTTTTCTCAGAAGCCTTTCTATATTAAATGGGCCTATGTCTCAGTAAATGTGCCTAGGATTATTTTCTAAAACTATTCTGGAGCAAAACAGTTGACTACCACATGTGGGCAGATGTGACCTTCAGATATAGTTGGAGTGTTTTGCCCATAAACCTTCACCAGTAGCTATGGCTGATAGGGTTTGTAGTCCAAGAATATAAGGAAGACCACAATTACTCATGTAATTTATATTGAAGGAGAAAGTAATTTATATTGAAGGAGTGGTAGATTTTCTGTTTAATGAATAAATATATATATTTATCTCCTCAGTGATTCAATAAACATCTACCTAATGACAGGCACATAATGGAAAGCGGCACTAGTGCCTGCCTTTCCATTCTTAAGGCATCCAATAGACTTCTTCTGTTGCTCTGGGTCATTCTGAGGATAGAACTGGCAGGGCCTTACTCATTTTTCAATTCTAACAGAAGGAAATGCACTGCAACTTGAGAAGTATTTTCTTTCACCTTGGTTGCATCAGACAGCCACTATTGTGCTATACCAGCACCATATCCCTGATGGACCAGTTTTCACCCTTGCCACCCTCTTGGGAGCCCCTCTTCTGTATTAAGGGTACACTAGAAGTGATATCACATCAGTTCTGGATGCCATTTTAGATGGCTTTCTGTTTAAAGGAACTTTGAAGGGATGTGGTTTCTGGAGGGTGCTGCATTTGCAGCTGATTGTGGGTCATTTAGGTTAATCTGGGAGTAAAAAAACCTGAAAATTGGTGGATTTATTTTAAACCATCTTTAGTGCCCACACAAGTGGGGCCTGTGGGCTGCACTTTCCCTCATTTAGAAATAGCACTGAATGGGGTGATGAATCATTCTGCAAAGGTGCAGAGGGGCAATCCAAAATTTTGTGGATTAGCTCTCCGAAATCTTAGCACAAATGGAGATGAGTACAAGAAACAAGGGATCAGGGAGTTAAATGGCTTGGTTTTGAAGGTTTTCTGTGTGTGAGAGAGAATGACAGATGTGTAAAGGCGAAGATATTACCAATAGGTTAACATAAAAACTAGTCTGTCAATTTTCAGGTCTCTAGTAGTTATTCTTGCATGTTTCATCAGTTTAAAAAAAGAACACTGCACTGTATCTATTTTTTAAAAGCCAATATTTCTTGTTAAGAATTCAGGTAAGTTTAAAAACACCCCAAGACTAGGAAAAATATGCATACAAAGAGGGTTTTATTTTTTGTTACACCTGCAGGGAAATAGCACAAAAGTACACAAACAAATGGTTTAGGCACAGATGGTTTCCATTCATTCATTATTCTGGGCTCTTGTGTTCTGCCTTAATACGTTTTGAAGAATCCTAAGTACTATTTCCAATTGTTCAGGTCTCATTTTTAAGATCTGCTCCTGATTGTAAAGCATCTCAGATATTGAGCCTGCTTGATTTCTTGGAGCCTCAATTAGAGAGGTAAAAGATCGGGATGAATCTTTAGACATGAGGCCAGCAGCAGTTGGAGCAGTGTTTGGCCTTCCCTGGAGGGAGCTACTGTCTGGGATTCTTCCTAAATCAAGAAGAGCTCTTTCGACGGCTTTTTCAAGATGCTTGAATGCTTCTATATCTATATCATCTGTGCCAGCAGGGACCTAAATATTGAAAGAAAAGCACACAGTTGACTGTACAATAATTGTGATGATCACAACTTCATAACAAATTGACTCACAAAGGTTTTCATGCTTCCACATTTACTGTATTATCAAACCTACAACCTTGATTGGGCTAAATCTACAACCTGTGGTATCATGGGAGGGGGGGAGCATAAGGGTTCTCCAACCCCACTCATTCAGTGGGCTTTCACAGCTCAAATTCAACAGCTGGCTAGCACTCAACCATTCACACAGCAGAACTTTCTTCCCTACCCTAGCTTTCCATGCCACCCACCAACTGGCTCCAGGGGATTTCCGAACTTCCTTGATGAGGTTTTGGGTGTATGGGGGCTCTTGGGTTGTCACATTGTCCTCTCTTAGGATTAACTCTATTGTCAACCTATAGTCTGAATTGGGGAGGGGAGTGACGTCAATTCCACCCACCACTGATGGACGCAGTCCTGGTGGAATAAAAAGGGGGCAGGAGGTGGTCAAGTATGTAGATTCGATGGTAAGAGTATGTCGATTAGATGGTGAAGAGTATGTGTATTTAATGGTAACAGAGGACGTGGATAGGAGGAGAGCAAAGAGAAGAAGGAGAAGAGCAAAGGACAAAGAGAAGATGAAGAAAAAAATCAGATTCTTGGTGTCTGAAAAACACCAAGTCAAACTGATTATGTAGCACTGAATTGGTCTGGCTGTTTAAAAGGTTGAAATAATAACAGTTCTGTTGGTGCAGGAAGCTAGCAAATCCCCCCCAAATATGTTGGGGTGGCCCCACTGCCATGAAATAAAGACAAATAGAGCCAGGGGTATGGCAGTATTAGGGGAAACTATTTAGATAAACCTGGTGATAATAGAAAATTTGCAGTAGTAACTGATTAAAGAGGAAGGGAATATCAGAAACTATAGAAACATTAGAACAGCTGGGAATAATTGAAAAGATTGTAAGTCCATATAATTCAACTTTATTGGCAGAAGCACAATATTACTCTGTGATAGATTTGGAAAATTTTCTTTGCCTTTCCCTTAGCTGAGGAAAAGTAAACCCCAGCTTGTCTTCACTTTTAGGATTTAGGGTTGTGGAACTTATAAGAGATGCAGGATTCAAAGTAAACTTAGAAAAAGGCACAACTGATTCGGTCTAAATTTAAATACTTGGGAATTTATGTACCATAAAACCTCCAGAGAATATAAAATAGTTGAAAATGTTGTTGAGAGCTTTTGGTTTTCTTAGATCTTATGTACCACTGTATGCTCTTTTGACCAGACCAATGTATAAGCTGTTGAAGGAAAATGTGCCATGGAGAGGGTCAAAAGAGGTTTAGACAGACTCGCCCAGCAGCTCCGAGGGCAACCTCAGGAGGAGAAAGGGGCGCCGAGCATGCGACTGCCCCTCCTCTTCCTTGCCTCAGAGACGGCGCAATTAGCCATCTGCCGAGGCCCTTAGTTAAGACAAATGGAAAAGACTGGGCTGAAAAATTACCATTGGTTTTAATGGCTATTAGAAATAGTTCAATAGGAAGTCACAGTTATGCACATTATGAAGTGTTGTTTGGTAATGAAATGAATTTGGGATTGCCACATATTCCAGAATAAGGAATAGAAGACTTAGAGTGGTTACAATCTATAAAAGATAGGGAGGATACGAGATGGTTTATACAACAAGACATGAGAAATGGTTTAAAATTCCTATTCAAATGGAAAAGGAAATTATACTGATTGGAACTCAACCTTCATCTGGGTCTGAAAAAACATGCCTTGAGACCCAAATGTAAGGGGCCAAGTGTAATAATTACTTACTTGGAAAAGAGGGAAAATCAAAATGGGTCCACTGTAATCAGATAAAATTGTATACAGTTAATGAATAACAAGTTTGTCTCGTCATATGTTTCCCCCCCAGAAACAAATTGCACCGGATGAATGGATGGGAGGGCCTCCACAAGGAGAGTTGGACTTAGCCCCTCCAGGATCTGACAGATATGCTTATATTTTAGATGCTGCTCTATTAGCCAGATTACACCCTGTTTTAGATATAATGAAGGGGAAATGTTTGAGATGGTATATTACGTGGGAAGTTAGTAATAGAAATTCATACAAGATAAAGTGAGTAAGGGATCCTCCAATTAATTGGGGAAAGGGAGAAGAAGAAAAAAGAGGGAAGTTGAACTTAAAGTGTTGGCCCTGGTTTGGTCATAGAGGATGGTATGGAGAACAATGAGCTTGTTGTGCCTTGGTTAGAAATATAAATGCCACTTTAGATTCTGGCTGGACTTTGTTTGTAATATCAATTTGAGCTATAAGTGCATACAAGGTAGTAGTTTTAGAGATTTACTTATGAAATATTTCTAATAAACGGCATAAGAGGCATGGTACACAGAAGGAGGGTATCATAGGGATTTAACCCTCCTTCTGTGTACCATGCCTCTTATGCCGTTTATTAGAAATATTTCATAAGTCAATCTCTAAAACTGCTACCTTGTATGCACTTATAGCTCAAATTGATATTAACTAATGTTATCTTTTGCTGTTATAATGTTTCTTTTTTCTTTTTAATATTACCTTTTGTAAAGTTATAATTGCACAGAATTATACTTTAAGGGGGGGGGGAATGAAGTCAACTGCCTGTAGCTAAAAATTGTATTTTAAAATAACTGTCCAGGATTGCCTATGATTTGGGGTCAGACTAGATAATCAACTGGAACTCTGACTGAGACTTTAGAAAATTATATATATATATATATATATATATATATATATATATATTCCAAAAAACAAATCTTGATTTTGCCATTTTATATAAGGGACACCATTTTACTACACCATTGTATTTAATGGGAACTAAGTATCCACACATTTTGACACCCATGGGGTTCCTGGAACCAAACCCCAGTGAATAACAAGGACCCACAGTATAGTCTGTATTTCTGAACTTCAAGCAGAATTTTGATAATGTTCTTACCAATGTATTTCCTTTTGTATGCCCAGAAGCTGGAAGATTTTTTGATAGATGTGGATCAGACAGGGCAGCAGTCTTGCTAGTTGATTTTTTGGGTTTGACTTCATAGTCACGTTTCTTCTCTGCTTTCAGCTTCAGGCTTTCCTTTCTCATACTATTAGGAGAGGCTGTTGTTTTTGAATCCTTCCTGTATTCTGTCGTGCTTGGTCTCTGGGAAGATGGCTCACCATGTCTTTTGCCTTTTTCTTTTAAAACCTCCTTAGATGAACTTCCACTACTTAACTTTTCCTTCTTGGTTTGTGCATTGGTCCCTGCTTGGTTAGAATGGTGTGACACCATCTCCCTCTTTCTCTCATACCTCCTCCTGCTTTTGGGTTTTTGATGGTATTTACATGGTGTCTTTGCTTCATCCTCAGACTCTGAATGTAAAAGAAGAAATGTCTGAGGGTTTACTGGAAAGGAAGGCTTGGCGAGGTAATTTGGCTTGGCAAGATAATTTCTTAGCGCAGTTTGGACACCAATATCATGTGCACTCAAAAAAGATGAAGAAGCAAATGGTTCAGATACTGTTTTCAAAGTTTCATCGGGTGATTTGTTTTTCAATCCTGCTTCAGGCGACCCTTTCTTTAAAACTGTCATCTCTGGATTATCAGAACTGGATGGCAATCTGTGAGTTTCTTTCTTAGAACTATGTTTTACCCTTTTAGGAAGAAGCATAGTCTGTGTTTCTTGGTTCCTTGTTTCTACTTCAAAAATACTGTTTACAGAAAGGTCTAACTTTTCTCTTCTTATACCATATTTTTCATCGGTCGCTGAAATTTTATGAAGACTTTCCTTTGAATGATCTTTTCTTCTGTCAGATGCAACTACATTATTAGCTTTCAATTTTTCTTCAGCATTTGTTAAAGATATATTACCACTTTTGTCCTTTATCTCCACACCTTCCTTTATTCCACTTTCAGAACTGCTTTGTATGGGAAGATCCTCAAAGTTTTTCTGTAAAACCGATGTTAAACCTTTTACTTCTGATTCTGAAAGTGTGTCTCTGTGGCGTTCTTTCAGAAGTTTGTTTAAGAGAGACTTTAGATTTTGTAGTTCTTCTTCTGAAAACCTATCATGCAGATTTTGGGTTAAGGGAGGTGTCGTTTGTCCTTCTTTGGGTAAATCTGCTTCTTTAACTCCTGTTGATGATGTTTCTTTGGCCACAACTGGAAACAGATTTTCAAGTATTTTCCTTAACTCTTCCTCTGTAATCAGTCCTATTTTTGAAAGTCTCTCTGAAATATGGTCTTGGATCTTTTTATTCAATGCAGACTTTAAGTTGGCGACTTCTCTTTTCGAAAGTGCTTCTAAGATATTTTGAACACTTTCACTTAACACAGGTGTTTCTTCAACAAGGTCTTCATCAGATGGCACCTGATTTTCTTGCACCTCTTCTGGTGTCATCATGTGCTTCCCTTTCCTGCTAAAGGACAACTTACTGCACACTGTTTTCAAATCTTTTGGTGATACTCCAATTTCTGCAAGTTTATCTTTAAGGTGATCCTGGAGTTTTTTGCTTAAAAATGATTTTAAGCTTGTTATTTCTGCTTTTAAAACCTTTTCTAGGAGAATGTCATAATTGGAAAGTCGTTTATTACTATCTGTTTCTGTGCTCAGTGGTACAGTTATTCTAATTATTTCTAATGACTGTTTGGAGGGTTCCTTTTTTAAATCTGTCTTTGAAGGTGCTCTTTCTACTAAACTATCTTGCATTTTGTCATCTTCATGTCTGCTTGCAGATAAGTCTGTCTCTTTAACAACCTGTTTACTTTCAGAAATGTCACCGGAACGACTGTCACTTAGTGGTTTTATTGTTAATATTTCATTCTGTGTAATTTTTTCCTTGGACAAACTTTTTTTCCTCTTCTGCAAATCTGTAGCATTAGGAAAATAAACTTTCTGGTCTTTCTCAGCCAGTTTCATATCTGGAATTATCCCCTGTTGAGACAGTTTCCCAACAAGACAGGTTTGCAAGTTTTGACTCACAACTTCTTTCAGCTTTTCTATGTCTGGCTCCAAAATCTTTTCTCCAGAACTAGATTTTCTCTCCTCAGGCAACTGCTTCCCCATGTCACAGTCTTCTCGTTCTCTGGATAGCTCTGCTTCTGAGAGCCTCTCTGCAACTAGGTTTTCAAGATTTTTGCTTAAAACTGATTCCAGTACTGAAACTTTTACAAGTTTATCAACAAGAAAGTCTTCAAGAGAGTCCTTAAGAGAAGTCTGGGCCTGTTTTATTTCTGCTTCTGATAGTTTATCTCTAAGGGATTTCTTAGAAATGCTAGATGTTATACCCCCTTCTTCAACTTCTGTAGCAATTTTCTGGCCTTCTTCTAAATCAATTTTTCTTTCTATGAGTCTTAAAATAGAAAGTTGTTCACCACTCCTAATTAATTTAGTGTCAAGACTGCTGTCTGCCTTTGTCAAAGGAACTCCATGAGGTGGATCTTGGTCTTCTTGTTCTTTCATTTCATCAGATGAGTATGTTTCTTCTAGTTCACTGAAAACATCTGTTTTACCTTTACTGGGTGCAGGTGGATGTACTTTACAGACACGTCTCAAGAATGGTTCAAACTTGCTCCCACTAAAAACTGCTTTTTGGAACTGTGATTTTAAAGAAAAGAAGACATAATTATGAAATTCCAAGTGGTGAGTGCTAAAGATATGTGAGCTACAGGGATCCTGTGGGCGCACCACAAAAGATAGCCCCAAAGGATTTTAGAAGGGATTTACAAATCATCTCATCTTCTCAGTCAAATTCTCAAGATGCAAAAATCTAAGGAAGAACTTAAACAACAAAAAAGTGCACAAATACTTAAAGTCAATATTAACACCCCCCCGTGTAAATATTTGTTAAGAGACAATGGGAGTTGTAGTCCAAGGACAAAGGTCCCCCATCTCTGACCAGATTGGAAACAGAAACTCACTTTCCTATAAACAAACAAACAAACAAACAAACAAACAAACAATTAAATGAAATAAGTTATGTATTAATGATGGTGCATGAAAAGAGACACCCCCAAATCCCTAGTGCTCACAAGTCAATATAAAAATTTGCCTGGTCTCTAAAGACTTCTGCAGGTGAAGCAAATTTGTTGGGAGCTTGTGGTATTTGTTGCAAGTGCTCAGAGATTTTTTTTTAAAAAAAATATCCAAACAACCTTTCTATTGCCCTCGACTATTTTCTGGCAATCTCTGTCTCCAGCTGCAACATTTCTTTTCTTTTTAATAATGAAGGCATTTCAGAACAAACATAGTTTCCTTCTCCCATTTTCCTTTTTTTCTGCTATAATGCATCAGTAAAACAGCATTATGTAAAATGGCACTTTTGCATTATTACGCTAAGAATTAAAATAAATAAAGAAGGAAAAAAATTGCCCTTCAATCCATAGCATCACATCAGGAAACCAGGCTCTAGTTTTTTTTAAAAAAAACATTTGAAAATAGAAAGAGCCCTAATGGAGATTCAAGGCATCACTACAGACAGATAATTGGATAAGTGGATGAAGAGGTGACAACAACCAGCAAACCCCGAAGAGCTGTATTGTAAGATTTCACATTTATTGTGAGATTTCACATATATTGTGAGAACTCACATAGACCAATCTGGAAGAGCCCAGAGGTGAGCAAACAAGTTCTAATGATTAAGGAGAAAGGCAAGAGAGTGGCAAGAATAGAGAACAAGTCATTTCCCAAAGGCTTGTACCTTTTAGTGAGGTAATAATTTTCACACAAAATATCCAAGATGTGGCTTTTTAATCAGGCACAGAAAATGGGACAAAGTCAGATCATACCAATTCCTTGCCCTCTTTTCTGTGTCAGGTCACAAACAACTGATCTCGACAAGAAATGTTGTATATTGCTGCCTCCATCATATACTGTCGATTTTAGCTATATTATGCAACTATAATAGTGTTTATCCAATTATTCTTTACCCCATTGTCTTTCCAAGGCCACCGCTGTTCTGATTTAACAACTGACTCTAGAAAGAATTGACCAGAATGAAAAATTAATACATCAAAGTGTAACTGAGTACCATGATATTTAATCTTTACTTTTCTTCATATACATAAATTTTATTTCATGTGTTCCCAGTGTTATCATACAATTTGCCACAGTTTCTACATTTCACGTGATATGTATTATATATTCTATAATATAATCATTTACTATCTGGGAATTAAATTCCAATATCTCCAATATATTTACATTTAATGCTATCCCCCTTCCCCCCAGAACAATCTAATTAATTATAATTATAATATTTGAAGTACTACATAGTGTTAGATCTGAAACCATCCATATATAATACATCTATATAATAATAGATCTAACACTATGTAGTACTTCAAATATTTAAAAAATATTTTAAAACAATAAATATATTAGTATTTTATTGTTTTAAAATATTTACAGTACATATGTTTACCTGCAAAGCAGAACAAATAATAGCTTCCATTTAATTCTTATTAGGCAGTGCTGTCTGAATAGCTGGAATTCATAAATATACTAACACTTCCATAAGTCAGGCACATTTCAGTCAATCTTGTCATAAGCTTTCCCAACCCTAAGAAGCATTTGACTCTAAAAATCTATGGTGACTTTCAGTTAAAGAATGTGGGCAATTTCCAGAGATTAGAGAGTTACAATGGTTTTTCACAGGATCCTGGAAGAGCAAACCTCCCATTACTGTTCCCCTATCCACACTATTTTTTTCAAGAAGAAAAAGGTATTGTTTTTTTAACCATTGTGGTATAATGGCTTGAGCATTGGACTATGACTCTGGGGACCAGGGTTCGATTCCTCACTCAGCTATGAAATCCATTGGGTTAGGCAAGTCACATGCTTCCTCAGGGGAAGACGAGAACAAACCTCCTTTGAACAAATCTTGCCAAGAAAACTCCATGATCTTAGGGTCACCATGAATTGGAAACAACTTGAAGGCACACAACAACAACAAAAACCTCTCCAATGGGGAATTATTGGCCATTTCATCCCATTCTTCACCTTCTTTCACCAGATTTAGGCCCAAAATTGGCCTTTTTTCAAAACCTGTCCCATTTTGAAAAAAGGCCCACATAAGCCTAAAGAAGGGGACTTGCTTAAAACAGGATGAAATGAAATAACATTTTTCAGCCAAATATAAATATTGACATTTTAAAAAACCATTAGATATTTTCCAGGAGGACTGAGGGTCCTCAGATCTTTTGAGGACCTCAAAAATTCATTACAGAAGGGAAGAAACAAACTAGTTTCGCAATAAATTTTGATTAGTAGCACCAGGAGTTGCTGGTCTGGAAGTATGGCCAAAACAAATACTGAGACAAGTGCATCCATCACCTGTTAACAAAATTCAGTCCACTAGAAGTAACTTCTTTCTGGCGCAGGGATGAATCTTAACAAGAGGCTCCTGAACATCTCAAATTAGATAAGCAGGGTAGCTCCACCATTACGCAGGATCAAACAGCCAAGCTCAGTCAAAAAACATCATGGTATATTTATTAAAAGACCAATCTGTGAGTTTGGTGTCATGTCACCATAGATGGGTGTGGGTGATGCGATTTTCTGATGCAGACACCAAAATCATACCTTGGACTCTTGAAAGCATTAAAATAAATGCCATCCATTATTATTAGGCTAGCAGCCATTCTTGCTATTTTCATTCTTGAATGACAGGGACTGAAGAGGGTGTCAGCCAGAGAATTTCACCACATTTTTTTTGCAATATTTAAAGCAAGGTCTATACATTTACTTTAATTCATGAACTATGAATAAATGTGCAATTTTTTCTTTAAAATGAACTCATTTGTGAGAGAATCTATACGTCTTCTCTTAAAAGTACACTATTGTTACAAAGATAACATTTCCCCTTAAGCTGCAATACTCAAGCGACAATACTCTTCCTCCAGAACCATGATTCATTGTTTTTATTGCTATTATAATTGCTGTATGGAATGTAATTGCATAAAGTGCTAAAGAAAGACCTCAATCTCCCCAAACCCTCAAGATGGAGCTTTCAGATCAAAACAAAACAAAAATTATACAACCTAAATTATGCCGGTCAATCAACTCACATATAAAATTGGTTTATTGTGAATTATCACTCCTACTTCTTCTAGTATTTGAAAGAATAAAAAAATTATAGCACAGAAAGCCTCAAGAAGCCTCAAGAAGTCATCACCAACAGGCTCCAGATGCATTAGACTACAATTCTCACCATCCCCATCCAGTATGACTTGTTGACTGGTGATAATGGAATTGTAATCCAACACATTGGGAAAATCCCAAATTGATATTGGTTGAACTATAATCATCTGACAAAAAAAATCTGGTTTCATTCATCCTATTTCTTCTCCCCAACTGCCAGAATATATGATAGGGATTAAAACTATGATGTCCATCTACCTGTGAAAAGTCTTTTCTTCTGATCTTTAATATCATGTTTCAATTTACTACTGAAAAGTAATGTTGTTTACCTGATAGCTTAGGAGTTATACATTCATCCGAGACATGCAGAGGAAAATCAGACTTGGGAAGTGATTCCTTTGACTTTTAAGAGACAATATATGAAGGGGGAGGAAAGATAGTTGTTTATTTTAACAAACATTTGAAAAAGTTAAAATGCCATAATAATAGACAAAATAATGAACTAAATGTAACACAATTATGTAAAACAATAGACACAAAAGCAGCAGCCCTGTTTTTATCATACTTGCAATTATTCTTTATGAAGGGTCAGTGTTAATAAGTGGCCCTCCACATTTGCTGAGATTAGGGGCACAGGACCCCGTGAATATGGAAAAATCACAAATAACAAAAACACTATTTTTTTACCTGAGAGAACACCTCTCTAGGAATTTCTAGGTCCTCCAGTGCAACTCTGTGGTCAACATCTGCCAGACATTGACCATAGAATTGCACTGGAGGAGCTGCAAATGCCTAGATGAGTGTTCTCTCTAGGAATCTCTAGGTCCTTCTGTGCAACTTTTGATTAATGTTGACTATAGAGTTGCACTGGAGGACCTAGAGATTCCTAGAGAGAACATATTAATCAAATCTATGAATAATCAAATCCACAAAAGTCAAAGCCAAATGTGGAGGGACAACTGTAAATCCAACTTAATTGTGCCTGTTTTCCCCAGAATTATATTTATCGAGTGCAAACAAATGTCCTGCAAATGAAAGTCCATAATGTTCCGGAAAAAACATCTGATAAAATGACTGTAGTCTACAAAAGGTATGCTGTTATAAAGCATGTTAGCCTTTAAGTTTGAGCAACTTTCTTTGTTCCTTTTGCCACAATGGACTAACCTGTCTATCCCCCCTGGAAACCAATACAGACTTGTAGTTTTTGAAAGTAATGTGATTATTTATATTGGTCCAGGGGCTTGCAAAACTAAAAGTGGGCATAAATCATTACTTCCAACCTGAAGTCGAAGGCTTTCACAGTTGGCATCCATGTTTTTTGTGTGCATTTTTCGGGCTATGTGGCCGTGTTCTAAAGATTTTATTCCTGACATTTCACCAGCATCTGTGCCTGGCATCTTCAGAGAATGCTGGCATGGAATTGAGTGGGAGATATATATATATACACACACACACCACCACCACTCACACACACACACACATATATATATATATGTGAGTGGTGTGTGTGTGTATATATATATATCTATGCCAGCATTCTCTAAAGATGCTAGCCACAGATGCTGGTGAAAGGTCAGGAATAAAATTTTCTAGAACATGGCCACATAGCCTGAAACCCCATAAAAAACATTACTTCTAACCCTTTTGCCAGTTAGGGGTAAATATGAGTATAAGAGGTAGAAATAGTTAAGGTGGTAATACATCTTTGGGCTAATGCAATTTCCTGCAGTCATCGTACAAATCAAATTTGTAAAAATTAATTCTGCACTATGTGCCCTTTACTGCCCCTGATGATAGCTAACATGAGGGATCTTTGCATACTGATATTCCTGACTAACATGGCTGTGTCTCTGAATTCTACTCCCATGACAGATCTTCATCTCTGACCATGAAAAACTGACTAAATGCTTACTGAATTCAAGCTTACAAAGTGAGCTTAAGCAATCACCATGAAAGCAAGGACAGCTAATACAATCATGGTAATATATAAACTAGTTTTTGTCCTGTGTCCATTCTATTTGTTTTAACGACCAGTTCCAAGTACATCACATTTACAGCAATTTATACACATTTTGATTATTCCTTTCCTTTTTTCAGTACTTTTGTGGGGGGAAGACAGATCTTGCCATGAAAGTATACGCCCTTTTTTCTCCTACAGAGCCACCAGGATACACTTAGTGCCCCTGCGCTAGCCCCGACATCAGACAGGCGCCCTCTCCTAGGCCACAAGGTAGGGGATGATGTGAAGAGGATGGCAGTGGGTGCCTCCTTGTTGCTGCTCTCTACTGGGAGGACAGAGCTGTCTGTTCCACATGACCTGGGAGTCATTCAGGGGTCTTTTTTTTTAGCGGGATGATGCGAATAAGCCAACCCACATATTCCAGGTTTGTTATTCACACTATTTTTTCATTAGAAACACATCTCTTTGCATCTCTCTGTGTTCTGTTGTTCAGACATGCATGCCAGCCTTGTGCCTCCCCTCCAAGGGTGCCAGTGACCCCTGGGAGATGCTGTCCCTGGCTGGGTTTCTCGAGGCAGAGGCACCAATGTCTCCCACTGCTCCCTGGAGCTGCTGACTACCAAGAGATAGTGGGGGCAGGGGGGAAACGAGAGCGGGAGAGTCCTCCTCTCCCTTCACTGGAGAGGAAAGATGCAGCCAGGCATGCAGGGTTAAATCCTGGGTCTATTTGGATTGTTATGCACACTGCTGACGCGAACCTTTTTTAAAACTCGGCAAAAAAACTCTGGTACCGATTATCCTGGGTTAAGTGGGTTTTTTGGCAGCCCCCCTCCCCATGAATCGAGTGCATTCCAGATGCATGTGAACAACAAAGATTCAACCCACATTCATCCCATATTATTTTCACTGTCTGAATAACTCCCTAGCTTGCACCTCCTGCCAAGCTGCTGCCTTTAGGTAACAGTAGGAAATGCTGTCGGACCACAAGAATTGTAGTAAAAGTAAACTGGTATTCTTACTTCTGTAGATGAAATAGAAGGGGTGGGGTGCCATCTTGTCCTTTGCTTCACACAGAAAAATGTCTTGGGCTCGTCCTATACCACTCTGTGCATTTTGGGATTTACCTAAGAGATCCTACCAATGTAAGATGCATCTACACCAGGGGTCGGCAACCTTTTTTGGAGTGGGGGAAGAAATGGTGCTGGAGATCGACACTTGCTTGGAAACCAAAATTGTGCCCCACATCACATACGCATGCACACGATGGTGGGGCACCATTTTGGCGGCCATGGGGGTCCCCCAGGAGAGCTCCCTTGACCGCGCCGGCCTCAGAGAGGCCCAGCATGGCTGTAGGGGCCTCCCAGGAGGGCTCCCTCAACCGCACCGGGCCTCGGAGAGGCCCAGTGCAGCCATGGGGGTCCTCCGAGGCTCCATTTTGTGTTCCAAAATGGCGCCCGGACTCTCGTGCAACCTTTCCCGTCACAGGGCAAGACGGAAAAGGTCATGTGAGACTTGGGGTGCCATTTTGGAACACAAAATGGAGCCCCAGAGGACCCCCGTGGCTGCGAAAGGCGGCGGCAGGACCGAGCAGGGGCCGGTTGGCAGGCCTCAGCGGGCCGGGTGCAACCCACGGGCCGTAGGTTCCGACCCCTAATCTACACTGTAGAAATAATGCAGTCTGACACCAAGCTGGCCATGGCTCCCTCCTACAGAATGCTGGGATTTGTAATTTTGTGAGACACCAGCACTTTTTGGCAAAGAAGGTTAAAGACATTGTAAAACTGCAGAACCCAGGATCCCAATGGATGGAGTTACAGCACTTAAAAGTGGTGTCAAACTGCGTTATTTCTATAGTGTAGAAATAACATCCATAGTGGCAAAGCATTATTCCACATGTAAAAGGTTATGCAAAGATGACTCGAGTAGGGACCTTATCACACAGAGGAAATCCTGTGCAGAAACATGATTTAAAAGGTGGGAAAACCCGCAAAAGCGGGTAGATTTTCACACACATCGCTGTTAAAAGTGTTCTTAACCTGAATGGAAAGTAGTCAAAAGCTGCTTCTTTTTACTTTAGGGATTTTCAAAAAGTAAAAAAGAAGTAGTTTTTGACTACTTTCCATTTGGGTTAAGCACACTTTAAAAGCAACTTCATCTGAAAATCTATTCGCTTTTGTGGTTTTTCTTCTATTTAAAATCCCGTTTCTGCACGGGATTTCCCCTGTGTGATAAAGTCCTAGGATGGTCTATACAACTGATAGGAAAACACTGTGGAGAGATATGCAATTGTTCTGAAATGCAGACAACCTAAAAGGAGCCTGAAATGGTTTAGTTCACCCTTGTACATCAAACTCCCAGAAATTATTAGTTTTTAAACAGCTACTTCTTGTTTCCTAATTTAAAAAACAGGGCAGTAGGGCATTTTGCAGGCTGGAAGGAAGCACTGCCTACCTCTTCTGCTTGTCATACAATGCTGAGCACTGCTGGCTTACATGCCAGCAGAGCAATGAATTCACTTTGAGTTTTAGTCCAAATTTAAAGAAACTCTCTTAGGAACCAAATCTTATCCCAAAATAGGCCTGGCACCTTCCATAGCTCCTTTGAAATTCATATTAATATCTACAGTTCACTCATCACCCTACTGCCATGGGAGCCACCAGTCACCATGGATGCTGAGGACACTGGATGAGATTTGCCTCTGGCAGGCCCAGCTGAGAAGCTCAGCAGGCTAGTGGCAACCATATAGCATATGTTTGTAGCATGTTTCTATGACAAGTGGGGACGAGACAAAGTGTTCCCCCAACATTCAGTTTAGCAATGCTGGGGCCTGCAGAGGAAGGAGCCAAAGATCAAGCACCATATCCTCCTCTGACAGCCCTTTATTCATTTGACTGAAATTCCTAGTTTCCTGGCAGTGGGTTAAAAATCAGTATCATTCTATAAATGTATCTGGTATGTTTTTCCTCTAAAGTACCTACTGAACTGTCAATAGCTTTTCCCAAAGAATCTTAGGGCTTGTGATGGGAATTTTCAATTAGCAGTCCCCAGCCACCTTCACAGAATTGCATCTATAAGTCTCCTTTGGTTATGGAAAGAGCATATTAAAGAGGTCAGTTAAAGGTCTGACACAGTGCAAGGGTATTACTTTAAAAAATTGGCCCATTCCTTCTTTTAACACATCTATGAATAGGACTGCTGCCACACTGCAGAATTAATACAGTTTGACACCACTTTAGGTGTTATGATACCATCCTATGAAGTCCTGAGATATGTATTTTTTGTGACACCAAAGCCTTCTGACAGAGAAGGATAAATATCTCACAAAATTACAAATCCCAGGATCCACAGCATGGAGCCATGGCAGTTAAAGCGGTGTCAAACTGCAGTGTAGATGCAGCCTTATATGCTACTTATTCAAAAGAGAAAGAATGGAAACGAGAAGTTACACTTACCATGAAGGGACATTCTGGGATGGTAGGAGAACTAATCCACTCCTGTCTTGGGTTTTACCCCACGCACCATCTGCAAGGCAAGAGTCAACATTCCTTTTCCCTCCCCAAGACTCCAACCGTCTTCTTCAGTTTCTTTAACTAGCTACATTATCCTGCAGTCCCTACAACACTACTTAATCATTTGTTCTAGCTATTCTTTGATATATTTTTTTCTTCCTCTTCTTGAACAAACAATTATTTCAAGCCAGGGAGGGTGTGGATTACAGTACTTTTCCTGCCATCCCAGAATGACCCTTCATGATAAGGACAGGTTGCATACCTGTAGCAGTATTTCTTCGAGTGGTCATCTGCAAATTCACATATATCTGTGCATGCGCAGCAACTTCGGAAACTTCTGGAATTGCTAGGCAGAACTTTAATTGCAACTTTTTGATGGTAGCTGCACCCATCTCTATAAAGCCCCTAGCATTCCTGCTCTTTCTCAGTTTCATAAGTTTGTCGCCAAAGCAGCATATGAAGAACACGCTAAGTGAGCAGGACATGACTGAGGGGAGGATGGGTGGGATTTGTGTAAACTCGTAGATGTTCCATTACAGGTATGCAACCTGTCCTTCGTGGTCTCTGCAAATCATACAAATGGGTTAGACTGACAAGTTTTGGTCAATGGAGGAGGGAGTGTCCCAACACCAATTGAAAGTTCAAACAAGTTGTGATTTATTAATAACCATAAACTTTAAACCTTAAAAGTGCACTTGTCAGTGTCATTTCTTTGGTTTAAATGCATATAAAACATGCAATTCAATGACCTTTAGTGCAAACCAGAAAGCAGTACTGCCCTCCCAAAGGCTGCGTCCCATCTAGCCCTTGTGTCCAGCCTGTAATGTTTAATGAAAGTTAATGGCTGGTACCAGAGAGCAGCCTTGCAGACATCCTCCAGAGGCATCCCAGTCAAAAAAAGCAGAGGATGCAGCTACCGCCCTCATTGAGTGTGCTTGCACCTGGGCCAGAGGATCTCTACCTGACAGTTTGTAGCTGAGGTGGATGGTACCAGTCACCCACTTGGAAAACCTCTGAGCAGTAACAGGTAGACCTTTATTGGCCTCTGAGTAGCAAACAAATAATCTCTCGGAGTGTCTCAAACCCAATGTTTTGCTCAAATAGAAGGCAAGCGCCCTTTGGACATCAAGAGAATGTATATGGCACTCGATGTTGGTGGTCGGGTTCAGGGCCAAGGTGGATAGCACAATGTCCTGGTTGATGTGGAAAGCCAACACCACCTTTGACAAGAAAGTGATGTTGGGACAGAGGACCACCTTGTTTTGTGGAAGCGGAAGTAGGGCTGGCCCACTTGCAAAGCACAAAGATCACCTGCGCAATGGGCAGAGGTGATGGCCACTAAGAAAGCTGTTTTCCAGATCAGCAATCTTAAGTCTGTGGTGGCCATAAGTTTGAAAGGCTTGGTAGAAAGACTTGAGAGCACTAAGTCAAGACTCCATGCGGGTGTCGGTATCAAGGATGGAAGGTGAAGGTTATTAAAACCCTTGAGGAAGCCCTTTACAAGAGGATATTTGAAAAAGGAAGGTCTGCCCTGGAACTGGTAGTGAGAGCAGACAGGCTGCTAACACTTGATAGATGTGAAGCAAAGTCTCGAGTCTGTGAGGGTCATTAGGAATTCCAGAACTGTAGGGACCAAAACATGGGATGGTGAGAGGTCCCTATTGTTGAGGAAATCTAGGAATTGTTCCACTTAAAAAGACAGAACCTCTGCGTTGAGGGTTTCTGAGCGGCCTAGATAACCATCCATACTGAGTCCAGAAGGCTTCTAGGGATGGATTCTCCATGCCACCAAGGGAAGTGTTTCAATGTCTGGGTGGTAGACTTGACTTCCGTGTAGAGATAGATAGTCGGAACGGAACTCGAGTTGGCGAAACGCTCCCTGTGATAGATGCAGCAGTGGAGCAAATCAAGGTTGTCTCAGCCACCATGGGGTGATGAGGATGGCATCGGACTGGTCTGTTCTCATCTTGGCCACCACCATCATGATGAGTGGAAGCGGGGGGGGGGACCAAGACCATCTTCCCTGACCATCTGAACAGGAAGGCATCTCCTCGGGAGCCGGGAGCCCAGATCCAAGAACAGAACTGAGTTCTGTGACTGTTGAGATGGGTGGTTGATTGATGGGTGGTTGATTGATGGTTTGCCCCAAGTGCGGAAGAGATCAGAGACCATCTCGGGATGGAGACGTCACTCATGACACAGGTTCGAAGACCTGCTGAGTTTTCTTCCCTGGGAATGTGGACAGCCTGCAGGAGAATCTTTCTCGGGATGCACCAGACCTAATGTAAAGGGTGATCTCAAGCAGAATCAGGGATCTTGTTCCCCCTTGTTTGTTGAGGTAGTACATGACTGTAGTATTGTCTGTCAATAGTAGTACTACCTTATTCAGGAGAAGGGTTTCGAAGGCATGGAGGGCTTTTTCCACTGCCAGCATCTCGAGTGCATTGATGTGGAGATGTTTTCCTGGTGGAGCCCACTTGTCCTTGGTTGTAAAGCCCAGAGTGTGGGCGCCCCAACCGTCCATAGACGTGTCCATCGTCAGGGTGATTCGAGACTGAGGAGGCAAGGGCATCCCGGTGCAAATGTTGTTGGGGTTGAGCCACCAGCGTAGGGACTGAGACACTGATCTTAGTACTGTGAGCCATTGTGAGGGCGGATCCTGCATGGAATTGAACACAGACAGGAACCAGGATTGAAGTGGTCTGAAGAGAACTCGTGACCAAGGGGTGACATACGTTGTTGAAGGCATATGTCCCAGCACTATCTGAATGTGTGAGCTTTGATGCACCTGTGGGATAGACAGTATCAGATTGTCTTTGAGAGTGCCTGAAACCTGTCAGCAGGGAGGTAGGCCATGGATCATTTGGAACTGAGGATGGTTCCGATGAATCTGACCTGTCTGGTGGAAGACAGGTTGGATTTCTCCTCGTTGACCATGGGGCCAAGTGACCTTAGCAAAGACAAGGTGAACTCAAGGTACTTTAGGAGATCCTCTCAGGATGGAGCAATGAAGAGTCAGTTGTCCAGGTAAGGGAAGACTGTGATCACGTATTGAAGGAGGTAGGCTACCACCGGGGCCATGCACTTGGTGAATACCCTTGGTGTCATGGAGAGTTAGAAGGGGAGCACCCTGTACTGGAACACATCGGGTCTCATGGTGAAAGCAAGGAACCTCCTGTGAGCCTCTCGAATCTCAAGGTGGAAATAAGCATCCTTAAGATTGAGCATCACAAACCAGTGGTTCTTCTGTAAAAGCGGCAAAATAGAGGCAAGAGTTACCATATGAAAGCGATGGTGAACTATAAACTCATTTAACTGCCGTAGGTCTAGTGTGGGCCATAGACCAGAGTCTCTCTTTGGAATAGTAAAATAACGGGAGAGAAAAAATAGCGGGTGTTGGAGAGATTCATGGGCTCAATTGCGCCCTTCTCTAGTAATGTGAACACTTTGTCAAGTAAGGTGTCTGAGGGGTGTGTGGAGATCAAGGCTCTGGTAGTAGCAAGCTCGCTGAACTCGAGGGCATAACCCTTGAAGACGATCTTGAGGACCCACGAGTCTGAGGTTATCTGAGACCAGGTATCTATAAAGGGTCTCAGTCTATCACCAAAGGGTTTGTGGACAAAGTGTGCAGCCCCATTTCACAGCCTCTTCTTGGAGTGGTCAGTGTCCTTCTTATGGCAGGCCTGATGATACTGGGGCTGAAGAGGTTGGTGATGGCCAGAAGAAGAAGACAATTGGGATGGGTGACACTGCCTGGGTTGGTCTTGAGATTGAAACTGCCTGTCCTGAGAGTAATAAGACCTTTGTTGATGAGTAGAGTACCAGGGGCGGTTACTCCCATACCAGCGGTCTGGGGCTGGATGGAGGAGGAGGACATACCGTGCTTCCAAGATGCGGTCTTCATGCAGTATTGAAAGTTGAGCATCTCTCCCCTCTCTTTGTTGAATAGGCCAAAGTCATCGAAGGGCATGTCCTCAATCGTGTTCTTCGCCTGAAGGGTCAGATCTGAAGATCTGAGCCACGTGTAATGCCTGAGAACCACAGAGCCCAAAATGACCTTGGCAGCACAATTGAGCGGAGGGCTGAGATGAACTGCTTGTCCCCTATGGAGTGAGCCTTGGCTTGGAGGTAACTCATCCAGGAGAGGCAACATTCTTTCCATGATGTGCTGTTGGTAAGCACTCATGCATGCTGAGTAATTAGCCACCTTCATATCCAGGACCGCTGAGGCATAAAACTTTTTAGCCAGCCCATTGATCTTCTTGCTCTCCTTGTCCACCGGCGAGGTCGGTATCTTCGGGGTGGACTGGAATTGAGCCCCTTCAACAATTGCAGAGTTGGATCTCGGGTGCTCAAAAAGCCAAGAAGAGGATGAGCATGCGATCCTGTACAAGTTCTCGATTTTGTGAAATGTAGACAGAATAGTGGCTGGAGTGGACCAGGAAAGTTGTGCGATCTTCTCTAAAGAAAGGAACCCCAAGGCAGGTGGAGTGGGGACTTTGCTGTGGATTCTCTTCTCATCGTCTGTCCTGACAACCTCAATCTCAAGCGCATTACTCATCTGGACGACCTGGTATGCAAAGGACCTGACATCATTGGTAGGGGAGGCCGGAAGATGGTCAACTAGGAGAAGTGGAGACTGCTGCCCTGGCTCGGAAGATTGAGAGTGTGAACGAGACGAGCGGGAGTGTTGGGACCAAGGAGAGTCTCGGGACTGTGGAGAGATGGATCGCGACCTCTGAGGTGAACCTTGAGGTGTTTGGGGCAGCGTCTCTGTTGGAGAGACTGCCTGAGGATCGGAAGTTTCAGTGGGTCTTGGGAAGCTGACCTGTGTACCTGGGCCTGTACCATGACCTTTGTTGTACAGCCATTTGACACCACAGGATCTCTGGATTGATGGGCATCAGGTAGTGTTGAGATCTTTGGTCATATACCAGGTTAGGAATAGCTTGGAGGAGAAGGTTTTCCTCTTCTTCCTGAGCTGTGTTGTCGGCCTCCATCCTGAGAGAGCCTCGATCCCAATGGGTAAGAGATTTGATGGCTCAGTCCTGAGCATGTTTGATTTGGACAAAGGCCGAGACCTGAGGGGTCAGGATGGGGACTTCCTCTCAGAGTTCACCTTCCAATTAGGAATCAATTACTAGCTGTGGTTCCTCCTCCACCACAGCCGGTATTTGAGAGACAGAAGGAATGAGCAAGCCCGAGGCTACAGACGCCAGAGGGGTTTTAGGTTTGGAGATGGATTTTTTGGTCTCTTTCAGCCTCAAACTGTCTCTCAAAAGGGAGTGGGCCTTCTTGGGGGCCAGTTCAGCATACCTACCCCACTCAATTGAATGCCTCCTCTTGGAAGTCATCTTGGCTCTACGTTCCTCTAGAGAGCAAACCCTCTTCGATCTAGCCTCTTTGAGGCCCTTTTCCTTCTTATCGGCCTCACTCTCAGATTTAGATGTCTTCTTATGAGATCCGGCCTTTTCTTTGTCGGCTACCTTCTCCTTCTCTGAAACTGAAGTACTTCCATGGGCCAGAGTCGAACCGGGTCTCAGGGCTTGCTCATAGAGAGAAGCCTTCAGTTTCTTGTCCATGTTTTTCAAGGCTTGGGCAGTCATGGATCTACACAGGGCACAAGTGTGAGAACTGTGTCCCTCACCCGAGCATAACAAGCAAAAGGAATGGGAGCCTGAGCCCGGAATCTTACCCCTGCACTTCCCACACTGATTGAAGGAATGGGAAGACATTTTCCAAAGCAGACTGAATTGAGTCCATAGAACAAAGTCAAAGTCAAACAATCCAAGGTCAGGCAATCAGTGAACAGTGGTGAAGCAATAATCCAAAGAGAGTTGTTCAAACAATCCGAGGTCAAATTCTTGTATCAGAAATGCCTAAGTAAAGAGCAACTCCAGAGGGGTGGGAGGGTTGGATGGGGAGTCTGAATGTTTTAACTTGTGTAT
>CM034701.1:194964033-194975375 GCA_020142125.1 Phrynosoma platyrhinos
AGAGGGGCGGGCTATAAATAAAATTTATTATTATTATTATTATTAACTCCAATGAAGCAAAGTTCCTTCGAAGCTGCTAGCACCACGGACAAAAGGAACTGAGAAAGAGTGGGAATGCTAGGGGCTTTATAGAGATGGGAAGAGCTACCTCCAAAAAGTTGCAATTAAAGTTCTGCCTAGCGATTCAAGAAGTTTCCAAAGTTGCTGCGCATGGGCAGATATAACCCGTTTGTGTGATTCACAGAGACCATGAAGAAGAAGTATAACTTATCATTCTCAGGATGGCAAGTGAAGTAATCCACTCTTGCCTTGAGATGTACCCACACCCTTCTATTTTGAGTGGGTTCCAATTCATATATGTCTACAACTGCTTGCAGCACTCTGCGGCCAAATGTTACTTGTGTTGATTTGAACTTATCTATTTTATAATGCCTAATGAATGTACTTGGTTCTTTCCAGCCAGCTGCATCACAGATATCTTGTAGTGAGGAAGATACTGAATATGCAATTGTAGTGGCCATTGCTCTTGTAGAATGTGGCTATACATTTTGTGGTTTTGGTTTCCCTTCTAAATCATAACACATCAATATACATGCCTTAATCCATCTTCCCAAAGTTGTTTTTGATGTGTTATGCCTAAAGTCAATAGATTAAAAGATATAAATAATGATTCGGTTCCTCTGATGGACTCTGTTCTTTTCTTACAGATTACCACGGCTCTTTTCAGATCCAATCTGTGCCACTGTTTTTCCTTTTGATGTTTAGGATCAGGACAAAACGTAGGAAAGTAAATATTTTTGTTATATGCTTGCTTTCTAATGCATTTCAGTAGAAAAGAGGAATCTAATGATAATACTAATCTGTCACCCTCAAATCTACATAAATTTGGTTGCACCAACAAGGCTGCTAACTCTGATATTCTTCTGGCTGATGTTATTGCCGCTAAGAAGCATACTTTAAATGATAAATGTTTTAAATATGACATTTGCAATGGCTCAAAAGGAGCTTTTGTTAATCTATTCAATACCACATTCAAGTTCCAAGAGGGAAATCTGTGGACAGTAGGGAATGTTATAGTTGCACCCCTTATGAACATTTGAATATACTCATTCATGGCTAAATTACCATCTTCAAATTTTAGTACCACTGATAATGCTGCAATCTGTCTTTTTTCTGTGTTTGGTCTTAGGCCCTTATTTATTCCATCTTGAAGAAATCTTAAGACATTTTTTATTTGTATATTTTGAAAATCAACTCTTTCCTTATTGCACCAGTCAATAAATACTTTCCATGTACGGTTGCATATTTGTTGAGTTGACCTTCTCCTAGAAGCCAATATTGTATCAATTTCCAATTTTAGCCTTTCAATTTCCACGCAGTCAGATTTAACCATGTTGGGTTCGAGTGCCACATTGGACTTTGCATTAGTAAATCTGATCATACTGTCGATTTACTGGTCGATTCATTAACAGCTTCTTCAATAATGGATACCATGGCCTTCTTGGCTAATCTGGTGCTATGAGCAGTATGTGAGCCATCTCCAATTGGATCTTGTTGAGTACTTTTTGATTTATTTTCACCAGAGGAAAGGCATACAATAGCCCTCTTAGCCAATGATTGTTTAATGCATCTATTCCCCCCACATTGCAATCCTTTTCTATGGAATAATATTTCTGAACTGTGATTCTTCCTTGAATAAATCTATAAATAAATCTACCTTGAAATGACTGAACATTTTCATCAACCTGTTGAATTCCTCTATATGTAGCATCCATTCCACAAGATGTACTTGATGTTGACTCAAATAATCCGCTTTTTTGTTCAGTGTCCCTTTCAAATACACCGCTTGTATTGATTTGGGATGCATCTCTAATCAATTCAGTATTTTCATTGCTTCTGACATTATCTTCCAAAGAATGCAACCCTCCCTGCTTGTTTATATATGAACAAACTGTGATACTGTCTGTAACTATTAATACATCCTTGTGTATTATTCCTCTTGAATTTCAACAGAGCTAATCTTACCACTTTTGTCTCCAAATAGTTTATATGTTGAAGTCTGTCCATTCCTTAGCAAGTTCCCTGTGCATTGAGGTGAGCACAATGAGCTCCTGAACCCTTGAAACTGGCATCTGTCATTACTTTCATCTGATTTGTTATTCTGAATGGTACACCTGTAGTTACATTGCAGTGAATTGTCCACCACTTTAAGTTTTGCTTTACGCTTGGTGGAATCATCAATAATCGATTAATTTTCATCCCTATTCATTTTTGATAGGGATGCAAAAACCTTTGAAGTGACCTTGTATGAAATCGTCCCCAAGGTACCAAATATATTGCTGATACTATGCCACAGCGAATGCCCTGCTTTTATCACTGCATTTATTGTTCTCGCTGAAAATCAACGAGCCACGTCAAATCTGCCTTTGCAGATTGCTTTTGAGAGCCACATCAAATCTGCCTTTTTGACTTTATCAGCAAAGATATTACTTTAATGATTTTGCTTTGTCTTTCTTGTGATAAACTCATACATTCTATTTTGGTATTTATCTCTGCATCTAAATGTGTTATTTGTCTTGCTGGATTTAGATTGCTTTTCTTGTAATTTAACAGGAATCTATACTTTTCTAGTACTTGAATTGTAATTATAGTGTCTTTTTGAATTTTTTCTTTTCTCTGCTATTATTAATATGTCGTCCAAATACAGAAATATTTGCACTTCTTTTGTCCTTAGATATGCAATTCGGGGAACTAAGATCTTTGTGAATATCCGAGGTGCTGAAGCCAGACCAAATTAAGTGCCCTGAATTGGTAATGCTTGTTTTTGTACGAAAATCTGAGATATTTTGTGCTGATTTTGTCCATTGGCATATGTAAATAAGCTTCTTTGAGGCCAATAGACACCATCAGAGTACTTTTCCTTTAATTTTCTTTTCTAGTCTGTAGAGTTTCCATCTTAAATTTGTAATATCACACAAATTTGTTTAAATATTTCAAGTTCAGTACTGGTCTGTAACCTGCATTGGATTTGGGTACCATGAAAAATGTTGAGCATACCCCTAGAAATCTTTGATGATGCGGTACCTCTTCTATTGCCTTAATATTTAAAAGATGGTTTATTTCCGTTTGAACTATCTGCAACTTTTCTTCATTTTTTGGCTCGGGTGAAGGAAGGTATCTGTATTTTTGTCTTTTTTGAATTATTATTAATGTTTGCAAGACCCACAAGTCCGTTGCTACTTCCGGCCAAAGATGTCCATAATAAAGTAACCTTCCTCCCACCACCATACTTTTCATGTCAATATTGTCTCCCGTGCTTTACGGAAGTATTTGCTCCTCATTGATTTTGCTTGTTTTGGAAATTTTGTCTTCCATATGGTTGTCAAAATCTGTTGCATTGTTGTCTTTGCAATGTAAAGTCAGTTTGCCAGACCAATTCTTTTTGCTCTCAAAAGGAATTGTATGCACCATAATTCTTGCATTGCTTTTTATTGGTGCATTTTCTTTGCCATTTAGGCATAACCTGCTTTTTATCTGTAGTCTCGACTAATACTTTTTCAAATGCCATGTCCCAGAATAATTGTGAACCTGTGAATGGAACATAAGCTAAGTTATTCCTAGACTTCTGGTCTACATCCCAGTGTTTAAGCTACAGTGAACGTCTTGCTATTGTCACAACATTTATTGTTCTCACTGAAAATGCACCAGAATCATGTCCTGCATCTGCTATATATTGAAGAACAGCGCTTATCCTTTGTAATGCTTTATGTAATGTATTAACATCTAATTCTTCAGCACACTTAATATCTTGAATCCAAGCCACAGCTGTTCTGGAGAACATAGAAGCACCTAATGATGCCCTCATTGCCACGGCTGCACTATCATGTGCTCGTCTTAAGGCAGAATCCGTCCTTTTGTCATCTAATTCTTTTAGTGTTGTATCACCTTCTTGTGGTGCTATGGCCCTCAAGATAAGAGCAGCAATAGATCCATCCACTAAAGGGTATCTTAAACATTTGTATAGTGTCTTTATCAAATGGATACAGCTTATGAGCAAGACTCACGAATTTTTGGGTGTTTATTGGTGATTTCCATTCCAATTCAATTAAATCTTTAAATATTTCTGGCATTGGTATAATTTCACCTTGTATAGTCTGTTTTTTAATTACTGATGCTAATTTGGAATCACCAACTTTAGTTTCTTTTACATGATCTTTGTATAATCCTAAAATTATTAAGACTCTCTTCAACAAATGTTTAAATTTATCTGTTTGAAACAATCTGTCAGTCACCACTACGCTTCCTGTTCTACATCTGAAGAATCATAACCATCAATATCATCTTGTTGTCCTTCATCCTCTGCCATATCATCTTCTGATTCATTTGAAGTGTCTTCAATGTGTCTAATCTTTTTTGTGGGTTTTTTTTTTTTTGGAATTTGGTCAACACTATCCTCAATAGTGTCTTCTACTTGCCTTTTCCTATTTTGAGTAGTATTATTTTTACTACGGTACCTGTTATGTTTGTATCTACTGATTTCCTGTTTATTGAAAGAATATGTTGAATTCTGCTATTGTCAGTATCCTGCCTAATACTATTTAATTCAGATGTCACAGTATTCTTTATAATATTTAATATTTCTGGCCCTAACTGACTTGAACTACAAGTTAATGATTGAGTTATGCCGGAATAACTTGGTTCTGCTGGAGATATGCTAACAGCAATTTGCTCTGGCTGGCTATATGTATTATCCATGGACTGCTAAGTTACACTCCATCTTGGCATTTCTTTAATTAAATTTATCAAAGAATAAATTATTTCTTTTTGCACTTTATTTTCAGCATTAACTGACTCAAGTAATTTCATGGGTGGTATAGCAGTAACCTCTGTCAAAGTGTTAGATTTTGAAGTCTTACAATTGTCAGAGATCAATTTGGTATGGTTTTTTTTTTCTTTTTAAGAATAGGTTCTGCATTCACTGCTGCTTGACTCTCCTCCTTTTCTCCTAAGTCTTCTTTGTTATCTGCAGCTGCTGTAATTAACCCCAGATGGAGGTTTAGGCTGTTTGCAGCTCTGGAATGCCTAACATCCAGCATAGGAGAAGCCCTTTTAAATTCCAACTCTTTACTTATATTACTCTCCTGGTAAGTATCTGCAATCTTTCGCTTTTTAGGGAAAAGAGCCAGGCGATTGCCCGGACTTATTTTCCCCACCACAGTCAGCTCTAATATCCTCAATTTCGCTTTCACTGGAGGATAAAAAGATTTGTTTTAAAGTTTCACTACCAAATACATGCTTGGATGCGTTCATCTGGGTAATGGAAACATCATCTCCAGAGATCCTTTAACAATGGTCATCTGAGAAGGCTGCATTATTTTTCTTGATTTTAAATTGATTTCGTCTGTTGCGCTGCTAGTGGCAGCTGGTTTCCTGATCCCTTAGCATTTTTAATCTTTTTAGTGTCCTTCCTCTCCATTTTAATGAACCTAATTAAGAGAAAACCTCACAGAAGAGGTTGCCTTTGACTGGACAGCAGGCAGGCAGTTAAAAAACTGAAGGAGAAAACGGTTGGGAGTCTTTAGGGGTTAAAAGGAATGTTGCCTCCTGCCTCGCGAATGGCGCATGGGGTAAAATGCAAGAAAAGAGTGGATTACTTTACCTGCCATCCCGAGAATGTCAAAAATTCAAATAACTTATCCATTAGAAAAGGAATAACCTTATTTCTGTTTAAAGCAGGGCGGGCAGGGGGACAGGTAGAGAGATAATATGTCACCTGTATTGGTTCTGGTATATATTCTATGGTGGATGTTTTTTTCACCATGCCAGGCAGTTCCTCTTGTACCATAGGGCCTGCAAAAGTAAAGGTTTCTGAATCTCCTGTTTCAGAAAATTCTGCTGGCACTTCACTGGAACTTGATAGTGAGGTTTCAGATTCATGGCAAATTTTTCCTCTTTGGACTTTATCTTCCACAACATCTCCATCTGAAGATCCTGAAGAATAGGTGGTGCTAGAAATCACAGCCACTGTTGGAATGAGCTGAGTATTTTCAGTGGATCTGGTCAGCAAATCTGTCATTCCTGGTTCACCTTTTGATTCCATTTCTTCACAGGATGACTCAAGTTCAGGAGGTTGAAAATACAAGTTAGATACATCATGTGGTTCACTTGCCCACTCCTGGAAAAGAATATTGAAACAACATCAACAACAGTAGTAGGCACTAAAATGTAACCTGGAATAAATCCAAATATACATTAAAAATATTTGGATCCAATTTTAATAAAATATATACTACTTGAAATATGTTAAGGAGCAACCCTGAACTAATCTGGTATTTTCAATTTCAAACTAGAAGCTGGAGGAATGTGTATTTCCTTTGATTAACACGTTTTTCTCTCACACTATAGTTTTTTTTAAAAAATCAGTATCTGCATCAGCAATTAGACTTACATATTAAGCTTGTGTTTACTTTCCAATAAACAATCGCAAAACAAAATATGTTAAATACAAAATATGCAGTTGGGACAATCACATAGTTTGACAAATAGAAATCTTTTGCCACTCAAGGGAACAACTCTTCTAAATAAATGCTAAACATATAAACTCATGTGACTTTTAGTAACCCTTCACTAACGAAAGGAATTTAGAATACTTCATGGATTTTCATTCCAAAATACACTGTCAGACCCTGGATGTGTATGAAAGTAGAAATATGAAGTCAGAAAACTTATTGCTTCTTTGTTCAGAATGCACAGCTGAATTACTTATTGGACATTCATTCAGTTTACAATTTTTAGACTAACTGCAAATTTCACAGTCAAAATACCTGGTCTTATTTTTGGACTTTTCTGTTTGTTATCCATCACTTACTTTTTTGCATCACATAGATTGATTAAAATTTCTGAATAACTGCAAAAATGCATACATCTATAGTATCTAACCTTTAAAAAATATTGCTCAACTTTGGATTTTGTTTTTAAACAACCAATAAAGTCTCTTTTCAGAACTTTTTTCCATTACAAGAATTGTGTTATCCCTGCAATCCCTGAAACATCTGGGAGTGACTGACACTAGCCTCTTTAGGTATAGTAGTATCACACTTTTTATTGTATAATACAATTTACCAAAGCTGTACATCCATACCAGAATTTCAGGTGGTTGCATTTCATCTGGTTGCATTTCATCTGGTTGCAATTCATCTGGTTGCATTTCATTTGGTTGCAATTCATCTGGCTGAATCTCATCTGGTTGAATCTTATCTCCTTGCACCTCATCTGATTGAATTTCAGCTGTTTTTTCTTCTTCCACAATTGGTTCCTCTATAGATATGGAAAAAATTGTCACAACATTTTTATAAACAGAAAAGCAACTGCCAAATTAAAAAACCATGCATAACATAGCATAGCTTTTAAGATGCTTTCCTGATTTCTGGATTTTTAAAATTCTCATTCCTATTTTTGTTTTTTGCAAACAAAGCACATCTGATAATGCTGTGCACTGCAGCTATGGACAATAATTCTTGCTGTGTAAAAATTTGAAGGGGATCCCTATTTTTTTTTAAAAAAACTAACCCCTTTTCAGCCTTAAACATTCCTTAGTCAAGGAGTGTCAGTAAGGTTGGTGTCACCTGGTGCAGGTGCCTGGAAAAGGCACTTGGGGACACCAGGGGTCTTTCTATGCAGTTTGGGGGTGGATTGTTTACAAAAAAAAGCAGCCTAACATCAACTCCCAAAAAATTTAAATTATTTTGAGGGGGCCTTGTGGATTTCAGGGGCTTTCTAGGTGGGGGGGGGGTCATGCAAGCTGCACTTTGCCCACTCTGGATATAGGGAGATCCGGCCTTTCAAATAGTCTGGAGCTAAGCCGTATTTATCCTTGAAGGACTAGAATGTTCTAAGTGGGTGTTGCATGCTATTTTTTTTTTTTTTTGGGTGGGGGCTGGATATTCTTGTGGTTTTTGCCTGAGCATAGACACATTACTGCCTGGGTGTGTATCTCTGTGCTTTGTGTGACAGGTGCTCCCTGAGTGTATTTTTTGGAATAGCAGGTCTCTGAGTAGCCCGTTTCGCAGGTATTTTGAGAATGTCAAATATATAGGTTGGTGTTTGGTTCTTAACCCAGCCTCTGCCTTGTATTCAGTTTCTTGGACAAGTTACTTGTATTGGAATCTTCAGTTTCCTTTTATAGTTTTCCTTTTGGGAAAGTACAATAACAACTTAAATCCACAGTGATAGCTTTATTGGGCCAACCAAAATAAACAGTCTATATGTTGCAAGCTTTCAAAGCTCCACTGGAGTCTTCATCAGGCAAAAGTGTTAAAAATTCTACAGGAGAAAGAAACAAAAAAAATGACGATGTTAGTCATAGCTCACCATTTGGTCAAGATGTTATGGCTGCTGTCATCTGATGGGGGGCTATTCATGCAGACAGATGCCTCCTCCTTCTGGCCGTGTGCGTACTGGAGTCAATAGCTTTTTGTCTTGCTAATGTCATTTAAAATTTATTTCCTGCGCTTTATCTCCCAATACCCACAGGTGAGGAGGAGGAGGGGCCACCTGCATGAATATCCCTCCATACCATCGAAACCGATGACAACCACAACATCTCAACAAGATGCAGGGCCATGACTAACACTGTCAATTTTTTTTCTCTCGCCTGTATTATTTTTAACACCTGTGCCTGATAAAGAAGCCAATGGAATTCTGAAAGCTTGCAACACGTATATTGTGCATTTTGGTTTCCTAATAAAGGTATTACTGTTTTGTGGCTTTTGGGTGTTATTGTACTTTGCTATCTGGACAACACAGCTACCCTTGGATATGCCTTTTGGAAAAGTTAAAGTTTCAATACAGTACATGACATAAAGCATGCAGATTGGCATTTGAGGCTCAAACTCAACGTCTACCCTTTATTTTCTAGGCAAATAACTTGGTTGTTTGGTGTGGGTTTTTTGTTTTTGTTTTGTTTTAAACTAACCAGGTTTCCACAGCAATCATTTTATGAGGATTGTTTTCAAGAAGAGTTTAGAAAATGTAGAAATGTGCCTATGTATCCAAAAAATTAGGGACTGCTGGCAATTTTCTTTCACTGGGCCATCTCTTTCAAGTGACTGCCATGATTTTAAGGGGCTAATCCGTTTTGTTACC
Organism: Phrynosoma platyrhinos; assembly: GCA_020142125.1. NCBI lineage: Eukaryota > Metazoa > Chordata > Lepidosauria > Squamata > Phrynosomatidae > Phrynosoma > Phrynosoma platyrhinos. The sequence goes on from CM034701.1 coordinate 194,973,178, forward strand.
CACCACATATGTAAACCTCTAACAAGTGGGAGGGCCAATGACATTAGCTGGATGTTATATGGCTCCCCTATACTTAAATCTCTACTCTTCCAGGCTTTTTTTCACTTTAACTCATACTTCTCATTTGCAAAGAAGGTAATATTGAACACTAGAATTGCACATGCAACTATATACTACATGGTAAAAATTAGGTAACTGACCCACTGAACTCTTAGTTCTTCCTTTAAGAAATGAATACAAAAAAAAAAATTATGAATGACCAATAAACCTATGGAAGGAGCAACTTTGTATCCAGGCATATGAATCTTCTCAACGAGTTCCCTGAAGCGAGACACCTGGTGGGGAGGAAAAAATGTTTAAATATTAAATACGTGCTCCCCAGTATACACAATTCTCCCTGCTGTGATAATCAATGCTGGAACTTTGTACCGATTTTTTAACTTTTATCCTCTCTCTGGGATTGCTACTTTATAGACTCGAACAATTACATACAATTTATTCTCTCATAGGTAAAGGTAAAATTCTCTACCTAATAGCTATTAAAATGTAATGGGAAATGGCAGTGAGCAGAACAACATTGCTTCATATATGTGTCAGCAGGAAAGCTTGTTAATTCCTAATTATACAGCGACTTAACTGGAGTGACTACACTGAGGACTTTATTACATGGGGCTATTAAACCATAGAAGTTTGATAACAGAGACTTTGGCAATATGTGTCCCTCTTGTTGCTGCCTTTTCTACCAATCATGGTTAGCCCCCCCTTGCCAATGATGGGAGAAACGCATCAATAAGCTCCTAATCGTGCTAGTATAGTGCTAGTCCACAAGTTCAGTAGGATTGCACAGCCAAGTGGTGTCAGTGTCTCCTTCTCTCTTCTGTCCCCTTCATTATTCAATCAATCATTTTATTACAGCCGTTCGGCCAGTATACTTCATTATTCTAGAACAGGGGTAGGCAACCTTTCCCCTTTAAGGGCCGAGGGACTTCAGCTCCCAGAAGCCTCAGCCATGTTGGCCAATAGTCCCATGTTGGCCAATAGCTCCTGGGATTCTGGGAGTTGAAGTCCCTCGGCCCTTAAAGGGGAAAGGTTGCCTACCCCTGTTCTAGAACAACCATTTTGTTGTTGTTGTTATTGTTGTTCTACTTTTTTATTTTCTTCTTCTTTTTATTTTTTTGTTAACCGCATTAGTTTTGTTGCCACCCTCTCCATTCTTAATCTTCTTCTGATTTCCTGGCTGCAGTCCCCATTTCTATCAATGTTTGATCCCAGGTATGGGAATTCTTTTACTATTTCTATTTCTTCATTGTCTAGGTTAAACTTGTGAAGGTCCTCGGTGGTCATTTATTTTTGTTTTCTTTATGTTCAACGTTAAGCCTGCCTTTGCACTTTCTTCTTTGATCTTCCTTAGTAGGTGTTCCAGGTCTGTGAGGTTTTCTGCTAGTATTATAGTGTCATCTGCACATCTTAGATTGTTGACATTTCTTCCTCCTATTTTCACTCCTTCTTCCATGTCCAAACCTGCTTTCCTTACAATATGTTTGTAGGGTGACAGGATGCAGCCTTGTCTGACCCCTTTGCCAATTGGGAACCATTCTGTTTCTCCATGTTCTGTTCTGACAGTAGACTCTTGTCCTGAGTACAGATTCCTCATTAAGATTGTCAGATGTGTTGGCACTCCCATGTCTTTAAGAGCATTTCATAGCCTTTCATGGTCTATGCAGTCAAAGGCTTTGCTATTGTCTATAAAGCACATGCTGATTTTCTTTTGGAATTCCCAGGTGTGCTCCATTAGCCATCGTATGTTTGCAACGTGGTCCCTGGTGCCTCCTCCTTTCCTGAACCCTGCTTGGACCTCTGGGATTTCTCTCTCTATGTATGGTTGGAGTCTATGTTGCAGTATTTTGAGCGTGATTTTGCTTGCGTGGGAGATCAGTGCTATGGTCCTATAGTGGCTGCAGTCTCTTGTGTCTCCATTTTTGTGAATGGGGATGTATATTAATCAATTCCAATCTGTTGGCCATTGTTTTGTTTTCCATATCTGTTGACATATGTTGGTTAGCACTAGAGTTGACTCTGTCAGTGTGGATTGCATCAGTTCAATTGGAATATCATCTGTTCTTGGTGGATTTGTTTTTCACAATTTCTCATATTGCAGTTTCCACCTCACTTTTTAGAATCTGGGGTTCATCTTCATA
>CM034701.1:194975475-194993871 GCA_020142125.1 Phrynosoma platyrhinos
CAAGCCATTGTACTATTGCATTCATAATTCTTAGTTTGTTCCTATCTTCCTTTTCTTCTTCTCTTTTCTTTATTGCTTGTAGTGTTTTTTCTGTCATCTATGTTTTTCTCTCTTTCTTTTTGTTTATTGAAATTGTCTGTTTGCATTCTTCTTTTATTATGTCCCTGGCTTCAGACCATAGTTCCTCTGATTCTCGGTCTATTATGCTTAGCAATGCGAATCTGTTTCTTATGTTGTCAGTAAATTCTGTTGAGATATTATTTAGATCATATTATGGTATAATCACTGGTTTTGTTTTCTTCTTGAGTCTTACTCTTATTTTTGAATGAATAATTCATGATCTGTGCCACACTTGGTGCCTGGTCTAGTCTTGGCCACCAGTATAGAGTTCCTCCATCTTTTGCTTCCAATTATATAGTCATGGTGATGTTCATGTATATAGCCTTCTTCCTGGTTGTATGAAGGATTTTTTTATTTTATTTATTTATTTTTTTTTTTTTTGCAATGAAATTGCATTAGTATAACTCCAGAAATGCATTTAAACCCCCTGTGATGAACTGGAGGCTCTCCATTCATCTGAGGACTTTGAAGGCTTAACTGCTGGTGGAAGGGAGGAAGATGCTAATGTGGGCTTACATCATATTCTAATGAAAGGTGATATCAAGCTAATGCAGATGGCAACTGACCAATCAGTGAGCAACACCGGGAACTTTGAACATTGTCCCAAGAGAGGCTTTAAAAGGCATCTGGAGACCATGTGATTTGAGTCTTCCCTTTGTTTGACCCAGTGGACTGAACCTCCTTTGTTTGTCTGCCCAGCTGTGGGAGTCACTGAAGGCCCAGGGGCAGGTCTAAGAGGATGATGGTCCGAGCTGAGGCCATGGAGGCAAACTCCCAGCTATCCAGATCCAACAAGGACTACAAAGCCCATCTGAACTTGTAAGTAGGTTTAGGACTATGTATTGCTAGACAGAGCTATTAGGCCTTTTTGGAGTTATTTTCTTGGCTTGACTGAAATGAGTATTTCTGCAACTGACTTTATGTGCCTACAAGGCAAGGAGGCCTTGTATGAAATGAGATCCCTTTTCCCTAGAACTCTGTAGTAGAATAAAGTCTTTCCTTTAAAAAGTACCTTGGCTTTGATCACCCTCCTTCCATGTGCTTGAGCTTGGTTGTTGCTTGCTTAAGTTAGCAAGGATAGGAAACTCTAAATCCCTTAGCAAAGTCCTGATGTGTTGCTAGGAGAGGGATCAGGAAATTGATCAGGCGGTGGCAATGTCTAGTTTCAGGACCTTTAGCTCAGTAGGAGTGGAAAGGGTGATCTAAGAGACCGGGGGAAATCAATGATCTGCCATGGGCTGAGAGCCACAACAGGGCTGTTGGTTGGCTGCTTGGGGCCCAGGGGATCATAACATGATGGTGTGGTGTTGAACTTGGGGAGGTGGTTTTACTGAGCAAGAAAAGTTTTGGTTTCTCTCTCTTTCTCTCTCTCTGACCTGCTTAGTGGCAGGAGGGGAGAGGAGTGAATGGGGGGGGGGAGTGTGTGCTTGGTTGGTGGAGTCTGTCCTCACTGTCTGCAGTGGCTTGGAGGACTAGAAAACCATTGCCTTGTGTGGATGTTTGGGTAAGAGAAGGGGGGTTATGGAATCACCTCACTCAGAAAAACCCTTATATGCCAACAGCTGTTTCCACTTCCTTTTGCAGTTTTTCTGCCCTCTGGAGAAAAGGACAGGTGTGTATGAAAAGGGGGGTTGTTCGCTTGTAGCTGCAAAGCTGGAGTTTTCTTCCTCGTCCTGTATCTGCTTTAGTAGAGGCTGTTAGTAGAGGAAGGGGGGGCTGCCCTTCGAGCCTAGCAGCTGTCTTTCTCTCTGTCCTCTGTGACTTGGCTTTTCAGTGTTTCGGGGATCTTCCGAAAATAAAAAGCAGTTTTTGCCTACTTTCCGTTCGGAGTAACCTCCTTTTAAATGCACAGGAGATTTTCACACGGGGAAAGCCGGCTAATTAATTGCTTCTGCTTTTGCGGTAGCACTTTCACTTTAAAGCTCCCCGTGTGATAACTTCCTAGGGCAGGAAGGTGGGGTTAAGGATAAGAATGGAAGAGAGCATGCAGGACCAGCAATAACCTGTTTGCTCTAATGAAGGGACATGTGGTATGGAGTGCTACCAATCTGTAAGTATGCACTTCCCCTTATTAACTTGATTGCGGCAAGAATGGGGGTTGAGTGATAAAGTCCTGAATATTTTGCCTAGCCAGCCAGCCAGCCAACAAGCTCTTAAACATTAAGCATTATTGAGAGGAAGAGGTAGGTTTTGGGCATTGATACAAAGGAGATTATCAGGCGAGGGAAAAAGCTGGGAGTAAAAGGCATACTCCCAGCACAATTGCACAATCGTGCTGAAGACTTTCAGACACATTGCGCTCATCCAGGACATATTCCATGAAGACCCAGGAATGCTCCTGTGACTAAACCATTCCCAGGACTTCCCTATGAATGGTTTGTTGCTGGAGCATTCCTGGATCTTCACGGGATAAGTCCTGAATGAGCACAACATTGTCTGAAAATCTTCAGCACGATCATGCCTGGAGTATGCCTTTTACTCCCGGCTTTTTCCCCATCTGATAATTTCCATAAATAAACACACTTCCATTCATGCTCTTTAAACACATCTGAAAATGTTAGAATATCTTGAAAAACTAATTCAGGTGTGAGTGTGGATAACATGTTACTTATTCATACGTAGGCTGCATTATGTGCCCATGCTCATATATCAGCATCTTAGAGGTGCTTAACATCCTTCCTCTAATGTTCAAAACAATTTATATCACACAGATAAATAAAACAGAACTACTGATAAAATTACTGATAGAATAATTTAAAACCTCACTGGAGAACCTGGGTAGTGAGTAATGCGCTGGAATGAGACTTGGGAAGGATAGACTTAACTCCCTACTAAGCCATTAAATTCAACCAGCCTGGACCTCACCTACTTTACAGGATAGTATTTACAGAGCCAGCATGATATAGTGGTTTGAATGTTAGACTACAACTCTGGAGACCAGACTTCAAATTCTGGTTCAGCCATGCAAATCCATTAGGTGACCTTGGGCAAGTCACACTCTCTTAGCCACCGATGATGGCAATGGCAAACCCCCTCTGAAGAAACTTGCCAAGAAAACCCCCATGATAGGGTCACCTTAGGGCTGCCATAAGTCAGAAATTACTTGAAGCACACAACAACAACATTTGGTAAGAGGATGAAGTGGGAAGAACAAAAGCCATGTAAGCTGCCTTGACCTCACTCAAGGAAAGGAAGAATACAAATGTGACTAATTAACTATATATCTATCTAACAAATAAACATGTTGAAAAACATTTACTATCCATAAAGGCCAGATTATAAATGTGTCCTTTGCTGTTATTCACTAAAACCCTGTGAATGTGGCCTTCAATTGCTCTTTAATGAAGGAATTAGGGCAATTATTAGCAAATATATTTTAAAAGTTTATTCTACAGTTAAAGTCTGAAACAGAAAAGAGCCTATTCTGGAACCCACTAATGATCTAATTTCCCTGCATGAAGGGACATGGTGCAGACACTTCCTTACACATCTTTAAAAAGTTATACAAGGTGAGACACTTCCTGAAAGAAATTGGTCACAATCTGCATCAAGGTTTCAATATCAAAACCACCATCTTTGCTACAATTTTAGTTCAAACAACACCTATCATACAAATACCATTTGTGCAGTTATGAGTCAGTTTGAGTATTTAGTTAAAAACTACCCGAAAAACCAGAATGAATGGAGGTAAATTCAGTTGTCTTCCACCAGTGAAATCTGTACTAAAAAAAGAGGGGGAGGAAAAAAAAGGAAACATGGCAGCACTTTTAAGATTAATTGATTTTTGTTTTAGCCTGAGCTTTTGTGAATATAAATCTACTTCCTCATATGTAGTACAGAGGAATAATACTCAGGTCAATAAAACACGTTTATACGGTTGTGGGAATGGGATGGAATAGGATCCAGAAAGATGCAAATCATGTCCCTTGCCTTAAATTTTCAAAGGACTGGGAGAGGCGTTACAGACTTTTCAGATTGTTATAGTGGTCAGTTAGTATTTCTGGACCCTATTACATTGTCCCACTCCCACAACTGTTTAAATATGCTTTATACCTGAGGCCTTAGTATCACTGTGTACTGCAACTGAAGGGACAACAAGATTACTCCTCTGTCCAGTTCTCCAATCCCTGCAGCTATATTTGGGGAATATAACTTTTTTAAAACTTGGGAGGAAGAACTACGAAATTGTCATTCACATGTTGTGTAGCTCTCAGTCATTATTTGTCTCCCTTTTAATAAAAAAATCACCTTTGGTGGCGAAGCTCTTGTTTTCGGTCCTTTTTTTAAGATCAGTTGGTCTAAATATTCAGCCTTCTCACGCCATGTTGGCAGACTCCGATATTCTTTTTTCATTCTCTCCAACCTAAAGAGCAAATCCATGCACATTTTACAAGTACTGAAATAGCTAGATATGCACATTTCCTTGTGATTAGGACAAAATTATATTCTGATCCAATTTATGATGGTTAAATGGGAATACCTGGAACTAACAGCCTTATTGCATGAGTCCCTTCTAGCGTTAAAATAGTATTTTTCTTAAAAGAGCTATGCCCTCCTCACTATTTCACCTGAGGCATTATAGTGCTATTAGTATATAATAGTGGTGTATAATGTGCTGTACAGCACTATAACAAATAGGGTTGCAAAAGGAGGAGAGGTGGGGGGGCAGTGAGCGAAGTTTTGTCTTCTCTGATAAAGTTGGTGAGGGAAGGGAGCAATCATTTAGCAATGGATTTTTCTATAAAGCAAAAACAAGTAGAAAGGTTTAGGAAACTGTTGCAGCCTCTCCTATTTTGTCCATCTTTTGCCATCTAACTTTTGCCATCCTGACAACACTCTGATGTTCCTTGACTGCATGTGTCCTGGTTATCATCTGTGAAATATTGGAGGATATGGGATTTCGTCTATAAAAGAAGGCACCTGAACTTTGCATTATGGTCCTTCTGTGGTGGAAGCAGTACTGCAGGAGAGAGCTTCCACTGGCATAACACACAAAGTCCTGTCCCTTCTCCTTCTCTCATGATCATTGGAGGTGGACTGGTGTTCCCCCACCCACAGCACACCCAATGACCAACCCTGACCACTCCAAATTGTCATACAGGTGCTATTGAACTTTTGGAAGAGAAAATATAGAGAAAGGAAAGGGGGGGGGGTCATTAATGGATTTTTGTGTTATTAAAAAGGAAAGTGTTTTAAATGAGAGAGAATGGGAGAACAATAACAACATCATAAGGTAATCCCCTTCTGGAGGCGCTATCATTTTATTATAATTCCACCTTATCTGCATGTGTGATAAGGCTCTAAGGCTACTAAGCTACTAGAATTGTTCAGTTTGTTAACTGGCCTGAAGACATTTGGGAGAGCAAACAAATTACACCAATTTGAGAGCTTTTAGAAGCCTATTTGTCATGTAGGGAAAGGCATTTGAGGAGTGGTCACAGCTTGAGAGGGAAGTGTTTCCTTCCTGAACACTGTAATTTGCCCTTTACAAAAAGTAAATAAATAATCCCATGCTGTACTTAAGTGTTTTGACAAACAAATTGGTGTCAGTGGAAGCTTTTAAAAACCCTAATTTGCAGCACAGGAAACATAGATTCTGGAGGTAGGTCACTACTGGATAAGGGAAGAATGAATTCATCCTGAATGCTAGGCAAATGGGGGTGGGGTGGGGTGTGAGGTGAAGAAAACATCATTCTAGAAAAAGGGTTTGAAAAGCACCCACTGGTGCCAGGTGCTGACAAACAACTCCTGACACAATCCCTGGAGTCAATGAGGACCTGAGGCTAAAAAAGGTTCCCCATACCTTTTGAGGCTCTATTTCCATTATCCGATATAGAATTCATTGATTTTGGGGGGAAAAATCCCATTCCCTCTGATTCCTTGCCTTTCTCGGGGTGGTTCTTTCAAAGCCTTCTGAAGAGTCCTGTAGTGCTCTGAAATTATTGTAGGAGGGTCCAGCTCAACATTCCCAATGGTAACATTTAGATCTGGAGATAAGAACGCAGGGTAGTCCATGCGTTGGGGTTTGATTACATTACTGCAAAGTGAGAAAAAAGTAGGGATTTCAAATGTTTGCCATTAGTAGCTATCATAAAGAAGAGTCCTTCCCCCACATGTAGCCCACTAAGGCCCAGTATAAGAAAAAAATATGTTCAGGCTAAAGATAACCAATCATGCCCCCAGAAATCTGCAGAATCACAAGTGACAATTTTAAGGCTATTTCATTCCCCCTGCCTGTTTTAGGCCAGCAATATACCCCCATGCAATTGGAAGTGATCTATTCCCAAAATTCCATGTTTTTTTTAATTGCTGTTGCTTTTCACAGAGTTAAAGTCTTATAATAGATAACAGCAAGGCAACCATTCAGTTCCATTCCTATCTGTTTCCTATATTTTGCACTTCCTTCTAGTTCTTGGCATGGCCCAAGGGATGTTCTCTTCCATGTTTCACACATGCAGTCAGAGGAACAGGCAGGGATAGAGATAACATACCAGTAGATATCAATTGTCTCATTTGGAAACTAATTTCATATGCAGATCAGAAGGTCTGATGAATGACAAGTCTGGTGCTATTTTAAACTATTTTCAAATACTTATAAAATACTATGGCTGGCATCCTGTTCAGTAGTTACAAGATAATAAGCTGGACTTATGATATTGTAATTGGTGGGGATTCATGTTTATGGTAATTTAGAACCCAAAATTTTCAGCATGGTAGAGCCCCTTAGATTGCAGATCAGGGCACAGCACACTCTCAGTTGTGGGGTGCCTTGACACATGGAGTGACAGCAGGACTGCAAGGGGGTCTTCCTAGCTGCCTGTTTTTGGCACATCTGCAACTGAGGCTGCACATGCACTGCTGAATCAATGCAGTTTGACATCGCCTTAATGACAATAGCTCCATGCTATAGAATCCAAGGATATGTAGTTTGTTGTGGCACCAGAGCTCTCTGACAGAGAAGGTTAAATGGAGCCATAGCAGTTGAAGCAGTATCAAACTGCATTATTTCTGCAGTATATTTCAGTTCCTAATGCCATGATTTGCAGCATATTGGAAACCCTTTCTTTGGGGCATTGGCAGGTTGAAAAGGCAAGGTTTTGGGGGGCACAGCATCATCAGACTTAGGGCCTTTGCAGACTGCTAGAAATAGTGCAAATTGAGTCCACTTTAAGGGTTAGGGTTAGTGCTAGGGAGTCATGGGAATTGTTTTTTTCTGAGACATTAAGCCTTCTCTGTCAGAGAGCTCTGGAGCCACAATAAAATACAGTTCCCATGATTCCCTATCCCTAACCCTAACCCTTAAAGTGGACTCAATTTGCATTATTTCTAGCAATCAGCAAAGGCCCTTAATTACAATACTGCATCCAAAGAAATGGGGTTGATACCGCATTTGAAGAAGTGGGTTTATATCCACTTAGGTGCTGCCACATTGTTCTTCTTCTTTTCTCCCTCTTCCTTTTTTTTCTTTTTAATTATGACAATGAAGCCCTGTCATTGTAGTTGTATCTGACAGGGCAGGATCTTCTTGATCATTATGCCTGATATATATGTATGATATTATAAGCTAGGATTCCATTTAATTCATTTGAATTTAACCTAATGTTTCATGTCAAGAGTAGTTACTTGGTATGATCTTTTCTGTCTTCTGGTGGTGGAACGCGCAGAAACATGGAATAAGCCACAGCCTGGGCAGGATCTGTACCTGGCAGTTTCAGCTACAGAAGAAAACCATACATTAAAACAAGTAACAGTGTAATTTTGAATTGCTTATAATGTACAAAACCATGCCTCCCTTTGGACTCACTTTCCTAGAGTACACATGAGAGGGGAAATAAGAGTTGAGAAGATAATGTTTCCACAGCTTCTCTTCAAAGACTTCCTGAAATGCTGCTTCTGCTCATTGTATGGGAGCTGTTCTGGAATTGTAGACAATTTTCACTGGCTATTTGGCTATATCTGTGCTACATTATGGATTGACAGAATGAATGGCAAATTGAGAAGAGCAGAATTATACTTTAACACAGATTCAGCATAAGGTGAAGGCCCTCTCTCAAGCCTTAATCCATTACTCATATAGCTAGTTCATCTTGCTTTTGCAAGTTTATAATCAGTTGGGAGTGGGTTATTACAGATTTTTAAAATATCTGGCTGTTCAAATACATTAAATAATATAATGCACAACAAGGAGGATGAATTACATTTAGGTGTAAAAAGTGAGAAGTATGCAAGGAGAGCTAGTGTGGTGCAGGAGTTTGAGTGTTGGATTAGGACTCTGGAGACTAGGGTTTGATTACCTGCTCAGACATGAAACCCAATGGCTGACCTTGGGCAAGTCACATGCTCTCAGCTTCAAGAGAAGGCAATCAAAAACCTCCTCTGAACAAAAAAACCAAAACAAACCTATGATAGGTTCTCCTTAGGATCACCTAAGGAGAACGTAAGGATCAGAAGAAACTTGAAGGCACACAACAACAACAACAACAACAACAACAACAACAACGTATACAAGATGTCATAGATATAAACTGGCCCGATAAATTACAGTTTGAAATAATATTTCTACTAGAAGTGGAAAAACTTGCTGTAGTCCACTGTTCACACATAGAATGATAGTGGGAGCAAACCCTCTTTTTCACTTCACGGATTTGCACTGAAGAGCTTTGATTGTGACTCAGTGAAGTCACTAAACCCTATGATTTTGGTTGTCATTTTCCACCATTCTATTTTAGGTATAATTTAATATAAGCTTATAGTGACAGAATGTCACTAAATACATTCAGAGACATAGATGTGTTAGTCTGGAATATCAGTATGCAATTTTGAGACTATGTGAAAGAAACTGTAGCATAAGCTTTTGTAAACTTGGTCTAGTTCCTCAGCTGCATGGTGTGAACTGGTGCCTCCATGCATCTGAGAAAGCAGATCAAGTCTATGAAAGCTTATGCTACAATGTCTTTCACATGGTTAGTCTCAAATGTGCAACAAGATCCTTTTGCATATTAAAATGTATATCAGGAGAAGAGACTGTTTGTCTGAAGGATAGAATCAGCTCTAGGCAAATATGTCAGGAGTCATATGGCAGCTGTGGATATGGACACAGCCCAAAGTGGGTGAGCCCATACCCAAAGTTGCCATGTGGCCCCGATATGCTTGTTCCCAGACATGCACACACTGCTTATTGTCTCTGACGCACAAGCACACACACACATATTCTTCTGTCCTTAATCCCTCTAGGCAGAGAGTTCTGAGCAGCAGAGAAAGAGACTGTGTCTGTTCCTCAGTCCCCAAGATCTGCTGTGTGCTGGCTCCCGAAAACAATTTTTAAAACATAATCTCTCACTGACTTGATTGAATGAAAAACGATCTTCTCCTAGTTTAGAAAGCCTAGAGAGTCATCTGGAGCTGGTTCATATGCAGTACTCTTCAGTATAGACTGTTTGTTTGCTTGTTCATTCTCTTTGCTTATAAGAATGCTATTTTCTGAGTTGGTTTGTAGACTAGGAAGTGATTTGCAGTTCATGGGGTGGACCTTTGACTCCCTTTCAGCCTCATGATTCAAATAAAAATATCTAGTGCAATAAGGGGGAAAAAAAGTAACCTGATGTGAATACCCATAGCCAAGACATCCATAGCAGAACATAAATTCCACCTCAGCTGTGCAGAAAATCTAAAAAATAAAAATAAACATTATATTTTTAGTTAAACAACGTACAGAACAAATTAAATTTTAAATGCTGTTATAATAGCAAGTAACTCCAGGTACACATTTTTTCTACTCTTTTCCTGAGTCCATATGTATAATAAATACCGAGCTTTGAAATGTCATGGCCTTGCCCATAAAGATAAGAAAAGTAAAACCCAGGAGAACTGCCTAGGAATACTTATACTAATTGATTCTTGCACCCTATAGCTTGATTCACAACAAAACCTTGAGCAACAAAAGAAAATTTACCAATCCATTTTAAACTCTTTTGCAAGCACCAGCAGAAAATCTTTTCAACAGCAATGCTACAATATATCAGTGTTTGTATGGTACAATATGAGAAATCTGTTCACTAAGGAAGATGCAATCATTTTATATAGCATTGATTCTAAAGGGTTGCAAATGGATTTTGAAAATTGCTGTGCATTGTCTATGCAATAAAGCTTCTCTGGATATGAGCTTCTTTTTGTCATTAAAAGCTTTTCCGAGGTCTGGGTACCACTCTGTGCTGCATCTGAGGAAGTGGGTTTATATCCACAAAAGTTCATCTAAAATAAAAACCAGTTGTTCTTAAAGGTGCTGCTACATTCTTTTCCTCCCTCCTCCCCTCACTTCTTTTTATTCCTTCTATGAGAAGAAAATGTTTTACATTTGCAGAAGAGCACTTCTGGATAGTCTACACGGAGAATTGAGTATTGTGTCAACGATACACATAAATAATCCAGATGCTGGGCAAGTCTTGGTCTCAGGGGAAGGTAATGGCAAACATCCTCTGAACAAATCTTGCCAAGAAACCCCATAATAGGTTTGTCTTAGGGTCACCATAAGTCGGAATCTGCTTGAAGACACACCACCACCACTACCACAATACTAACATGTTATAAGAAAATTTGGGATATTAAAGAAGACCATATGAAATACTCAAGAATGCAACAAGTATTTCACAGCAATGAAAATTTTATCTTCTGTCTCTGTCTGCAAGGACAGATTCCAGATTAGTGGAAAATGGGTTCACCTAAGACTCCACATGTTCCCTAGACATTCCCCACTGGTCCCTAGCACTAAGGGAAAGTGCCAGTGGTGTCAGAAGGTGGTGCTTTTAAACAGTGGCATCACTAGAAAGGTGTCACCCATAGGATTGCCAGTGGACTCCCTTGCTTTCCTTCCTTCCTTCCTCAGCCACTGAGACACTCTAGCTGGGCAAGTGAGGCAGTGGAAGGGGACAGAAAGGGCATGTTTTCCCCTCCTGTTGCTCCATCGCTGGGCTTCCTCCCCAGGGAGAAAGCCCAGTGACAGAGCAACCGGAAAGGGCACATGTTGCTCTGGCCAGGATTCCCCTGGGAGAAAGCCTGGAGGCAGAGCAGCCAAAAAGGGCTGCAGCCACTCACTCACAAACCACAAGGTTGTGAGTTCAATCCCAGCCAGGGGCTCAGGGTCGACTCAGCCTTGCATCCTTCCAAGGTTGTTAAAATGAGTACCCAGCTTGTTGGGGGCATTTGGCTTACGCATTGTAAACCACTTAGGGAGTGCTTAAATGCACTGATAAGCAGTATAGAAATGCATTTGCTATTGCTTGCTGCTATTGCACATGCCTCTGGGGTGTCACCCAATGTGATCTGAAACACACACACACTCCACATGACACCACTACTTTTAAAGCATCTCTCTCCTCCCTTTTAGAAGCTGCTAGCAGCAGAAACAGTTGTACGATTATCCCTTTGCTGGCTCTCACAACTGGGCTGAGAAGGGAAGGGGAGCAAAGCCTACTAGTTTTCCACTAGAAACATGTGAAGTGAATTGATTCTCAGCAATTCTTACCTTTTCAATTACCATACCAGGGTAAACACAAAGTTCAGTGACGCCTACCTATGGTCCAAAACACACTGCAGACATAATCAGTTTGAGACCGCTTTAACTGCCCAGGCTCAGTGCTAGGAAATCCTGGGAATTGTAGTTTATTGTGGCACCAGAGCTCTCTGGCAGAGAAGGCTCAATGTCTCACATAACTACAGTTCCCAGAATTCCCTAGCATTGAACCAGGGCAGTTAAAGTGGTCTCAAGCCGCATTATTTCTGCAGTGTGTTTTGGACTTTTGTTGACTATTCCTTTGTGGTAGATAACCCCAAACCCTCTATCTGTCCTGATTTGGCAGGGACAGTCCCAATTCATCTCTGCCCTCTAACTTTTTCAGCTGCTTTTAAAACTTTCTCTCTCCTGTCCCACTTTCTCCCTTTGTCCTTAGCTCATTTCAATTGTGATTTCAAAGTGCAAAAGTAGTTTGCACTTAGGGCCTTTGCAGACTGCCAGAAATAATGCAGATTGAGGTCACTTTAACTGTCCTGGCTCAGTGTTAGGAAATCCTGGGAATTGTATTTTTTTCTGGGACAGTGAGCCTTCTCTGTCAGAGAGCTCTGGTGCCACAATAAACTACAGTTCCCATGATTCCTTAGCACTGAGCCAGGGCAGTTAAAGTGGCCTCAAGCTGCATTATTTCTGCCAGTCTGTAAAGGTAATTAGTTAACTCGGGCAGGAGAGACGAGTCTTGCCCTTTCCAATAGAATCAGGCAAAACTGCTGCAGCTTTTCTTAGCTTATCTATTCTTCCTTATTAATGATGTTTGCCATTTTTGTCACACTCTTATTTTGTTTGTCCACACACGTCCTGGTTTTCATCTATGAAATGTTGGAAAGCATGTAATTTTTTTCTGACTGTCAAGAGCTACGTCATAAGGTTCTGTAATTTCACATACGCTACACAATTATTTCAATTATTTCACATACGCTACACAAGCAGCAACATTCACTTGAATGACATTGAAAACAATAAAGTGTAGATAACATCTGCTTTTTGGTGTGCACTTCATTTATGCTTCCCATTTGCAATTCAGAGAAAGGGATACATGTGGAGATGACCATTCTAGATGTGTCTTAGGTCAAAAATTCTATACCCAGAATAAATTAACAAAACTAACAGTTTCATGTGCATTTATTTATGTATTTATTTTATTGTTATTATTTATATTTTAGACTTGGTATTTCAATTATTTATTTATCATTTACTCAATTATTTATTTGTTGATCAAGATATCAGCAAGACAGAGACAGCCCAGGATGCCTGTGAAAGACAAGTAGATATTTATGAGAAAAGATTAGAATATGTGTGAAGGGACTTTCTGAATGGTGGCACTTTCTGCTAATATTTGGATCTTAAAGAGAAAAACAGCAGATATGAAAATCATGTCTTCTCTATTGTTGATTGCAGTCAAGGCAAAGGCCTAATAGAGGTGCCATCCTTGATGGAAACTTTGCAGAGAAACCTTTTCCTCTGTGTTCTGCTAATATGAGCATAGAATTTAGCCCTAGCCTTACTTTTAATACATGATGAACAGTTGCAAACGGTTTCTGCTTCTGTCTTGTCTACATTATCAAGAACATTTTGGGAATGTTATTTCAGAGACACTGACATGCACAATTTGGTTTACCTTGTCTAAATATTTGACAAAGATTTATACAAAATGTGCCTTTTGTAAAAGAAGTTTCTTTCTCTGCACTTGGCATTCTTGTGTTGTAGAGTCTTGTGAGAAGAAAACCAGAATGCATCCCTAAAAACAAACAAGTTTGCTTCATCTCAGTTCAGCATATCTTGTTTCTTGGTGAAGGAGGAAAGAGGCTTGGACTTTCTTGAAATAAATTTTCTTTTTCAGTCTGAGAAGCACCTCTGAACCTAGATCAACTGGAAAATAATTTCTGTATGTAAAGAGCTTTTTCTGACTAAGGGTAAGATCCTTGCTAATGCAAAGATAACTGAAAACCAGAGATATGCAATCTTGCACAAGAATGTAAACAACATGTGCAGGATAGTACATGACAGCACCAACCATTGCATGGTTTCTATCAAAAGGTCACAAGATTTGTGCTAGCACAAGGCAATGCACAATGTCTTACACACATGTTCACAAAACTGTGCTAGAATGTGTTCTGCGAGCATATCTTTGCATCCAGCTAGCATATCTTTGCATCCTGTGACTGAAGCTGACATCTACAGTATTGTAATAAAATTGCATGCTTGGTTTTGTTTTAACTTAGCTATTAAATCTTTTTATTGTGTATTTGCTATTTGTTATAATGTGTATTCACATTTGCAAATCCCATGATAGATATTTTTCATTCTCACTTATAAAAGTTGAGATCCTCAGGAATCTTGACAAATGATACTGCATCTTATACAAAAATCTGCAAGTGCAGAACAGGAAAATCTATGGTAATGTTATACACTGGCGGTGGTCAAATTTTGATTGAAATGTGCCTTCCCTACAATTTATGATTAAACACATTTCAATGTTTGTTATTTTCATAGTTTTATACAAGAATAAAATGTTTCAAAGCTGAAAGATAAATATTTTAGTACTACAGCTTTTTCTGATTTTATAAAACATATTTTATGTCCAATTGCTAGTTCCATCTAAAGATATAAGATTTCTGAAGATTTTGAAGCTGGGGGGATCACGGATATTTCCCGTTTTTTTTTCCAAGGAAAAACCAGAAATTTTCAATTTTGTTTTTAAAAAAGTAATTAGCACCCTTTAGAGGTGCTGATTTAAGAATCTAGAGATTAAGTGATTAGGCGATACACTTATTTATTGGTTTAGGAATAGCTACAACCTGAGATGTTTTCCATTTAAGAGATGGAGTATTACTTTCCAACATTTAACTATAAAGACTAATAAGGTGTGATGATAGCTTATGAAATAGAAATGCACAAAATTCTCCTAAAAAACCATCAGGTCTAGGGGATTTGCCTGATTCAGTTTCTTTATTGCCGACTACAGTTCACTGGAAGAAACGGGTTTATTAAGGAGCATCCTATGGGAATCGTATTTTTCAATGTCAAAGATTTGATACAGTTTTTAACAGCAAGAAATGGTGGGGTGTCTGTTAGTGTCTGAGGCGTGGGCAGCCTTGGATTCCAAGACAGGCTGCCAGGGCCAGGGCAGTGGATGGCAACTTTAGAGAGTCTATGGGTCAAAGGCAGAAGGTAAATCAGGAAACAGCCCAGGTATAAGCACATCAAGGCTGAGTTCCAAGAATCCAAGGAGCCAAAGGCAAGAGACTGGCCAGATCTAAACTCCAAGAGGCTAGAAGCAAGAGTCAGGGGGCAAACCAGGTCTGAACACAGCAAGGTAGAGTTCCAGGACTCCAAGGGGCCAGAGGCAGGAAGCAGATCAGGTTTAAACACAGCAAAGCTATCAAGGCAAAATACAAACAGAGCAGCTATAGGCAGCATAGAAGACTTGGGGGGGGGGGGTTGCAGACTGCCAGAAATAGTGCAAATTGAGTCTGCTTTTAGGGTTAGGGTTAGGGAATCATGGGAACTGTATTTTATTGTGGCACCAGAGCTCTCTGACAGAGAAGGCTCAATGTCTCAGAAGAAAAAAAAACAATTCCCATGATTCCCTAGCACTAACCCTAACCCTAAAAGTGGACTCAATTTGCACTATTTGTGACAGTCTGCAACCCCCCCTATGTTGCTGTGGCAAGGGTTCAGAGGAATGTACCTCCAGCTGCTCCAGCTGTCATGCATAAGTAGAACTGGCTGTGCCTATTGGCTAGCCCTGATCCTTCCAGGACTCTGGCAGATCAGGTCTGGTCCTGCAAAGACTTTGGCAACAGGACTCCAGCAGCCAGAATTACCATCCTGCAACGACTTACACAGGTGGACCCTTACAGTGTCTAATTCATATAACTGGGAGTAAATATCCTTAAAAATCTTAATAATTTCATAAGGGGAAGTATTTTTATAGTACCATTTATTGATTTGATCAACAAACTTTCTTTTCAGCTTTCTCTCTACCCAGTACCACTAGGGGTTTTGAGTTTTTATTAAATTCACAGACATGAACTTTAATGTATTGGAGAGAAGTATGAATTTGCTTTAGATCTAATTCAGCCAATTCAGTCTTTTTCTTTTTTAATTAAACCAACAAGAGTACTGGGACCATTTGTGGGTTTATGGCTGTGGGTTAAGGCAGGTATATCAAGCAATAAGGACATCTTAATGTCATTCTTATTTTTCTTGCACCTAGCCCCTTCTTGAAAAATGTGTTCTCTAAGGACAGATTTTAGCATGTTGCAAAGCAAAGCCTTACTAACATCAGGAGATTCATTATTTAAGTACAAGTTAATTATTTCCTTTTGGATTTTTGCTCTAAAATATCCACTAAGTAGAAGAATGGGGTTATAGTGCCAAATTTTAGTTTTGGTAATGGATGGTCCTAATTTCCAAGTCAAAATAAGAGAAGAGTAATAAGAATAAATTATGGGTTCTATAAGGACATTAGCTATATCTTGAATAAGGGATTTGGAAGCAAAAAAATTATCTGTGTATTTCTGATGCATGCGAGAAAGTATAATCTCTATTATTTGGATGAAGGACCTGCCACTGATCAATAAGCCCAGTTTTATTAACAATGTCCAGACATGAGGCCCTTTTGATTTTCTTCTTTGGGAGACAATTTGACCTATCAATTTAATACAGTGCTACAATCCCCCCTGCCCCATAATTTCATCTTGTAAAATTTCCATGAACTCATTCATAAATGATATCTGATCTAGATTTGGTGCATAGAAGGTACATGCTGTGAGAGGCCAATTAGAGATGTTAACATGTATTAACACTTATCTTTTGAGCAGGTCTTTTACATTTTTCTACAGTGAATGGGCAAGATTTACCCAGGAAAGCAACTCCTTTTGCCTTTGATGTGCCTCATACTACAAACTGATCCTCAAACTACAAGGAAGGTAGGACCAGTGCCCCTACTATAGGTTTCCTGCAGAAATAATATGCCTGCAGGTGTCTGATGTGTTTTGCTATCCTGGACCATTACTTGATACAAATTCAACACTGCCCAGAAATAAGTAACAATCTTACTTCCTCTAAACATTGATAGGTATAAGAGGGGTTGCTGTTCAATGTAACTAAATATACACAATATAACCTGCCGCAAAAAAAGAAAAAGAAAATATCCCAAAAGTCTCAACAACAATAGAAGAACAAACCAAACAATTAAACCACACGACCCATGGGGATGAGAAACCTCAGGATCTCAATTGGGCTACTATCACCCAATCCCCTCCTGGGTATAAAGATAAGGGGATATTATCAGTCTGTGCATTTTTGGGGTGGGCTCTTCATTAACTCTCGAGTCTAGACTAATTTAGTATTACAGAACAAATGCAAACTATTTGTGAAGAAGAATGTAAATGATTTCCACTAGGTGGACCTCCTCCGCTGTTAGAAAGCAGTTGCTCCATTATGACAGATAACCAAAATGACAGCATAACAAGCAAAATGACAGCTCAAAAGATGGTGGTATGTGATAAATTTTCAAGAGTTCCTCAAACGAAGTTGCAGCTCCAATCACCTGTAGATGATTTCTTTCTCCTCTTTACATTTATTTTGCCATACATGATCAGAATCTTCATTTTTTTCTCCAATTATTTGGGCAAAAGCATATTGAGGGCCTCGCATATGGGAATAATTTGTGTTTTAGTGGTTGCTGACAGCATGCTTCCATTATGCTGTATGAGGAATTTAAATGGAAAGCCCCATTTATATTTCCCTTATATAAACGACGGCGATTCTGTTGAAGCCTTGGTTGATACTTGGAATAACGATCTTACCAGGGCTATAGTCATTATTGCCCCCGAGCGTCCTTTTCAACCTGCTTCAAATAAAAAACCTTGGTATATGGAAAATCTTCGCCAAATGAAGTAGGCTTACAACGACTAGAGTGCCGCTGGTGGAAACATCGACGTTTATCTGACAAGACACATCATAGGAACATGTTGGATTCCTATTGAGTGGCAATAGATGCAGCAAAGAATTCTTTCTATGCTGCACATACTGCATCTGCAAAGTCTTGTCCAGCAGAGCTGTTCAGGGTGGTTAAAGAATTAACTCAATTACCTCCCACTCTGAACCCATTATTGAAACCAACTAAAGCTTGCTGTGACACTTTTAATGACTTTTTTGTAGACAAAATCTCTCAGATAAGGGCTGATCTGGATGCGGGCATTATAACAGAACCAATAAGAGAGATGTCCAGAGACTCCATGGACAGTATTACACTGGATCATTTTGAGTTTGTTAATACCAATGAAGTGGACAAGCTTCTTGGAAGTGTAAGAAGGACAACATGCCCTCTTGATCCTTGCCTACTATCATGGCTGATCGTCCAGGGAGGTGATGCAGTAAAAATATTATTACAACTCATAATTAATACATCCCTCAGGGAGGGGGAATTTCCATTTAGTTTGAAACTAGCGGTGGTTAAATTGCTCTTGAAAAAACCCTCTCTTGATCCCCTGGTGAAAAATAATTACTGGCCGGTCTCTCTTTTACCATTCTTGGGCAAGGTGATTGAGAGGACAGTTGCCTTCCAGCTCCAGGTTGTCTTGGAAGAAGCTGATTATCTGGACCCATTTCAAACCGGCTTCAGGGCAGAATATGGAATTGAGACTGCCATAGTCGCCTTAGTCGATGATCTCCGTCTGGGCATAGACAGGGGAAGTGTG
>CM034701.1:194993971-195007656 GCA_020142125.1 Phrynosoma platyrhinos
GAGGGAGTTAGGTATTGGGGGCACTGCTCTTCAGTGGTTTCGGTCCTATCTTTCGGGCAGATT
Organism: Phrynosoma platyrhinos; assembly: GCA_020142125.1. NCBI lineage: Eukaryota > Metazoa > Chordata > Lepidosauria > Squamata > Phrynosomatidae > Phrynosoma > Phrynosoma platyrhinos. The sequence goes on from CM034701.1 coordinate 194,994,035, forward strand.
CCAGATGGTGATGCTGGGGGATAGTAGCTCTTCTAAAAGAGAGCTGACATCTAGCATCCGTCAGGGTGCCATTCTATCCCCCATGCTGTTTAACATTTACATGAAGCCACTGGGTAAGATCATCTAGAGACATGGGGCATGGTGTTATCAATACACTGATTAACACCCAACTCTACTTCTCTATGTCTCCGACTGTTGCAGTGACTAAGGATGGCATCGTTCCTCTTGATGCTTGTCTTGAGTCAGTAATGGGCTGGATGAGGGAAAACAAACTCAAGCTGAATCCAGAGAAAAAAGAGGTACTCGCGATAGATACCCTTAGTCCGGGAAAGGAATTTTGCCAACCAGTCCTGGACGGGGTCACACTTTCCCTAAAGGACAAAATATGCAGTTTGGGAGTACTCCTGGACTCATCTCTACAGTTATCATCTCAAGTGGATGCGATGGCCAGGAGTGCTTGGTATCAACTTTGGTTGATCCGCCAACTGCGTCTCTACCTGGATCGAAGGGACCTTGAAGCTGTAGTACTTGCCCTGGTAATCGCTCGTTTAGATTTCTGTGGTGCGCTCTACGTGGGGCTACCTCTGTACCAAGTTCAGCAGCTTCAATTGGTTCAAAATGTGGCAGCCAGATTGGTCACTAGAACATCTAGGTTGGACCATATAACACCTGTTTTAAAATCTCTTCATTGGCTGCCAATTAGCTTCTGGGCACAGTACAAAGTGTTGGTTATTATCTTTAAAGCCCTACATGGCTTGGGCCTGAGTTACTTGAAGGAACACTTCTCCCCAAATAATCTGCCCCGCACTCTCAGGACATCTGGGAAGAATTTATTGAATCATCATAAAACCAAGCTATGGAACAGCCTGCCAGAGGAAATCCGTCTTATCGCTACGCTAGATGCCTTTAAGAAGGCACTTAAGACGGAGCTCTTCTGGCGGGCCTATCCATCTGATCTTGTTAGTGAACCTCCATAATATAACTTCATGACGATTGGCTATTTTATTTATTTATTTATTTTTATTTTATCATATTGTATTCTGTTTTATAGAATTTTTTTCTGATGTTCTGATTTTATTATTTTATTGTTTGTACTTTGTACTCTATTGTGTAATCCCACCTCAATCCGTAGGGAGAGGTGGGAAATATAAATTGTTGTTGTTGTTGTTGTTGTTATCATTATCATTATTCTCAATCAGTTCTGGAATTATTAAAAATTATTATGCCACCTGTGACTCCCCAGGTCAAAAACTTTATTATGCAAATGTTAATTAGCTTCCTCCAATTTCTGGAGGAACAAAACAGTATTGGCAGTGCCTTCAGTATCTTCAATGCAACAGGTTAACACTGTTGCATGTTACAGCCAACTGGCTCTAAATCAGATGCCCAATCTTTGTGCAGATCTTTCTGAATGTGTGTTGGAGTTTTTCTAATAGCTCTGATATTGGTGGTCCAGTTGGTGCAATAAAAAGTCCTACTTTTGCCAGATTGGTTCTGGCCACACACCTATTTGACTCAGTGAGGTCTTCTTCACACTCCAAACAAGCTTAATCTCTTCTGGTGGAAAGCGGGAGCTGCCATTTAGCATTAATTCAGTAAACTTTTTTACTATCTGTAACAGCTCCTGCTATATATTATTCTAAAAAGATGTTTGTATTGCTCTGATATCTTAAAAGTTAATGAGGCTTAGCCCAGTAGACAGATTAAACATCTGCCATGGTTGCTAGTGGCCATGCCCCCCTACAAAGAAGATAGTTTTTGAAAAACTTGACATTTCTTATTAAACTGAGAACACAGTAATTCTTGCGACTTAAGTTGCAAAGTATAATTAATTGATCGGTGTGCTCTTTCTATATGCAATTCTACTAGAACCAATTCTGGAGAAATTTCATTAATCTAGGTAATTCGAACTCCTTGTATGTTATTTTGTTCTGCACATTTCAGAACTCGACAAATTTTGAGGTTCAGATGTCTCCCCATATTTTCCAAATCATCAGTCTTATTGAAGAGAATTTCATTATTCAATTCTAATTTATATATTTTTCTTCATGTTTTGCTCTTAGTTGCAGTGCTGCATTAGTGACATCTGTAGTGTCACCAATGCAACGTGTCACTTCTATAAGAACTGACAGGTTCTAGGGCTTGGGCCAGTCTTTTTGTAAATCCTTTTGAATCTCTTCTCTGAATCTTTCAAAGAGTTCTGGTATTGAAATGGTGACTGAAGAATTAGGCATGGAATGTGGGACAGAGGCAGTAAGATCCCTTTTCCAATGTACTTTTTTGTGCTTGCCTGCACCTGGGGACATATCGAAATCCACGTGAAGATCTTCATTGCTTGCAGCTATCCAAATTCTTTAGATGGAGAATACAAATTTAAATTCCCTGCTGCTAAGCAACCCACTGATCTTTATTTTCCAATCATTGCTATATCTCAAGTATTAATGTCATTTAAAAAGTTCTGTACGCATTCATTAAAAGAGGCTTTGATCAGCACTCAAGTTATGTATCCACCATCTTGGTTGGTTAGCCATGCCTCCAGTTTATCCATTATTCAAAAAGAAAATATCTCATAATTCATTTTCCTCCATTTTCCTGGGGGGGGGGGAAAGAGCTTTGGGTGGGAAATATAATAATATGGTTTATTTTATAATTTTTTTATGGTTTCCCTCCCAAGACTTTACATCTCTAAGTCTCAAACAGAGGAGACCCACTGAATCAAAATTATGAGACCAGCAGTTGAATTTAGTACAATATAAGTAAATATAAATGCCTATATGGAATGGCTAAGCCTGTGCACATACAGTCTATACCTATAGAGCCTTCACTGTGAAATGAAATTTATTATAAAGCCTATTATTAACTTTAGTTTCCCCACCACCATTTAGAGAATAAAACATTCTCCAAGAATACAGATGTTGGCCATCTTTACTATAGTCACAATGGATTAAATTAAACCTGACAATCCATGAATAAGAATCTTAATCTTTGAGGAAAGACAGGCATTTGAATCTTCTTTCACAATATCTCAATACTTTTTGCATGTTTTTATTTTTTTATTTTTGGTGAGCCACTTGTGTAAGCTACAGTGTAGAAAATTAGAGTAACATTTTTTTAGGAAAAATAAATTCATTAAAATAACACTTTCAGCTTTCAGGTATTCCATTAGAACCATGATAATTCAAAGCTTTTGGAGAAGTACATGTCCCAGTCTACAAATGACAAACAAATACATCTAAAATGGATGAATGTTCAGTAATTTGGCTGAAAATGGATGATGAAAGACTGAGATATTAGTCCTTTTAAAAACAAGTAGGCTGTGGCCATAAGATTGTTCCTTAAAAGAAAACTCCTGACACAGTGGGTTCTATTGTTGTTGCTTGTATTTGCAGATCATACATCAAGATAAACATTGGAATTAATTAGCAGTGACCTTCTTAATCTACCACTCTAGGCCCATTTGGAAGCCTCTAATCTAGTAAATTTCATTCCTATACAACAGAAAAAGGGCCTAGTGGTTACTGTTTCAGGACTGAAACAGGATGGGCTGAAAGATATTTTGTCATTTCTGTTTTCAATATACCTTTTTTGCCCTGTAATTTGACTCTGTAAACAACAGTTCCAGTATACATATTGTTAACTTGTCCCTCATCCATACCTCAAACATTTAAAATTTTCCCTGAGCTGCAATGCTTCAATTCAGATTATATACCTATTACAGTAATTTAGACAGATTGTTTACACTGGTTCTGCAATATGCATTTTTCAATTTTTTAAAGATGCCTTACCATATTTCGAATTCTCATAGCACATATTTCAGTGAAGGACTGCTTCTGAATGGGAAGAAATAGCAACATTTAGAGAGTTTCTCCAATGCCCATAGATTTGCTCACTTTACAGTTATTTCATTAAATTCCAATGTTCAAAAAAGGGCAAACTATTTCACACTTTTCATAACACTGTAATCAATTACCAGGTCTAATTCCATCTCTCTGTAATTGATAGCTCTCAGCTGATTATATATCCATACTCATAACAAATTGTTATACAGGAAACAAAGATAGATGCAGTGTCTATTACAACAATTGTGAAGTTCATATTGAGGTAATAACTACTAGGACAGCTAGTAGATCTATACTGATTCTACAGACTAACATGGCTATATCTTTGAATTCTACTACTAGGACAACCAGAAGGGCATAAAAAGTCTTATCAGTTTTCAAAATTTCTAAGTCTCTTTCTCAGGCAAGATGTTACTGAAAATATGTTGAGAGGGAAGACTGATGAGATTGTGATTATGCAGTCTCCACAATATCTTGAGATTGAGGAGGGGATCTGCAGACTTTCAAATAAGGCCCTAGCAGGTGTTAGGTTTTAGCTCAAGGAACTTCTAAGAATATTTGGAAAAGGAAAGACAGAAAAGTTTGGCTCCTTCATTCATGAAAATATAAAATCCAACTACCGTATTTTCCGGCGTATAAGACGACCTCCCATTTTTCCAGTCAAAACATAGAGTTTTAGCACCTCCATCCTCCTTATCCTTATACCCGGCGTATAAGACGACCCCCCCCCACTTTAACCACAGATTTTGCAGGTTAAAAAGTAGTCTTATACGCAGGAAAATAAGGTACGCATAGTTAGTGGCTTCCACATATGTGATATATATGTCCAATTATGAAAAACCCAAGAGTTTGTTAAGAATGCAGTCAGTGTCTTGACTTGATCAAAGGTCACATAGTCTAGCATTCTGTTCCCAACAGAGGCCAACCAAATGTTGTCTGGGAAGCCCACAAGTGGGCTTTATCTATTATTTTTTCCCAGCATCTTTTATCCAGAGGTATAACACTCCAGAAGATAACACCCACGAATAAATTCTATCTCAGCTAAGATTTAACTGAGCTAAACCTTTGTAGCAAATGAAGTGGGGATGGGGGTGGAGTGGAGGATTAGAATACCACACCCCTTATCCATGGGACTGGAACCCATGGTTTCACTCACTGTGTCTGAAAAAATGGTCTCTCTAGGCATGTGGAGTTCTCCAGCACAACCCTATGGCCAACTTCCACTGGAAATATAGGGTTCACTATTATCCATGATTTTCACTATCCATGGTAAGTCTAGTGTAACCCCAGCAGATATGAGCGTCATACTGCAATTTTGTATTAGGCAAGGGCTAGGGGCTAGGAAAATAAAGATTCTTTAAATCGGGGGGCAGGGAGGGGAGACTTGTGCAAGGACCATGATCCCACGCTATTGGCTAGGGCTGATGGGAGATGTAGTCCAACAACATATTATGGGTAACAATTATTTATCTATCATTATTATGTAAAATACCTACTATGTACTTTCATGAAAATATAAAATCCAACTATGCATAGTTAGTGGCCTCCCAAATGTGCTACATATGCCCAATTATGAAAAACCCAAGAGTTTGTTAAGAATGCAGTCAGTGCAGTGCAGTGACTTGATCAAAGGTTCCACAGTCTAGCATTCTGTTCCTAACAGAGGCCAACCAAATGTAAAGGAAGTAAGGGACCTTGAAACTGTGGTACATGCTCTGGTAACCTCCCATCTAGACTTCTGTAATGCGCTCTACATGGGGCTACCCTCGTGCTTGGTCCGGAAACTTCAACTAGTTCAGAATATGGCAGCCAGGTTGGTCTCTGGTACATCTAGAAGAGACCATATTACACCGGTCTTGAAAAGACTCCACTGGCTGCTGATCAGTTTCCGGGCCCAGTACAAGGTGTTGGTTATCACCTTTAAAGCCCTACATGGCTTGGGTCCACCCTATCATCGGGATCGTCTCCTTCCGTATAATCCTACCCGCACACTACATCCTCTGGGAGGAATTTGCTTCAACCTGTTAGGACTAGACTGTCGACAACCTCCCAGAGGGCTTTTTCGGAAACCGCTCCCAGATTATGGAACGGCCTGCCGGACGAGATCTGTCAAATTACCAACCTAGACAGCTTTAAAAATGCTGTCAAGACGGATCTCTTCTGGCAGGCCTTTCCTGAATAATTCCCGGCCAAGGGGAAAGTAAATCTCTCCCCCACCTGCTGCCACATCTCGCCACGCTATTTAGTGCCTGCGGGCTGCCTATTAAACTGGTCTTAATATTTACTGATGTAAACTACAATAATTGTTTACTGTTGTTAATTTGTTTTAATTTCATGATGTTTAATACTGTTTTAAGGGGAGAGTGGATTTGGGTTCGGAAGGGTTTATTGTGAGATTTTATTGTTGTAAGCCACCTCGATTGCTTCGGTAGAGGGGCGGGATAGAAATAAATATTATTATTATTATTATTATTATTATTATTATTATTATTATTATTATTATTATTACAAAGCTGAGTAACATATATGTACATATTTGAGGAACAAATAATAATTACAATAATTACAAGTAAGGACACTGTTTTTCATTATACTCACTTGAATAATGTCATAGAGGTGCATAGTCACATTCCCAAACAGCCTTGGAAAGTCTTTTGGTCCTTCAAAGCCCACCAACTCTAATGTAAGCCTATTCCTAGGATCACTTTTCTGCTTTGGAACCTGAAAATCAAAATATGGGGCAAATGAATTAACTGGAAGAACAAATTCAAGAAATGTTCCCTATTTGCAACAGGCTTCATAGGAAAAACTTGCCTGAATCCTTTGTGTTCTTACACTGAGAAAGACAAATATACCTGTTGTGACTCCATTTACTTCCCTTTCTCCTGATAAAGCTACACGTCTATCCATTCTGCTACTTGCCTGTAGGTCTCCTAAAATCCACATTACCATTTTCATAAGCATCTTCCCTCTCTACTTGGACATCATAACTTATCACCTCTGTCTTTGCCTACTCTGTCATGATATTTGGCAAGAGTGGCTCAAATCCAAACAGAGGAGGCACCTTGCCCAAAGTCCCCAAAGCCCCTGTACTACCCCCTCCTCACATATGCATCTCTGGTAGTCACCAGAAAGTTTGCTGGTCCAAAGCTAGAGAAAAATTCTTCTCCTTCTATAAAATTAGTGATAAATCAGCTTATGTCGTCTATTCTTAATCTTTGTAAGTGAGTTAATATCCTTGACCTTAGCTGAGCACATCATGTAGTCTTTCATGGGAACATCACCTCTTTACAGAAGAATCCAATGCTTTTTGATTCGCTGATATATGGCTATACATACATCTTCATACATATGTGAACAAGGACACTGGCCACTCTCAAGACATGTAGTAGCTAATAAGTCTAATTTAAGAAGACCATATATGAACAGAAGAAATGTACCTTTACTGAAAAATATCTCACATCTCCAAAACTGATTGCTGTGGGCTTTTTGCTATTCCTCATACTTGTTTTGTAAACTTGAGGATTTGTGCATTTCATGATCTTATCAATACTAATACGGACCAGTAAATAAGTGTCATGGTTAACAGTGACTTTGTAACAGGGCCTTCTGTTAAGGAAGCATAAATCTTTCTGGTAAGAGAATGGAAAATGAACATGGAGTAAAATGTCACAAAAATTGGAAGTTATAAATTCTATTTAGCATCCTATATGTACAATATCCATTTATAGTACTTGTAACAAGGGTTAAAACTGACAACACAAAAAAGATCTGTGATCAGATTTCCAAATATTTTCAAGGGGGGGGGGGTTTAAAAGCCATGTGTGTCTGTGGGGGGTATGTGTCAACATGTGATAAAAGTAGTGATGCTGGTGAAAGGATTAAGCCCTTTTCCTGTATGATTTCTCTCTGCTAAATAGTCCCTCCAAGCTCTTAGCCCAAAATCTATATCAGTATATACCAATACTGATACATTATCAGATGTGAGGGTAATTAGATTGTGAGTCTGCAATCATAATTATGTCCTTTCATGGCAACCTCCAGTTCAGTTATGTCACCTCTGAATTATCTCTAGATTTAAAATTCTCTGCATTCACACGCATGCATGCATCTGAGGAAGTAGGCTCAAGTCTATGAAAACTCATGCTACCACCTTCTTTCTTTCAGTTAATCTCAAAGGTGCTACAAGATCCCTTTGCATACTAAATTCACTAGGGCATTCTAAGTCTGCAGTCGTATATATTCCTGCAAATTAGTTCTGCTGAATCCAGTGGTACTTGATTCTGACTAAATTTGCACAGGACTACACTGCAATTGAAACACGTTCTGCCATACTGACTGCACAGTTCACTAAAGGTTTCCAGACTGGTTATCTGTCATACTCAATTTTATAGGCAGCAGAAATTGGTTTTAGTAATTTTCTACTATTATATTCTGGCTATTTATTTACTTTGGGTAAAGGATTGAAAAAGGATCAATAAGTATACAGAAACAGGAAAAAAGCAAAATAACTGTCAGAATAATAAGCAAGCAAAAGTTACACATTTGTTCCATCTAAAGTAGGGGTGGGTGATTCATGGCCTTCCAGATGTTGGTTGACTTACCACTGGCCATGCTGCTAGTGGAAACTCCAGTCCAAGAAACTTGCCCAACCCAGATGTAAAGCAACATGCAAAACAAATTTAAAGTCACACAGAAGTTCTATGATTTGAATCTCATTTGGTTTTTGAAAAGTATTAAGAGCAGCTGCAAGAAGGGGGATCAGAGAGGAATGACAGCACTGGAAGAGAGATTTAATTCCCATTGTATCAGACCCCTGAACTGCGTTGTCTCCTTCAAAACCTGCTGTTTGCCCACTGAGGCACATGTGTGATAGTGGTGTCCTTGAAATTAGTATTTTTTAAACACAAGCACATAGAAATAAGTCACAGATCTCTCATTACATGGCTGTACTCTGAGAAATTACAGTTGTCGGTATACTTCAATAACTGACAGAAAAGGATACATTTGGGAGTGAAATCTTTGCACTGCTTCACAATAACTGCCAACAAGCCAACCTATAAGAACATGAAATGTAAAATTAGAACCATTATAAAGTCACATTACAGTCAAGGACAAGGCTTACTAAAAACATTTAGTACCCACGTACAAGTTTTTCAGTTATAGGGCAAAGTGGAATTCTATACTTAATTCCCCTGCAAAATTAAATAATTCAAAGCTTTATGCAAAAGGTTATCCGTAAGCCTATCAAATCAGGTTTGCATCACTGCAGGTTTAGCACCTCTGTGTCCAATGAGGTTTTCTTTCAGGTATAAGCACACAATTGCACCCTTCTGCAGCCTCTGAGTATGGTTATTCCAGTGACTGTCTTTGAACTCATACACGTGAATCATTTTGTGCCTGTGATAAACAGATTCAGTATTAGGAACTGCAGAATAATGTCTATTTGCAAGAGCTCTGCCCCTACCAAATGTATGTGTCGAAGCAGAGCTCCTGTCTTTTCTTTCAATTCCAAGTCCATTAAAGTGTCCCATTACAAAAAGGAAAAGACAACCACTTGTGACCCCATGAGAAAGAAGGTGGGTGGATTTTATGAGTCCTTGAATGAATAGTCATAGAACCATAGCTACAGTTAGGTAGTCTGTCCTTTCCTTTGTGATCTCTCATACTTATGGGTGATAAGGAAGCTAGTTTTACCAGGAGGAGGCAAGCAGGGTCAATGTGCCCCTGAAGAAAGGACAGCAGACCAAGAGACAGTATCTTGTCAAGCCTGGACATCTAGTCAGTAATGTAGTATGAAAATAGATGCCTGGGCCCATGTAGCTGCCCTGCATCCTACAGTAAGCATCCACTTAGACATGCAGTTGATGCTACCACTGCTTGACTGGAAGGAGCAAAAAGCTCCACAAGTAATAGTTTACAATCCACTTCATATGCCAATTGGGTGGCTTCTATGACCTACTGAATAGAAACAGGAAGGCTGGCCCCAATAACACTTTATTCCAATGGAATTGAAAGCAAAGTGGATGGGAAATGGCACATAGTACACCCGCTATCCTTAGTCATATCATAGTACTGTAACTAGAAATGTTAAAGGGCAAAGCCCCAAAGACACATATTGCCATATGCTGAAATGGCTTTCCCATAAGACTAGCCAGAACCAGCAGAAGGCTTCTTGAAATCACCAGTGGAACACAATGGATGTGCTAAGGTCTTTCAGAAATAAATTAATGCTGGGGTCTCTGCACCAAGAAGGAGCCCTGCTGGGGGCAGAGTATGCTGAAGCAAAAAATGCTAGAGATGGGAAGAAAGTGAAAGAGACCTAAGTTGGGCAAGGGAAGGGAAGGGAAGGTCCTGGAGGCAGAGCATGAAACATGCTATTCTCTCTCTTACTTCCTATCATGTGACCCTTGCCTAGCTTGGATGGTGGCAGGAGACAAACTTTGTTGCATACAGAGAAAGGCCTTGTAACCCAAGTGACCTCAGAAAATCAAGAACATAAAGATTAATAAAGACCAAGATGAAGCCTCTCAAAGTTAATCACACCCTCATCCTTCAACATTTTATTTGCTGTCCCATAGTACCTGTTTAACAACAAGTAAAACTCCTGACACTGAAACATTAAGAACATACTTAATCTACATACCACATCACCGCAAGGAATTAAATTATGGACGTCACTGGACATGAAAGATACTGAATCATCAGAGGCTTTCTGATTTTTCAACAACATCTGTAAAAAGTGAAAAATAGGTTTTGCAAATAAATAAATTATAAATAATCAATATTGCAACCTGAAATAACTTAACCTCTGAAGAAAAAAAAAATAACGGGGCCAAAAATGCAGGAAACAAACATCCTGGATTGGCTCAAAGATCCATATAGTCCAGAATTCAGCCTCGGCATTGAAGGACAAGTTGCACTTTGTGCTGAGAGGACTGGAGCGACTCCTCTATGAGTAAAAATTATGTCTGGGGCTAGCTTGTTTTTTAAATGGTGCAAAACAGTATATCTGGTATGGGAAAAAGTGGACAAAAAGAAGCTTTTCTCCCTCTCTCATAAAACTACACATCAATAGTCATCCAATGAAGATGAACAAGGGTGATTCAGGACATACAAAAGGAAGCACTTTTCCCCACAGTGCATAAAGCTATGGGATTCCTTCCACAAGACGTGGCAATTATTTGCATGACACTAAAAGGAGGTTAGTCAAATTCATGGAAGATAATGTCATCAGTGACCAGAAGGCACTGGTAGCTATATGCTACTTCCAGTATGCCTCTGAATGCTCAATGCTGGGAAGCCCCATATGGGCTTTCCATAGGAACTCAGTTGAAGTTTGTGGAGAAACAGGATAGCCTCTTCATGTCCCCTTAAATAGCTTAGTCATAACCCTATGGAAGCCATGGCTTGACAGAGATGAATACTGTATATGGGAGGTCTCTTATTGTAGAGGCAGCTCTTGACCATTGATAAAGCCATTTCCCATAAATTTGTCTAACTCCTTCTTAAAAGATAACCCTCCAAACAATTAACTTATTCTTATACCAGCATTTGAAATCTGGTTCAAACGTAGCCCAAGACAAAGAAATTGCAGTTGGTACACGTTTTCTGACTACATTAGAAGACTGAAGCAGGAGGGCAGAGGGGCATTTGTAATCTTGTTCCTCGATTATGGGTAGACAGTATAGATAATATCTAGATAATTTAAAAGTAGATGATGTAATTAAATTTAATACCCATGTAACCCAAGGCATGCTGATTGGCGCAAAACTCTGAAAATTGGGGCATGAACTCTACCTCATAATAGAAGCCAATGTTCTAGCTCCGAGGAAGCCAAGCCTCAGATGAACTGGAATATTGGCCAGTGGAAATTCTGCTTCTGCTTCGCATGAGCCTCATTCTCACCTTCTAAAAGGCTTTTGACTGAACACGAGGAGACCAGAAGCAGGATCACTCCCATCAGCTTCACCCACAGCCTCTGAATACAAATGGGAAGGGAGCTCTGCACACACACACACACACACACACACACAAATCTGCAAGAAGGCTCCTCTTTTAATATTGGGACAGCTTCTTCCCAGTGGGATGTACAGAGCCTACAGATATGTGGTGTTGTGGTTTGTGTGTTGGACTATGACTCTGGAGACCAGGGTTTAGCCATGTAAACCCACTGGGTGATCTTGGACAAGTCACACTCTCTCAGCCTCAGAGGATGGCAATCACAACCCCCCTCTGATGAAACCTGTGAAGAAATCTCCATGATAGATTTGCCTTCAAGTCAGAAATGACTTGAAGGCATACAACAACAAACAGACGTGTTAGATTTGTGTAAAGCCCCTTTTATACCTTCCTCAGGAATTGTGGAGGGAGGGAAGACTGTGGACCATAACAAGATTTCACCCAAGAAGACTTCACCAAACATATGTACTGAAGAGATGTCTGGATGCCTGTTTAGGCAAAGAATCAAGGTATCATATTTGTGTCAACTGGGTACAGATGTTTCTTTTTCTCCTGGAAACCAGCAGCTAGTGGTTCATAACTGATGCAGGGATCATCATTTTTGTTTGTCAATGATCTATGCCACAGAGCCTGTCTTGGATCCCCAAACTAGCCTGCAGCCTCATTTGCTATCTAGAAGTATTATTTATTATTATTTATTTATATCCCACCTTTCTCCCAATACAGTTGGCTCTCTGTATCCATGGATTTTTTTATCCATGGATTCAACCATTCATGGTTTCCAAAAAGATACAAATTCCTAAAAGCAAACCTTGATCTCATTTCTCGTGAGTACTTGGCACCCATTAGTGCTAAGATTGCCCAGAGGGGAGGAGGGAATATTTCTCCCAAACTTCCTGGCCTCTGTCTCCTGGGGCAGCTGCCACACTCTGATCTAACTTGAATTGTGTAGTAGTTTGGACATTGGACTATGACTCTGGAGATCAGAATTCAAAATCCTGGCTTGGCCATGTAAAAGCATTGGGTGACCTTGGACAAGTCACATTCTCTCAGTCTCAGAGGATGACAAAAGCAACCTTCCTCTGAAGAAACCTGCCAAGTAAAACCCATGATAGGTTCACCTTGGGGTTGCCATAAGTTGGAAACAACTTGAGCAAAAACAGCAACAACTTAGGAGAGAGCGTGTAGTATCTAACAGCAGCTGTCTGGAGAATGCAACCTTCATTTGCTAGAACAGGACAATGGCGAATAAAATGATTACACCTGCTTTCGAACTGTTGCATGTAAAAGGCCTGGTAAAAATTATAGTGTAGAAGACATTCTTGTCAGCTATTGAATGGAGCTGCTCTGCACACAAAACACACACTTGAGTACAGTTGGCCCTCCACATTTGCAGATTTGATTGTTTGCAGTTTTGATTAATATTTTCTCTCTAGAAATCTCTAAGTCCTACGGAAGTCTAAGGGCCTTTTCAGACTGCCAGAAAAAGTGCAAATTGAGTCCACTTTAAGGGTTAGGATTAGGGGGTCATGGGAACTGTATTTTATTGTGGCACCAGAGCTCTCTGACAGAGAAGGCTCAATGTCTCAGAAAAAAAACAACAATTCCCATGATTCTCTAGCACTAATCCTAACCCTTAAAGTGGAGTCAATTTGCACTATTTCTGGCAGTCTGCAAAGGCCCTAAGTCTATGGAAGTTGAGCATAGAGTTGTGCAAGAGAAGCCAGAAGTTCCTAGAGAGAACACTTCTCTAGGTATTTGTAGGTCTTGAATCATGATTCTATGATCAACCACTGGCAGATGTTGACCATAGAGTTGCAC
>CM034701.1:195044176-195061781 GCA_020142125.1 Phrynosoma platyrhinos
CCACTTTATTTTCAGTTTCTGGGCCACGTGTGATAACGTCCTATATTGAATAATCCAAGGGGGTACCCTTCATTGTCTTGAATACTTTGATGCACAAACATGGTTAACAAAGAAGCAATATGCATTCACTATGGATGTGGAATATGTCATTCTAGGCCAGCTGTTTCCAAACTAACATTCTTCAAGATGATGTTGTGTAACACCAGACAGCCACCAAGCAACCATCTGGAAGGCACAAAGCAGGAGGTGGGAGTTGTGGATTAGCTGTCAGGATGGAACAACTGAGAAATTCTGTAACTGAGTGTCTCTGATGAAAGACCCAAGCATTTTTCACTAGCTCATGCTAGCCAACTTGCAGCTTTATGTAACAATGCACTGGTATCTGCTGCACAGCCCAAAATCAGTTCCTCACATTTGTATTATACCAGAATGTATCTTTTTTAAAAAGGGGTTGGAATTCTGTCAGATTTTTTTTTGTTTCGTTCCAGAAAATCTAGTCGTTTTTTTATCCATTACACTGATCAAGATGTCAAAGTTTTTCTTCTTAAGACCTTTGCTTGGGTCAAAGGATGTGTCATTCTCTAATGATATGTCTGAGAAATAGTGACTTTTTACAAAAAGATTTTCAAACCCCTTTAAGTGCAAATGTTACAGGGCAACCTTCCTCTTTTGTCTGACCTAAACTTTCTATTGGTCTAAACATCAGGGTTTCTGATCCTAATCAGATTCATGAATAGAAGAGGCCAGTTTTCAGAGTGCTGGAATGCTATTTGGACACCTTATTTGCACACATATACACAGATGGAAGAAAAAGCGGCCCATTGCCCTTGTGGAAATTGGCACATGATTTATTTTTAAGTCCTGAACCTAAAGTTATTGGTTTTAAGTCATGACTGTAAAGCTCTTGGTACCAACATGGGCCTTGATTCCTGGGCCACAGAACTACTGAACATCTCACAAAGATGGAGGGTGTGTGTGTCTGTTTCAGCCATTGACTGCTTTCCTCCAGTTAACAAGGGTGGGGGCCAAGTAAAGGAAATCAGACCAGGGAAAAATACAGCCTCCTCTGAAATTTATCTTCTTCAGGGTCAAGGATCAACAAAATCAAAGCTCAAATCCCTGTCTAAAATCCTGCCTCTCAACTCACAAAAATACAAATTGGCAAAGTAAAATTAAAATAGTATGACATCAGCTAGGAAGAATCCTATGAAATCCAAAGAGGAAACTGGAGACATGTCTCAAAATACTCCAAAAATGGCTTTTGGGACTAATAATCACCTTTGGAATATCTTGAGATGTGTCTCTATTTGCTGCTGTGGGTCACTTTCGTACCACAAAGTGATGCCAGAAATCTGCAGTCTGCTAATTGGAATGCAAAGAGGAATGCAAGGAAAGCTCCTCTTCTTTGTGTCATTTCCACTGAGCAACTCTGTTAACAGTCAAGAGGAGATAATTTCTAGCACAAAAGATTACCCCATCTAAAAATGACTGGAAAATGAAGTGTTTTGAATGCTAAAAAGTGTTTTGAATGCTAAAAAAAAAAGAGCCGAAGCAGCCCAAATCCTACAAAAATTCCAAAATGTTGAAAAATACTATGATTAATACAACTGGCACAAATAAATGCAACAAAATAGATTCTTTTATTCTTTTCCATAACAATCAAATTATATTCTGACACTACAGCCCAGCAATTTTGGATACAAAATTAATGTTACTGAATATACAGTTTTTAAGAACTTTTAAAGAACACCACACAAGACAGTGGCTTCATTTCACAACACTTTAAGCCATGAGCTATGGGTTAATAAACCAGACAGTGAAACAAGGTTTGCTATTGCCTTATGAATCTCCGTGTGTATCCACACAACACAATAAGTTGGGTATCATTTCAATGGCCATGGCACCATCCTACAGGGTTTGGGATTCATAGCTTGGTGAGGTACTTGGTGAGGTTATCTAATGGACTTTCCTAAACTCCAGTACCAGAGATATCACAGAGAATTCTAAATATCTCATAAAACCACAAATCTCAGGATCCTGTAGGATAGAGCCATGGCAATTAAAATGGTGTAACAGTGCTATAACTATATAGTTCAGGAACACTCCTGGTTTGCTGATTTTATGTTGTTCTTAGATTATTTTAATCGTTTTAAATTTTATTGTATTTTTAAGAAATGTTTTTACCTGTGAGCCATCTTGGGTCCCTTCCAGGAGAAAGGTGGCATACAAATATAATAAACAAAATAATAAATATATAATAGTTTGGAGGGACAAAATAAATCATAACCCCACGTTTGCTGTCACACAGATCTCTCTAATTTTGTATACCTCCTTGACCCAAGAAGGATCAAAGTGGCATCAGCAAATTGCTTGTTCACATTCTAGTTTATTAACTTTAGTTCCTGGCTTAAAAATATGTGGACCATATTTCAGATTTGTATACCTTGTAAAAACTTGCCCAACCATCTCCAAAGTCCCTTTAAACATATATATATATATATATATGTTTTCCTCTGGCAGTCCCAGTATTACATTTAATGTTGTAGTGAAGCATGAACTATAATTTGTGCAAAATTGTCTAGTCCTGGGAATTATGGCTGATTCTCTGAGCAGATCCATGTTGCTGGGACCCACTGAGGTTCATCTTGTGCTCGACGTACAGCAGACAGTAACTGCATACAGGCTTCCTGTAAATTGTCATTTACAATCACTTGATCAAAGAACTGGCCAAACTGAGTTTCCATTTTTATAGCTGACTCTTCCATCTCCTGCAGGTCTTCTTCCTGTAGACAGCAGAGAAACAAAAGGCTGAAGGCATCCACAGAAATGAAATGAAAAGGAAAGTACTGGAATTGTTTTATTGATGTTTACATCATAAACTGTTCATTGATGTTTGTCAAGGTTAAGAGCCACTTTGAAAAAAGTTGTTTGGATTCAGTTCAGAGCAAAAAAAATGTACATGTGTAATATGTACAATAAAATAATATAGATAAGTATATGAAAAAAGATATGACAAGGGTGAAAGATATGACAAGGGTGCGTTTCAACATCATGTATGGTACTGTGACTTTGGTTCAGCTGCTCTTTCCAATTTTGTAGTTATTGTGTGCCTTCAAGGCATTTCCAACTTACAGCGACCCTAAGGAGATCCTATCAGAGTTTTTTTGTGTGGTTTTTGTGTGTGTGTCCGTCCAAGTTTTATTGAAAGGAGGCTTGCCATTGCCTTTTTCTGAGGTTGAGAGAATGTGACTTGTCTATGGTCACTCAGTGGCTTAGCAGGGATTTGAATCCTGGTGTGCTGGAGTCCTAGGCCAATACTCAAACCACTATACCGTGCCAGCTGATCCTTGCCCTATCATTAAAGAATTACAAGTACAATCAGATGTCAGTCTAATGTCCATTTTGGCAGTTGTTCTACTTGTGAATGTTCATCTAATAACTACTGAGTAATACAGAATAAGTGTTCATGCTATTACACAGTTTGTGGTAACTTCACATGAAGGCTGTTCACTTGGCTGCCAGGATATGTGAAACTGAGCCACTGAGATCACATAAATCATGACATAACTGCTGAAATCTTGCACATATAGGAGATAGTTCCCCTAAATGGCATCTTAGTATGAGCCCAGAAACCCTCCATCTTGCAAAATCCAAAACAGTTCTTCTGCTGTTATGTTTCAACCAGGCACAAGACAAAAAGAGAGAGAACAAGTTCAATACTTGGAGCTTTGAAAGGCTACATTTTGGAGTACGACTTCCAGAATCCCTCCTCCAGTATGGCTAGTGGCCATGTTGGGTGGGGAGTTCTGCAAGTTGTGGACTTTAAAAAGTAATTCCCCAAATTCTGTTGGCAGGTGGCAGTGGAATAAAGGTTCTCACTCATGATGGGTGCAGAAGAGGGCTTGTGTACATATATAAATTTTAAAAAATAAAGCAAAGCTATTGCTCTAGTTCTAAAGTTTTAAAAAAATGCTAGCTCAAGTCATGCCAAAAACAAGGACAGTATCTTGTTTTTGATGTGTTCTAGCCAGCGTGGCATAAGAGTTTGAGTGCTGGATTATGACTCCAGGGTTCAGTTCTCAGCTCAGCCGTGATGAAACCCACTGGGTGATGTTGGGCAAGTCACAAGCTCTCAGCCTCAGGGGAAGGCAAAGACAAACCTCTTCTGAACAAATCTTGCCCAGAAAACCTCATGATAGGGTTGCCTTAGGGTCGCCATAAGTCAGAATAGACTTGAAGGCACACAACACACACAGACTAAATGCAGGCTGAAATTTGTAATTAAATAAATATCACTCCCCAGAACAGTGGGTATCTACAACCTGAGTTCTGGTCTAGATCAAACACATTTATCAGGATTATGTTAAACAAAGCTTTGTTTTACCCTTACATGTATAGTGTTGAAATGACGAATATGACCAAGTAGCTCAGAGATGTTCTCACAGAATTTTTATAACCAGGATTTAAAGACATTTTTTCTCTTGAAAAGTGAAGAAATACCAAGATGAGTACTGTGAATCACATAATGCCATACAAATCAGATGGCCTTTCCTATCCTCTCAAATATTACCTTAAATTTCATGTTCACATAATAATCTGTAATCATCCTAGCATTTTTCCGGGACTGCTTCATACAGCTGACACTTGATGGCTTAATGAATATAATGTAGGGCTTCAGTTCATGAGTACGAGCCAGCTGAATACTCTGCAGGACAAAGCAAAAAACACATTTAAAAAACCCAAAGAAAAACCCTGTCATTTTAGTTAAAGGTAGTGAATACACAATACATTTTTCATGTAAAGGTTTTGCTCCTATTTTAAAAAAAAAATTAAAAAGTAAATGATATAAGTTACCCATATCTGAATCTAAATATTTCAACAGGACTGAATCTATTCTCTCCAGCATTTATATTACAGAGTATTGCATCTGTGACAAAGATGGTATTGTTTGATAATTCAGGGACAGTTTGGTAACAGTGACATAATTCAACTTTGAAATAGTATTGAATCTTAATTAACTGCACATAATATATGCAAACCTAACATGGATATTATTCGCTACTACCAGTTCTGACATATTTGTATTTTTTAAACTCACCTTACTTGAATTGCTCGTCTAAGAACAGCATAAAATCATAAAATGTTGGTTCAAGTTTTCCCAAATCTTCAAGATGGTACCAAACCCAGGGCCTATAAGAGGGGAGTCCAGCCAGTACATTGGACCAGGTTCCAGAGAACCAAGGAGGAGCCCATGTATTTCTGATGGCCCCCTCCCTCAAAAAATGTTATTTCAGGATTAACTGTATGTTTTGATGCTGTTAAGCAATTGGATGAAAATTTTGATGTCTTGTGGAAATATCCCACAAAGGTTGGCAGACCAGGAGGAGAGGAAAACTGGGACATTTTAAAAGTAGGTGAAAAAGTGGGATGCTAGAGGATGAACCAGGACTGTCCCTGCCAAATTGGGACAGTTGGAGTACACTAGCAGTTGTAGTGCTAACATTTTAGTCCATGAAGTGTTAACATTAGAACTTTCTCTTTATAACTCACCTGAGGTTCTAAATCAACTATGCAGATCTTCCCAGCATCAAGTACCGCACGCACTGAATCAATGCTTGTGCCATAGAGGTTGCCCTTATACTCTCCATACTCCAGCATTCTGCAAATGTAGTAAACACCAGAAATAGTAAACTGCCAAAATAAGAAAGCCTGCTTCAAATTAAATAATATCTTAAAACCTAAAATGCAATGGCTAGTTCCAACTACACTGGAACTACTGAATCAACAGGATTTATGCAATTGTTGATTTACCATTCAGCAATTGCTTCAGTAAGTCTACTCTTCTTCGGAGCAGCAATTGGATTTAGGTCTGAGAGAGAGAGCTACTTAATACCAAACATTCTAAGTAAGATAAGTGTCATGTTTTAAAGTGTTGTAAATAATGTCAAAATGGGACTTAAACCCATTAATAAGCATGCAATACTTTTATTAGGAACCAACTGAAGTGTCACAAAATTATGCAAGGTTTTGAGTTCTCCAGAACTCTTAACCAGACTAAGTAGTATAAAAATATTTGATGGGAAGAAAGCCAGAGGTTGTGGTTATGTGGACTGTAATATTAGCTCAGGATCCAAATTGAGATTTGTAGGCTGAATGGATCACTAATTTAATTTAATGTAACACTTTTCAATATTTTTAATTGTACTGTTTATAATCTTGTAAGTCGCTCTGAGTCCCAGGGCGAGATAATAATAATAATAATAATAATAATAATAATAATAATAATAATAATAATAATAAATTGCAGGTATCAAGCAATATGCCTCAAACAATACATTCTGGGATGCAGAAGCAATGCTGATTTCCTTTTCTGAAAACATCAGGCCCTACTGCAACTCAGATCTGCCTCTGGCCCTGGACTAAACCCATAAGTTCCTGAGTTGACACCGTACAGAGAAACATGAGAGCCTTTACATTTGTAAAATCTACGATTAATTTTTAGGTTGCACATCAGCTTAAAAAGTCAACTGAGGCCAAACTGCATCACCTACTGGTTGGATGGAATGCAATGCAAAACCCTCTTCAGGTGATAGATGCTGCTGTGAATGGCAAGATGTGATATTTTTGAAAGACAGAGTTTGTATTTCTGGGCCAAAAGGTATATGAAGGGATAGCTATCAACATGTCTGTTCCTTTTACACATAATATGGAAAGTCTGTTATTTATACGAGAAGGAGTGTGCGGGGTAGGAGAGCAATCCCTTTCCATCCTCTCCTTTCATTTCTCACTGGATTCCATTGCTTTAAGACAAGGATGGAAACAAGCAACCCAGGCACTACATGCAGCTCCCAAAGGCCATCTGTGAACAGGAGAGTAAAACTACCCCCCTCTTTTTCTTTTTTTCTTTTTGCTTTACTTTACTGTGCTGTAATCCTCAAGGGGCTTGTGTGACACTACTGCTCCCCAAACATCTGCCTTTGCCAGATGCGTGCTGTGGTGTTCACTTGTGTCCCTTTAAAATGCTGAAGAGATGATATGATTGGGGAGAGGCTCAGTGGGAGGAGAAAGGAGAGGCTCCAGATTTTTTTTTAAAAAATACATTTTAAATTTTTAATTAATTAAAAAATATTCTTATAAAAGTTTCTTTAAAAACATCTTACCAAATTTTCACTTTAACCACATGATACTATGTACATGTAAGTAAATTTAGGCTGCGAGTATAATATTGTAATCTAAAGGTATAATTTTAATTTTGCTAGTAGTTTATGTCACAACTAGTATGATTACATTCAGTGATATATGGGAATTATGATTTATGAATAACATTAGTACAGAAAACATGACTAAGGATTCTGTATGGGTGTGGTATGGGAGGAAGTCAATGGGAGATGGCACCATGTGTTATTGCACTGGGTGACACCAACCTTGGTGACACCACTGGTGAAGATTTTGGGTGGGGTTGAGATCTGGAGGGGGAAAAACAATCTTTTTCCAGAAAAAAATGGCTCTGGGGGGATGGACTGCAATTTTTAAAAGAATGATTAACAAAATGTTACACACCAGGTGTTCATCTAGTATTCCTCCCCCCCCCCCCCCGCCGCCACCGTCAATTATTTCTAACATCTATATAAAAGCAAGACTTTTGTGTAAGACAATGTATAGTGTCACATCATGGCAATTCCTAGTCCTGGTCTCCTTTCCTCTGTTTATTTTTTTTAATGGGAATTAGTGCTTTATGTTTGCTTCCCGCTTTAGAAGACTAGAGGATTGTTTGGACCTAGTTTCAAGAATTCCATGTATTACGGGTTGATTTGTGTTTGTGGAAGAATTATTGACACTGGTAATAGTAAACTAATAAAATTCAGTTATAATAAAACTATATCACCGGATAGGGTATTGGTTTTAATTAGAGGGATTATGGGGTTTTGTTGTTGGGGGGGGATATTGTTGTTATGGGTTTATATATATATGGTTATATATATTATGGGTTATATATATTATGGGTTATATATATTAAATATATATGGGTTATATATATTATGTTTTGTATTTTTATATTACTTGTTATCCTGCTTCGATCCGCATGGAGAGGCAGGAAATACAAATAAAAATTATTATTATTATTATTATTATTATTATTATAGCACATTACATATACTGAGAATCCTAAGATGCTTTAACCCCCCCCCCAAATTCTTTTAAAGATACACTTATTCCCCCCTCCCATTTAAAACAAATGGAATCAAATAGTTAGTTGAAATTCTTTGTATTGCCATGGCATATTTGAAGGCACTCATTTCTCTTTGGCATTTACAGTAGCCACAATTAGGGGCCAAGTGTAAATATGATATAATTTCTATATGCAAATAGGAAACCCACCCCAGAAATTAATACTGACCACCACAGACTAAAAGTTTTAGTGCATGACTACAGGATTGTGAGACATATGGAAAATTGGAAAACAGTCATATCTAACTAGGACTCTACCTGTGACTGTACACCATATTTTCAAAAGTTTCCTTTGATACATAATGATACTCTCGTCCGTTCACTTCATAGCTCTTCTGAGCACGGGTTGTATCTATTTAAAAAGAATAAACATGGCAGTACTATTAAAGATGTGTTCATCTGTCTCTAAATAACTAGTAGGATAGAGAGATCAGACGAGATTGAGCGTGTTCAGGGTGGTATGGCTGCAGTAGGATAAAATGTTTTGGCAAAGTTTACATATTCAGTACTTTACTTGCCTAAATGTATCTGGAAGAAGTCTACATTAAAAGCCCTTTTCTAGACCCAAAAGACTGCAGGGAGTTTTCAGATGTGCATTATAAATTCTGACATTTTCCCTTCCAACCTCAATCCTGGACACCACCTGGAAAACTGTAAGAAATAACCCTGGCCCATGGTTAACTACAGTAGAGGCAAAGTGAGGGCATTGTTCTTCCAAATAAAAATTCTGCCCCACCAAATCAAAAAAATTCCTTCAGTCCCCTAATTCTTAGCATTTGCACTCCCTTAGTAAATTTTCCTGCCTCCCAAGGCCTAAACTGTATTTCTTGCTCAGTTGAAGATTTAGACCAGGGGTAGGCAACCTTTTTGAGCCGGGGGCCGGGTTGCTGTCCTTCAGACAATTGGGGGGCTGAAGCACCAAAAATAACTAACTAACTAACTAACTAAATAAAAATATAAATATATTTTTTTTAAATGAAAAAATTAAAAAAAAGCATGCACACTCTCTCAGCCTCAGAAAAGCCATGACAAAACCCCTGTGGTGATTTTGCCAAGAAAACCCCAAGAACAAGTAATAACAACAATAATCAATATCATCAAGGCGGGCGGTGGTGGCGGTGGCGGCAGGACCGGCCCCAGGCCGGTCCAAAGGCCTCAGGGGGGGCCGCATCCGGCCCCTGGGCCTTAGGTTGCCTACTCCTAATTTAGACATTTGGGGACTGAAGGAAAATTTAATTTGGGGTAACAGAATGCATATTTCAGGGAACAATGCCCTCATTTTGCCTCTCTTGTAGCTACACACCTGTGACTTCTTGCATATTCTCTAGAATATTTCTAAATAAAAGCTACAATGTTGTATAGCTGACTCTCTGTATCAGTGTGAGTTTGGTTGCAGGACATCCCCCCTCCCCTGTTGGATACGAAAAAACATACCTTAAGTCTCATGAGCATCAATGGACTCCAATGTGAGCATGCCTGTGTTGGTGCAGCTGCATGCACACACCAGCATTGACAATAATGGAGTGGGGCCAACCATGAATGGTCCAATCCAGATATGGCTAGCCCTCTGTTTTGGATGTATCTGGTATTGCACTGTATTTCAGCTGGCTGAATATCTTTCACTAAATCTCAATGTGTTTTACAAGTTCAAGCTATGCAGAAGTAATTACCACCGTGTTCAATGTTATGTTTATGATATCTGTATTTCATTATAGAGCTTTGCTCCTTTGAATATAAATAATATAAAAGCCAGTTACCTATATAAAGTGTCTGTGGGACCTAACAAAGGATTCTTTTCAGGAGCACAGCTATGTGCTCCACTTTAAACTTTAACATAACTACACTGATCATAGATCAAGGCAGATTGGCTGTCCAAGACAAGATTTGCTGACAATGGCATTCTCTCTCCTTCCACTGCTAGAATCAAAAGTACAAATGTAAAAAGGTCACATACGTGGCACTGCACTTTGAAAGTGATGAGGATTTATACCAATAAGCCGCCGCCGTAGTTCATTTACTCCAACACCGGAAGGACCTGAATATTTCAAGAAATGAGCAGTTAAAGGAATGAATGAAGAAGACTACATACCCTAGTATAATTATGTTGTATTTGTTACAGAAGAAGAGTCACTTATTTCCTGAATGATAGAGAACTGAGGGCTCTTGAGACATATGAGAAGACTGAGAAGGTTTTTCTCTGAACTGTAAAGACACATTCCAATGAAGTGGCAAACTTACCTGCCTGCCTTTCCAGCTATTATGAGAAGATACACTTCTTGAAAATGAATATAAGACCCTCCAACATTTTCCCTGAGCTCAGACCTACCACAACTGCATTTCATTCTTAGGCACCAGGGTACTGGTAAGCGATTGCTACTTACCTACTAGGACAATCAAGCGATTTCTATCACCGGGAAGTCTCTGGTATCTCACTACTTCCTCATATGGTGCAGCTACAGCACTGTAGCATCCACCAGGACATCGGGCATAACATGGCAGATGACTATTGCGAGCTTTCCTGCGGCATAAGCGCATACTTCTACGGAAGCCAGCTAAAGAAAGCAAAAAGGTACAGACTTTGAAATACCTGTAACTGACTCAAAGTGATGACTGCATTGACAACTTAGCCCAGGGCTAGGAAAAGTGTGGCCCTCCAGCTGTTGTAACAATGCCTTCATCACTCAGCACTGGCTGCTGGGAACTACATCTGGAGGGTCACACATTCCCCAGCCGATGGAAGCAGGGCTATCCTACAACATCCTGGCATGTCAGATGTTCCTTCCCTTCTGCATCAGATCCTGATGTAGAATATTGTATTATTATTGTAGAGCTGCAATTCTAATCATCCCTCACCTGCAGCTATTGGGCAAGGGCTGCTGGGAGTTGCAATCCAATAACATCTGGAGGATCAGAATTTGCTTTTGTTAAATCCTTGAACCCTAGACAGAGTCACCCTCTTTCTCCCACATTTCCACAGTTGCCCTGCTCTATCTTGTCCCATGCATGCTACCGAATGCTGGATTTGGTTGAACAGCTTACTGTTAAGAGCAAAAGAAAAGATTAACTGGAATAGACCATGAACCCTTTTCCTTGCTATCCTGTTTCCAGTGGTTTTATGGCAACTCAGCATGCAGACACACAAGTTCTTATAAGCCTCTGGCATTTAAAGATTTGCTCAGGGCTAATTAAGACATACTAAGGCTCTAACCTGTGTCCAGTTTTAGAGGTCCCCAAAATGTGTCTTATTATAGCAGAAACAACAATTTAGAGATCACGATGATAAAGACTATTTTGTATTCAAAGCCGGCTTACAGTCTGAAGCCCTAAATTGTAGCTTATTTAGTTTTTGTATATGTCCAATTCTTGGTATACTGTCCCTGAATGGAGAGTTGAGCTATTGGTTCAATTCTCAATGAGGTGAAAAAACTCATGTCTGGACTACAGCATTATTTATATTATATTATATTATATTATATTATATTATATTATATTATATTATATTATATTAGTATGGGCAACCATTCAGCCATGTGAGCTCACATATGCATTTCTCGTGCTGGTGGATTTTGGGGGGTTGCAGACTGCCAGAAATAGTGCAAATTGAGTCCACTTTTAGGGTTAGGGTTAGGGCTAAGGAATCATGGGAACTGTATTTTATTGTGGCACTAGAGCTCTCTGACAGAGAAGGCTCAATGTCTCAGAACAAAAACAATTCCCATGATTCCCTAGCACTAACCCTAACCCTAAAAGTGAACTCAATTTGCACTATTTCTGGCAGTCTGCAACCCCCCTTTGTCTCTTATTTAGATGAACACAGGAGGGTTTAACATTTTGTTAACACACAGAACTGTAACAGAAAGAAAAATGTTTATTTAAGATAACCATGTGACTCAGAGTTGGGACAAGTGACTTGTGAGAATTATCACTATAGAGGCTGTAGCGACAGGGCTATTGTTGGACCTTCTGTGTATGAATTTGTCTCAATGATTTTGCTCAATAAATCTACCCCTAACACTCAGCCTAGTATGAACTGGACTCTCTCTCTCTCTTCTATGATGCTTACCTCCCTAAAGAAACAGTTATGCTATTCTGACTTTACCTCTTACTGTTCTTGAGCAGAAATCTGAAACACCAGCATAGGATATTCTGCCAGGTCCATCTGCAACAATAACAATGCTGCCTTCCCTCACAAATGCTCCCATAACTCTGGGATACCTAGTGTTTACTAATAATTGTTTAAACTGAATGGCATATTTTGTTTAGATAAGGATTCTGAGGTTTTACAGAATGTTAAAACCCATTACAAAAATCCAAGAGACTAAATCCACTACAGACATTATTTTTATTTATTTTGGGGGATAAATGATATCCTGAAGTGTTCATACATCTCTTAGCTATTTGATTATCAACCTTCAATAAATATTATTAGTGTGATTTACAATTATTTCACATGGATTTATGAGTCTTTCTGTATTGTCCATGAGTCAAAGGTTTTTAAAGTCAGGAGAAATGTCACCATTTTTACTCAGGAGAGCAGGGTCAGGAGAGCTAGAAGCTTATTGAAAGAAATGGTTTACTATGAAAGAACTATAAAAGACACAAACTTTATAGAAGACTGGCTTACTGGAGGCCTACAGAACAATAGTAAAGAGAGAGTAAGGAATATTAGAAATGAAACACAAAATGAATACATCTGAAATTTTTAAAATATAAAATTGAACTAGATTGGCAGCCCAGCAACAAGGCAGCAACTACGTACTAATGAAGACCTGCTGACCAGATCCACTGAATTCTTCTTCTTCTGTAATGTAAAAAAAAAAGAAAGAAAAAAGTAGTATATGAAACACAAGAAAAAGTAATGAAAAAGCAAAATGCTTACAAGAACTGTAGCATTTTATCTGGCCATTATTATAAAATATTTAAATGAGTATTGTTTGGATCAATAATGATGCTAACAGAAGGAAAAGAAGAAACTCATGTACCACTAAACCCAAGTGGTCTTTTCAAAAGAGGCCATAATAATTAAAAGCTTTTCACAACAGCAAATTTAAAGCTTTTGTCTTCTTTACAACCATTTACAATAGCAGATTGATCCTTAGTTTTCTAAAGTCATTATTAGGTCAGCCTATTAGGTTATCTCAATATGTAGAGTCCACCAAGTTTCAGAATGGCTATGAAATTGGTTTGCCCAATATGGTCCAGAGACCAAAGAGGAGCATCTGAAATTTTCTACAGTGGTGGAGGGAGGAGAGCAGTGCTATGGTTATTTTTGGAGAAGCCACAGGGCTCAGATTCCTATTTAAGATTACAATACCTGGTTGATCACTATTATCCACTCTTCAAATTTATTATAGAAAGCATCAAAAATTATAATATTGTCTCTTCCCTAAAACATGAGGAAGCAGGGAATGTGGAGCAATATTATGCTATATGGCCAACACAACTACTCCTGGATATGTTTTATAGTTCAATAGTAGAACCCATCCTTCACATGTCCTAGATTCAATTCCTGGCATCTCCAGATGCTGTTAGACTCCTGCCAGGAAAGCCACTGCCAGTCAGTGTTAACAGTACTGGGCAACATGGACCAAGGGTCTCTAATTCAGTATAACGGGGGTGAGCAGGTCACATTGCAAAAGTAATGAGCTCACACATATATTCACTCCTATAACCACTGTGCATGGATTTCCACTATAAAGTAAAGCTGGGTTGTCTTCCCTGGCTAAGGTACTGGCTGGTCAGTGCTTTGGCTGGAGATTCAATCATGACAGTGCTAGTCCTTACATCCGAAACATGGCTCCATATCCTGATGGCATCTAACTCTCAAAGAGGAATGAGACTCTCCCCTAAGTAGAGGTTCCCCAGCTGTCCTATACATGATTTTATCTGGGAGATGAGACTAAAAGAAGGAAATAAATGTGTTCTTTTGCATAGCCCCCAATGTTACTAGCCATAAAGAAATGATCCAACAACCTACTCTTTTTTAAAAACTTTTCTTAATTAAGAATACTTTTTAAAGCTAAAGAGAGAGAAAGTTTCAGGTTACCTTCTTTAAGCTCCTCTGGTATGTCACACCAAAATTTAAGAAAAATAATACTCAGATTAAAAATTTGCACTGTGAGTACTGATGTAATACAGCACAATGAACAGATTACTTGATGTTTTTCACAACTACTACTTACTTTTTCCCCTAGAGCAGGGGTAGGCAACCTTTCCCCTTTAAGGGCCAAGGGACTTCAGCTCCCAGAAGCCTCAGCCATGTTGGCCAATAGTCCCATGTTGGCCAATAGCTCCTGGGATTCTGGGAGCTGAAGTCCCTCAGACCTTAAAGGGGAAAGGTTGCCTACTCCTGCCCTAGAGCATTCAAAACATCTAACAATCACACATATTCATCTTCATTTCCCAATGACTGATGAATTTGCACTCTAGTGTAGCATCATACCAGGGGCCAGAATATTACACCCCAATTCTGTATAGTCACCGTTTTCTCCTTTGAAGAAATGTGCCTGTTCTGCCCCAAATGCCACTCCATTCCCTGTTTGCCTAGTCACTGCTTTCACCCTTGTGTCTATTTACACTACACAACTATAATACTTCACAGTCCACTTGAACTGCTATGGCTGCATCTCGTGAAAACCTGGGGTTTGTAGTTTAATGAGTCACTAGAGCTCTCTTGCTGAGAATACTACATAGCCCTCCCTAAAGTGCAAACAGAGATCCAGCATGGCTTAGTGGTTGGAGTATTGGACTACAACTCTGGAGAGCAGGGTTCGATTCCCTGCTTGGTCATGAAGCCCACTGGGTGACCTTGGGCAAGTCACATGCTCTCAGCCCCAGAAGAAGGCAATGGCAAACCTCCTCTGAACAAATCTTGCCATGAAGACCCTATGATAAGTTCACCTTAGGTACGCCAAAATAAGTTGGAAATGACTTGAAGACACACACCACCACCGAAGTGTAAATGGAACCATGTCAGTAAAAGTGGAAACATGACGCTATAATCATGTAGCGTGAAAAGGCCCCCTGCCTGCTTCCATCATGTGGAGTCCTGGGATGGACGGTGGCGGGAGAGGCCTTTCAAATGCTCAACCAGAGACTCCTCCTCTGGTACCTCTAAGCAAACTAGAAACTCCAAGAGGATTCCACAAGAGACAGCCATGGGAATTCAAGTGGAACCACCACGCAATAATAGTAGTCTACTGGGAAAGTGCTCTTTGTCTCCTAGTTCTCCTCCCCAAGAATTATTAAAGCAAGAGTGAGGAACTTTTATTCCTCCAGAAGTTTTGTCAGTTTATGAAATCCAATAAGTATTTCACCAGGAATGTTAAGTACCCCCCATTATCCCTTTACTATTGATCATGCTGGCTCAGGCTGCTGGGAGCTGAAGTCCAAAACATCTGGTGGGTCAAAGCTTCCCCATTCCTGCTCTAAAGCTTATGTAGTTCTCACTTGCCTTACTATTGTTCTCCCAGCATTTTAAATTTTTGAAGATTTGCCCTTATTCTAAGCACTATGGAACCTAGCACACTGAAAACATTCCACATGTTCTGGAATTTCTGGATCACTATTATCATGCATTACTGAATTTGTTCGAACAGTAGGAATAATGGGGGGCAACCATCGGGATATTCTTCGTAAGGATTTTTAATAGCACTGTTTAGCATGAAAAAAAGAGTTCACCAGTTGCTCACAATTTTTATTGTTATTCTCAGTTGCTTAAAACCTACTCCATTTGCAAACAGATATGCTTCAGTATGTCCAACCTGTCCTACTTTTGTTTTTAATGTGGAAATTTATTCTGTCATCCAAGTGTCAAAATGGTTCCTCCTTCCTCATTGAGAGAAATAAGTACCATGAAGTAGATTAGCCCTTCAATCACACTTACGTAATGTAATCTCATTACCTTCCAGCTGTCCTCTCTGACACGTACATGGTTCTAACAATTTTTGCCATATGTATAGGAGCAATTCAAAATGGACTGAACGCTTCTGCTAATGAAAATCCAGTTTATCTCAAATACGCCTTAAATATGGTTAGTAAAGTTTCTGATTTTGGCTCAAAGAACACCGGGAAGGTAGTGGTAAAATGACTTTAGGCATCCACACTCATACACCCACAACTTTAAAGAGGGAACAGTTGTTGAATCACATGCAGTGGGTGCCTTTTTTGGTTTTTAGCTTCTTATAACTAGCAAAAGTACAATCAGCAATCAACATTGCAAAAAGAATTACACTTACCAGACTCAAAAGTCTCCTCATCTTTTAAGTCATCCAGGGAGCAAAAACAGCAAATACATTTCATTTCAATACTATCCCTGTCTAAGATAATTATAACATAACACATGAGAAAGGATTTCTCATCCACACTGCATCAAGAGGTGTTCTCATTTCCTCCCCTGATCCCTGCTTAAAGGGCAAAGTACATGGTTACAGGGCCAACCTATAAATGGATCTTATTTTTAGTTAAAAGCAGCTGTGGTGTGGGATTGGGATCCAAACAGGATTGATGAAATGGTTCTGCGAGGAAGAGGATGTATAACCAAACAACCCCTCCCCGCAAATGTTCTTCCAATCTAAATTGTGGATTTATTCCTATATGCATCTGAGGAAGTAGACTGAAGTCTATGAAAGCTCATGCTGCCAACTTCATTTTTTCAGTTAGTCTCAAAGGTGCTACAAGATCTCTCTACATACTGATTCTACAGACTAACACAGCTATATTTTTGAATTCCAAAGTATTTATTAGGCTTGCTGAGATTCAAGAGTATTTTGATTTGGTTTTGGTCTATGTTATTCACTGTCACATTAGGAATGCCCTCAGTCATTTTACAGAGAACATTTCTGGTCCCCAAAAATGACTCTGAAAACTTGACAAGGATTCGATATGACAAGAAACACCAAATTCAGATTTGTTTAAAATATGCAGACACACTCATTTTCCTTAGAATTAGAAGAGACATATCATAGGGGATCATAGCTGCAGTGCATGTGCAATTTGTCCTCACTTCAAAGGAGCATGAGCCAAAGAGATCAGAAGCTGCCATCTGGCCTTTTGTAATGTAAATCATACCAACCCACTCACATTCTGCCTATCTAAGGCCCACTGTGGAAGACATATGTTAAGGGAATAATCAGTGTACTATGATCCTGTGCAACAAGAAGTATGGCCTGTGACCATTTATGTGCCTCTTTAGGTCCACGCTAAGATGGTCAACCATCTCACCTTGCCCCCATGGCCTCCTAGCACTATGGAAAGTGATATCATGTCACTTCTGGTTCTAGGATATGCCCAAAATACAGCAGATTTTATGTTTTTTTTCCAGGGTTTTCTTTTGGAGGGAAAGGAGACCTCACCTACCATGTTTTTATGATAGTTT
>CM034701.1:195061881-195083063 GCA_020142125.1 Phrynosoma platyrhinos
TGGCTGAAAAGGAGGCTTCAGTGTCCTCAAATTGAGATCCTAGGGGCTGCATGCAGTCCACACAATCTGCCCATTACCCACCTCAAGTCTACTGGAAAATGCTAGCGCAGGGGT
This sequence comes from Phrynosoma platyrhinos, assembly GCA_020142125.1. Classification (NCBI taxonomy): domain Eukaryota; kingdom Metazoa; phylum Chordata; class Lepidosauria; order Squamata; family Phrynosomatidae; genus Phrynosoma; species Phrynosoma platyrhinos. The sequence goes on from CM034701.1 coordinate 195,061,996, forward strand.
AGGCAACCTAAGGCCCAAGGGCCGGATGCGGCCCCCCAAGGCCTTTGGACCGGCCCCAGACCGGTCCTGCCGCCGCCACTGCCCCCTGCCACTGCCGCCCGCCATGATGATATTGATTATTGTTGTTATTACTTGTTCTTGGGGTTTTCTTGGCAAAATCTCCACAGGGGTTTTGCCATGGCTTTTCTGGGACTGAGAGAGTGTGCACACATATTTCTTTTTATTTTTAAAATTTTATTTATTTATTTATTTATTTAGTTATTTTGGGTGCTTCGGCCCCCCAATTGTCTGAGGGACAGCAATCTGGCCCACGGCTCAAAAAGGTTGCCTACCCCTGTGCTAGCCTCTCAGCCCACTTGAATGAAACAGCCACATTTTCAAGGCCTTTAATTCACATTTAAAATGCTGTTTCCATGTGTCATGCCACATTCATAACATTGATAATCTCAAACAATGGTTGGGGAGCAAAAAGCATTGTTAGCTTGTCAGTCTTCTTTATGAAATTATCACAAGAGAGTAAAAATGATAATATTCTAGTCAAGTGTTCCTTGTAATACCCCTAATTTCCTGCTGGTTTTGTTTAGCAACAGTTAAATCTAACCAGAATTAGAAACCAAAAATCTCTCTGTCTCTGTTTTACACATACACACTTTTATGTTGACACTACTCTGACAGAGATCATTTTAGAATACCATTCCAGTTATAAATTAATGTTTAGTTTCCCTGGAACTGTGCAAATGAAAGACAGAACAACAAATGCCCATTCACCCAGTCCAGAGTCACTTACCTGTTTCAACACACTTCTCATCAATTTGCATGTCTTCTTCTGTACATTATAAAAACATGGAAGAAAGGTGGAAAAAAGTTAAGCTCTTAAGGCTATAAAGAACTTTACAAAATGTTAGAAACAATAACGATAATCTACCGCGACACCCAATTTCTATGATCTTTATTATTTCAGTGTTGCACCATTGGCCTTGTGTTATATAAGGTCTTCCTCTCTACTACAAAGAAAAACTGTCAAAAATGATCATTTAAGAAGTAGCTCAAGTTTCACCTGCACACACCTATAATCTAGGCCAGGACATTTCTCTCAGACATTCTTCTATGCACAAATAAAATTTTGTACAAAGGATCATTCAATCATGATTCTGTATCTAAAGTGATACAGCCAAGGCACAGATTCATCACCTCAGTGAGAATGAGGTTGGACAGATGTGTCAACGAAATTCAGACACCATTGCTTACCTTCTTCAACAGTACTCACTGTTCACAACAAATCCGCAGAGGAAATTAAAAAGAAAACAGTAAAGTTAAAGAGACTACCAGTGTAACTGCCAGAAAAATGCACATACAGACACATGCACAGAATATATAAAGATGGCCTTTAACAGATGAAAAATAGAGTAGTGTCATGGCTGAACACTTCTGTGGCTAGGTTAAAAAATACACCCAGAGATACTGCCAGCAAAATCTCTTACAAACAGGATCCAAGGCATTGTTCTGCTGACAAAATTGGATCTGTCAATGGAACCAGAAGAACTGACCATATTTCTTCTCTCTACATAACTTTGAAACCTGGGAACTTCTCCAGAGCTGGCTTTTGAGCAGTGTGGAGGGCTGAAGGACAGCAAAGAAGAAAGCCCTCTCATGCTAGCTGACATTGGATTCAGGCTGATATCTTCAAGACAGTTTAAGGTTTCAGGTATATATGTGCTGATTGCCATAAGTATGATCCAGACCATCCATTATAATTCCTTAGTGGCTTTGAGCAAAGGACGTAATGGATCCTGCTACAATTCATGCCCCAAGAGCAGAAGCAGGCATGTTCTGAGAGTACAGCCTATTTCTGAAGTGAGGGAAAGCCTGGGAAGAAGGTCCACAAATAAGCCTCACAGGACACAAGCAAACGTGGGCTGCATCATTTCCACTCTAGTCCTAGAGTGAAGATTATAAAACCAAATTTGAAAATCAAATGGCCATTTTGTCTAATCTGTGATATATAATTTATGATATAATTCAAGAAGCAATCCCACTGCTTGTACACAAGATATCATTATACTCACAGACAGTTGACTTGAGGCAAGTATGAGGTTGGAAAGGCTGAGACCACCAGAATTCCCGTTGTTTCCTAGACAGAAAAGAAGATAATGTTGTTAAAAAAACAGTGTAAAGGAATCTTCGTTAAACAAGGCATTCTTACCTTCTGAACACTGGGGTGATAACCAAAGAAAAAACTATCAGATAAGTTTCAGAAATGTTATCTAGTGTATTGAAGAAATTAAAACAAGAGAAATTGAAACTTAAAAGAAAAACTTAAACCATTTCGGGCCTTTCAGCATTGGAAAAAGGCAAAAATTTCTACTGAGACAGTATGAAGTCCCACACCAGTGAATAACCTGACCCCATGCCTCTACTGCACAGGCTACTGTAGAGGAGACAGATTTCAGGTCAGTGTTCAGCACTGTTATAATTTGTGTGAACTTTGGCTTTTCTTTGGTTTTTCAAGTAAGGACTTCCCTCCAGAAACATTGGTTATGTAGGAATGAAACATTTCATTGATTAGTGGATTGAAATTAATATATGTTTTAAAAAAAATAACAAGCAAGATCATTTTTAAAAAAAGGCTCTGATTGATCAGACAGATAAGATTTAGTAATTGCAAAAAAATTGATTGTCTCTCTTGCAGAAGGAAGGAAAGTCTCTTAAGATGGTGCTTGGTTCATTTTTAGCATTTATTCTCATAATAAATCCCTCTTCTTCCCCATTTTGACTTCACAAGAACCCTGTGAGGTAGGCTAGGCTGAGGGATAGCAAATGGCTCAAAGCCATCCAATGAAGTTCATGGCTAAGTGGGGATTTAACCTGAGTCTCCCCAGTCCACATTTGATGTTCCAACAACATCACAGCACTGGTTCTCGGTGTCATTCTCAGCTTTTGGGGGTATGGGACTTACCTCTTCAAAAGGTGATTAGAAGGAATGAGTCCAGCACAGGCACTGAGGTCTGAGACTTTCCTTGCTTGCCACCAGAGAGCATCATTCTGGTCTACAATCTGAAGGATGTCTCCCTTTTTAAATGGTAGTCCTGCGTCGGCACAAGGAATGGCTGGGTCCTGGAGAGGCCAATAGTCTGCCATTGCTCGCACATAGAGCTAATACAGTAACACAGAAGGTACATCATCATCATCACCATCATCAGATCCCCTCCTCCTCCTCAGATCCCACCACCACCACCACCATCATCATCATCATCCCATGAAACATGCAGAGGGAAGCTAACATTAAGTGTGTGTTTGTGTGTGTGTGCGTGTGTGTGAGAGAGAAAGAGAGAGAGGAGGAGGAGGAACAGACAAATGGTTAAAATAATTTAAAAAGGCAAGATCCCAGTCTGGTTAAAATATGACAAAGAAATACAATAATACAAAGAGCAGAGAAAATATTTAAATATAAATAGTACAAGAGCATAGAACAATCTTGTAGGTGAAAGCCCAGGTTGAGTAAGGCTTTCACACAACAATGCAAAACTGAAAACGAAGGGGAAAAACCTCACAAAAAGGCCTTCCTTTCATTAAGGAACAGAAGAGTTGCTCTGCCTATACACTAAAGGCACAAGACCCCCATCTAATCTTGGAAGTTAAGCGAGTTCAATCCTGGTTAGTATTTGAATGGGAGATCTCCAACGAATAGCAGGTGCTACAGGCTCTATATTTCAGAGGAAGGAACTGCCAAAGCCACTTCTGAGTATTCCTTGCCCAAGAAAAGCCAATGAAATTAATGGGGTCACCATAAGTCAATGGATGACTTGAAGGCACACATACACACATTGAGTCTCTCTGGAAGGTGGAAACAGGCAGGAAGACTCATCTCTTTACCCAGGTGTTTTCCTATTAAAGTTGTCAGTTACATTTGGTTTTTAATAAATTATCTTTGATGAATTATTTTCTTCGTTTTTTCTTGTTTTGTAAATTTTAAAAATTATTTTGGAAATTGGTCTTGTTGCAATTTTTTTGTAAACTAATTTGATTTTTTAAATTAAAATGATTAAAATAAATAAATAAAAACATGAAAATGTTTTTTACATAGAAAACAGCAATGTTGTACAATAAATAGCCATGTGGCTTTGTTGTGCAATATGCTGGTTTTGCACAATTTTTCCTGTGCAACACTGCTGTTTTTTATGTAGAAAACAGCAATGTTGCACAACAAAAATGTTGTGAAAAATAAGCAATGTTATACAACACAACCACATGCAGCTGCAGCTTCAACTGGCCCAGGATTCTTTTCCTACTGTGTGTGTAACATTTGGGTTGTGCAACTTTCAAACCAGCAAAGACTGCAGCCACAACGTGGAATATTCCATCCCTTTTTTTGTTTAGGGGTATAGTGTGCAATTTGGTTTAGCATTGTCTGCAATTTCCTCAAGGATACAGTGTAAAACCAAGCTTCTGATGACCAGTCACAAAACAAAACATGCTAAATGCAATATACATAGGTAAGGAAAAAATTGTGCTGCTATATGAACATCTTTCACTCTTTGAAGGACTAACTCTTCTAAAAATGTGCTAAATATCTCATATAGTTTGACTCTTGTAAAAGCCCACTGGAAAAAGCCTTTGCACTATTCCCGAGCTCATTAACCTATTTCTTGGCCTAAAGTCAGATTCTATTAGGAACAAGTTTTTTTTTTTAATCTGAGTGCTGTTCTGTCTTTTTAGAGATCATACTTCAAAACTAGATATATCTACAGCAGGAATTTGCATGGAACAAGAATTCAGCTGAAGGTCTTCTCAGGCAGAGGTACTCATAAAGGAGATCCCCCTCAGGTACACTGAGCCCAGCCTGCATCAGACTATACAAATCATTACTACCAACTTGAACTAGACCTAGAAGTTTACTGTCAGCCACTGAAATGGCAGTGTATTTGGCATAACAGACTGCTTCCACAAACAACTTTGATGTGCTGTACATTTATTTTCACTACTATTTATGTTGATAAAGAGCTCAATTGACAGTACTGATGGTGCACCTTGCTCCTCCCCACTCTTAGATTAATGTATGTAATAAGAAAGACTAAACAAAATAAAGGCATCTTACTGTTGTCTGATTGCTGACCGGTCGATCAGAAACTGGAATTAGCTTGAACATAATGGTTCCCTGGGAGAGCGCCTACAAGGATTCAGGAGAAAAACATAGCATTCAATTACACTTAACTGTTGCCACAGACAGAATATTTTAATTGCAGAGACTGATAATTCTTTTGAAATGATTAGTAACACTCTTTTGTGAAGAAAGAATTGATAGTCAACAGTATCACCATTGAAGAGGGAGAGGCATACATCTAATTACTAGTTCTGACTAGAGCGGACTACTGAATCAGTGGTCCAAAACACAATGCAAAAAATAACCCAGTTTGAGACTGCTTTAACTGGCTAGGAATACTGAAAATTGTAGTTTATTGTGGCACCAGAGCTCTCTAACAGAGAAGACTAATGTCTCACAAAACTACAGCTCACAGAACTCCTTAGTATTGAGACTAGGCAGTTAAAGCAGTCTCAAAATGGATTATTTCTGCAGCGTGTTTTGGACCAGTGACTGAATGTATGTAAGTATCACTGACACAGTGGACCTATTCTAATTGGGAGAAACAATTAGATTTCAGACTTTATCACACCAGCTTTTTGTCCTGGCACAATCAGACTAGTTTAAGAGTGGAAACATACTGGTTTAGCATTATTTCATATCACCCTTTTTCCCACGAAAGCACTTTAATGTTTTCCACACTGCCAAAAACCACCTCCCAACTGTGCACACAGCAGCTGGCTTCAGGAAGGTGTTGGTAGCTGCGATCTCTCCTCTTTCCTGCTGCCAAAGCTTGAGGCTTCTGTATGCACCTTCACACAGCAGCCCCACACTTTGTGATGAAGGGTGGATGGACAAGCAATTGTGGCTGCCAACTGCCTCTGGATGCTGGTTGCTGTGTGAATGTGCACACAGCAGCTGGCTTAGAGACACTGTTGGTGCCACGATTGCTGCAAGGGAGAAGGGGGAGAGGAGCAAAATCACACTCACACACACCACATGAGTGCCTGAGAAGTGGAACTGTAGTGGAAGAGACCTATTGTATGAAGGCAGTAATGGAATAGTAGAGAGATTGAGAGCCTATTGATGGGTTTTTCCCATCACTGAAAAGGTGCATGACAGTAATGAATATAATGTCATCTGGGGGAGAGACACTAGGCTCAACACCATCGGGCCTAGAATAAGAATAAGAACCCTTACCTCTTAAAGGACGGGTGGGATTCAGGATTTTTATGTTCTGTTTAGATTGTATTAATATATCTGTATGGAAATTTTAATGTTGTAAGCTGCCCCGATTGCTCTGCAGAGGGGTGGGATATATTATTATTATTATTATTATTATTATTATTATTATTATTATTATTATTGCAAAGCAGCAGGAGGGTCACGTCATCATCTGGTAAGTACTGGCCAAAGATGCTTCTATCCTGTTAAAATTCTGCTTTTCTGGTCTTGTGCAATAAAATCCTTCGTCCTGTGTGGGTATATTTAACTGTTAGTGTTAGTGCCAAAGCTAAGGAAAAAGTTTGACCAAGAGAACCTGCTTTTGAGGAGTAAATGAGAAAGCTCTTCAGAGTCCACTGGCCTGAACGGGGCAATTGCTAACTAACTCCTCCTCTCCTAGGACTGTCACTGGCATTGGCCATGCCATCTAAATTTACTTGTGCGTGTTATATTTATATCCCACCTTTCCTCCAGTAAGCTCAAGGTGATATACATGGCTCTACCCATTCCCATATTCTCCTTACAACAGTCCTGTGGGGTGGGTTAGGCTGAGAAACAGTGAGCAGCTTGAAGTAACCTGGCTTCATGGTTCAGTGAGGACTTGGAATCTGGATTTCCTTGATCACAGTCAATGCTAGTCATGACATCAAATTTGTTCTCATGAGCCTCTTTTCTCCCTGCCTTTTTTGCCAATTTGTATTACAGTGGGCCCTTGGTATCTGCTGAGGTTTGGTTCAAGGACCCTCCATGGACACCAAAATTTGTGGATGCTCAAGATCCATTAAATACAATGGCATAGTAAAATGGTGTCCTTCTATAAATATAAAAATCAAAGTCTGCTTTTTGGAATTTATATTTTTTGGAATATTTTCAAGCTGTAGATGGTTGAATTCATGGCTAAAGAATTTGTGGATAAGGAAGACCACCTGCACTTCTATTAAATTGTGAGCAGACATGTTAAATTCTGAACTACTGAGAGTATATTGGTAGAAACATTTGAGAATATCACATGGGAGGCTTACCATGTGTAAATTGTCAGGAAATTGTCAGAAATCATGGAGACTCCATGATCGGCATTCACACTCCCACGTGCTTCTCCCATGAGTAAAGCATCATGAAGGCATTGTTGCTCACTTGTCCCATGAGTAAAGCATGGAGCCTCCATTGTTGCTCATTTGTCCCATGAGTAAATTGAGCCTCCATTTGGCAATAACGGAAGTTCCTATTATTGCCAAATGGTGACTCCAAGGACGCTTTACTCATGAGACGAGCGAGCACCACCTCCTCCATAACTCTTTGCTCATGGGAGAAGCACGTGGGGGTATGAATACTATGGTTGACCATAGTAACTACAAAAAGAACTGTTGTGTGAAACAGTTATGATCTTCATCAGATGAGAGACTGTCCCCATCAAGGAAACCATAAATCTTCAAGGTATGTATGCTAAGCAAAATTTTTAATTTAATTGGAAATTTCAGTTGACACATTACCAAAGAACACAGACAAAATGTCAGTATTACCCAGAAAATATAAAAAAGCCTATGTTTCCTATGTAGCTTTAATATGTAGATCTTCAAGAAACAGTATTTCTAAGAGCAATGCTTTTGTCCCAAAACAAAATACACTACCCTGAACTATGTCCTCCCTGTCCACCCAAAAGGGGGGGGGTTTGCTGAAGAGGGCTTCCAGCCACCTCCAGTGTTCTTCTGGCTTTTTGCAATTTTCTGGGGCTAAAGCAGCATGTGGGCCAAAAACTGGCCCCTAGAGCTCCAAAGCATGCCCACACCAGTTTAATAGGAATGCCTTCGCACTGATTACATATCCTCACTGGGCAGCATTGACAATGTAAAGGGCTAATCTGATGATCAGGGTGGGCAACCATGCCTGTACTGAGTACGTTGTGGGTACAGGGGCAAGAGTGATAGAGCCAGATAGCTAGGGTCACTTGAAGTACCCCCTTTTTGCCTTCCCTAATTGTCACTTCCTTACCTAGGCTGGTACTCCCAGATGACTAATTCCTCCCACTTAGTCTGAACTCTCTTAATCTCTCCCTCCTTCTCCCTCTCCTAGGACATTATCACACGGGGAGTCGCGGGGAGAAAGTGGAAATAAACCGGACGAGCGGAAGACTTTAATTTACGGGATTTGTCCTGTTCTGCCTCGTCTGGTAACTAAATTCAAATTTAATTCAAACAAAAACCTGATCTTTTCATTTCCTCAAAAATCCCGAAAATGAAAAGATCAGGTTTTCGTTCGAATTAACCCCCTTTTAAATTCGAATTTAGTTATCAGACGAGGCGGAACGGGACAAATCCCGTAAATTAAAGTCTTCCGCTCGTCCGGTTTATTTCCACTTTCTCCCCGCGACTCCCCGTGTGATAACGTCCCTAGACATATAACTAACTGCAGCATCTCAACTTTACCTTTCTATCTCCAGCTGTAGCTCCTACAATAAATATCTCTCCTTTTACTTAAAATGGTGTTTGTTGGTTATTTGAAGCACCAGCTTCCATGCCAGTCCAACAGAATCATCATACCAGAATGTGGATTACTTGTTCAGGCTCCAGACCTTCTACTGGAACTCCATTCACCTCTACCAGCTTGTCTCCAGCATACAACAACCCTATGGCAGAAAGAAGTGACATTAAAAGGTTTGCGGGGATGCAAAAAAGATGAGATGCCAATATTATTTGTCAGAATTCTGAAGAAAGGGATGCAGTGCTCATAAAACACTTAACCACCAAATTGAGCCTTTTATAGAAGCCACACACACCAGAAAACCAGACATTGTTATGGATTCTCCCATTTAAGTCTACTCCAGGGGTGGGGAAAGTACAGCCTGGAGATGCCCAACCTGTCATTCCTGGGCTGGTTTTCTGTTAACCTTTTGCCCAAACGTAGCCAAATCCATCTACAAAAGTAGCAGTGTCACCACACACCTCCACCCTTTTCAAATGCCCAAACTCAGCCATTATGCAGGAAAAGGCTGCCAGAAATCATACCGCATCACCTCTGGTGCATGCAGGAAACTGCAGCCCACAGAGGAGAGAATTAGCTCCTATTTCCCCATGCATTTGTCCACTCCTGGTCTACCCATCCCAACCTTCCCTACTGTAGTGCCCTCCAAAGTATAACTCCCATCATTTCCAGACAGAGACAAGGAGTTAGATTAATCACGTTTGGCCATAGTCCCACCCACCTCTGCATTCCTCCCCAATCTGCCACTGACATGCAGCCCTGGCAGATTATTCCTGGGGAATGTAGGGGGAAAAGTCTGCCACTGCAATGTGTGTTAAATTAATCTTACCACTTCTATCTGCCAATCCACCATGGATTACTCTTGCTACTGTAATATCTCCTGTTAGCTCATGGCGTTTAATAGTGGCACCCTGTTGGGACGAGATTGGGAGAGGGGGGAAAAGAGGCAATTGCTGAATGAAAGAAATGGGAACAAATGGGAACAAAATGCAGATTTAATGAGTAAAGATTGCTGAGAGATGAGGTGCTAGAAATATTAAGGCTGAAGCCCTTGTATATGCATCCTTCCTTTCATACATATCATGTATTACAATTAACATGAAGGAATAAGATTATTTTACTTTTCATGACCAAAATATATGCTCTAGTTTTACACACCTTTTAAGGAAGAAATATATACTAGTGATTATTGCACAGCCTTGTTTCTTTAATGTCTCCAGCTGGGGAATTCCAGATTTGTTGGGTTGCAACTCCCATCAGCCCTTGCGAATACAGACAGTGATCAGGGATAATAGGAGTTGCCTGTAATAGTGGGAGGCCTTTGTTATCTGTCATATTATCCCAAGGGAGAGTGTTAGTGAGTATACAACATAGGGCCTTTACAGACTGCCAGAACTAGTGCACATTAAATTGAGGCACTGCCCTGGCTCAGTGCTAGGGAGTCATGGGAATTGTATTTTTTTCTGGGACATTGAGCCTTCTCTGTCAGAGAGCTCTGGTGCCACAATCAATTACAGTTCCCATGAATCCCTAGCACTGAGCCAGGGCAGTGCCTCAATTTAATGGGCACTATTTCTGGCAGTCTGCAAAGGCCCATAGTGACTTTTTTGCAGTAGCATCTTGATCATGAACTCCCTACCAAGGGAAGTCTGGCTAGTTCCACTCATATTATGAGTTTTCAACAGGCAATCAAAACTGCATTGTTCAATTTGAGCTTTGGCTTTTTAAACTGTTTTTTAGCCATTAAAATAATAACCAATTTAGAACCACTTTAAATAAATAATAATAAAAACATCTAGAGGGCCTCTTTAAATAAATAATAATAAAAACATCTAGAGGGCCACATGTTCCCCATGCCTATTTACATATAGTATTCTTTAACTCCATTTTAACAGTCAATTTTCTCTCTCTAATCTACTATATCCCCCAAACTGAACAACTTTCTAGAAGCAATGGAAAACAGAGACTTGAATTTTATACATCTGAAAGCAAAGAAAAACCCTTTCTGTTAATCCTTCCCAGCATCTCCTAAATCACATTCTGCTTACTCAGAAGTAGGTCTCACTGTGTTCAATGGGTTATATTCCCAAGCAAGCAATTATTATGGTTATTACTTTAAAGGGCGTTGCAAAACTTGTGGCCCTCAGATGTTGTTGGACTGCAAATTCCAGCATCCCTCCTCACTGAGGACGGATGGAAACTGCAGTTTAATAACATCTGCAGAACCCCATGTGATGAAATCTTCCATTCCTGGAAATCAATTTATTTCCAAAAGCATCATATCATGCTTGTCATACTTCACTATTTTTACATATGTTCAAAGCAAAGGAAGAATTCGAATTTGAGAGGAATCTTAATTTATATAGCATATATTCTAATATTAAAAAGTGAATGATGAAAGTGATTCCACAGCTTAGAATTAAAATGCAACATTACAAGGGGTTGCTTGTTTTTCACCAGGCAGACTATCCTCATAGCCTCCTCATTCTCAGGGATGTTATCTGGCAAAGGTGGAAGAACTGGTTCATAATCCTTCTGGGCCACCGTATCATGTGCGGATAATAAGGCCTGCAAGTGAGGGGAGGGGAGAAAATGGGAAGGGGAGAGAAGTAAGCAATAGTAAGGTCATCTTTGAATGTGACTGCTTGGGAGTCAATAGAAAAAGGACAGTTATATCTAAGAGACAGCTATTCACAATGGTTGTGCTGTTTGTTTCCATATTGCCACAAAGCTAAGGCATCACACTGTGTTTGTATCTACCTTGTTCTCAGCGTTCGACACAACTAACACTATTTTACAAATGGAGAATCAATAGGAAATGACTGAAAAGTTGCTTGAACTGAAGTCTGAAGCAATACAGTTGCCCTTCTGTTTTCACGAGGGATCCGTTACAGACCCCCCCACGAAAACGGAAAACCGCAAATATATAGGCTTGAATGGTGGTGTGTGCCTGTGGGCTCGCACCCCATTTTGTCCCCCTCCATTTGCCACCCATGAATGGTCAAGGGACATGGACTTCAAGTCCGCAATCAGCTATCATGAGTACGCGTTAAAGAAAATATCTCTTTTGGTGACGAATGTCAGCAGTCTCTATATTCAGGTACTGTTCTCATTGTGATGTTTTACATTGGGAAACAGTGATTTCTTACTGCCACTTCTGGGTCGAAATCCAACTGCGAGTCCCAATTAGAGTAAACCTATTGAATCAATGGAATTTATGTAAGGCTTAAGCTACCAAGTTCCTATTGATTCCATGTGTCAACTCTAGTTGTTTAACAGTTGGGTTCATGTCTTGTAATCCTGCTCTGTGTATCTCAAGTTAAAAGGGAGTTCAATGAAATAAGTATCCCATGGGCCAGATGTGGACATTTCTGGCTCTCCAGATGTTTTGGAGAACAACTGCATTGCTGGATAGAGCTGGTAGGAATTGTAAGTCAAAATATCTGGCAGAACAAATGTTCATCACCCTCGCTGTGTGCCTAATTTCAAAATGTGGAATTTGAAGAAAGTTTCCATCACAGAAGGATGGATTAACAATGCTGCAACTGGATCAAATGCTCTAGGGCCACACTATCAAGTATCTTGGACTGTGGTGCTATGAGGGGGAAAATGCCAATGGGGATGGAAGGGCATGCCATAGATCTCTCTCCCTGACCTTCATAAGGCTTGATAGCATTTACTGTCATCTCAGCCTATTCCCTAGTTGTGTCTTCTGAGACTCCAGCCTTGGTCATGTCAGCTTAGCCTGGCTCTATCCCCAGGGAGGGTTCCTCTTGGCCCAGTAGTGTCACTAAGCCTTGTCTATTATTGTGGATATGTGCCAAGTCAGCACTCCAATGGGAGAGCTCACACATGTGCACACAGTGGGAAGGTGATTTTAGAACTGCTGCAGGGCCCCATCTAATTCGGTTTTGCCCTAAAGTCAGAATTGTGAATTGTAAGTTAGGAACAATTCAACTGTTAGTCTGCAGTATATCCCCATCTGGGACGATATAGAATCATAGAATCAAATAGTTGGAAAAGATCACAAGGGCCATCCAGTCCAACCCCCCTGCCATGCAGGAAATCACAATCAAAGCATCCCCAACAGATGGCCATCCAGTCTGTGTTTAAAGACCTCCAAGGAAGGAGACTCCACCACACTCTGACATGCTCTAATTTGTCAACATCCTTTTTGAATTGTGGTGCCCAGAATTGGACACAGTATTCCAGGTGTTCCACTGTCGAATTGCTCTTACTGTCAAGAAGTTCCTCCTAATGTTGAGTTGGAACCTCTTTTCCTGTAGCTTGTATCTGTTGTTCCAGGTCTTGTTCTCTGAAAAAAAGCCTGCTCCATCCTCAATATGACACCCCTTCAAATACTTAAATAGGGCTATCATATCACCCCTTAACTATCTCTTCTCCAGGCTAAACATACCCAGTTCCCTAAGTCATTCCTCATAGGGCATGGTTTCCAAATCCTTCACCATTTTGGTCGTCCTCCTCTGGACACACCCCAATTTGTCAACATCCTTTTTGAATTGTGGTGCCCAGAACTGGACACAGTATTCCAGGTGAGGACTGACCAAAGCAGAATAGAGTGGCACTATTACTTCCCTTGATCTAAATACTATGCTTCTATTGATATGATGTCAGGTTGAAGGGGAAGGAATGCTGGGTTTTCTAATTATAAGAAAGACCTTGCATATAAAAAGCTATTATCTCAAGATGAAGCAGCCAAGAAGCCTGAATATCAAAGGCTCTGATGGTGGGCTTGCATAGCTTTTTTAAATTCTGAAGGGGAATAAAAATCTAACTACTCTGATATGTTTTACATCAGACATCCTGTAAAGGTTATCACTGTTTTCCTTCTGCCTTCTGTAATGGCATAATAAAATCTGTAACCTCATATTCTACATTCTTCTATTATATGGGCTACTCAGTTTGGACTGTTTGAAGGAAGATGCTTTTGTCTTATTCCAGAGTACTTAATATTAGGATGTTTTCAAACAGAAGCTGGCACTGCTGCATCTTAATTTCAAAGTGCTAAAATCGCCAGTGGTCTACAGCAACTGCAATTTTTCAGTGATACTCCCTGGGACACTTAAGCCCACTTGGCCTCCCACACAGGGCTGTTGAGAAGATGAGATGAAGAGGAGGAGAGCCATTGATGCCACCTTGAAGCTAACAATGAAAAGCAGGACATAAATGTAACTAATTAAAAAAGTACATAGCTAACCATTTCATACACCTGACCTTTCTCCCTCAGTGCTGAGTAACTTCAGGGAGACACTACTTGCCTTGAAATGAGGACCTCGCAGAAGTCGTCTTAGCTCTTTAACTTCTGGATGTTGTTGGGCTGCACGCAACAACTCCACCACCTGAGGAAAAACAAGGGAGACTATCCTCATGCTGAAAAATCTGTAGTGGGCACAACTTTTCAATTATCATTTTCTTAAATAGAACTACAACCCATCATATTTTTTTCCCAAATATGGAGGATACCAAAGAGCACAGTTTATTAAAAGCTGATATGTAGGAAACTAAATTATTCACTGCTTTGTTACTTCTCTGAAGATTCTTAAATGTTAAAATCATGAAGATCCATAAACAAACATTTTTCCTAAGAGCCAGCCCAGCATTCTCACCTCATGGGTCAATGCACGTGCCTGTAAGGTAAGTGGAACGGGTCTCCGTTTGATATGCTGATGAAGGCATTCATATACCTAGGATGATAAAGACAACACAGCCACGACAAAATGTCATATGGAACCAATCTTTTCCATGTTGTTCATGTACATGTTGCTTACATACTCCTGAATGTCTCTTCCCAGAAGCAAAATGTTCATGTGACTCAATCAGAATCAAGCCAAATTTTAATATGGTATGGCAAGGTTTCTCAACCAAGTTTCCCAGAACCCTAGGATTTCACAAGAGGTCACTGTGGGTTCTGCAAGAACTCATGACTGAAAAAATAACTCTTTTTTTTTTTTTTTTTGAAGCTGCAGATATAATAATTTTAATGTAGGTATTCCCTGAGATCTGAAAATTATTCCAGGGATTCCTCCAGGATAAAAAGGTTGAGAAAGGCTGCTCTATGCATTTTATGTATTTATTACTGACATTTATAGTCTGCTTTTTCTTCAAAGCACTCAGAGCAGTGTATATGGATTTCCCACTCCCCCCACCCTTTCTCCTCCAAACAATTAAGCACTGAGGAAGGTAAGACTGAAAGGGAGTGACTGGGTTAAAGTCATTCAGTGAGGTTTGTGACTCACTGGGGACTTGAAGCTGCCAAGTCCCAGTCCAATACTTTAATCACTACACCATAAATGGATCTTTTACATCTGTATCTCTGGGTTCTATCTTCTAAACCAGCATCCCCAACATATCCTCTTATATACTCACATTGCTCAAATCAACCTTCCCCATCTGAGAGCAATCCAAGTAGTTTCACTACAAGTCTTACCAACACAAGAAAGCATGGCCTGGTGAGTGGGAAGATGAGAGATGCAGTAGAATAAATGGGAAACGAATGCCAATGAGATAGGCTCAATTTCTGTGTTTTATACACCTACTGTCAGAAATCAAAATATGTTTGGATCTTCTTTTTCTCCAAAAAAATTACTTGTATTTTACCTTTCGGATCCCAAAATAGCTTCAAGAAGGCAACTACTATACCATGCAACTGGTTAATGCAGTCCCTGATACAAACATTCCCAAATGTACAATAGCAATAGCAGTACACACTGTACAAAGGGAATGGGCTATTGACCAAAAGCCATTCCACGTCTTTAACCAGGCAGAAATCCAAAACAAATAGGTTATGTCCTACAGGTAACCATTTGTCAGCCTAAATACTAAGGCTACTACATTGTCACTGTATCAGCATTGGGAAAAAAAATACACAGAAGTTGCTAGGCTGGAAGAAAAATAATATAGCATGTTGTTGGAGGATGAATAGAAAGCTGCATTGTTAGATTGGGTACAAAGTGAGGCTTCCCTGTTCTAGCAGACTATCTGGTTCCTTATGCTGGATGCAGAGCAGGGATGGCACACTCCACCTCTTCTCTGCAAATCTTCTCACTTGCCTGTATGCAACTCCTTGTTGCCCATATCTACCGGATTAGTGTTTAACTACAAGTCTGTCCTATAGATCATGCTGCACAATACAAACTATTTCTATTAACTGCTCCTCCAAATTTCTCTTTAAAATAGCAAAAGCAAATAGCATATCCAGGGGGTTTCTGGATGAAATGGATTATCTAGATCCATTTCAATTTGATTTCAGGCCTTGCTATGGTACAGAGACAGCTTGGGCCGCCTTGGTGGATGATTTATGCAGGGAAATGGACAGGGGGAATGTATCCCTGTTGGTTCTGATGGAACTCTCAGTGGCTTTCAATACCATCAACCATGGCATCCTTCCAGGCCACCTTGCTGGGACGGGACTTTGAGGCATTGTTTTACAGCAGCTCTGTTGCTTCCTGGAAGGGCAAACCTGGAATGTGGTGCTGACGGACTTCTGTTCGAGCCCCTGGCCAATGGCTTATGGGGTCCCTCAGGAATTTCTTTTGTCTCCCATGCTAGTTAATATATACATGAGACTTCTGGGAGAGGTTGTCCAGAGTTTGGGGGTGTGATGTCATCCATATGCAGATGGCAACCAACTCTATTACTCTTGTTCACTCCAATTCAATGAGGCTCTTCTAAACCAGTGTCTGTCATAAGTTATGGACTGGATGAGAGCAAACAAAGTAAGACTTAATCCAGACAAGTCAGTCGGAAGGCAAATCAGGATTCAGCCTGTTTTAGATGGGGTTACACTTTTCCTAATGACACAGGTTGGCAGACTGAGTGTACTCCTGGACTCAGCTTTGACCCTGGATGCCCAGGTTTTTGCAGTGGCCAGGAGTGTTTTTGCACATTTAATGCTTGTGAGCCAACTGTGCCCATTCTTTGTGATGCCAGATCTGGCCATGGTGGTGCATGCCTTAATTACATCCCGTTTGGACTACTGTAATGCACTGTATTTGGGGCTGCTTTTGAAGAGTATTTGGAAACTTCAGTGGGTCCAAAGAGCTGTGGCCAGACTGTTAACTGGGGCAGGTTACAGAGACTACACAATGACCCTGTTCAAACAGCTCCACTGGTTGCCAATTAGTTTCTGGGCACAACTAAAAGTGCTGGTTATAACCTATAAAGCCCTTTTATGTCTCAGGTCCAGGCTACTTGGCAGATCATATCTTCCTATATGAGCTTCCTGGGCTCTGAGATCAACAGAGTCCCTTCTCTCAGTCCACCACTCATCGTAAGCATGGTTGTTGGGAACATGAGAGATGGCCTTTTCAGCGGCTGCCCCTAGACTGTGGAATTTCCTTCCCAGGAAAGCCAGAATTGCCCCTGCCTTTTTGTCCTTCCAGCAGCAGACCAAAACCTTTTTATTTAGACAGGCTTTTTTTTTTTTAAAAAAGCCTATATTGTCTTAACTGAACTGTTAAGAGATTTTATACGTTTAAATTGCATTTTATTATTTTATTGAAATTGACATGTTTGAATGCTGCAAACAGTTTAATTCTATTTTAATGTTCTCTTTTTGTTGGTTTTAAATTGTATCATTGTTTTAAATTGTGAGCTACTTTGAGTCCCAATTCTAAGCAGAAGTAGTAGTAGTAGTAGTAGTAGTAGTAACTGCAGCAAAGTCCAAAGCTAAATAATTGCACTTGAGTCCAGTCATCCTGTTCTTTGCTTATTTCTATCTCCCTTCTCTGATGTCAAACTTCAAAACATACACTCTCTAAGGGCAGGAACCTGTCTTCTATGCTGATGAACATCTATAAAATGCTGTTTATATGACACTGAATAAATAATAGAAGCAAAGAAAAACATGACTGCATTTTTAAAAATAGAATAGTCTAAAATTAAGGAGAACGGGGAAGATTTGTCACTATGAGATAGGATGGCCACTGTGACTGTCGTTGCATGATTTAAGTCAGACAACCATGGGCATCCTCACTTATTATTATTACAGTGGACCGTTGGTATCTGCTGGGGTTTGGTTCCAGGAACTCTTGTGGATACAAAATCCATGGATGCTCAAGTCCCATTAAATACAATGGCATAGTGAAGTTGTGTCCCTTACATAAAATGGCAAATGGAGGGCCAACTGTACAAGCAGAGTACCGGTGCATGCTAACCGATGGCTCTTCCTTGTAGCAGGAGCAACTTTGCTCCATGGTTTGTTTTACTCCAACATGGGCAAACTTGTCTTGTTTGTTTCTCTTTACACAAACAAGGGAACAAATGCAGGATGTGATTTAAGGTTATTTGTCTAGTTTACTCACAAAACAAGCAAGCAAGCAGTGTGTTTGGCAACACAGTATGCAAATCACATAGTAAAGCGCCATGGTTTGCAAATTGAAGTGTGCAGGCAACAAGCACAAGCATATTGCTCCTAAGTGATCAGGCAGAGTTTCCAGGCTTGTAGTGTTGTGCAGGTGTGACCAAAATCTGCCTGAACGCTACTGGTTCCAAAAGACAGGAAATAAACTTGAGAGAAATGGCAGACATCTTATTTTAACATTTTGTCATGTTAAAATTCTGGAAACATCTAGATCTGAGAAACATTAGAGACCCAGGAAGGAAGCTGATGTTTTGGATGGTTCATCACTAACTGAGATGGCATGGCAATTCTTACATGCGGTTTAATGCATCTTAGGGCCTTTACAGACTGCCAGAAATAATGCAGCTTGAGTCCACTTTAACTGCCCTGACTCAGTGCTAGGGAATCATGGGAACTGTATTTTATTATGGCACCAGAGCTCTCTGACAGAGAAGGCTCAGTGTCTCAGAAAAAAAAATACAATTTCCATGATTCTCTAGCACTGAGCCAGGGCAGTTAAAGTGGACTCAAGTTGCATTATTTCTGGCAGTCTGTAAAGCCCCTTAGTTAGGCAAAATTAATGTATACTTGAATCTACAGGAGAAAACTGCAACAATCACTGACCGTCGGCAATGAGTGGGGAAGCTGCATTATTTTCCCAGGAATTGTCTTCCGTCACTATAATCCACACAGTACTAAGAACCATTAAAAGGAACAGCGCTTGAAAATACACTCCAAAATCTATTTGTTCAGGTCAGGAATGGGGAAGAGGAGGCATGCTAGATGTTGTTGGACTCCTTCTCCCATTATCCCACACTACTGTCTACATTGACTAAGGCTAATAGGATTTGTTGCCCAATAAAACATCTGGTCAGCCACATCTAAAGAACGCTAAGAAGGTAAGAAGGCACAGCAGCTGTCAAATCGCTGACTTCTCTTTGAAAGGGACCTTACCTTGAGGAGAGCTTGTAGCCATGGTGATCTTAGCAGGTCATATAACACACCAACCCCATTGATGTCTCTCTTATACAACAGACTCAGCTCTTGCAGGACCAGAGACAGTATGTGAGATAAACCTAATTAATAAAACCCATAAGTTAACAGATTAACCCAAGTTTTAAATCTAGAATTGTTATTGGGAGGTTGAAGGAGGAAGGGAAGACATATTCATCCTAAATGTAAACTGCTGTCATCCTTTCTAATTTTTAATTAATTTAATTTAATTTAATTAACATACAGTAATTTTTACATACAGAAATAGTATTATCCTACAGAAATGATAGTCACACTGCATGGTCTGAAGGTATACACTGCTGTAATTTTACTGAAACCAAGACAGTTATGTCAGAGAAACTAACTACCTAAACACTTCTATTTTCAATAAATAAATAAATAATCTTAGCCTTAACATTGTAACCAAATAGATATTTTTAAATTGAATGATTTATTTCAATTAAACTAGATATTTACAAACAGACAGCAGATTTTTCTAGTTTGTATTTGTATAACGCACATATAAAACTGTATTAAAAACAAACACATAGGCAAATATACAAATGGGGAAATAAGATGTACCATTTTCGTGGCTGCGCAAGAGGGCAGCCTTCTCCATCTTCTCCTTCATTCTTGGAGATTCCCCTCGTTTCTCTGAGTGGATCATCTATTGCTTGAAATCTGGGAGCCCAACTGAGGAAAAAAGCAGAAGAAGAAATGATAGAATCATCCAGTCCAACCCCATTCTGCCATGCAGCAATAGACCATCAAAGCACCCCCAACAGATGGCCATTCAGCCTCTGTCCAAAAACCTCCAAAGAAGGCGACTCCATCACACTCGGAGGCAGCATATTCCACTGTTAAAATAGCTCTTACTGTCAGGAAGTTCCTCCTAATGTTGAAGTGGAATCTCTTTTCCTGTACTTTGAATCCATTGCTCCGGGTCCTATTCTCTGGAGCAGCAGAAAACAAGCTTGCCCTAAATCTCTCCTCATAAGGCATGGTTTCCAGGCCCTTCACTATTTCAATTGCCCCCCTCTGGATACACTCCAGCTTCTTAACAAGGAGTCTCGTATGAGTCTTTAAATGGCATAATATGATGTTTTAACAATGCTTTAGAATGAAGGTCACAGTGTGTGTCTGTAGGATAATACCATCTGTAAAGGTTAACTATGGGATATGTACAATTCTGGAACTCACTCCTTTGAATTGTTGAAGCCAAATAATAGGGCGGTGCTCAATACTAACTGGGATGCATTTATGAAAGATTTTGTAAAATTACTTTTCTGAGTTGTGAGCCATTGAGAGCCAAAAAAGAATTTCTTTCCATGAATTGTTTTCCCTCCACTTCCTTGGTACACCAAAATCAGGGTAAGAAGAAATGATATTCCATGGAGGAGCAGCAGTGGGAAATTTCTTAATGCAACAAACAAACAAGCAAACCTAGTAAAATGCAGACTAGACAATGTGATTGTTAGGTGGATTTGTAATTGGTTGATTGGCTGAACCCAAAGGGTGCTGAGCGATGGCTCCTCTTCATCCTGGAGAGAAGTGATCCTGGACCCAGTGCTATTCAACATCAATGACTTGGATGAAAGAATAGAGGGCATGCTTCAATTGCAGATGATACCAAATTAGGAGTAGCAGCTAATACCGCAGAGGAGAGGATCAAAATTCAAAATGGCCTTAATAGATT
Organism: Phrynosoma platyrhinos; assembly: GCA_020142125.1. Taxonomy (NCBI): domain Eukaryota; kingdom Metazoa; phylum Chordata; class Lepidosauria; order Squamata; family Phrynosomatidae; genus Phrynosoma; species Phrynosoma platyrhinos. The sequence goes on from CM034701.1 coordinate 195,082,828, forward strand.
AGAAAGCTGGGCCAAAACTAACAAAATGAAAGTTAACAGTGAGAAATCTAAGGCACTGCACTTAGGCAGGAAAAAAAATGAAATGCATAGAGATAGGATGGGGAACACCTGGCTTAACAACAGTACATGCGAAAGGAATCTAGGAGTCCTAGTAGACCACAAGCTGAGTCAACATTGTGAAAAGCTAAAGGTAAAGGTATTCCCCATTGACAAGGTTGTCGTTGTGTCCAACCATA
>CM034701.1:195083321-195098629 GCA_020142125.1 Phrynosoma platyrhinos
TGTGGCTCTTCTCTGCCTCTTCCGGTGTAGCGTGTGAAGACTCTGCGCCGGGAGGATGTCTTGATGCCACACGCCGTGCGTAATGGCACGTGGTGTCAGCATGTCTTCGGGGAGGGGTTGGGGTGGCCAGTGTGCAGCCACCTCTCCCCTTCCCTGCCTCCAACATGCTGCAAAGGGCCCTTCTGCAGAGGCCCTTACTCTTATTTTTGATATAAGTAGTTCGTGATCTGTGCCACAATTGGCACCTGGTCTATATCTAATAAAATGTAAATGATATATAAATACTTGTTATACATATTGCATTGTTTAGCAAATGAACAAGATACAAGAGTGGAGAGAGAGTGAGGATCTGTGAAATGGCAGGAGGTGAGGCATTGCACCAGGCAGTATGCTTGGATTCCCATCATTTCACAGATCTGCAGTCTCTCTCCGGCCTCATTACTTGTTCATTCACTGTCTGTTTGCAGTTGGTTGAATCCATAGATACAGAGCCCATGGATATGGAGGGCCAACTGTATACATATATAATATATTAATATACATTCGAGCCAGTGTGGTATAGTGGTTTGAGCATTGGACTACAACTCTGGAGACTAGGGTTCAAAACCCCACTCAGCCATGGAAACCTACTGGGTGACCTTGGGCAAGTCACACTCTCTCAGCCTCAGAGGAAGGCAAGGGCAAACCCTCTCTGAACAAATCTTGCCAAGAAAATCCCACAATAGGTTCACTTTAGGAGTTCCATAAACTGGAAGCGACTTGACAGCATATAACAAAAATGTAAATTCAGTTCACCACTTCATTTTAAAAAGTTGCTTTTAAATATTTTAATTAAAAATGGTTAATGTGTCTGATTAATTTACATTTACACTGAAGGAGGTTTGGGCTGTTTACACCTAGATTTAGTTAATTCAGATTTTTAAAATCTGGAGAATGTCATACTCATACTAGTCTTCATCCATTGCACATGTCCTCTCTTTCTCACTCACGCACATATGAGATACTCAAACCTTAAAGATTATCCCCCCAACAAGAGAAGGAAGGAATCTTGTTTGCACTAAATCATAACATGCCCAGAGACGAGGGGCATAACATAGTGCCTAGTCATCCAGGGGCAAGAAATACAAGTGGGTCTATTAAATGCAGCCACTGCCACCATCTTGCTGGCAGCGCAAGGACTGGGGGCAGAGCAGATGACAGTAGGAGAACCCCATTGGCAATGCTCCGCTCAGGCCCCAGTCCTGTCTATATCCTTGTCATAAATTTAATGAAAGGAAAATCTTTTCTTTTCACTAGTGAAGTCATAGCCACAGAAGCCTGTAACACTCATACAAATATATTTCAGACAAAAATTGCAATGGGTAGAAAAGGGGTTGCATTTTTCAAGAAACAAACATTTGCATTTTCAATTCTGAGTAACCACCATAACCTGAAGATAGAAGCAATATTTTTAGGTGGGAAGTCTTCTGGAGTCCTGGAACAAGTGAACAACTATTGTGCGCTTTTGTTTGAAAAAAAAAAAAAAACCCAAGGAGGGCTCACCATAATTATACTAGAGAACATCTTCTTTAAATTATTACAGTGCTCATGCAAATAGGTTACATGTCTCCAAGTTGCAGAGCAGCATGCATATATACAGCATATATATATATATATATATAGCAACTAGAGCAAACCGTGGGCTACACTGATCATCACTGTCAAAGATATGTGACAGGCAAAATTGCAAGCAGCATTTCATCATGATGGCAACCCAAGGGAATTCTCAGCAACACACAAACAAGTGCCGCTTTTGTTTTTCAAATTATTTTTTCAAGCATCTTTGTGCTGTGTGGATAAGCTCCATCTATATTAAGCAAAGGATTAAAAAGGAAGGGAATATATTTCTTTCATTCAAGGAGATCAGTCCCTAGTTTGCCATGAAAATACTGCTGTAGAATCAGTGTTGGAACCATTTCTACCTGGAAAGGAAAAATAAAGATAGAAAAGGAAAAATAAATCAAATGACATCAAGAATAAATCATTTAGGGAAAATGAATCTCTGTTGGCAACTTTTCATTTCTAGCATAGATTCTCCCTGCTGTTGAGCAAGTCTTGAGGGGAAAATGTAGGTCTCCGGAAGCAAGCAGAGTGAGCTGCTTAGTGCTTTGTGATATATCTTGCTATTTCAGCTTGCAACAAATGTCTTAGTTTCTAGTTAAAATCAGTCCTTAAAACCTGATTAATCTCTTGGTGTAAAATTGTTTAAAACTGTTACTTATATAAATCAGTAATGGAATTTAAATAGAAATGTAACAGCCGAGAGAGTTTGGCCAAACAGCCAGGTGCACAAAAGAAGAACAACGTAGTATATAACACAATATATACATAAAGCAAAACAGAAAACTACTAACCTGGAATAAAATGTGCTATAATTTGTGATTTTCAAATTGAACAAACCAAGACAGCAGCCATTTCCCCCGGATCTCTGTACAGATGAGAAACTTGCAGAGTACGGCAGGAGATGTATTACCTCAATCTTCTTATCAGAGACGAAGGAATTACTGCCACTTTTACTGCCCTCCTTAGGACCTATATTTAGAACTTGTTTCCTTCCCCAATACTGAACTGGATGTGGTAATGAAAAAGAAGAAAAGAGTAAAGTAATTCAATCAGTGTATAACTAGGGCACATGAAAAACTGCACTCTGGAATGTATCCAATGTCTGAAAAGTTGATTCTGTAATATGGCAAATCACTGCCGATAAGAGATAAGAAATAGGAGAGGGCATGTGACAGAAAAGAGGAGGAGAAAAGGGAGTGGTTTGCGAATACAGGCATGTGCTTAAGGCAGGGAGGGAAAGCAAGAGAAAAGATGGGAGGAACTTGATCATTCCCAGGATGCAAAGGGATCTTGTATGCATCCCTTGCATACTGATATTCCAAACTAACACGGCTATATCTCTGAATTCTACCCTTTTGGTAATTCCCAGTTGCTATGAAATGGTAGAAAGGGAGGGATTGTTGGGAGTGACAGAGTAAACTTATTCCATGAGCTTTTCAAACAAAATGTTGACTTTCAGTACCTAGATAGTAAGCATGCAGACTTTTTAAAAGGCATCATTTTCATACAAGCCATCCCTTCTTGGGCACATTTACAAAAATCTGTTGAAATTCAGGTCCTTAATTACTGGTTGTGTATTATTTCATGTTGAACTTCAGCACATTTTGGCAGCTGGTGTAGTAATCCTTATGTTACTTTCAGTCAACTAGTAGCAAACTATAAACTTAAACCATAAGTCTCCCCAGCACTGTGTACCTGAAGCACTAGTCCAAAGACCTGAATAATTTACCTGGCTATTTTAAAGGAAGCCAAAACGTCCTGAAATTAGTACCCAAAGAGAACGTCAGAACAGTTGGTGGAACTCTAGTAAAATACACAATAGACCCTGAAAGTCTGAATTCTGCCATCTCTTTATTACAATGATGTTTGTCTTCTCCCTCTTTCCTCTCAGTCTGATACCCCTGCACCCTCTGCCTTTCTAACAAGTATTAAACTATTAAGTAAAGACAAGGTTGTTTTTTGGACAACACCTTTCAGAATTCCCCACCAAGGGCCATGTTGGCAAGAGGTTCTAAGAATAGAAATCTAAAAGGTTAAGGTGTAGAGGTCTTTTCTAAGCCCTGGAAATAACTACAGGGGCCCTTGGTATCTGCTGGGGTTTGGTTCCAATCCAGGACCACCTGTGGATACCAAAATCCATGGATGCTCAAGTCCCATTAAATACAATGGCATAGTAATATAGTGTCCCTTATATAAAATGGCAAAATCAAGGTTTACTTTTTGGAATTTATATTTTTTTGAATATTTTCAAGCCATTGATGTTTGAATCTGTAGATAAAGAATCAGTAGATAAAGAGGTCCAATTGTAGTCCTACTCTTTCCTCAGGTTCTCAGCATGTGCAACAATTTAGGAGAAGGAATCTCAGCCTATTCTGCATCCCATCTCCCTTCCACATACCTCACTGTGTGGAGCCAAGAACATAAGTGGTATGATTTAAGTTTTAAAATGTTGTCCTGTCTGGTAGAACTAATTGCTCTGCACTTTGGGGGATCATTTGTTTAAGTTAAAGTATAGGGGGTGGGGAGATGGAAATGGGATCAATCAAGATTGTGTTAATACCATGTAGGTCACATGTAACAGTGCAGGAAATGACTAACTTTAAACCATTCAATGCTTTTGACAAGTCAGATATAGGGCACTTTGTCCATATTATTTTTGTTTTGTTTTTAAAAGTTGTTGGGTTAGTTGTTGTTGTTGTTTTGCTGAATTCCAAATACACATCAACTTGTGGCCCAATTACCCTACCTTAATTTAATATTGCCATTTTTAATACACTCGTCCCTCACCATTCATGCTCGTGCCGTTCGCGTTCCTCGTTACTTTGAGGACAAGCCATGAGGGACAAAATGGTGCACGTGCCTGAGGTGTGCATACCGTGCCACAAGCAGAAGTGCGCCCTAATTGGAATTGGCTCCAATACTGGCGATTTTCCCAATTTCCAGGAGGGGGGAATCCGGAACGGATCCCCTACAAATTGGGAGGGTTGACTGTACATCAGTACAGCATGCTTGAATGATTGACATTCTAGAGTGAATTTTTTACCAGTCTTTGATGCGAGTCTGGAAAATGTGGTTTAGAAATTCAGCAAGCAATCATAAATGCAGCATATTAGGTACATGAATAAGAAATGAGATTGAATATTTTATTTCCCCTGGTACACACAACTCCAGAGATCTAGGCTTAGCTAGGCACTAAAAGCGTCACTTATGACATTTAACAAAACTTATTCTCCTACAGTACAGGGCATGTGTGGCTTACTGATCACGAAAGACTGTGCTTCATACTTGTGCACTGCCGTCCAGCTTAATGACTCTCCTTCTGACTATTACCTGTTTAATCTGACCACTCATCCGCTCTCCCCAAAGATACTGCAACAGAGCTTAGCCAGTGAGCTGCAACCCACGTCAAGTGTGATGAGTGGCATCTGAGTAATCCAAGTGCCACATACTGACGGGTCGGCCAGCATCGGACTCTATACCTATCCTATACATTCAAGGTCATACAGCATCCCATTGTGGAGATTCCAGAATGATGGCAGATCTGCCTTTTCAACACCATGGCACCTCAGTCATTCAAATCCAGTTCCCTTCCTGTACATGACAGATAGTCCTAAATATGTCATTACTAACAATGGGAGCTTATTACAGTAGTATTGCTGAGTCCACTTTCCAACAGGGTGCAAACTAATACCATTTAAACAATAAAGCACTATTAAAAAGACAAATATACTTCCATACATAGCCGTCAGAAAAAAAATTAAGACGGCGGTCCTCAAAATGTCTTGAAATCATTCTAGTAATACAGTCGGCCCTCCGTATCCACAGGTTTTTTTAATACGTGGATTCAAGCATCCATGGCTTGAAAATATTTGTAAAAATATAAATTCAAAAAAGCAAACCTTGATTTTGCAATTTTATACAAGAGACACCATTTTACTATGCCACTGTATTTAATGGGACTTGAGCATCCCCAGATTTTGGCATCCACAGGGGTCCTGGAACCAAACCCCAGCAGATAACAAGGGCCTGCTTTATCTAGTTTTATCAGATCTACCACTTCCCTGAGCTTCCAACTACACACAATTCTGAAATGAAGCCCTACTTAAAAGCACAGATGTTCTACTTGAAAAGAACAAACCAATGGAAACATTTGAGACCCAATCTATTCATAAATACATTTAGTGCTATGTTAAGACTGAAGAGCTTGAATGCTCCCCCTTTGGTGTAGCCGTAAAGCAACGACCTTTTAAACACACACACACACACACAAAATTAATCGTAGATGTTATCTCTGAAAAAGCGAAACAGTGATTAATTTAAACAATAATTTATTGCAGGGGTGGGTAACTGTTGTTACTCTTTTGGCTCCAAAACAATTTTGCTATGTCTCCTCCCCCTCCTTGGCTGTCTAGGTCCAGGAGAGAGGTTTTTAAAATGAAGCTCTTAGCTTGTTCTTTATAAAGATATTCCCTGTGCATAATACAGACCACCCCCTCCAAACATGACAAAATGGCCCCATGAAGATGCTAGGGGTCTCAAGAACAGTATTGGTGGGTTGCATGTGGCTTGCTGGACACACTTTCCCACTCCTGACTTAATGACACAGTTGTGGATGAAACTATAGTTTATGACCCTGGCCTGTTTCAAACAATAGGTTAAAGTGACCAGAATCCCCCATTTTGGCAGAGATTTAAACCACGGTTAGTTTAAACCAGGCAGTGAGTGCTTCCAGTTTTCTACCTCAGTTATATGGAGAAAAGGGAGAAGAGAACACACAAGGCTGAAGATGGCTGCTGCTTGTCCACATAGGGATGAAGCAAAATAATGTTTAAATTATCAATGGAAAGAAACACAATCACCCCTTCTAGTTTATAGTCCCAGAAGAAATCTGCCAATTATCAGCAAACCAGTCAGGTCAAGATTGCTCTGGAGCAACAAAGGGACAGAAAAGAAGCCTCTTACACCAAATACTAAAGAGCACTCTTTTGCAAAAGCAGCTTAGTAAACCTACATCTCTGGAAGCATGAAAGCAGTCTGGCACTTGGATATATGTATATATATAGATGGATATAGGCGGCGATTGAAATCTTGAAAAAACATATATTGTGGAACACTGGTTTTCAATATACATTTAACTGCTCCTCTCTGTAATTAATTTCCATAAAAAACTAAGCTCACATTAAATTTATTAGCTGGAATTTGGATATCATTCATTTATTCTCATTTCCCAGAAATAAATAAATTAGCTTACCTGTTATTCAATTAGCTGAATTTCACAGCAGCTGATGAGAAACTCTTCCTTATGATGTCTTACTTATCCTAAATGGGAGCATGGTTTCTTGTCAGAATTTACACGATCCAGCCTGCTAACATTGCCAAGGAAAACATTTGCTGGATATTCGTAACCTCAGTCACCTTGCTGCTGCAACTAATCTAGGGACATCCTTTCCTTTTTAATCCGTAGAAACGTAACCTTAGAATGGCTCATTACCAAAGAGAGAACAAAGCTCCTTAACCATTTTCTCTCACAAAGATCAACTTCAACATACCTTCTTCATCTGAAATGGTGATTCTGGCATAAATTTACTTATTATTACAAATAAGCAACATGGGGCATACTGCAAAATGCAAATATTTTAAAAGTAGTTCCTCTAAGAGATATGCCCCCATTTAGGTAAAGTGAAGAGATTTAAGTAGAGATATTATCAGAAGGAAAATCACTTTTGTTAGCCAGGAACATTATGCTACCTGTCCTGGTCTGTCTAGCATTTGCATTCAGCCCTCGCTGACGGAAAAAGTCTGTCTATTTAATTACGGGATTCTCTTACACTAATAATTACATCACGATAATATGAACTAGGAATAATCCACTCAGACATTTAAGTAGTTTTCATCCATTACTGAACTAAAGTCAATTAAACAATGGGCTCTGTAGAGAAGGCACAAAACACTCAAACAAAAATCTAGTTCTTAAAACTTTATATTCAATATAAGATGCAAACAAGAAGTGTTTATGAAGACTTCTGAATTACTTGTTTATGGATAATTATCATCAGCTATCAGATGAGAGCTTACATCTATATCAGAAGTCCCACTGAATACCTCATTAGGACTTACTTTTCCAAATATGTGTGTGTGCATGTATGAATACCTAGGGTTGTACCCTTAAAATGGGGTAGGCATCATGTCACCCTCCAGATTTTGTTGGATCATAACCTCCAGCAGTCCTGGCTAGTCTAGCCAATGGAGGGGAATGATGGGAGTTATAGTCCAATAACATCTGGAGGGTTGCATGATTATCATCAAAATTGCTGGAAATCTTTTTCTGAATAAATTGTATTATTAGAAACGACTACTACAGTACTCTGTACAAGCAACAATCCTTGTTGAGATGTAAATCCTCATGTTTTTTAATGATAACATGCATGTGAGTTAAAGATGAAATTACTCATTGCCTTGGCCGAAGGCAACATGGCACAGGGAACTAACGGCTAACTAAACAGAACTTCCTTACCTTCTCCATTGTGTTCTGCAGCACCTAAAACCTGGCTCTGAACAAATTTCCAGCTACTTGGAGGATGTTCAGTGGGAGCTGCAAGGGATGGGAATTGCCCTTTCCAGTTCCATCAGCAGAACCACCTGGTTGGCCTTTTTAAGATGTTACATTACAAAGTGCATCAAATGTAACTTTTATAATTCTCTTTCTGTGATGGGCTTATACAGTATTTTCACAATGTTAAAACATCACTGGGATCCGGACTCACCACTGTAATAATTTCTTTAAAACATTCAGGTATAACCTACAGTTAGGTGCTAGATGGATAACTTTTTGCCTTAATAAAGTCATTCTAAATGGATCTTTGTTGTTGTTCTGGCTCTATGACACATGATCTAAGTTTGAAGACTTATTAAAAGATGGATAAGACAACTTCCTTTAGATGATGAGTACCAAGGCTTTCTAGCCACTTCAGACGTATGTATGTTGGCACATTAGCCACACATCTGTTAATTAGGGGTAGCAATCAACACACAAATTGACCAGATTGTATGCAGCTGAATGGGTTTATGACCACCTTCCCCAACAGACCACTGCAATATAAAAGAACGGAGAGAGAAGGGCTGTTAGAGGTTGAGGTTGTGTGGATGCTCTTTTTCCCAATACACTTTTAAGCCTCATTGGTTTGAGATGAATGTATTATATTGTGCTACTGAGAACAGGATCAATATAGAAAACAAAAAGCAGGATCTAAGCATAGATTACAAAGATGATTGGAGATTTTTTCCTGTACCTTGTTGCTGCTGATTCAATATATTTGCCACCCAACTTTGGTGAACTTTAATACAGACTTCTGCCTTCATTGCTTGATTTTGTATATTGTCCAAAAGACAGCTTTGGGGATTCTATGGAGTTTGTGCCATCTTACAGATCTTGGGCTTTTCATGCCTTATTCATCTACTGTTTAGACTACTGTAATGCACTCTACATGGGGCTTCTCTTGAAAAATGTTCAGAAGCTAACAGCTAGTAAAAATGCAGCAACCAGTGCAAAATGTTGCTGCTAGACTATGGTACAGTGGGCTCTTATTATCCGCTAGGGTTTGGTTCCAGGACCCTCCATGGATATCAAAATCTGTGGATGCTCAAGCCCCCTTATATACAGTGGCATAGTCAAATGGTCTCCCCAATATAAAATGTCAAAATCAAGGTTTGCTTTTTGGAATTTATATTTTTTAAAAATATTTTCAAGCCGTGGATGCTTGAATGTGTGGATACAGAGGGCCAACTGTATGTATTTTAGAAGAGCTGCACAAGCTTCCAATTTGCTTCTGAGTTCAATTCAAGGTGCTGGTCTTGACCAATAAAAGCTCTGAACAGCTTGAGGCCAAGATATCCACACAAACCTGTCTAAAACCTAAGATCCTTAGCAGAAGCCCAGTTGTATACTCCATCACCCCACAAGACTTGGGTGGAGCACTTACATGTCAGCGCTTTCTCTGTAGTAGCAGCCTAATTGGGGGACTCCCTTCCCAAGAGAGGTGAGGTTGGCTGCATCCCTTCTGAGTTTCTAGCAGCACTGAATACCATGCTATTTCACTTGGCCTTTGGTTCTTAAGTTAAGGGTGGCTGTTTTTAAGTGTTTCTGCTTTTTAATTGCCTGTGGTTTTAGAACTACATTTGAACAGTCTTAGTTTATTGCATAGGCCACCAAATGTTGTTGAACTGCAATTCTTAGGACCCCTACCCTGTATAATCAACAGTGAAGAATGCTGGAGTTACAGTACACAACCATTTAATTGAGCACACAGTTGCCACCACTGATCTAGTCTTTTCTCCTTCTGAAATAAGTTTGTTTAAAAAATGTGCATACAGTATAGCTTTTGCAAAGCATGTGAAAATTGGTTAGGCTCAATGTTTATCAGAAATACTGGATAAGTCTCCTCCCTACCCAGCAGTGTTACTTTTAGTAGAATAAGCACATAATTGTAGAGACAATTAAATTGAAACATCCTCTATAATGTTTATATCAATATTGATGCCATCAATATTGATGGCAGCATGTATTCCGTGTTCTAGAAGAATGCAGAAATACATTCTTCTAGAACACAGCCTCAGGGCCTGAAAAACTCACAAAAACCTATGGATGCCGGCCGTGAAAGCCTTCGACGTCACAATGACTACTCTCTTTGCTGAACTACCCCAGAGTGATTACAAGATTGCATCAAAATGGATGTACACTGATTGTTCCGAAAGAAATCACCACAGCATTAGCAACATTCTTTATTATGAAAACTGCTCCATTTACAGTCACAGCTCCAACAAAACTTTTTTTTAAATAAAGGAGCTACACACAAGCCATGATTGAGATGTCCAGAAATTATTTGCACTGGTATATTAACTCTAGCTAATTTTACCCAGAAGTGTATTTTATGTATCTTCTACTCATCTGTGACAGACACAGTAAAGAACAGCACCAGTTTTATCCAAGATGTCAGTCAACACCATTTGGTTTCAAGGAAAAAGTCACAAGAAAAATGTATAAATGGTGTGCATGTGTGTGTTCAAAAGTATTTCAACAAAAATAGAATTAAAAAGATTTTCACCTTGCTAAACAGACATAATAGCTCTATGGCTCAGCATGCTAAGCCAATAACACTTTTGACTGAGCACATGTTTATTCAGACCACATTTCTATTGTTCTCTAAATTGGGCTCCAACAAGCAAACTGTTCCACTTATAATTTGAATATTTTGTTCCACTCAAGTCTTAGATTGCCAAATCTCAAAGAAAGGAATTTTTTGAGTTCTGTAAACATGTAAAGTATCAAAATCAGTGCTGATGTTCACAATGATGAGTGCTCCTTGATGTTAAACAGTAAACAAAACAGAAGGGGAAAAGTCAGCTCCAATATTCTTACCACTCTGGTATTAGTAAATTCACCAGACTGAAATAGCAGCGTTTGCAGCATCTGTTTATAATCTTACATAAAGAAAGGGATTCCACAGGCCTTTAAGAGCAAGAAATGCCACAGCTTTTTTCTTAGAAATGCACAAACCTGGGCAGTTTACTTGAGAAAGACACTGAGTGGTTTTATAGTTGAGTTCAATCCTTCAAAAAGCACAAAGTTGACCGTCTCTTCAATGTAAGGAGCACATGCCTGGATTATACTTTTACATGAATTTCATGTAGATCCCATGCTATACATAATTCTTTCTTGTCAGCTGCCCTGCAAAGCATCCTCTGTGTCTTTCCTTTTTGGGTGATCTCAGGGCTTTTCCCCCCCTATAGTTTAGAAAGTTACAGGAATTACATCCACAGCATGATGATTTTTCTCTTCATTTTAAGTGATTTCAGGGAAGGAGAAAAGTTCTGTTCAAAAGAGTCTTCCATAATTAGACAAATGGTTTAGGTCAGCTTTTCATGTTGAATCTGGTAATAACATGCCTGAAAATAAAGTGGTTTAAAAGAAGATTTAGTTGAAAGGATTATCTGCTGTGAGTCAGTTATAGCTAAATTCAGAACTCTTTCAAATCAATGAGACTCAAACTTAACAGGCAAAGAAACTTAGTCTAAGTTCAAGCCTGAGAAAATAGACTATGAAGACACTTTCCTCCTCTTGAATATGATCAGTATTAAACTGTGCTGCAGAGATGCTTTTTCTCACTCTTCATGAGTGATGGCACAACGCAAAAGCTATTTCATACCCCTAAATATCAACACCAACTGGGCACTGGTATTTTTGTAGTTATATTTTCCAATCTAGATTACCATTTGACTCAGTCTATTTTGACAAAGGTGTATGATTTTCAGAATTCCAGGTTAGAGACTACTAACTGGTTCCAAAAATAAGGACAAAAGTCTGTGGTTATTAAAGCTGGCAAGAAATTGAAATGAAACTTCAACCAAACCTTACTGCACACTAGATGAACAATTTAAGCAAGACAGATTATTTAAGCCTTGCCTTCAAAGTAGTAAACATAATGCCTTGCTCTCCATGCTGAAGAAACGGGTCCATTAGGTCCTCAATCAAGTGTACTTCAGACCCCAGATTTCTTATCCTGCAACAACAAGCCATAAGTTTAATTCAAAGAACCATATTTTGTAAGACTTTACCAAGAAAACAGAGGTGATAAGTAAAATTTTCCTTATTACTATGTGACATACATTCTATACACAGTTATATAGCAGAACTGGGATTGGGAATGTGTGCCCCTTTGAATACCCCCATCATCCCACACCACTGGCTATGCCAGCTATGGCTGATGAGACCTGTAATCCAGCATCTGCAAAACTACACCTATCCCACCCATAACAGAGACTCCTCTTGCCATGTTTCTTTGAAAGTTTGGTTTCAACACAAATATATTAGCAAACATGCTTTTACCAATTATAGAATTATCTGTTTATTTGTTTAATAATTTGGATAGATTTTACCATGTTGCAAATATCAGTTCATGATATTGCCTCTAGAGACACTATTTATTGTTGCTCTTGTTAACTGCCTTCAAATCAACCTCAATTCTGTGCATGAGGACCCCTATTCTCAATCTCTCTGTTCAGGTCCTGCAGGTTCAGACCCAAGACATCCCTGATTGAGTCCAGCCATCTGGTATGTGGTCTTCCTCTCTTTTTACTGCCTTCTACCTTTCCCAGCATCATTGTCTTTTCTAAAGAGTCATGCCTTCTCATGATGTGGTCAAAATAATAATAATAATAATAATAATAATAATAATAATAATAATAATAATAATAATTTATATCCCACCTCTCTGTAAAATACAACCAAGGTGACTTACATAATAAAATGAACAATCCCATCACCCAATAGCTTACCCCCCTAAAATATAATTAAACAGTCAAATTTTAAAAACATACTTTAAAATAACAAACTACAAAAACATTACAATAAATGACAAATAAATTAAAATTAAAATATCTGTAGCAGGAATCAGGGACAGGCATAACTATTTTCAGTGGCCGGTTATCTACTCAGGATACACTTCATACAAGCTATGAAGAGCCAAAGGCCAATATTATAATTATATGGCTAAAGTCTGTCTTAGCATCTGTATGACTTCTCCACTATTCTTATTACTGTGTGCAATCTGCTCCTAATTTTCAGACTTATAGGGCATTCTTGCTTGATCAGTTTCTAAAGCAGTACATGCACACTCTTTAGTTGATATTAGTGGTTCTCAAGATTCAGCTCTGTAGATATTCAGGATTTCAGCTCCCAGAATCTTTTACCATTTACCCCAGAAACAGACTGTGATTTCTGAGCACTGGAATCAAACATTTGGAGGACCAAAGGTTGAGAACCACTGATTTACATAATTAATATAACTGGGACTCAATGGCTGCTGCAGGGATATTACCATTTCATAGTCCTATGTGTGCTCTATTTAGTAGGTGGGAAAAGCCTCACACATTCCTAAAGTGGAGAGCTGCTGTTGTTATATTGATACACTAAACATCAGTTCCCAAATAAATATTGCACATAATTGTTACTGATCAGTGACACTATCTCCCACTGACCATACTTTGCATTTTGGTTGTATTGGTATTGTTGTTTTACAACCCTCAGTGCTAGAACTTTCCTCTTGCTTCCCCTTCCCTTTTTATGAAATACACATATAAGCTGAGGGAGTAAAGAGTGAATAAAGCTTCCCCATTTCTACTTGTAAAAGACAAGGGAGGGTTAGTGTGCACTGGCACTGGATCACAGCCAACAGAACGAGATACCAACCCTGTGTAATGGGTCAAATGCATCTGGGATACATTGTCTGAATACAACCAGAGCCAGAGCTCTGTTCAATCAAGTATTAACCTGGAATATTCACTGCTATAGTTAATTATATGATTCAGTGTATTTTTAAAAGATCTGCCCACCTGGCTCGTAGCACCACATAGAGAAAAACAGGGAACAAATCATCCATGGACCAAAGGAAATCTTCATGAAGATTCTCAAGTACATTCTGGGAGATCTCCTCAAAAGTCTGCTGGATCACCTTCAGTTTGTCAGCAGGTGTAAAAGTTGTACTATTAGGGAGAAAAATTTAAAACTAAATTAAAGCATCATGATATCTTTTATATCTGAAGTCAGAATCAACTCTTTCCTCTGATCATTTGGGACATGTGAGAGAATAAAACATGTACCACATCAGTGAAAGCAAACAAAAGATGGACAGTTCTATGACTGAGAAATACTCAGGAAAGAGGAAAAAATGGTTTTTTCCAATGTTTTATACTAAGGATCATGAAAGGGCTTCTCTGCATTATTTCAATAAATGTAAGAGATTCCATTAGAAACTCCAAGAGCCTTGAGATAAAACAATAGTTAACTTGTTTCTTGTAAAGCCAGATTCATTATCTGATATTCACATTGTTATGCAGATTCATAATTTCATAGTTCAAACAAGCTTTAAACAGTGTTCACTTTATGTGTGGATGCTTCCATCTTCCATCTTCTGCAGTGCCCCCAAGACTGCCCAAAGTCATACCCTAGAACAGGGGTCAGCAACCTATTTTGCCGGGGGGCTGGGAGGGGGGCTGGACGGGTGTGTGTTTCCCCCCGTGCGCGCATGCGCACGGCACCTGCTGTAGTGTGCGTGCGCGTGCCATTTTGGAAGGCCCAACAGCACCGTGTGCATGCGCACAGCGCCATTGGGCCTTCCAAAATGGTGCCCCCACGCACATGCGAATGTGCGCACAATGTGGGCGGCATTTTTGAAGGCCTCACAGTGGCTGTGCCATGTGAATTCGCACAGTGCAGGTGTGGCGGGGCCTTGGGAAGGCCCCATGGCAGCTGCACAGGCGCAATGGAGCCTTGAGGCCAATGCACGCGCACAATGCCGGCACATTGGGCATTCCAAAATGTCGCCCGCTGCCATGTGCATGCAAGCATGGGGGCTATTTTGGATGCCAAAATGGCGCCGGCGCGCATGGGGCGGCGGCACCGGCCACAGGCCGGGTCCAAGGCCTCGGCGGGCCGGGTCCAGCCCGCAGGTTGCCGACACCTGCCCTAGAAGAAGTGAGGGGCTGCTATCCAAAGAAAAGCTTGCCCCTGCCACTGTGAGAAAGTTATTTTCCCCTCTAATGTTGCTTTCTAACTCTTCTTTTTACCCTCAAATTTATTCCTTAGCCAACACTTTAATACACTTTTTTCTCTCTTAGGCAATTTTTCCACTGCCTCTTAAGACCCCCCCCCC
>CM034701.1:195098830-195115665 GCA_020142125.1 Phrynosoma platyrhinos
TGTTAAATATATCTCATTGAATATGATTTTTAAAAACCAATTTTACCTGAAGGTATAAATTTAAACCCTTCCAAAGAAGTAACAACTTCCTAATAATAATAATAATAATAATAATAATAATAATAATAATAATAATAATAATAATAATTTTGTCTTTTTCCCAGTTTGAGACTCAAGGTGACCTAAAACAGATTAAAACACATGTAATTGTTCTGGAGAACAGAAACTAGCTCCTGACATTATGATGTACACAATGAATCCATTTATATTGAGATAAAATTAACAAAAGCAAATAGGAGAAATGTGCATTTTTTTGCTTGCTGTACAAAGAAAAAAGTAGGCCAAGGAAAAAATTCAAACCTAACTATAGCACAGTGAATGTTGTTTCAATGCTATATGTGGTGTAAACATATAGCACATTTATATGCATGTTTACCCAGAAATGAGTCTTGCTGTGTTTGCCTTCTTCTCTAATATAGCCTAATCCAAAGATCACAGTATTTATATACCAAACAAAGGCAAATCTATCTCTCAGAGATGAATAGGACTATTTTAGTTTGGTGAAAAAAGAACTAGAAAAGCAGAAAAATGAAGTCTTAATTTGAGTTTACCTGATCTGTTGTAAGCATTCCACTGCAGAAGCAAAACAGGCATCTTTTGTATTTGGCAACACCTAACAATAAGAATGAAAAGCAGTGGTTATTACCAACATAATCTCTAAGGGTGTATTGAATATGAAAGAAAAATTACCATGTGCAGACATTTTTTTTAGAAACAGATGCTAGATTAGGGCTTGTTATTTAGCACTATGATTGCTCATCTGTTCCATTCATTCCAATTTAGAGAGGGTAACACAAAGGAAGAAAATAGGATTTTTAAATTATTTTGATCAGGCCTGCAAGCTTTATGTTTAACTGGCAGATTAGCAAAACTAAGGGCCATTTATTTTTCGTTCAAAGCACTTTGGGTTCTGATTTGTTACTATAAGGAATAAAACATTTTTCAACATATCCTCTTAGAATAGCAAGTGGTAGTTTCTGTATGTTGAATCGTTCTGTTTACTGAATTGTTAAATTCAATAAAAATTATGTGCTCTTTTAATATATTAGGAGAATGTAAGTTAATTACCATATATACTCAACTATAACTCAGTCTCATGTATAAGTCAAGGTCAGGTTTTGGGGCCAAAATTACTAATTTTGTTATGGCCTGTGGATAAATCAACGGTAAAACTTAGAGGTATGTAATAAAGGATCTAAAGGCTGAAGCAAAGGAAACAACGCCAAAGAACTTACAAAATTCCAGCAGGCATAAGTATCTGTGCTCAAACTAAAGGCTGGATGGATGAGAAAGTAAAGGGGGTTCAGTGCTTCCAGGACAGTTGTCTCTCTTGCTTTTCACCAGGAGATGGTTCCTTTTTTATTGAAGTTAAAGTACCAGTCTTACATTGACTCATGGATAAGTTGACTCAGGTTTTTTGGGTCAATTTTTTGATTAAAATTTCTAGACTTATACACGAGTATATTAGACTATTAGAAAGGTACCTATGCTGAATGTTTCACTATATGTAAATCCGAATAGTTATAATAAAGCAAATGGTTAACTTAAAAATACTCTAGTTGTGGGTAGGCATTAGTCTATTAGCAGCATATGAGAAATAAACTGAGGGATTACACTTTGCATGCAGATGAACTTAGACACCTGCGGACAGTGTCAACAATACATGGCTATGTGGTCCAATGATCTGATTCATAATAAAGCAGTTTCAGATGTTGTTACCAAAATCCATTAACAAAAGGGTAGGGTAACAGCAGTATATGTGTGTGTGCCATGAGATTTTGTGGTTGCAGCTAGTCAACAGTATGGTCGTCACTTTAAGTGACTAGCTTCTCTATCCACAACTTTGGAAAGTGACCTGGCTTCACATCCACTTTTTCTGTCCTGAATTTCTTGGTCAGGGGACGAATAAAAATCGGTATTACCATTTTACCTGTCTCCTGTCCTGGCTCCCTTTTGAGAGACTAATGTTATCAGGAAATTTCTGCAGATCTGACTGGGGATCCTGACAACCTGGGTTAGGCCTTTTGCCCAGGATATTCTTACCTTTGCTTTCATGAGCACTGTCATCCAACAAATTACCTTGTTTATCATGATGATCTATCGATGACCTATCTGTGGTATAAATGGAGCTTTGTAGTCCCAATTAGTAGTGTCCTGGTGCATGATTGCTCTTGAACCACATACAACATCTCTGTTCTACAATGGCTGTTGTAGTGTAGCTCAATGTAATAAGCAACAGAAACCACGTAACATCCACCAGTCCTCACCAAACCAGAGTGATCAAGAGCACTTCCTGCTAAGCAGTTGAATCTAGCATGCATTTGGAAGACCAAGATAGTGTTGCCAAATAGGAAGCAGTATTGCAAGGGTAGTGCAGCAATTAGATTGATTAACACAATATGGAAACGATTTTTCTGCTCTAGCCTCTGACAATCAGTTTGAGCACAAACTGGCATGGTCTGATCTAAAAATTCAGTATCTACATGACACAGTAAAGTCCTCCTCATGCTCCATTTTGGAGATTTTTATACTAACTGCACACCTGACAGCATGGGCAGAAAGATGATGGTTTCTAATCTGGCCAAGGAAGCAGCACTTAATCAATATGAAGAATATGAACACCTCAAATGAAACAGCAGAAAGCCTCCAACCAAACTAATGATATAGCAGATTATATCTTCTTACAAAGTAATTATCTGGAAATGATTTCAAAATCATAAAAATGAAATAAAAACAGAAAAGATAACTGTAAAATTGCATGTTCTTGGAGCCATGCCTCTTGATCTATGTATTAATTATCACTGGAAGAACTGTACACCGTGGATATGATTGACATATCATTAGGGAAAGTTTTTAATGCCAACCAAGATAATGCTGCATTAAAATGGACACAGAAACTCTCCAGTTTGCTTTAATAAAGGTCAAAAACCTATCAAAGAACACAGACACATACAAGTAGAAATCCTGCAAAGGAAATATACCTTTTTATTTTCCCCAAGGATAGACGTAGTTGTTGGCCAAAATTTCCTAGAAAAAAAGCACCATAAATAAAGTTATTGACATACAGTAGTCCCTCCCCGTTCACCGACTTGAAGTCCACAGTCTCGCTCTTTGCACACACGCCATTATTTTCAATAATAACACACACCATTTTTTTGGGGGGGCGGAACAGATCCCTGCAAATTGGGAGGGGCTACTGTATTTATTTTTCTTTATCATTGAAAAGGAGTCTTTAAATACACAAAACAAGACTAATTCATAAAGGGTCAGGTTTTGCAAAGGGGACCCAACCAATGAATCAAACAGAGGTGATCTGGATAAATCAAGGACATGTGGAACATTTCAGAGATGCAAACACAGTGCCTGCCTGAAAGTCCCTCCCAGCTTTCCAGAACTGCCCCCAACAACTACTGGCTCCTCCAGAGAGCAGACAGCAGCCATAAGCAAAGCTTGGGGGTAATTTGTTAAAAATTAATCCATTTATTAGAATCTTCAACAGTTATTTTATCATTATTTTAATGATAATGATTAAACAACAACATTTTCTGTTTCTCATTACGTCTGACACAAAATGGTAGAATGGAAGAAGGCCGGGGGGGGGGGGGGGGAATCAGTGTTAATATTCTGAAGCATGCTTACGTCTGTACTCCCAAAAAGCTCAAGAGCGCTGTGTCTGGTTGTTTATTCAGACGCAGAACACACTCCCAGTAAACATCTTCCTCTCGTTCATTGTCCAAGGCATACAGCATAAACAAAGGAGGGTAGAGTCGTGGTAGCAACACCGGAAGTAGCAACCCAGAGCTTGTGACCACGTAACTGAAAAAGATAACATTAAGAACAACATTTTGGATAAAGCAGTCTCAAACTGGATTATTTCTGCAATGTGTTTTGGACCTATCTCATCCTTTTACAAAAGATTTTAATCTACATACCCTGGTTCTGGAGAATCAGGTCTAGAGTCACTTCTCCCACTACAGAATGATCTTCTTCCCTTGGTTTCAGTCACCAAAAATTGAATTGTACTGCCCTCTTCAGGAAGGTCAGGGAACAGGAATCTTAAAACCAAAACACACCAAACAATCACAAATCACCAAAATGCCTAAGAACTCTTTAATAGAGTTCTGCCAGTTTTTGAAAGGCATTTTTGAGTAATTCCTGAAGGTGAACTTTGGAACAATTCAAGTCATTTGCTTGATAATATATTTTTAAAGACACAAAATATATTTCTATATGCATTTTAAAATGTGTGTTTTTGCTTTGAAGGTTTGTTAAAGTGAAGGTGGGTTATAATAAATACATTTTTTTTAAAAAAAAAATCCTGTTTTTTCCCCTACCTGACCAACTGAAAGATGCGTTTGAGGTAGGATTTAATTTCCCTGACTGCTTCCTGCAACAGCCGCCGATTGGCACCCACTCCTACATATGTCATCCGATATACTGCTACTAAGGTCTCAACAAGTTTTCCCAAAGGATGAAGAGGGGTATCACATGCCTGTACAGGAGGGAGATGTCAGAAAGAACCAGGCAACAACATCAAGAAGCAAAATCTGTATTGCAAGGATCACATATAGGGCTCTTTGTATAAATCTGGAGAAAGCAAGAGGCAGTCTATAGGCTCTGTGTCATCTTCTATGCCTTTTTCATGACTGCACAGTAGCCTCCAGAATTTTTATTTTTAAAAAAGACATTGACATTGTAGTGCATCATTGATACTGGGCAACAAACTGTTAAACACACTACAATCACTGCAAAACGGAATTAAATGCATGATAGTAAAAGGGACAAGCAATATCATGGTCAATTTAGTTCCTTTTTATTCAATATCAATAGTCAAAATCATAGTCACTATCATATTAAAATCAATTTAAGTGCTTTTAAGGTTAATTTATATATAAATATAAATATTATAATAATAATGTATGAGTGGGAGATTTTATTTGTCAATGAAGGGAAATGTTTGAAATGAATTTAATAGTACATAAGAATTAATTTTAGCAAATGTTTAATCTTATTTATGCAGATGTTGCCAAGTCATATTTCCACTTCAAAAAAACAAAAACAAAAAAACCCTACAAAAAACTACAATCCTTGCTCACCTCAAAAGTGGCCCTAGCTGCCTGGCAGTTGCTTGTGCCTGGTTTCAGTAATGAAAATTCCAACAGTATAAAGTACTTAAAGCAAAAGCCTACTTGTTTAATGCAAAATAGATCTTCCTGTTCAAAGTTAATTTTCTTGCAATGTATCTCAAATTATAGCAAAACCTGGCTGAGGAAAATGGAACACTGGTACATGATGATTAAAAAATAATGGTGCAAAAGCAAATAAGAACAGCTTTAATTTTGCACCATTAGTTTTGAATCACCCTGCAATTACCCCTTCTGAAGTTGTGGGGAGAGAATCCTTCATGCTGGGTCTGGCTCCTCCCTCACTCTTTACAGGCAGGGCTTCTGATCTGTCAATCGTCCTTACCATCCTAACTGGGAGAGCCAGTCCCACATTCCCAGTGAAGGTATGACAATGCTCAGGACAAACAAATAAACTACCCCCAGCATCTGAAAACTCCACCAACTAGGGTGGGAAGGATTCCCTCCCCACCTTCATGGTAAGTACCAATGTTCCCTTTTCCTACAGTGTGAGGAGGTAATCCTTTCTGCTGGGATCTACAGAAGCAGTCACCATGCCACCTGGGTGGGCAACAACCTACTACATAGACACAACCTGTTGCAGAACAAGTTTACCAAAGGAAATGCCTGCTGAAGCAAATTAGTCAGTCCTGTAGTGTTTGACAAAATAAGATGGGGAAGTCCATGTGGCTGCCCTGAAAATCCCCAACAAAGATGCTATCATGCTCTATGCTGTGGAAGTGGCAGCACCATGAGTGGAGTGTGCCTGAATCTCTTCTGGAACCAGCTTGGAACTGTGTACATAAGCCAACTCAATGTGCGGCCACAACAAATGAGGCAAGGTGGAAGAAGACACCAAGTGAAAAGAGGCAAGCATATAATCCAATTTACAAAAATCCTTAGTTCTGTCTATCTAGAATTTTAGAAACCTCTATGCATCCAATCTCTACCACTCTTGCTTCTGTGGTGAAGAAGACCGAACAATCTCCTGAGGATGATGGAAGACTGAATTCACTTTAAGAACAAAAGAGGAATCTAAACAAAGAACAACTGAATTCTCATGATATATACACAACTCCTCATGGACTGACAGAGCCCTCCACTCAGAGACTCTGAACTGAAAGAATAGCAACCAAAAAGGACAGATTGCATGCCTGTTACAGATCTTCAAGTGGTCATTTGTGAACTCACATAAATGGGTTATTCTGTGCTTGCACAGTGCATCTTTCTGAATCTTCTAGAATAAGCACTTACATAAGCATTATACAGTTACATAAGCATTTTGGCACCTCCAGCAGCCCTATATAGGTGCCTTCCTGCCAAAACCACCAGTTTCTGTCTTTTCTCTTCATGGCCTTCTTTGCCTGATTCAGCCCCGAGGGTTAACTCGGCTCTTCAGATGCAAGTTAACTAGCACTGAGAGTCAAAGTTGCCCTTACTCTCTGGGCTTCTTTGCTCACTGATGTCCTTCAAAAAGTTTGTCTCCTGTGGCACTAAAATCCTGTGATAGCTAGGATAGACACCTGAAATGTGTTACCTGTCTAGGCAAAGCTCATATGATTGCCTCTTGTGTCCACTGTACTGTATATGCATCTTCTATGAGACCTGCTGCACAGAAAGTTGTCCAGCCTCTTAACCTCTAGACTCTTTAAGCTTCAATGAGAGGCAGCTTCAATTTCATCATCATACTTCAGTAGGCAACAAATACAAGCATTTAGCAAAAGCTGAAGCTGCTCTTGCCACTGCAGGATGAGGCCATTCCCCTTCTGTAACCTTGTGAACACTTCAGGGCCCTGATTTCTGGAACCCCTTACACATTAGTACCAGGCACATGGCTTCTAAAAGATAATCCCAAAGACTTCCAATTTTCAAAGGAGGCCAGGCTATTGTTCAGATGCAAACAAATGGTGAGAAACATGCTCAGGAAGAGAAACCCCCTCTTTCTGGGGATAACTCTCCTTCTTCCTTGCTTGAAGTCTCACGAGAGGCAGAAGAGTCCGCATCTACCACAGAGGTTACAGCAGACATGTTTTGTGTTTCTTTTCACTTTGTGAGGGGTAGAAACCATCAAAGGTGACCCCTCCTGAGAAGAAGAAGTCAAAGAATCTGCGCCATGATATTTTCTGGACCATTTTTCATGGTTCTGGCCACTAGAGGGCCTGCGAGCATCAGAGAGCTCTTCATTTAACCATAGATTACCAGAGTTATGAGAGATTAGGTCTTCCCGCCCCCCAGCACCTTTACTTATGGTACTCAACACAGCCACCATCTTGGGCAGTTAACAGCTTCACTACGGCCTTCCCCCATCAACCAACAGCCCAAATTCCACAGCCTACCTGGTTATGAGGGAAAAGCAACTACAAAACTCACAGGGAGCTTTTAACCATAGATAACCAGGGTTAGAGGAGGAGGGTGAGTGTCCAACAGAATTATTCACATGGCCAAAGTCGCACCTGACAGTTCTCTAACATGGTCAAATCAGCAGTGCAAACCAGCAGATCATGCTCTCCAGCCGCCACCACAGGATGAACAGGAACTGGATCATGTCTCCCAGGAAGTGTAGATTGATCAGTTCCTTCTGCATGCCCCACTTGTGCTTTCCCATCATGCAATTAACCACCGACTGCTCATCAAAGAAGAGCTTGAGACTGCAATCTATATCTATTAAGCTGAAGCTGACCATCCCTGTTATGGTGGCACAGCGTGATACTTATCAAAGCCTCCTGACCCACAAACTGGAGAAATTCTTCTCAGAAATCAATCCCAACAGCGAAAATTGCTGGAGCGTGAAAAGTCCTGTCCTGATTCAAGCTGAGGCAGGATGGAACTGGGAAGGTGAGACTGGCTCTCCTCTTAAGGCGGTAAGGATGACTGGTAGATTAAAAACCCTGCCTGTGATGCATCAGGTAGGAGCCAGACCCAACAAGGAGGATTAACTCCCCACACTGCAATCACTGTTTGTGACAATGAATTTCATAGCTGTGATTCAAAGCAAGATCCTCACAAAATTGTTATTCGCAACTATGAAACAAAGCAATCTTTATTTAGCTTTGCTAGTGACTGGATCAGTAAATAGCATAAGCCAGTGAATGAATATTGGTTAAATCCTGGGCTAGAGATAGAAAAGCATACCAAGCAATAGTCAGGTTACCTTTATGAGATATTTCTTAATGCTGTCATATTTTTCCAGTGTGAAGGCACCAACATGCTGTGGAATAAACTCCAAGCTCTCCAGGGTCTGAGTATGCGATCTGCTCAACAGCTCTGGACTGCAACAGAAAGAAAAATTATGTCATATAAGGGAAATACATATGGCCAATTATCTACCAATATGATCTGCAAAAAGCTAAATAAAATGAAAACCTAAACAACATGGTGTTGAATCTTATGGCACCATTCCACAACCAGAAAAATCCTTCCATTTATAGAAGCAGGTTGGATCCAACAGAAATTACAGGATTTTGGGAAGATGGGAATTGGGAAGAATTTTCGGAACTCTCTATTGGGAAGAACAGAGAAGATGGAAGGAAGTCTCCTGATCACAAAGAAGTACTTTTTTTCCATCTGCATCCCTATTGTGAATGGAAAAAGCACTGCTTAATCCAATCCATATGGGAGATAATTTTTTTAAAAATATACATTTTTAAAACTAGAGAGCATCGAACACACCATAGAAGATACTATCAAAATTTAACAATTGATCTAAAATATTTTTGCTTTATCACTGAACCTTGCTGTTTTACTGTGCCCATTCTACTTTCCAGATTCATATGCTTTCCTTTCCTAACCTACTGAATGTTTCTAAAATTTCAGCATTACAGAATTTAAGTGCTTCTTCTATGTCAACTCTTAACATCTGTGCAACCATCATGTGGTCAGCCACTCATATAAACTTTTTCTATAATTTTTTGCATGCCACTGCATAAATTACTCTTCTTCACCTCCTGCTAAAGTATAATTTCTTTCTAGATATTTTGCTGTAAACTGCTAGTGATCTAGATCACTGCTTTACATCTATTTCTCCTGTACCACTCAGATTTTTTACTTAACTTCTCCAATAAAGAAATAGAAGCTAACACCAAGCACTATGAGCCACAGATCCATGTGGGCCTCCAGTGACAGAGTACTCCCAAGCTAAGCACCTGCTCCTTTAGCGGAGTGCAACCTCATCCAGGCTGTTTACCCAATTTCTGAATGCAAGAGCCACCAATCCACACAGCCTCTGTTTTATACGAATTCAGGTTGCTTATTGACTCTCATCCAGGTCATGACAGCATCCAGGCTCTGGTCCAGTACCTACACAGCCCCAGCTGACTTTGATGACAATGAGAAACAGAGCTCAGTGTCATCAGCAAACTGGTGGCACCCTACTCTAAACCCCCTTTTGACCTCCTCATCCCCAGCATCTTCATGTAAATATTGAACAGAATGGGGGAAAAGATAGAAACCTTTTCCCCCATTCTGATTAGGGTTAATTAGGAATCCCCCAATGTATGACATGTTAGGACTTGGGAGAAGCTTCAGAAAGAGTCAAGAAGCCATAGATATGTATCTGAACTATAATTTAAGAGTTTGTCTGTCCATTTGTTATGCTACACAAATCCAGATGCTTGGTCAGACACATCAAACTTGGTAACTCACCTATTGGGACCAAATTGAAGACAACAGTAAGGTTTTGGACCCAATCCACCAACTACTGCAGGTACCTCCTGACCAAATACTGTAAATTTCTCTATTTTGTTGTTGTTGTAGAAGGCACATTTATGAGCCAATTTAGATCAAATTTGATATTTACATCTAGAATAACACGCCAAACATTTCTGTGCAAGTCTGTGACTAACTGGAAAATTCTGGAATGTTTTGGAAACCTGATATTTGTGGTTCACTGTACAGTGGGGCCTTGCTATCCACGGATTGAAGCATCCATGGATGGCAAGCCTTGTTGTCCCTAATGGTGGTGTGTACATATGGGTATGCTAGTGGCTGCATGCATGTCACACTACCACTAAAGACAATGGGACTAGAGGTCCCATGTTTTTTCATATCTGCAGGGGGGTCCGGAATGGATCAACCATGGACATGAGGGCCTGACTGTACGTGGAAACTGCTGTTAAATCAATCTTAAAGACTGGCAAACCATTAAAATATTTGCTTCATTCAAACTGTACACAAAACTATCAATACCAACCCAGGCAATGCCAGGTAGATTTCCTAGTGTTTGGTGTGTGTGTGTGACAACTAAAAAGTGTTTGACCTTCTGTTATGTTACACCAATGCATATGCTCAATTACAGACTCATCTAATTTGTGACAACAAAATGAAAACTGTGGCAAGGTCTTGTATGCAATGCATCAACTATAGTGGGAACTGCCCAGACACATACTTCAGATCTCTGTTTTTATTGTTCTAGAATGCATATTTATGAATTGGTGTTGACCACTTCTCAATTAATGTGTATGTGTAATAAAAGTGTGTGTGTATATTGTTATATTATTACAATGTGTTATTTATGTTTGGTATGTTTTTTTGTTTGTATGCATTTTATATATTTGCTGAGATTCAAACAACAACAACAACTACGTGAATTGATGTTGACTAAATTTATATTTACACTTCAGTTGCCATTCCAATCATTTTCATGCAAGTTCCAAATCAACTGGTAAACTTTAGCAGCAGCAGCAGCTGCTTCAAAATGGTGGATTAGGCCAATTTTGTATGGAATCTGGGGTGAAATAAGTTTTAAGGATGATGGTTCTCCCACTTAACCTCTTGTTTCATTCATATCATAAGTGAAATCACCAATATCAACCTGAAAAACACTGGGTAAAATTCTGTACTTCTGGGTTTTTAAATATTTAAGTGTGTGTGTAACCTATGCATGTGTGCAACAGCATACGTTCTAGAATACATCCATAATAAATTCCAGGAAATACAATGTATTTATATCTGAATGTGGATTTAAACAATTGCTGAACTCTGTATTAGACTATATTGTGCTGTTGCTAGAAATACATCATTCAAAACCACTGACCTGTCTTTGTGTTGACGCCGATTTGTTGTCAGGGCAACAGCAATGTTATCCCAGGCTTTCCACCTATCCCCTTGGCCGGCTTGTTCACAGCCTAACTGATGCCAACATTCATCAAACACTGCCTTCCACTTCTCATCAGCAGGAACAGCAAGGTTTCCAAGCTTCCGCCTAGCAATATTAACAACAAAACATCTGAAGGCAAGATGCAGGTGCACAATTTTTCCCAAATGTATTCACTTCTAAAATATCCTGAGTGCAAGAAAGAAATAGCATATAGAAACAGCACTCTCTGAAAAACAGGTTCCTTGACTCTCAATGAACTCATGGACAAAGGCTACCCAAATTCTTCACCCATGAACTAATTTATGCAGCCAGGGTACAACTGCTTATTTTCATCTGCATGGAAAATGGCACTCTGTAGGTTAATGATGACATTAAGATTGGTTATAATTGTGTCTTTGATTTTTACTAAGAATATTAATTTTTGATGTGTCATTCTTGTAGGGAGTTTTATTAAATAAGTTGGCATGGGAGGGCTTTTTCCATTAAATGTGGCCTAGAAACAGCTTTGGTTCCTCCTCCCTGACTTCAAGCTCAGTTCTCATCTCTTCTCCCTGATTTCACGGCTGCACTAGACAATGTCACATCCTCTTACGATTAATATCACAGTTTTCAGAGGCAGAAACATGCATTCCTATAGTGTAAAAGATAAGAAGGTTCAGGATGCGGAACTGTGTGATTTTCGGCTGGAAACCTGCTAGTGAACTCCACCAGTTTAGCACCATCGGTATAAACGGAGGCAGGAAGGAAAAAGGCTGTGGGGCAGAGTGGTTATAGAGAAACTAAGACATTGGAGGAACAGACTACTTAAGGCTAGCCCATTGTGTTTGTCTTGCCAGTGAACTAATTAGTGTCCTATTTGTTAATGATTGATGCCGAGCTAGTAATAAATTAGACTTAAAGTAGATTAGTTTCCTTAAACATGTTTCCCTGAACATTCATTTGCTTTCAGAGAAGATCACTGCCTATTTTTGTCCTAATTATAAGCAACATTACTGTTATGAAAGTGGGTGCTAGGGTTGGAAAGAATATTGAAAATAATATGGCAGTAGTCTAACTTCCTATGGATGATATAAGAGGCCAATAATACTGTAAACTGCTTAAGCTTCTGTGGGGGAACAAATTCATTTCCCTTTATTATGGACACTGGTATTTAAAAGCACTGAGGCACTGGGTCCTAAATTCTTAGCATTTTGTACCATTAACACTTTTGTTAATGGGCATAACAAGAGTACCAGCAAAATACTTTTGGTTAATTACATTTTCCAAATGATGGGTAGAGAAACAATGAGCATAAGAATGATGGGGAGCAAATAAATTACTTCATAGACAATAAAAATAGCAGGTCCAGATTATCTGGAGGATCTGTACTGCTGTCTGAAATCTCAAAACATGAATTTTAGTGTAAAGTAAGATTTTGTTTTAGGATCTAGGTTTGAAGTGAAAATCTGAGCATTAAACTTATGTACTATTCTAATTACTAGGTTTGGCTCAAGAGAAGTGTGTTTGACATATGTTCTATTCCCTTTTATGGTTATAAGCACATATGCTTATTTTTATATTTAATGATGTAACTACTTTAAGTTTTATATAAATTTGTGCAGTATGGTAGAAAAAAAACTTCCCTGAGAAGTGTTGCCAATGTCTCATAGTTGTACAAATATTTAGAATATGTATATCCTTCTTTTAACTGTCACACTGCCATTTGGGGGATAGAACAGGTTGCTTATCTGTAATTGTGGTTCTTTGAGTGGTCATCTGTGAACTTACATTATGAATTGTTCTGTGCTTGCGCCTATCATATTGGAAACTACTAAAGATAAGCTGAACTTTTCAAAATGACACCCCACTCCTCAGCCTCACACATATTTGGGACCCACCAATCATTTTCTAGTTCCCAGTTTGCTGCAGTTTGGGAAGACATAAAATAGAATGAGGGGCAGTGACTGACTAGTGGGGAGGTAGGTGGGTTGTGTGATTTCACATATGATCATTCAAAGAACTACTGGTACAAGTAAGTAACCTGTTTTTCTTAATAGTCTCTATGACTCACACAATGTGGGTGATTAGCAAACTGAATTACTGGAAATGGACATGAGTCACTGTTGCAGAAATGATAATGCTGCCTTCTGAAATCTAACTCTTTATGAGCTCTGACATCAATGGCATAGTGACAGTTGAACATCAGTATGTGCCCAAGTGGCTGCTCTACAGGTCTCCTGTAGGGGAGAAACACTGAAAAAAGCAGGCAATGCATCCATTATTTTTGTAGAGTGGCTGTGAATACTCCAGGCAGTGATAATTTCATCACCTCACAGTTCTGGTGAATGCTAGTAGTGACCCTACCTGAAACGCAATCACATGGAGAGAAAAATCTCAGAGGTGGAAGCAGGGTTCAGGAAGAGAAGAGGCATTAGGGGCCAATTGCAAATCTATGATGGCTAATGGAGTGTACAAAGGAATTACAGAAAAAAAATCAGCATGTGCTTTATAGACTATAGCAAAGCATTTGACTGCATAGATCATGAAAAACTATGGAATGCTCTGTACTTAGGACAAGAGGCTACTGGCAGAACAGAATATGAAGAAACAGAACAGTTCACAGTTGGAAAAGGAATCAGGCAAGGCTGCATTTTATCACGCTATCGGTTCAAGTTGTCTGCAGAAAATATAATATGAAGAGTAGATTTAAACTCAGAAGAAGGAGGAGTGTAGACAGAAAGAAAGAACACCAATAATCTAAGACAGGGGTAGGCAACCTTTCCCCTTTAAGGGCCGAGGGACTTCAGCTCCCAGACTCCCAGGAGCTATTGGCCAACATGGGACTATTGGCCAACATGGCTGAGGCTTCTGGGAACTGAAGTCCCTCGGCCCTTAAAGGGGAAAGGTTGCCTACCCCTGATCTAAGACATGTGGATGACACCACACTACAGTCAGCCCACCATATCCCCCGATTTTTTATCCAAATGTTCAAGCATTCGCAGCTTGAAAATATTTTTCAAATATATAAATTCTAAAAAGCAAAGCCTGATTATGCCATTTTACAAGGGACACCATTTTACTATGCCACTGTATATAATGGGACTTGAGCATCCATGGATTTTGGTATCCTGGAACCAAACCCCAGTGGATACCAAGGGCCCATTGTACTAGCAAAAAACACCCCAGACTTGGAAAAATTAATAAGGAAAGTCAAAGAAGAAAGTGCAAAGTCAGGCTTAATGTTGAACATAGATTGAACAGAATGGAGGCTGCAGTCAAGAAATAAGAAGACTAGGAAAGGGAAGGGCAGCTATGAAAGAATTAGAGAAAATCTTAAAGTGTAAAGATATACAACTGAGCACTAAAATTAGAATCCTACAAGCCATTGCATTCACCATTATCATGTACGGATGTGAGAGTTGGACAACTCATCTGAGATATGGTGATGGAGAAGAGTGCTAAGAATTCCATGGATGGCTACAAAGACAAATGGGTCCTTGAACAGATCAAGCCTGAAATTTCCCTGGCAGCCAAGATGATCAAATTAAGGCTGTTGTACTTTGGCACATCATGAGAAGGCACAACGCATTAGAAAAGACAATAATGCTAGGAATGGTAGAGGATAGTAGAAAGAGAGGAAGACTACCGTACATCCCTGATAGACCCAATCAGGAAGGTCATAGGACTGAGCCTGCAGGGCCTAAGCAGAGCAGTGGAGGACAGGAGGGCTTGGAGATATCTCATTGATAGGGTCGCCACAACTCGGGAGTCAACTTGAGGGCAGTTAACAACAACAGCAGTGACCCATCTGAATAGTGTCTGGGATGAAACTACAGAACCCTTTTTTGTTGTCTGATTCCCAGCTCAGCCAAGGATACCCACTGGGTGACCTTGGGCAAGTCACATGCTCTCAGCTTCAGAGGATGGCAATAGCAAACCTTCTCTCTGAACAAATCTTACCTTGAAAACCCCATGATAGGTTTGCCTTAGGGTCGCCATAAGTCAGAAACAACTTGAAGGCACACAACAACAACAACAACAACAACAGCAACAGCAACAACAACAACAACAACAACTGTAGTCAAACTGTCTGGAGGATTCCTATGGATTCTTATAAGAGCCTGACTTATACTTCTCTTGTTGTGAAGGCCTCTTAGAGGAAAAATAAGGATTGGGAAAGGTGTCTAGAAGATCTCTGAAAAGAGGAATGCCATTGAGATTTAGTTAAGGACTAGACAGATGTTTCCTTGTGGAAGTAGAGGAGGAAGAGATGCCAACCTTTTTGGCTGGTGTTGTGTTTTTGTGAATGAGGCCTCATTTCCCTTCAGTACTAGTGTGAAAAGACCACATTTGATCCAGTTCTGGCTTGCCTCTTGTGAATTGCAGGTGCATCTTTTAGATTACTCACCACCATAAAAGAGGACTGGTACCAACATTTCAAGTTTGAGAGAGAAAGCCCTTGATTCCTGTTTCCTGCTGCAAGGATGTTATTGGTATCACTGGTATTGGATCTGATAACCATTCCAAAGCTGACAGTGCCAAGACTAGGATGGAAACAACTGGTGTCAATAGACTGAGTATTGAAGTTGGCTTTGAAGGGTGGAGTTGTTCAGGTGTTGAAGAAGGCCAAATACAAATTCCCAATGAATACTCCACCTGTAAAGAAGTCTCCATACTAGAGCTTTCAGGCAGTAAAGGCAGTTTTGAGGACTTGTTTCACAATGATTTGACAATGCTTACACTTCTAAATTATATAGTCCCTGCCTAAACCAATCAAACATTTGAAGTGTCCACCAAAGTGTGGGATTTTACTACCCCCATTTCTGCATCCTTGAAAAAGGCTTATATGACGTTACAAGCACCTTTGTTGCTATGAGCTCAAGAACCCATGGGTAAAATGTAAAAACCAAATAGTGGAGAAGAAGAATATGAGAAAATGAACATGAATTAAAACAAAATTGAGAAAACCTGAAGAAGTTGGGAAAGCTCAACTATCACGCAAATAGCTGTCCTGACAGACAGATAAAGTCTCAATGTGCTACTGCAGCAGCACTCAAAAAGGAACTGAGGGAAATGGCAGGAATGTCCTGAGTGTTCATGGGATCAAGATGATGGGGATCCCATCAAAAATTCTCAGCTTAGTTTTAGAAGTTTCCAAAAGAGACACAGAACAATTCATATGTGTGAGTCAGAGACTCCTTGAAGTAGAACTATAAATTACCATAGAACAATTACAATCTTTCTTAAAATCTTAGAATTCTATCATGGCAGAGCTATACAGCCTTTCCAAATACAGGTCACACTGGACAATCTACTACTTTTCATTATGATAGATGTTATAACCAGACAGATGATATGCAGAGAAGGGTCTTCATTTGAGTAGCTAAATGGGCAAGCTTATATAAGAAGTGTCCCAAAGCACATGTATGACAAAGGCTATTGAGAGCTTTATTATGCTACTATCAGCACCTTGAATTGTATCTGAAAGTTAGCTGGCATCCAGTGTAGTTGTTCTAGAAATAGGTTTTGCAACAGTACTGGGAAGGACAGGTTGCTTACCTGTAACAGTATTTCTTCGA
>CM034701.1:195115765-195156184 GCA_020142125.1 Phrynosoma platyrhinos
ATCTATCTATGTAGCAGTAAAAATGGCCTTAAAGCCTTTGTAAAGCAAGTTGGAAAGGCAGGTGAAGTTTAAACGGTTTTCCTCCAGGAGTACCCTCCGAAGAAAAAATTGTCCCCCTATAGGGCATAACGGAGCTTTGCCAAGCACACCAAGAAGGCGAGCGGCCATTTTAATAATTTTTTACCTCAGCAGTCGGGGGAAAAACTCCACCTCAGAAATTAAATTGGAATGTAAGACTGCAATTCTTACAGAAATTGCAGCGCTCCTCTTAAAATATGAAGAAGAGCAATGGACCTTAGCCGAGTATGAAGCAGGGCAAGCGGCCATAAAAGATATATCTATAGCTATCTATCTATATCTATCTATATCTATCTATAGTTATACATATAGATATCTACATCTATATATCTATATCTATATTTAGCAGTAAAAATGGCCTTAGAGCCTTTGTCAAACACGCCAGAGAGGCGGGTGACGTTTAGAAAAAAAAATTACCTCAGAAATTGAATAGAATGTAAGACTGCGATTCTCACAGAAATCGCAGCACTCCTCTTAAAATATGGACGACGATTTTTTAAAAAATACCACCAAAACGCAGACTGATCCTGTCAAAAGGCAATTTTAAAGCGAGACAGGAAAATGAATCTCTGAAGAGCTCCTATAGATGTTGCTGCTGCGGTGGATAAAAGGAACTGAGGGTTTAGGCGGGAAACCAGCCAATAAGGCAGTTGAAAAGTGGGTGGGGCTACCGCCAAAACGCTTCTAAAAGCTCTAAGAAGGTTCCGAAGCTTGCTGCGCAAGCGCAGAATAACCCCATTCGTGTGATTCGCAGAGACCACGAAGAAGAAATGTATGTTCTTCCAGAAGTTGTTGGACTGCAACTTCTTTCAGCTCCAGCTAGAATAGGCAATGATGAAAGGTGATGCGAATTACAATCCAACAATATCTGGAGGGCCACAGCTTCCTCATACTCTTGCCTATGTGATTCTCCCAACTCATGTTTACTGGAGGCATACTATTGTGTATCGAGTAAGCTTCCAACTAATTTTTAAGAGGTGTCTCATATGAAATGCCTTGCCAGCATATGATCTTGGGTCATCTACACTGGTAACTACTGCAATTATCAAATCATAGGTAAGAACTAGTAAACATTTGTGGCCCCTGTCATCACCAGCTTTTGTAAAGTAATGTTTGAATCAAGAAACTCTCAGAAGCATTCAACTGATTAGTCAAAGATAAGTCCTCTCCGTCTCCCTTGTCTTCCTCTTGCCTGTATTTAGCTTCTTTTCATTTAGTCTAGTACCAACAGAGATTAAGGGCCTTTGCAGACTGCCAGAAATAGTGCAAATTGAGTCCACTTTAAGGGTTAGGGAATCATGGGAACTGTATTTTATTGTGGCACCAGAGCTCTCTGACAAAGAAGGCTCAATGTCTCAGAAAAAAACAAAAACAATTCCCATGATTCCCTAGCACTAACCCTAACCCTTAAAGTGGACTCAATTTGCACTGTTTCTGGCAGTCTGCAAAGGCCCTAAGACTCGAAAAAAGCAACAGGATTGTTGCTTCTCCCATCGATAAAGGAATAATTATACATTCCTTAGCTCAAGGCTGATCATGAGGATCAAAAACAGTCTTAAGATTGAAAGCATTTAAAAACAATATTATCAATGTTCTCTTCTCTTCCTATTTTGAAGCATCTTCAAGAATTTTATTGAGAGCAGAGCTAGAGTTTGTTTCTCTATTACTCTAGATAGCACTGTTCACCTACCCCTTGTATTTTTTAAAAAAGAAACATCATACACCAATAAGATCTGAATTCAAGACTTTAAAAAAGGACAGCCGACAATTCTTGCTTCAGAGGCACCTTCATACATTTATTCATAGACCCCCTAGTGTGGTTGAAAAACCCAGTTCCTACAAATTTATGTTCAGTTCAGCAGGGAAGCCTGCTTCACATTCAAATTTGGGCATCAGTGGTGTCAAAATTAATTAATAGCAAATGCTTTTGAGACCACAGAAAAACCAAGGTGGAAGAAACAAAGGACACATATATTTTGCTCAACAAGACCAAAATAACCATGGCTATGACCTGAACTGATGGCTGCATCCATACTCTTTACTGTGACAAGTCATGCAGTATGTATGAGTCAGGTTACCTATCCCCAATAGCATTTCTTTGATGATTTCTGAAAATGCCTGAAACGATTCCTTATGAATTAGATGTGCTGTGCCACTTCATTTCGTTATCTAATAGGCAGACTGGAAAAACTCTTGTACTCTAAGTCCTAGACTTAACAGAACTTGGAAGTTATAAGTTATAAGCAACTTGGCAAAGTGACAAAGTCATACTCAAATTTACATTACAAAGGCAATGTAAAAAGTGGACTGTATTATGTGCAAATAGGTAATATTATCTAGTTATTGTACAGTTATGCTTAAATGGTATTTTAGAGGGATTTTTAACAAAATGTTTCAAATTTTATAGCATTCTTCTGATTTTTAAGAGTTTAAATAGTAAAAATGAAATAAAATAAAAGCAATGAAAAGTAAGGGGCAACAGAACAGATAACACAAAAGTTTTAGTGTGGGTGGGTGGGTGGTGGGCTGGTTTCTTTAAAGTAGCTGTGATTGTGCTTAGAAAGATCTGTGACTGACCACAGCCCCAAAAGACAACTGCTTCATTTCCTCTGCACTAGTCAGCTACCACTCCAATCACATGCCCCCTTTTTATGACATTTTCAATTTCTCATCTTTTCTAAGGTAAGAAGGATGATATTCCTCCGATGTCTTACCTTCCAAGAACCACAGAACAGAAACTGCAGTATTATTTTGAAAGCCTTGGTTAGCAGGACTTGATTAGTGCCAGTAATGATACCAAGCCAATTCTGCTGCTTACTCAAACAGAACAGCTTGAGGTAAGCAAAAAGGAACTAAGCAAATAAAGGAAGCCAGGGTGTGATCTGCAAACTACTTACATCCATATCAGTGCTAGGATTCATGTGCCACAGAGATGTATATACAACAATACATTAGCCTAAACAGCAGCTAACTTTGATCCACTCACAGTCTTTTGGGTCGGTCCTTCTCATGATCGTATAATGTGGGTTTGAAGTATGTCCCAGTAATCTTTATTCCGGATCCCCACTCACCACTGAAAGTACCTTCGATAGTGTCTCCATTTGGCAAAGTCAGTGTTCCCTTAGTAAAAGGCAGGAAAAGAAAAATTATGGTTTTAAAAAACCCTCTCATTAACTCACTCATTATGGTTCTTCCTTACAAAAAGCATGAATCCCTAAAATATGTGTTACCAACCTTTCCATTAAGAGTCCAGTTATCTGAAAACTCTCCTTCATACACTGTATCATCTTCAGAAAGCAAGACACCAGACCCCTGCAGAAAGGAGTATTACAATCATTACAAAACACTTTTGTAGTAATTATCACATGAACACTGAAGATATTTAGAATGTCAAATAAGACCTTCTTATTGGAATTTTGTACTGTTTCCTTTTACATTTTAAATTGGTTTACATCTAAGACATTTGCACAAGTAAATATTTGCATTTGTGCAAGGGGCAGAGATTCAACAAAAGCTCCTACTGTAAGAAGGGCAGAGTTATTTTCACAGATTTCCCCCCACCACCACAGCAGACATCACCCCCAGACCACTTTCTATGCTGTTCCAGAAAATACTCCCAACGCTCTAGAGTAGATCCTGAAAAGGCAAAGGGGATGCCTTCCTTTCCTTTTCCACTTACAGGATGTCTGGATCCAAACCTGTATAACACTACTTCAATACTACTGCTAGTAGTATTGACCTCCCCTCAGTTTGTAAAACACCATCTTGCAAGCAACTTACCATCATTTTATTGTTGTTAAAGGCTCCTTCATAATACAGACCAAATTGGGTAACTACAACGCCATTGCCTTGGCAAAGGTCATCTTGCCACATTCCCATATATTTTTCTCCCCTAAAGAGTCAGGAAGATGTTATTGTGAGAGGCAATCTAAGCAATAAATCATCATGCATCACTAAGGCTTAAACCTTAGTGCTCTTCAGAGGCACTAAGGTTTAAGCCAATGGTGGGGCAAAATGCAGCCTTCCAGATGTGTGAACTGCAACTCTCATCCCCACTACCTAGCACAGGCAATGGTGAGGAATGCTGGAGCTGCAGTTCAACAACATGGGGAGGCCTGCACTTTGCTCATGTCTGGGCTTTAAGCAACAGATATCCTGCCTCATTAATCAAGTAACATGTTGAAAACACACTGCAGAAATAATCCAGTTTGAGAGCGCTTTAACTGCCCTGGCTCAGTAATAAATAATCCTAAGAAATGTAGTTTTTGTGGCACCAGAGCTCTCTGACAGAGAAGAATAAATGTCTTGCATAATGACAGTTCCCAGGATTCCCCAGCATTGAGCCAGGGCAGTTAAAGCAGTCTGTTTCTGCAGTCTGTTTTGAATCTGAGAAGTGTTTTCAGCAATTACTAGAGGTCCATCAAAAATCTGTCATAAGAAAGGAGTCGACGAGCCAGTGTTCATTTGAGCTACCATATTCCTGAATTGGTTAAACTGCCTTCAGTGCTGAGCTACCTGATTCACCCTTCTTCCACCTCTTAAAACTTTATGCATTGACTAATGAAGTTTATTGTCAGCTGAAAAACTCACTATCGTTGTCATATTTCGGATTCTTTAGCAAGTTTGCTAATTCATTTTTTTTTTTATCATAGCCATGATATGTTGAATTTTAACAATGAGTAGAACAGAAGGACCTACTGGTACAGGTATACAGAACCTTCTTTAAGAAAACAGTATTATTAACAATGGTGATGAAACAAAAATCACATCTCAGACAGATAAACTATGATAGCATACTTCCTTATCATTCAGATGATTCAAATATTCTTTGAAAGGAGTCTTTTCCTTTCAAATTCAGAAGATTTGTTCCATGCCATTTGAATTTACTTGAGAAGAAAGGCTCTTCCTCTCACTTGTTTGAAGCAGTAAGTCTGCAGACTGCAGTCACAGTGTTTATTTACAAGACTATTTGTTATTTTAATAAAATAAGGAATGCAGTGAAAAATCATTATAGCTTTTCCTTTTCACAATGTATGATAATTTATTAAGTTCTTTGTTACGACTTTTTTATCATCTCCTCAGAGGACCATCTATAGTATGTGAAACATGAAATTGTGATTAAATATGGCTCTTTGTTTAAATATTCATCAATACATTAAAAGAAGATTTCTGGTGGCACTCAATTCTCATTTCCAGACTTTAAATTCATTTCATTCAGTTTCTGCATCCTTCTATAATTAAAAAAATATATATCTATTTTTCTGCACTTCTCCTGATATACATGTTTTTGTATGCAATTCCAAGGTATGCATTTCAGGAAAGTTTCCCCAACACAGTGCAATGGCATTTTTGTGTTCGCTTACCTCTAATATAAACATTTTCTGAGCATCATTGATTGGGGAAGTGCACTGCTACTTCTGAGACGTATTAATACTAAATGATAACTGCTTTTCACTCTGTCCAATTGTCCAGGAACCATGAATTATGTAGGCTCACATTGAAATGTGAACTGAACCAAAATGTTCTCACTTCTAGTTTGCCAAGACTGGTAATTAACTGTTTGACATATATTATTTATTGGATTTAAATGCTACCTTTCTACCAAGGAATGGAACTCAAGGTGGCATTTCTCTCCTTTGATACACAACATAAAGTTTTCAGGGACAGATAACATTGTATTACATTCCTCATATGTCACAGTTATTTAATTTCAGTTAGGTGGAGAGTAAGGGCCTGTACAGACTGCCATAAATAATCCAGCTTGAGGCCACTTTAACTGCCTTGTCTCAATGCTAGGGAATTACTGAGCCTTCTCTGTCAGAGAGCTCTGGTGCCACAATAAACTACAGTTCCCATTGGGCTAAGGCAGTTAAAGTGGCCTCAAACTGGATTATTTATGGCAGTCTCTACAGGCCCTAAATATCCTTCTTTTACTAAATGCTTTAATCAGAAGCAATTTTGAGTCCTCTTCCTCCTTAGTGACTCAGTCAAACTTTTAATGTCAAATAAAAATGTTTCAGAAATTCTTTTCCAGCTACTTAATACTACTACTGCTTAATATACTTGATTGGAATGCTCAGGGTTTATTGACCTTGTGATGTCATCAAATACTCCATATCCAGTTTTCTTATCCATCATCCACTGGCCAATGAACATACTGGGAGAGGTAGAAGTCAGTTTGCCACTGCGCAAGAGACCATGGCCATGACGCATGTTATCCTGAAAGCTCCCTTCATACACTTCTCCAGTGGCATAGCTGAAATAAATAATATGTCTCTTTATAAACAGAACCTGAAGATTTTCAAGGATACACAACATTGCTCTGTGTTTCTCTGTATACTCTTGCTTCAGTTCTTGCAAACTATTGCAATAGAAAGGTTTGGAACAAAAATAAAGGGACATGTAATTGCTTTCCAAATGTTTACAGTCCTTTGTTAAGCCTTTACTCTGCTTCCAATGAAAAAGAGGTGAATGGATATGAATTATCCAATGATTTTCAAAATGATAAAAATTGGCTATATCCAGTTATTACCAAAATATCCATATGGGTGACAGTTACATACAATGCTCTACACATGGGTTTCATGCTATTTCCTATATTCAAGTGCACTGTGTGTAAAACAATCTTCAATTGTTCAAATCATTTCAGACTTATGGCACCCTAAGGCAGCCCTATCATGGGACTTTCTTAGCAAGCTTTGTTCAGAGGGGGTTTGCCAGTGCCTTCCTCTCAGGCTGAGAGGGTATGACTTGCTCATGGTCAGCCAGTGAATTTCCATGGCTGGGCAAGGATATGAACCATGACCTCACAGAGTCCTATTCCAACACTCAAACCATTACACTATACTACCTCTCTACATGTAAACTTAAGAGTCTTCTGTGGTTTAATTGCTACTTTCTCTTTCACCATGGATTATGTCTTCAAATTATCACTAAGCTGCTTGCATATTACCTGTAGGTGCCTTGTCCGCACATTTTGCCCTCTTTCCAATATCCAACATAGTGGTCATTCTTCTTTAATATTTTGTTTGGTATTGTATATTCACCGTGTCTGTCAATATGAAACATATTACGTACCATACATAAACAATTAGATAAAAAGCTACAACATAACAAAATCAGAAATGACTTAAATATTACCATCCAACCTATAACTTGGGCAGCAATCCTGTTCATATTTATGTGGGAGTGAGATACTCTGAAATGAAAGAGTTGCTTACCTGTAATTGTGGTTCTTTGAGGGTTCATGTGTGCAAATGAAAACACACCAATGAGTTTTCATGCCTGTGCAGACACCCCATTTGCAAAATTTTAGAGCTGAGTAGTTTTGGTAAGAAACCACATTCTCTTTCCCCACTGCACATGTTCCAGGCTGCTAGGCTACTCTCCTCTCATTTTCAAGTCTGATGGAAGATTAAAAGACTGGAACCTGAAAAGAGGGGAGGTAGGGTAGGCAACCTGAGGGCGCAGATCACCACACAAAGAACCACAGCTATAGGTTACAAATGTGCTCTTCATCATGGTTTCTGTGCCTCACACAAATGGATGACTGAAAAACTTAACAATGCAGAAGGGCAGCTCACAAAAGTAGAGACAATACAGCATGACCAAAACAAACATCATTTCTGACCCTAGAGTAAGTGAGACCATTTACCCATCTAGCAAAGTTCTGATAAAAAAGCACCCCTGAGGAGAGCTCTGGAGACAGCTTTGGTTGAATGTGCCATGTGCCAGCTGGTAGTTTTTAGAACCCAGGTAAGCCAGATGAATTGTCTGCGCTATCTACTTAGAGAGTCTCTGAGAAAAGGCATGCTGACCCTTCTTGGGACTGTCATAATACACAAAATGTCTAGTGGATTATAAAAAAAAAAAAGAGCTCTTCCCTGGATTTAAAAGGTGAAAGCTCAACAAACATCCAAATTGTGAAGAGATCTTTCAAAGCCTGAACATGGATTTGAGGGCGAGGGGAAGACTATATCTTGGTTGACAGGAAGTTACAAAACCACTTTAGGCCGGAAAGTAATGTCAGGGTAGAGAGCCACTTTGTCTCTGAGGAAGCAAAAGAAGAGCTCTTCAGAATGCAACACAGCAAGTTCACCAACTCCTCAGGCAGAAGTGATGGCCACAAGGAAAACCATATTCAAGGTGAGAAAAAGCTCATCCACTGAAGCTAGGGGTTCAAAGGGCTTATTCATACTCTGAGAGATAACAAATGACAAGGACCTTGGAGCTGTAGGAGGCTCAGCAGGGGGATATAAGTGTGCCAGTCCTTTAAGAAACCTTTTAACAGAATGAACAAACAGTTTTCCTAAAGAAGAAACCACAGGTTGGCTGACAACTATTGCAGAAAGATAAATTTTCAAGGAAGAAAATGAAAGGCCTTGTTCCCAAAGGTATAACAGAAAGTAAAGGACTGTAGAAACATCTGCTTGAACAACGGGAGCAGTCTTCTCCTCTGCAAAGGTACTAAATGAACATAACTTACATTGATAACGTCTAGCAGCAAAAGGTTTCCTAGAAGGCTGGAGAACTGCAGCTAGTGCAGGAACTGAAGTACCCAGCCTTCCAAGCTGTAGAGAGTTTGACATCTGGGAGTGTGATAGGAGATCCAGCAGAAGCAGGAGCTACACAAACCACTCTCTTGAGAGTGGTGAAGAAGAGTGGTGAAACAGGAGTGACAGGGCCAAAATGGGGCCACCATTATTGCAGTAAATTTGTCTTTGTCCGAGTTCACTATTGCCTTATGAAGCAGAGGGCAAGGAAGAAACAGGTATAGGCACTGTCCATCCAAGTTCCTGGTGAAGGCAACATTGAGAGAATACTTGTCAACACTTGCTCTCAAACAATGTACTGGATACTTTTTGTTGGTGCAACTGCAAAAAGGTTATGGTTGGCATCTCTACTTGCCTGTGTTGAAGTGGAAATCCCAGGCAGAAAGAGTCTACTTGTGGTGAAGCATGTTGCACTGACTGAGGGCATCTGTAACCATATTCTCCAAACCAACTAGGTGAACAAGCACTACATTAATACCTCAAACAGCACACCAATTCCATAAATGCACTGTGAGGATGGCAAGGAATGTTGAATGGGCACTGCCTTGTTCATTGATTAAAAAAAACACAGATTTGTGTTGTTGTCTGAAAGGATCTGCACCACCCTGCAAGAAAGGTGTAGCTGAAATGTGTTGAATGCTTTGATGACCACAAGAAGTTTCAGAGTGTTGATGTGAAGATCTGCCTCCTTGGGTGACCAATGGTCTTGGACTATCAAATCCTTGTAATGGACTCTCCAGTTGGAGAGAGATGTGTCAGTGGTGATGGAAGGATCAGGAAGTTGGAAAAACATTCCTGAAAGAAAATTGATTACACGCATCCAGCAGAGATCTGCAGATGTGATGGGGGAATTGTGAACATTCAATTTTGACTGTCAAACTGAGGATTGAAATGCCTCAGGAACCATGACTTCAGAGGCCAAAACCATAACCTGGCAAGGTAGGTCACATATAACAGTGGCTGGTCTGACGTCTGAAGACTTGTCACACCATTATAAAAGTAAAAGGATTCAACTCTGTCAAGGTGAAAGAAATCCCTGTGGGAATGTTATTCCATCCTGTGATGTCCTGTAGAATTTGTATCAAGGATACCACAGCATGGCAGAAATGGCCAGAACTGCAGGCAGGGGGATGAAAGAGACATCCATGAAACCCTACTGGCGGGTGTAGAGATTCATTTTGACGGGAGCAAACTAAGGAACGTGCCTGGTAAGAAATTAGATATAATGAAGAGTATATCCAAGGAGAGGTATACGTGTGATACAGTGGGATAATCAAACAGAATACCTGGAGTGATATGGTATCAATTCATCATGAATGAGTCATGGGTAGAAGAATTCTAGAGCAGGGGAGCTGGAACAGACTTCAAGAACCATGCAGTCCAGTTCCTAGCCAAGGTGGTACAAAACACCAGGCAATAGGACAGAAGCTGTATAGGCTCAGCCCAAATATCTTCAAAGACAGTGGGGCCCCCATACAGGGAAAGGGTATGTTAAATTACCAAACAGGTTGTGTTGTCAGAATGCTACCCCTAATGTTTAGGGGGAATGTTTGTAGCTGCAGCATTAATCCATTGCAACATGGCCAGCATGAATATAGAGGCTTTAGAGACCATATAACAGTGGTGCGAACACCCCTATCATATAGATCCATGAAAGCTCTGCAATATGAAAGGAAAATAGTCCGATTCCACAAGGTGGTCCCAAAGGGCAAGCTGTGTGTTTAAGCCGCCTATCTAAGAAAAAATCACTGTTAACTTCTATGGAGAGGACAGTCAGAAGATCACACAGAAGACAGAAGAATGCAAAGGGAGCAATTAGGAGCAATTGCAAGGGGTTTACTGTAGCGGCAGCTATTGGACATCCCTGAGTAAGTGTAATG
The DNA here is from genome assembly GCA_020142125.1 of Phrynosoma platyrhinos. Lineage (NCBI taxonomy): Eukaryota > Metazoa > Chordata > Lepidosauria > Squamata > Phrynosomatidae > Phrynosoma > Phrynosoma platyrhinos. The sequence continues at coordinate 195,126,276 of CM034701.1, forward strand.
TCAGGGCACAGTAACAAGGAGAAAGAATCTCCAGGAAGATTACAGAATGCATAGTCGTATCAGGACTGCAGGTGGAGACCAGAAACATTGTCACCTTACCAGAATGATGCCTTGAGACAAGAGGTCAAGGAGAACCAGGGTATTATGATAACAGTTGGCACGGAGAGACGAGACAGGTATGCTTGTCCCAAGATCTCAAAATGTTCACAGGAGTGGACAAATCTTTGAAATAGAGGCTTGAATCAGAGGGATGACCCCAGAGGGCATTCCTCCCAGGAGCTGTAAAATGGGAAAGAATTGAAGCAATCCCCATCCACAATGAGGTCCCAAACTGATAGGGGTCCTCTGTAAGGAACATAAGATTGCATTGACATCAAGGGTCAGCATACGAGATGGGCTCATCTCAGTTAGAGACCAATCAGTTCTATGCCTCTTGCCTTGGGGAAAGTGAATGGTACCAACAAGAACCCCTTGGAAAGAGTGTGTGTAGGCGAAATGGTCACGCGATGATGTAGAAGGGATTGCATGACTAGCCCTCAGTGCCAAGGGGACAATAGTCATAGTTATTTGGTACAGAAGAAGCAATGCTTAATAGAGGGATCCAGATAAAGGGATGAGAATAGTCTAAGGACTCTTGTGCTTACACAGAGTCATGTGGAGGGAGTAGAGATCTCCCTGTTATATATAGTGGTCCTTGGTAGAGAGTAGTTAATGACGTCCCGAGGAAGTGATAGAACATTTCTCCAAAATGGAGGGAACAAGTACATCCTGAAAACCAGCAATACAGAAGAAACAAAGGCACCAAGGTCAGTCTGAAGGGGGGATATGACCACCCCAGTAACAGTCATGCCAAACCTGCAATGGTACTGGCCCTCCATATGGGGGAGCAGTCTAAAATGAATGATGGTACTGGTCTTCAGTATAGAGCAGGGGTAGGCAACCTTTCCCCTTTAAGTGCCGAGGGACTTCAGCTCCCAGAAGCCTCAGTCATGTTGGCCAATAGCTCCTGGGATTCTGGGAGCTGAAGTCCCTCGGCCATTAAAGGGGAAAGGTTGCCTACCCCTGGTATAGAGGGACTAAGCACATCCTTGAACATACCGGTATTGAGTGAGTGACACTAGAGTACCTTGGTGTGGAGGGTACAAGTACATGCTCAGAGCATAAGCGATGGTATCCTATGGGGGCAATAAAATGATCACAGTCATGCTGATACCGAGTGAATAATGGTAGAATCCCTAAGTATAGAGGGAGCAAACCAATCCTCGAATTTGATCCTGCAGTCCTCAGAGCCGATCTGAATGTCTGAAATAAGTGACGTTTAGCTGCCCTCAGTACAGAGGACAAATTAAGCCGTTAAGGGTATCTGTACATATTACCATATGAACAGAGAAGGAAGCACATCTTCATGAGAAATGTAACGTGATAATGGTGGTACCGTCCCTCAGTACATAAAGAGCACCATATCCTCTGAATCAACCACATAAAGATAGCAATGATATCAGGTCTTGGTATGGAGGGAATATTCATGCATGCAGTGATGACCGTAAATGGCCAGTGAAGATGCCATCCCTCAGTATCGAGGGAGTAACCTTAAACACAGCTTGTTTTAGAAAAAAATGGGAAGTGGCATAAGCACACAATGGTAGCAGACCTCAGCATAGAGGCAGTAACCACAGCTTCGAATCCGACTGAGTATGTGCCAGGGTAACCAAGTGGTTGTTGGTAGTGGCTCAAGGAAGCCACAATGGACCTCAAAAAGGAGGAGACAATCATGGCTCTGAATTTGACTAAGCACTTGCAGGTAGTAGCCCTCGGTACAGAGGAAGTCACTACGGTGTTGAAGCAGGATGAGCGTGAGCCAGTACTGCACCTTGGTATGGAGGGAATAATTATGACTTGACATCGACAGAGCGCTCATTGGTAATTGACCTTGGAATGAAGGGAGTAACTATGGCCTCAAATCTGACCCAACTTCAGCTGTACTGGCCCTCGAGGGGGGTGTAACTGTGGCTTCAAAATCAACCAGGTAGGAGTGAGAAGCACGAGGTGGTACCAATAATGGGCTACAGAAATTGAAAGGCCAGCTGCATCAGAATCCTCCTGTGCAGCGTAAGAATAGTACCAACGTTGGGCCCTTAAATATTTATTCTACCAAAGGAGTGTCTGGATGGTTTGCGTCCATACAGTGATGCCGATCTGGCTACTACCCGACGCTTGAGGAAGGTGCCATATAAAACCACCTGTGGGTCAATCAGTCTGACAAGTCCATAGGATCAAGACTGCCAAGGATCAAGGTAGGGCAGGGAATGAGAAGCCAATAATCACTCTCAGTAGATCATTTCTCAACTGCCCAAGAGCCTTAAATAGGCTGAGCTCATACAATACAACTATTAATCTCACCTCTGAAGTATGATGGGCCTTAGTCAAATGCTACAGTGAGGCGAGTGCCATTTAATAAATTCACCTTAGAAGTACGATGGGCCTTAGCCAAGCGTGACAGTGAGGTGAACGGCTGTTCATATAACTCCTCACCAGGAGTATAAAGGCACTTCGCCAAGTATGACATAGAGGCAAGCAGTTATATAATAACTTCTCCTCAGAAGTACGATGGGCCTTCGCCAAGTGTGGAAGTGAGGGAGCGGCTGCTGAAAATTTCTACTCAGAAGTAGGATGGGCCTTGCCAAGCATGATGATGAAGCGAGCAGCTGTTGAAATAACTTCACCTAAGAATTTAAATTCACATTTAAGTACGCGGTTTTCTCAGAAATCTCAGTGCTCCTCTTAAAATATGAAGAAGTAAAAAATTACCACCAAAATGCAGACTGATCCTGTCAAATGGAGAATTTAAAGTCGGACAGGAAAATGAACTCTGAAGAGTTCCTCTCAGATGCTGCTGCTGCGGTGAATAAAAAGAACTGAGGGTTTAGGCAAGAAGACAGCCAATAAGGCAGTTGAAAAGTGAGCAGGGCTACCATTAAAACATTTCTAATAGCTCTAGAAAGTTCTGAATATGCTCTGCGCAGGCACAGAATAACCCATTTGTGTGTATCCACAGAGACCACGAAGACAAAGCAGCTTTCAAACTGAACAATGACAACCAGGCCCTTTGATAAAGGAATAGCAGGATAGACTGGAGAGTTGCTGTCTTGAACTTCTTCAGTCTTACTTGTTCATTCCACAGAGATCTAAAATGGGACGCAGAACTCCAACCCCTTTGCTGGACAGTAAAGTAGTGGGAAAAATAACAGGTGTGTTTGAAGCAAGCTGGCAATCTCATTTTTCAGCACTCTGGAGAGGGGGGAAGACTGGAAGATGCCAATGGGAAGGCAAGAAGCAAACTTCAAGTAAACAACAGTTAACATCCAAGTGTCATTGCTGATGTTCCACCAGGTGGTGAAATGGCAGTGAAGCTTGGGATTTGCAATGGCAATAGGTTTTGGAGAGAAAAGAAAGGCTGCAGTGGATTTCTGTAAAGAAAGTAAAAGTTGAGACTCTGTTGAAGCAGAAGATTGTTTAGAGCCAAACTGCTGATGCTGAGATGGGCAGTATTGATGGTTCTGCTAAGAACCAAAGATACAAGTACATTGAGGGGACTCTGAATGCTTAAATTATGAAAGGGACTGTTGTCTCCAATAAGAATTGTAAGGTCTTTGTTACTCGATGTTGGACACCAAAGCCCATTTTCTTAGCAGTTGATCTGGCCTTTAAAAGGTGGTTCATAGGCTCATCTGTTTTGGAATTGAACAATCCTGCACCATTGAATGGGAGGTGCTCAATCTGTCTTCTGGAATCCACATATACGCCAAGTGTACCTGTACAAGACAATAGCACCTGACATCACCACTGCAGCACAACTGGTGGCATGCCTGGTTGACTGTATCTGTTGTGCCACAAGACAATGACACAACAGTTATGTTCCAGAACTCTTCTTATCATCAGATAGGTATGGCATAAGTACTAGCATCTTTTCCCACAGAAATTGTTGGTACCTTGACATACATGTATGAAAGTTTGCTTGCATGCAAGTAAACCCATGCACCTATCTCTTATTAGTATCTAAAAGTGGCAGATATATAAAGATAGCTACCCATATATTGATCAAACCATTCATTAGTTCCATACTTGCAAGATATTTATGACTATCTTTTTTTACTCCATCATGCTGACTTTAACGAGTAACCAATTAGAAAGATGACTACACAGAATTTGCAACCACTAAGCCAAGGGTAGGCAACCTTTCCCCTTTAAGGGTCGAGGGACTTCAGCTCCCAGAAGCCTCAGCCATGTTGGCCAATAGTCCCATGTTGGCCAATAGCTCCTGGGATTCTGGGAGCTGAAGTCCCTCGGCCCTTAAAGGGGAAAGGTTGCCTACCCCTGCACTAAGCTCTTAGGAAAGGAAATATAAATACACAGACATCAAATCTTCTTAAAGTATTTAAAATAGACCTATTTAAAAAGTTAGACAAACTTCAATGTTTTATCTAGATATTTATGGTAGCCCTACTGATTTTCCCACCAAAAAGATATTTGGAATGGAAATTTCGATCATTACAATGGCTGGTAAGCATACTGGCCGATATACAGCTTTGATGAAGACCTGAACCCCAAAGTCCTGTTACTTTAAAACATTCATACTCTTAGCCAAAATAATGCATTATCATTTCATGAAACTCTCCACACCAGACACCAGTAAATTTTTTAAACTTCCACTCATCTGACTGACAAAGACTGGTCACAATCATTCCTACTTCTCACCTTAAGACAATCCTCACTTTCCTTTTTCCTTTGACATTGCTTGTCTACATAGAGCTCCAACTTAATCAGTCAGCAGATCTCACTGATGCAATATTTATACTTTCACTTACTGTGTGTGTATGTGCCTCAAGTCATTGTTGACTTTTGGCGACACCATGGATTTCACAGAATTCTCTTAGGCAAGCAATACTTGAGGTGTTTTTACCAGTTCTTTCCTCTGAAAATATAACCTGCAGCATCTAGTATTCATTGATGGTCTCACATATAAGGACTAACCAGGGCTTGCTTAGCTTCCAAGATCACAGGATCTGCTATATTTACTAATCCTGTTTCACTCATTACCCTCTTGATTTGATAGGATTACAAATATTTTCTATACTTCATCATTTTCCAGTATATTAAGAGCTTGTAAACAACATTGAAGCAAGCCTGATTAATAAATCAAATAATATGGATGTTGAACTCAACTTAGTTATATCATAACAGGGCTGGAGAAACTATGGCCTGTCATGTCCAACACAAAATGATTGTGGCTGATGGGGGTTGAAGTCAAATAAAGCTTGGTATTAAGTTAACAGGACTAAAAGTGAGGGCTGAATTTTACATTGTGAGGTGCTTGGAACAACAATTAAGAGGTCATGCAGATGGGACAATCCTGCCCCAATCAGCACGGGACCACAGCAACCGCCCTGTCCTGGTCCCAAACAGGGTGCCAGCAAAGAAACCATGTCCCCAGAGCAGCCGGAAGCTACACTTTCCTGCCCATCTGTTTCAGGCCTCAGTCAGTTTCAGAAGATACTGAAATACTTATGTGATAGTACAACGAAAAAGTACACATAATGCATATCTCAATGAAAGACAGATCACTTATAACACGAAGAAATCTTTAATGATAAACAGGTTGCCCTCCTTTATGCCCAAACTGATTATGCTTATTCTACCTACCCATCTTCCAGGCCATTTCTGAACATGCCAGAATATATCCTTCCATCCATCCATTTCAAGACTCCTCTGAAATACAAAGAGAAATGTATTGGACAAATTCCTCATCTGGAGAATTTCACTTTATGAAAGGCTATTTCAGAGGCAACTGGGTTGCTTCTGACTAGCTTTCGAATTTCAGGGAGACACTGAATAGATTCTTCTGTTTTACTCAATTCAAATATTTTTTTCACATTATTTTTTTCAGTTGTCTGATTTAAGTTTAAGTAGATAAGCAGGTACATAAGTTGGTACATAAAAACATTTGCATAATTTCACCTGCCATGTGGTTTTCCAGAAAGCCAGCGACCATCATAAATGGCATCCTTAAGCCGAGGATCCTTGTAAAAGGTGTACTTGGCGCTTCGTGAAATAGGAGGTTCTTGCCTCTGAATGCTTCCACTACTCCCATAAGGAGGAAAGTCAGGTGTCCCTTTTAAGGCCTGATCCACAGCTTGACTTATAGCTCTCAACCATTTAGTCTGAAACAATTGCAGTAAATGGATTCAAAGACTTGTCTGCCCCTTGTATTTCTCCTTCTCCTCTCTTTACACAGCTACACTTATGAGAAATCTGCAGAAATAACCTGGAATCTGTCTCACAGACCTATTGGTGGCATAGAATCAATGAATTATCAAAAAAAAAAAATCTAGTCCTTTATTTTTACCCTTTTCAGGCATGGGAATTAATTTCAACTTTTTCTGTTAACCCAGAACTAATTTACCACCACATTATGGCACTTTTTCTCTTTCTCCCTCTTAAAAGCAACAGACTAAATTAAAGGGGAGGAGGATTTCAATGATGCCACTGATGCAAATCATCTTAGGTCAGACAGTGCTCAGGTTTGGGTCACAAGCCACCATATGAAGACCAGTGATAAAGTCCAATTTTTCTTCTAAGAAAGTCGCACATGTTCTAAGGCAGAAAACCGTACATTGATTCTATAACAAATGTACAGTTACTCCCTCTAGATTACAGAATGAAACAAGCAGAAAGCAGAGGTTTACACTGTATGTCATCCATAAAAGAAGGAATAGTTGAAACCTTTAACATGGCTCTAACAAAGCTCTCTTCTACACAGAATACAGTTTAATTAGAGCTTTACCCTGATATAGTAATTCTACACAGCAATTAGCTGTCACTAACTCATCTTGTGAATGGTGTAGAGGAGAAGGGCAGAAAATAAAATATGTCTTTATATCTGCTTACTTTTTCTTGTGCGGTTGATGAAACAAGAATGAATTGTTCTTCAGGTGTAGTGACTCTCAAACCATTCCTAACACAGAGAAAATAAAGGCAAAGAATACATAAAGTTTTCAGTTGTGAGAAACAAAGAAGATCTAATCCTATTTGTGTGAAAAGAAAATGAGACAAAAATAAAAGAACTGAACAGATTACTGCATCTGGGCGTAGGCGAAATCAATATCAACACAATCAAACAGACACACACAGAATACCCTTTTTCTTCCAGTCTGTGGCTGGAGGAAATGTTCCATACCAGGCCCAAATTCCCAAAACTTGGATTTTTTAGTTTAGTGAAGTATTTTCTTTCAAGAATGTGTGGGAAATGAAAAATAAATTGCAACAGCAAGTGTCACAGAATCCACCAGTTTCCATTCTGTTAGTATTATTATCTATGCAACTGAAAGGAAAGCAATGTACATTAAAAATTACAATGTTCTACAGCAGAGGTAGGTAAAATTCAGCCACCAGGGCTGGTTTTGTGGGCCCCCATGGGTTAAAAATATTTTTTGCTCCAGAATACCTCCAAATACACTCTAGGAGGTATGTAGGGCATTTCCACCACATCTTCCAGGGGTCAAAAACATTTTTTTGCTAAGAAATAAAATAAATCTAAATGTGTATGTATATGTGTATAGATAGATAGATAGATAGATAGATATAGATATAGATATATGCCCAAATGCTCCAAAATGTCTACTAGAGGGCATGGTGTGCATTTATTTCCACTACATTTTTGGTCACTCTGGGCCAGTAAGACAGCCAGTGTGGAGTGGTTTGAGTGTTAGACTGACTCAGCCATGGACCCACTGGATGACTGTGGTTAAGTCACATGCTCTCAGCCCCAGGGGAAGGCAATGGCAAAGCTCCTTTGAACAAATCTAGCCAAGAAAACCCCTGTCTAGAAGTCAAAAATTGCTTGAAGGGACAGAACAACAACAGCAACAAAAACAGGGCCAATTTAGGCCCAGGAGAGGTCCTTTTTGAAACCTGAAACAGTGAAAATGCCCCCATACCACCTAGAGACATTTGGGTGCAAATTTGTTTTAGATTTTAGATTTTTATTTTAAAAATTTGCAGAAGGAGCCCTCTAAGGCCTCCTGGGGGCTAATGCGCCCCCCTTCTACAGTTGCCCACCTATTCTACAGCTTGTATAAATTATACATATTGCACAAGTGCTATATACGGTAGTTTTTTGTGGGTTTTTCAGGCTATGTGGCCGTGTTCTGGAAGAATTTATTCCTGACATTTTGCACGCATCTGTGGTTAGCATCTTCAGAGGTTGGTGGCATGGAAGTGAGTGGGGTATATATACTGTGTGACCCTTGGTTGGGAAGAAGTAATTTACATGTTAATCTGTGTGTTGGTCTGTTGTTGAATGGCAAGGCCTCAGCGTGGGAGAATATGTGTGTCTATTTATTTAAAAAGCAATCCATATTCTGTGTGGAAACCCCCCTGACCCTGGGTCATGTTTGTTTGCATGTGTTGAGTCTTGATTTTGGTGTTTTTTAGGACTGGTAGCCAAACTTTGTTTACTTTCGGGGTTTCTTCTTTCCTGTTGAATCAAATGCATAGGACCACCAAATACAGTGTTTAAACGCCAATTAAGCAACATAAGAGACACTGCAGACTGGGTCAGCCAGAAAAATCAGTGGTAGCAGAACATGTTATAAACCAATCTGGGCATAAAATGCTATTTGTAAAGTCTGAAATTCTGGACCATGCCCGCAACTATCAAGTCAGAATGCACAGGGAGGCTAGGGAACATCACCCAGGGTCAGGGGATTCCTCAGCAGACAATGGATTGCTATTTAAATAGACACGCATGTCCTCCCGCATATCCTCCCACCCTGAGGCCTTGCCATTCAACAACAGCCCAACATACAGCAAGTAAATCACTTCTTCCCAATCAAGGGTCACACAGTATACACGCTGCACTCCTTCCATGCCACCAACCTCTAAAGATGCTAGCCACAGATGCAGGCAAAACATCAGGAATAAATTCTTCCAGAACACAGCCACATAACCTGAAAAAAAAAAAAACACAAAAAACTATGGATGCTGCCCGTGAAAGCCTTTGACTTTAAAGTGCTATATGTTTACTTGTCTGACATTACTTATCTATCATATTTTATTTTATTTCTCCAACTGCTATGAATTCTAGTCAGCCATGTTTCTGTTTTCAAAGAATTCACCAAGATTTCCCCACATGTTCCCAAATGCATTCTCAGATGATATGAATGACAAAGTTATTTTAAAGAGAGACATAGAAAAGGAATTTAAACCCAAGATTGTCAAGAGACTGAATTTTGTAACAATGTTACATTTCTCCCAATCTCATTATGAATATGAGAGTATCGTAAAGTAATAATTATCACCCGGAAGTTATGGTATATTGATGAAATTTTGTCAGTGCCATCATCACCAAGTGACTTTTTCTTTTCCCCCAAAATGAAAAATCTGTTGCGGGATTGCTGATTTGACAACACAGATGATGTAATTCATGAAGTGGAAGAGTGGTTTAAGGTGCAATCTGCAGATTTTAACAATAACGGTATTCGGAGGGTCAGGAAATGCTGGGAAAATGTGTAAATCTGGATGGTGAGTATATACAGATAAGTTAACAACTACAAATCAAAACAAACTTTCTGTCAATTTTTTAAATGGTGATAATTAAAACTTTATGAGTCTGTATAAATTTGCTCAAGAACATAATCATAGCTCTACCTATATAAATATACAAAATGCAGCAACATTCTTTTTTAAAGAAGTCATACTGAAATGCAGGCTTGACTTTTACTGTTTAGTGGATTTGCATGCAGGCTTGACTTTTACTGTTTAGTGGATTTGCACTATCATAACTCTAGTTCTAAGATCTAAGCCCCATTGTTAAGAACTTCTAAATCAACCAATGCATGTTTTAAAAGGGGCAAATGAACAGCTGGGACATATTTATCTCATTATCCTTGAGCAAGATACTGGCCTTAAAAGATGTTAGTACATTTTCAGAGCAGACCAAAGAAGAACACAGGAGGGTTGGAGTGCCAAAAAAGTTGAGAAAAAGTACGTCATCTTCTAAACAATGATTAATTATACTTGAGGGGAAAATACCTAAATACTTACATATTACCAGACTCTTCTGAAACTGGTTCGACCCACAGTGTAGATAAGGAAAAAATATGATGAGTTGAGAACTACACACAAAGACACAAAAAAGAAATGATTGTATTCAATCATTAAATGTGCTTCTTTTTCATTTCCTCCCTTTAGATAGTGAATGACAGTAAATCAGGCTACTGAAGTTCAATTGCTGTTAAAAGGTTTAACCAAAGCCTGCATCTTTCAATGAATTCCCAAGCCTCAATTTAATTGCGGTATTCTTGAGTTCAATTTGCAAGGGAGGGTGAATCTATTTTTAATAGACAACAAAAACAAGAAACAAGGGCCAATAAGCTTCAATGGTCTTATTGCTAAGCATGTCTGAGTGAAAATAAGTGACGATACTGATGAATGTCCACTATAGGCTTTCTCCAATCTTTCTACCAGAGAATAGTGAAGAGAATTTGAGGCAAAATTATATATGAGCAGAACTATACTAGGGCGTTTGAGATTTTTGTAGGAAAGAGGTAATGGTGGCTTAAAAACCCAAAATTTGAAGTTCTGAATTCAAATAAATTTGAATGGTAAAATACAGACACCAATGGAAGAGTGAAGAACAAAATGGATTCTGAATTGTGTTCTGAAAACCCAGTAGGATGTATGTGTTTTGCTATGGATTGAATGAGAAAAAAAAATACACGAGGCTTCAAAACTCACAGCATCAATATCTAACAACTATTCTGAAGAGCCTCAATTTCTCCTTGTGTGTATTTTTCTGCAGACGCTGTATACTTCCTTAGGGTAATTAATATGCAGACTGCTCTGTAACTTTGAAAATATTATTCTTCAGCTACTGAAAACATCCAGTAACTATACATTTACAGCTACAGCTGAGGAAATTATCCTTATTGTCTTATCCAGGAATATACAATGATAATGATTCTGTTCTAAATGCCCTGTGAGAGCAAACCTGAGCATGGACCAAGGCATCATTAAAGAGGATGAACCAGTTTACTGAGAATCTTCCAGCATGCTGCAGGGACAATGCCCGATTGCTGCTTTCACAGATTAATCGCCGCTCAGGTTTCCTCAGGGAATCCTACAATTGAAGAGAGGTACAAGTGAGTTTGACAATGACTAGCAACATGCATAGAGCATTAAATCGAGAATAAGTCACAGGTAAAATATGAATTTGTTTCAGTCATAATGGTGATACATAGGGTAAGATACATAACTAATTGACTAAAAATCTTACTGCAACTTAGGTGTTGCCATAATAAAAAGAGGGAAAGAAAATACTGCAACTTCACTGTACAGCTAATGGAAACTTACAGCTCATCCCTTGCACTACCAGAGGATAAAGTTAATTACTAATGGGACAGCAATGTCAACATACTGTCATTTTTCCAGGAAAGGTCTTCCAGAACCCCAGTGTATATTCTGCTTCTTTTCTTTTTCGGCTGAGATGGACAGCCAGGGCTTCATAACAAGAACTGGAATCCTGAAGACTCTGGTATTCTGGAGATGTCTACAGAAAAGAAGCAAATAAAATAAGATGGCAGTGATTAATGTTGTCACAGATTTGCCCCAATATTTTATTACAGTTTCAGTGTTAGGGAAATGGTTTCTAAAAGATTAAGTGAGATTAATAAATAATATACAATGGTTTAGTAGTAAAATGGTGCCCCTTAAAAAACATGGTAAAATCAAATTTTCTGTCTGAAGTTTTAAAAAAATTATTTTCAAGCCATGAAAATAGAAATAGAATCCATGGATACAGAGGGCTAACTGTACCCTTGAAAATCCAATAACATCCAAACAATTATACCTTTATTGGGCCAACAAAAATGCATAATTATATGTTGCAAGCTTTCAAAGTCACACTGTCATCAGGCAAACAGGAGAAAAAAATTCAAGATGTTAATCATAGGCCTGCATTTTCTATTTCTGGTCTTAGTTCAGATGATAGGGAGGGCTATGTTCTCCTATGTAGGTAGAGAAAACTGAATTTCTCAAGAAGTCTTCATGTTTTGCATCAGGAATACTTTAGGTGGTGTAGAGGTAAATGCCAATCCAGTCCCAATATTAGAAAAAAATTGCGTTACTTTTGTTGGAGGCAGAAGCCTCAGATAGCAAGGTAACTTTTAAGGTACTCTTGAAAGAATTTGGAATGTTTCAAGTGATAGGGCCCACTGACTTCACTGTGATTTCTAACCAAGAGGTTTCCCAGCTGCAGTATAAAAAGATGCATTCTGTTTTCTAAAGAGGCTTAAGCCCCTGTCCCATTTGGTGATTACTTTATACAAAGATAATAATCTATGGTACTACTTACCAAATTGAACCTACAGATCAATGCTGAGATTTCTGACTTTGCTAATAGAGACCATATGCAACAAGTACTAAGTATTATATATTTTGAATGAATAACTTGCCACATGTTTTAAGATCTCTCATTTGCTTGTTTAGAACCACTGATGGGATAAGCAAGTGCTCCAAAACAAGTGCAAAGAGACTGGAGCATTGTAACTTTACCAAGTGATCCCTCCCACCCAATATGGAGAATCCACAGATTAATTACTTTCCTAAGAGGACCACTAAATTTAGTGTTAATCCTCCCACAGCAGACCTCTGTACCGTCCAAAACCCAGGCCCAAATGGTTTTCCCAGCATTTCAGAACCCATTTTAGAGTGCACTGAGAACAGCAGGAAGGGAGACTTCTCCACTTTCTGGTTGTGTTGACAAAAGCAATTCTGTTAGTAGAACTACCTCACTGGATCTTGGCCCTCGTGTTAAAAACACACTTTTTGTTAACCATGGGATAAATCAAAGAATTAAATAGTTAATGAAACTTTCATATCCAATAACTTACCACTTCGAAACACGTAGCAAGCTTTAGCAAAACTCTAGCATAATTATGAAGTCGTCTGAATGGCAAGAAGAACAGATCATTTAGCACTTCCACTAATGGGTAAGCTTCCTCATTTGTCTCTGATAGATCCTGAAGTAATGCCTGATTCTTACTTAAGAAATCCCTATAAGTAAAAATCAATGTGCATTAAAATGTTGATAATGCTTTCAATACTAAAAACACATAGAAACAACCATTTTGTTGAATGAACAATTGAGATTATTTTTAAAGAAACAAGTCTAGACAGTAAGTTCAATTTATTCAATTGTGAAATATTAACAATTGTTATTATTGTATTAGTAGTAATGCTACAGTTGCTTTTTGACATATTACACCTTTTTCTCCGAACATATCAGATAATTTCATGTATAGTTTCCAGGTGGCCTCTCATCTAGGCACCGTATTAACCGGCATGGTCTTATTTAGCTTCACCAGTGGAACTGCCTTACATTTTCAAACCATTCTTTTGGCTGGGATACAGATGTGCATTGGCCCTTCTTTTGAATCAACTTCTTTGGGAAAACAACATGGGTTGGATCCAGACCACATTTATATATCACTGAAATTGCAGTAAGCCAAGATTAATTTTTTTACAATGGGATTTAATAGCAACCAACTAGGCCCAGATACAACCCTATGAATTTTATGATCTCTTATTAGAAGCAGCATGGCTCTATTGAAAATCAAATACAGAAATTACTATACATTAACCACACACATCTGATGACTCTCAGCCAAATACATCAACTCTTCTGTGTTGTTGAAGGAAGATGATATATCTTTGCTTTCCACTGGAAGCCATATAATTGTGTCTCCAAAAATGGAAGGAGCCTATTAAACTTTCAGGGCAACTTTCAAGAAGAAATAAGTTCAAAGCAGTGGGAATTGCATTCAAATGATATTACACAACTGTGAAGATAAATGTTTACCACTTTTGTCTTCCTCTCTACTGCTGACTACATTTAAGGACTTCACTATCAATGTATTTATAAAGCTCTAAAACAAGTTAAGGAGGTAAAAATTTGGAAAGAGATAAGCAAGGTAGAGGAGACAAAGCAAAGCTTTTTGAACAAAGGCGCAGCTAGCGAACTAAACAGCAGGGCCTCTCTACATGATTAACGAGGTGCTGCCAGAGAAGCATCAAATGCAGAGACCTTGCCTGGTTCCAGAACTCCTCATTTCCTACCGCTCAGAAGAAAAAAGGTGCAGTTTTTATCAGAAAACTTCCTTTCCTCAGCCGCTAGATAGACTAACCATCTGGATAGTTTGCATTTTTAAAGTGCTTTGAGATCAACACTTGGAAGTCACAATGCACGCGCATCAAGGAGTATTTAAGACCAAGTCTCAGCTAATGTCTCAAAGGAAATACTGCAAAGTTGCCTGACAATGAGGAATCCCGGTGAGTCTTTTCTTCCCTTTCATGATGAATTACTTAAAAGACTATACAAAAGAATAGTCACTGAAGGCCATCTGATATCATTAACTACCAACATTAGTATCTTGCTGAAAAGATCTCATTGCCTGAATCACTCATTCTAAACATATAACCATTGTCTGCAGAGACAGTCTTCCATCCTTTGATACTCATAATGTAACAAATGACAAAAATACTTCAATGGTTTTCTGCACATATAAGAATGGAACTACCTAATAAGATGCTGGCCACCATGTAAGACCCTTATTACATATAATACCTAACATTAATATCCAGATGTTGTCAGTGCTCATTAGACATCCAGAATTTAGGTCAAATCTGAGGTTACCAATTAAATGTGCATTCATCTGTTAATTCACAAATTTTAAGAGAGAAAAAAAAATCTTTCCTGAGTGAGTACTTCACCTTTAGCAACACACTGATGGTTCACAATTATGGTACATTTTAATAAGACTTTTTCATGCGTTCCAATGCCCTTTAAGGATGAAAAATTTATCTCTATTTCGAAGACTCATTTGAGAAAGAGAAGGGACAAACTACATGGATGCACACCTCAGATGTTATAAAATCCTGCATAAATGGGAAGAATGCATATGGAGCCACTGATTTTAACTGATGCCTTTTAAAACTGGTTTCAACAGCTTAACAAATGTGGAGACTGTAGTGAATGCTGCTCCCACTCTGGTGGCTGGAAACAGCAGTATTAGCCTCCTCCTTTGCTTCATGGATTTTTGTATAGGCAGGCTTAGCCTATTTTAAGCTAAAATTTCAAAAAAAGGAGATATGTTAACTAATAGGAAACTTGAAGGCAGGCAAACTGTGATAACTCTGGTCAGTTGCCAGAAAAAGCAAAAGTAATCTTCATTTCTGCAATACAGGCTTGAGACAGCCTGCATGTTCTATGACATCCAATACAACTAGCTTGCAAACTCTTGTTCCAAGTACTATCAGCAGCAACGCTTCTATGTAATCTGGTTGTAAAAGTCAGTAGCACTAATGAAGGAATATGGTGTTTGCTCAGTGCACACCATCCATCTTCATTCCCAGCATGGTTTTTTATTTTATCAGTAGTTACTGATGGATTGCCAAGGGAACTGCAGGTGGCATTCCAGGTGCACCTCTCTCACTTCTCTTCTGCAGCTTAATGTCTGCCCTCCACCACAAACCAGATATGACCCAGGTCAACAGAGACTAAATGCAGCAGCAAGCCACATGAATGATAGAAGGCAGCACTATATGAAATGGGAAGAGGCGGGGGTGTTCATATTCTGGCATACAGAGGGATGAAGCAGGCTGGCTAACTGCTTGATCCTATATGCTTGTCTTAGTTATGTGGCAAGAAGATGGGGGCAGAGTATATTGTTGGGTGTATGTACTAGTGAAGTTGTCAAGAGACAGAAGGAATGTAGTTATTCTCTGGAAGCACAATCAACAACTGGGATACTAAACCAAACTGTTTAGTTTAAATATAGCCCACTCTTAGTATTCTACAAGTCTCTATGTGAAAATTTTAAGCTAGTCCTCCAAATGCTGATGACCAATAACTCTCATAACTCTTTCTTAGACATGCTGGGTAGGACTGATGGGGTTTAAACAACAACCAGGGGGCCAGGTTCTCCAGCTCTGATGTAAACTAAGAACAACTTAAAATTAATAATTAGACCATTCAAAGACACGCACAGCTGTCTATTAGGAGTTGTCCATTTTTCAATGTTATGAACACAGGCCTCTGAGAATCACATAATAGAGAAAAGCTTTACTTCAACTATTCCCACAGAAGTCATGGAACTCACAACAGGTAGGAAGTATGAAAAAAGCATTCTGCAGCCTTCATTACTATTTTTGCAAGCAAGGAACCAGAGAGTACATTTGTCAGGTGAATGCAGGCAACAAGTCTAGAGGAAGGTCTAGGTTATTCTCTCCCCTAGGTGGCACTGTGCCATACCATAGCTGTACAACTGGATCCATGTAATGATACTGACATTCACCATGGTTTGCATAAGTTATTTCAACAACATATCAACAGACTCAACATCAGGACAGATTAACTTACACTGCTGGTTTGGCAAGAAGGGCAAATCCTCCCATCACCAGATAATTTGTCAAGGAAGTGCAATACCTAAATTAGAGAAGTTGGAAAGTGAGGCTACTTGGAATTTAAAATTTAGAATACATTCACAGATATGGTGGATGGCAGAAAAGAGGAGCAAGATGATTTAGATCTAAATGAAAAGCATAAAGCTTAGTACACACTGACCACGCCCATACACTTTAAAACCTAAGAGCTTTGCAATACAGTTGCCCCTCCATTTTTGCGGGGATCCATTCCAAGACACCCCCCACATGAAAATGGAGGGGCAGCTGTATAGTCATTTCACACTTTGCTCAAGTAACACTTTGACACCATAGCCCCTGTGTATGATTATAGTTACCATTCCCACCACTCCCACCCCAAATTTGTGGAAAGGTAACACAGAAAAGATAGGCAGTGATGGTCCCTCCCATGCAACCTGAGGCACCTCACATTACTGGAGTTGTGGAAAACGAAGTTGAGTTGCACAGATTTTCACTTGACAAATACAAAAAACTGTGCTGACCCCACCCCATCATTGAAGTAATAAAATAGTAATTAAGAATGCAATCCTCCAATCACTGCTTTTGTACAGTGCTATTTTCAGTGTGGTTTGTGTAACTGTCATCTGTACAATGCATTGAAATGAATAGGAATTTCACAGGATGAGTTCTTGTTGGACTGAATCTTTAAAAGATTAATGGCTGGCATATTGAATATTCCATGTAATCCACAGCATCACATAAATTATATGTGAACATTTTAAATGTCCAATTGTTTCATTTCACTCATAACTCAGTCATGAATGTGGTCATGAGACACCTCTGTTGAAAATTTACATTAGGAAGAATTCAAGAATGTTATTCCATATCTACAGTCTCAAGTGGTAGAGCCCATAACATACTGCTTTATGATTTTTCTAAAGACGTCTTACAGTGCATGTCAATAATCATGAAGAAAGTAATTTTTTTCTTATCTCAATTTTCCCTTATAACCCATTCTGTTTTCTGCAAGGTACAACGACTCTCCAGGGGTAGGCAACCTAAGGCCCAGATGCGGCCCCCCGAGGCCTTTGGACCGGCCCCAGGCCGGTTTTGCTGCCGCTCGAAATTATGATATTGATTATTATTGTTATTACTTGTTCTTGGGGTTTTCTTGGCAAATCTCCACAGGGGTTTTGCCATGGCTTTTCTGGGGCTGAGAGAGTGTGCATGCATATTTTTAATTTTTTTAAAAAATTATTTATTTATTTATTTATTTATTTATTTATTTATTTATTTATTTTTGGTGCTTCGGCCCCCCCAATTGTCTGAGGGACAGCAACCCGGCCCCCAGCTCAAAAAGGTTGCCTACCCCTGCTCCAGAAAATAGAAATGAGAAAACTAGATACTTGCTCAGTGTAACTTTCCAAAAAAAGTCTTGAATGCTTCAGGATAGCCAAGTTCTTTGCCTCTTTTATTCCCTGAAGAAAGCTAGTCAAAGAGGCTCCGTGTTGACCAATCAAGTAGCACAACTTGCTAAATTTACTTGCCATTTCCTGCAAGAGTTGGACAGTTGAGGCAGCACCCAAATTATCTGCGAGGTAGGGAAAAAGCAAAAGATAGAACAGAGATACAGTGTACAAATATATCAAGGAGTAGAAATGTTACTGATTTCATAAATCAGGAAGCATCAATCCAGGGGCAGACAACTGCAGCTGGTCTAGGGGAAATTTGTCTACCTCTTGAACCCTCTTGGGGCTTCATGGGCTGCCAAAAATGCCCTCCCAAAACTCCGAGAAGTGGTTGTAAGACCACTACTCCTAGTTTTGGACAACAGGAGTCTTAAAATGTTAAACTGTTCAGCGAGTCATTTAAGACATGAATTACTGTTCCTGGAGGCTTCCACTAGAGACAATCTGCCTCTCCCCACTTTTTTGGCCTGAAATTAAGGCGGTATGGAAATCTGGAGTAATTGAAAGCAACAAAAAACAGCCTGGAGAGACACAGAGCTCCAGGGTCACATTTTTCCAACCCTTCCCCCACCTCACATTCTTCTTAAACAACAGTTTTAGATAAGATTTCAACTGATGTCATTAAATCATCTAATGACTAATTTCTATTTTCCTAGCAAAAGGAAACTACACATGTTGTAGTCAATCAGGATAATAATTATCAGTAGTTGGGGCACTTTACATTACCAGCGTGAGAGAGAGTTTAGCTTGCACATATATATCAGAATATATCTAGTCAGAGTGGATATGGGAAGGTGGTCTTGAAAAGCAGCAGGAGATCAGGATATGTGAGATGCCTCAAGGAGAATTTGTAAGGGGAGTCTGGGTGGCCATGAGGAAGGCAGCAGGAGTCTGGCCTGAGGGTTGAGGGCCAGCAGCAGAGTGAGTAAGTGAAGTCAAAGATACTATATATAAAATATATAGTGCAGTGTTGCCAGCTGAGCCCCAAAGCTCAGCAGGTATGGGAGTTGTACCCTATTAAGTATTAAAGGAGTGGTGTTATGCCTGAGAACAGCAGGAGAGGCAACACAGTGGAAGAATGAGCACAAAAGGTAGCTCAGCAAACACAGTACGTGGCTGGTCAAAGAGGGGGGAATCTGATTGGAAAGGGTTGGATACATACTCAAGCAAAAGGCATGATTGCTAATAGCACTCTCTTGCAAGAAAACAGAAATGAAATGAAGTTGCCTTTAAAACTTTATATTAGGTCAGAGAAAGAAAACTGTGCTGTGAAGCAATCTCTTACCTAATCCCAGAAGGGGTCTGAGAACCTGAGATTTTATAGCACTCAGTTTGGAGTAAAACTGTCTTTCCATCGAAGCCAACTCATGCAGGCTAGCAATATATCCCATAATATTTTTGTCCACTAAAGCCAGACAGTTGCTTCCACCTGCTGCCATACTGCTAATATACCCGACCTGAAGGAAAGACAAACTGTTTTCAAAATGACATGAAACAAGATGTATGGTTATTGCAAATTTACACAGATAACAACCTCTTCTAGCATACACATCTTACAAGCTCAACAAATACACAAATACAGCCATCCTTCATTACTGCTAGGTGAGCCCAGGTTCATGTGTTTTGTAGACTATCTTTAACCCTTGTATGCAAATTGTAAAGCCTGAAATAATTATATTAGTAATAGATTTATTTAATCATATTCCACCTTTCTCACTAAATTGGGATTCAAGGTGGCTAACACTGTATTAAGTAGTCCTGGTGGTGCAGTGGTTAAATGCTGGTGCAGCAGCCACAATGTTGTGAGTTCGATGCCAGGGGGCTCCAAGGTTCACTCAGCCTTCCATCCTTTTGGAGGTCAGTAAAATGAGTACACACCTTGTTGAAGGCAATCAGCTTACACATTGTAAACTGCTTAGGGAGTGCTAGTTCACTGATAAGCGGTATGGAAATGTACTTGGTATTAGTATCGCTAGAAGTACAATATTCATATTTGCCTCATTTATTGGTGTGGTTCAGGACTTAGAATCTTGGTCTGATAATACTATGCCTGCACAGTCCTTCCTTAAGTCTGTAACTTTGTTCTCTTTCTGTCCCAAACACCTGTGTGATGTCATCTCTCTTATTTCCCATAATTCTCAAACCACCTTTACCCCAGTACTTTAGTTTCCAAGTCCTATACAAGCCTGTAACTAAGCCTAAGCCTACTCTTGTAACTGAAATGGCCACCTGTTCTTTCCTTGTTTGTTTTGCCTTCCTTTTTTGTGTTGTTACCTACAGCAAATTTTAGATTGTCAGCAGCTTAGGGCAGGAGCCTTTGCTCTTTACCACACATCACTGTATCAGATCATTATAGTCTGATACCATATCTGAAATAACAAATCATGGTTTACAGCCAGCTGACAAAAAAGAAACAGAAATCATGGTTTGAAGCAAGTTTACAAACCACTGTATTAATATAGCTTGATAGGATGTCTGCAGTGGCAAATTATAGTTAAAACTGATGCAGTGCATCCAGAGGATGCTGTATCACAGGGATGGAAGTGAAATTCTAAGCATTGAGAGGATCTAATCATGGCTTGGATTCTAAACTATAATCAGTGCAAGTCATAATTTGGCATGATGTGCTAACCAAGATACTGTCAAATCATAAATGCCTGCATATTCAACTTGCTTTATAATATAGGTTAATTTCTGCTATATTATCACTTTTTATCAGATCTTCTGTCTTTTGCATTCCAGTGTCTAAGTATTGTATAGTCAGTGTTTGTTGTCATCAGTAAATGGCCTTTTCCTTATATATGTATCTAAAAGAATCCAAATAAATTTTCTTATCTACCCAAAGCACAGAGACCAGAACGGAATGCCCAGTAAAATGCTGGGCATTTTACAAATAATCACTGACTTAGAACTTTTCATCAGAACTGCAAGAGATGTATCTTGACTTGGCCTTTATACGCACAGCTTGGACAATGGCTAAGAAGAAACTTCCTTTAAACTTGAAGAACAACAGATGTGACTATTTTTGAGTGTGGCAGGAAGACAAATACCCTAGATAAGCTCTGTGACAAAAATAGTCTGAAGCAATTATTCCTTTTGAATCTCTGGAAGAAATGAGGATGTTTGTTGACAGAATATGAATAATTTGGTGTGGTTGGTATGTAAGTGTTTATGTATCCTAAAAAAACAACCCAGCCTGATTCTATGAAATAAGCATTCTTCACAACTATACCAGCAACAAACAACAGGGACAACAGGAAGATATTCTCAACCAATATTTATCCAATATCACCTGGATAGCTCAGAGAAGTGACCAGGCTACTTTAGCTTCTTCACTCATTTGCTTAAACTTAGTGTGATGTCCATACGTAACATTGGCTCCAACCCCTTCCTACTTCCAGAATAAGGTACATCCATACATGAAAGTCAATATAATTATGATGTTGTTACCAGTGCATAGTTTTACTCAGTAGCCAGAAGTTTAACAGAAATAATACAACTGAATATTCACACATCACAGAAGATTCCATATGCCACACTGAGGAGTATCTTCCATGGTCTACATGAAATTATGGAAAAGTGACCCTGGAAGCCAAAAGCAGACCACAGATCTTGTTGTTAACAGATGTGTCTCAGTATTCAGAGGAAAATAATGGTTAAAAATTTGACCAGTAATGAACAACTCCTGATTCAAGCTGAACATGAATAAACTGAAGAAACACTGTTTGTTTGTTTCAAATAAGAAGTTATTTGTTTCCCAAGTCCTTTCCCTGGATTTCGCTGCATACAAAAGAAGTCAGAAGCCTGCACCACTCACACTCTCCTCAAAAGTGTTATCTAGCGACATTTCTGGGCCCTTGAAACTCCAGGAAGACCTTGCAACAAAATCTACATTAAGTTCACAACATTGCTATAGCTTTAGGAAAGGTCCAGATGAAAGGAACCATGAGAAATCCTAAGATTCACTGCACCTGAGGTGCTTTTATTACAGCAGGGCCAAGAGCTTCATGAAGGTCTGCTGTACAACCTCCCTACTGCTTCTGATAAATATATTTGGGCAGGATAGAGGAGTGAGCAGCTAGAGCAAGGAAGACTATTACTGGGGTGAGCCCAGTTTAAAATAGGGTTGAATTCAGGGAGTGGTTGGTCTCAATGTGAAATGGTCTCTGGAGGAAAAAGAGGAAAATCCACACCTTTCAAAGCCCCCTCACTATATGTCTTAGTGCTAAAACCCGTTACTAAAGTTTTCCAAAATCACCAAGAAGAATACAATTCATACCTTACTACAGTTCAGCAACAGTGTTGGACTCTTGAAGCAGCTTTCTTCAGATGAAAAGTCATCTTTTCCTTTTTCTTCTTGACCACTATAATACAATGAAGGTTGAAAATCTTCTCCATCTATCAGGAAGAGTGAATAATCTGGACCTGCTGCTATGTTCCAGATATTGTTGTCATGACACACCTGGAAAATGCACCAATGTAGATATTATAATAAGAATATTTATAATAAGAAATAATTATAAAATGAAATAATTTTAGCAATAAAGAGTAGGTTTATACAGGCTTTGCGTATGTGCCATCAAGTCACCTGTCAACTTATGGTGGCCCATGAATTTCATAGGATTTTCTTAGGCAAAGAATACTCAGATATGGTTTCGCCAGTTCCTTCCTCTGAAAGCACCTAGTATTAGTTGTCATTTCCCATCTAAGTCCTAACCAGGGCTGACCCTGCTTAGCTTTCAAGATATTCCAACAAAATAGTGCAAGGATTTAAGTATTTGCATGTAGGACATTAATACCTGGGAATACAATAGGGACAGGTTTCAGACAATGAAGCTGACTGGTGTTCTTTTTTAAAAAGTTAATATATTGACCTCAATTCTGCTTTTAATTGTCAAAACATCATCCTCAAATTAAGAAACTTTCTGATTCCGCAAAGGCTTAATTTGTTTAAACCAGGGATGGACAACCACACAAGGTTCAGAAATTGTACTCATCCCATTCTCCAGCCCAATTCCCTGCAGGTCTCCTGCATCCATTTTTTAAAAGTGGAAGTGACCAGATGACTACTGAGGTTTCAAGAAAAGGCTATTCTGGGTCCAAAAAAGTTTGAGGTAAAAAAACAGCATTAAAATGGCAACACATGCCCCCAGAGACATCTGATTCTCTGTTTTGGGGCTGAAGGGTGCCATATGACCTCATGGAATGCATAATTCTAATTCCTGCCTTAAATCATATGAGTTTCAATGGGATTTAAGCAGCCTGTGTGTATGACTGCAATCTTCAGGTTTAGTTGCAGCTAGGCTTGAGTATATGCACATGCCATAGTGAAGGAGATGCAGAAGGATATGGAATTCTTTCCACAGTTGTGCAGTTCATTTGAGGCTCTCAGAAGCCCACAGCAACTAAGGGAATAATGCCCAGTCACACCTCAGTTCCAAGGATTAAGAAAATCTGGGCTACCGTGGAGGTACAGAGTGAACCACTCAAGCCTCTGAGCCCTAGGGGTTGTTTGGCCATTCTCTTTCTGAGGTAATCCAGCCTGTGTTTGTAGCTGGAGAACTTTGCTGCAATGTTTAAAGCACCAGCTTCCTCTTCAGCTGAGATCCAGAGAAGGAGCACAGGTATCATTCCCCTATTGCACTGGGTTATCTAGGCTCCCCAAACGGCAGTGTAACTGCAGAGATGATCCCAATGCACTCCCCCACCTCCTCAAATTGGTACTTGGGAGATAATGTAAGGACTGATCCTGGTCTTACAGTATGATCTGAAGGGGGAGTAAAAAGTTAGAAACAAGATTCCATCCCTTGGGGATAGAAATGTGTGATTGGCCATCACAGATCAAATTTGTTGATCACTGCCAGTAGCCATGATACAAAGAAGAAAAACTGGTCATGTAACATCTGCAGAGCTGTGAACCTCAATTTCAACATTCAAGAAAGGTGATTATCCCAGAGGGAAACTTTGACACAAACAGAACCAAATCATTACAAAAGTACCTTTGCAAGACGAGGAACTGTGGTTGGTGAACTTAAATGACCAAGCTGTCCAAAGGTATTACTGCCCCATGAATATACCTGCATGAAAACATTAGTAAAAGGTGGGTAGAAATCCATTTATCCTTTAAGAGAGAAGTAGTAAACTTTCGACATCTCAAGCTTAGCTCAGAAGCCTATTCATTTATGCACCCACAGAAGCCATGGGAATGGAGCTTTTCTCCACCAATTTCCTTTTTTTCTGTGAGCTGCACAGTCTTCCTTGTTCTCTCATACACCAGGAAGAGGAAATTAAATGTTCCTGATTTTGGCTTAAAATAAATTATAATTAACTGTGGCTTGTTTAAACTGTAGTTACTAAGAAGAAAACAGGATAAGAAACCTCTCCTTATGCCCCAATACATGTTACCTTCCCCCTTTCTTCCCACCACTCCTCCATTCTTAGTACCAATAAATCCTCATGCATCTCTAGCTTCTGCCTTATATCATTGTTTCCCCCCTCCCGCCCCATCTTCTTCTGTATTCCCTTTAGCATAGGAGTCGTGAACCATAGGCTTTGGACTTCATCTCCCATAATATCATCAGCCATGCTGGCAGGGGCTTCTGAGACCTGAAGCCCAAAAGTTCTATGAGCCTCTGCAGACCAGCCCAAAGGGCCTGCCTGGAGGCAGAGATGGGGCAGGGCAGCCGCAAGCTGGCTGCTCCAACCCCACTCTGACGTCTGCTTGACACCACGTACTGTTACACATGGCGTGCGGTGTCAGGACGTCCTCCCAGTGCAGCATCCTGATGCGCTGCGCCAGAAGGGGTGAGAAAGAGCCACATGCTGGCTCTTAGGGCGCCTTTTTGTGGCCCCTGAAAGGAGCGGCATTTTGCCACTCTTTTCAGGTGGCAAAAGGGAGGATTGGGGCTGTGGCGTGGGGTAGCCGCGGCCCGATCCACTGCTTCCCAGGGCAGCCCAGAGTCACCTGTCTGCAGCCCTTCTAAGTTTAGCCAATACCAAACTATTTACTGGCATTTCTGTCACCCTTATTCCTTTATCTGTTTATACCTACTTCCTGTTACTGTTCAGTCATCTTTAGAAAAAGAATTAAACCAGTTCTGATGTTTGTGAGGGCCAACAGCTGGAATTTTACAGGAGAGGTTGAGTTAGAATGAAGATTTTGGGATTTGGAATTGCCCACAATTGACCAGATCAGTTGTTGCTGTAGTTGCTGTGTGTCTTCAAATTGTTTCTGACTTATGGCAACACTAAGATTAACATTTTGCAGGGTTTTCTGGGGCTGAGAGTGTGTGAGCCGCCCAAGGTCACCCAGTGGGTTTCTGTAGCTGAGCGGGGGAACTCGATCCTGTTCTCCAGAGTTGCAGTCCAACACTCAAACCACTATACCATGTTGACTTTATTATCCCTATTTTAGGATAAATTATCATCATGCTTCTACTATATTATTTTAGAAGTCTTCAGGTAGATGTATGCTATTTAAGTCTAAGCTCAGACAGGGACATACATAGAAAATATATACAATTGTATAAAAATATATAAATTCTTCTGCCAAAGGCACAATTTTCTTTTGACAAAGTAAAATGTGAAACCAAATTAGAATCTGAACTAGCCAACAATGTAAGCAAATAAAAACAAGTTCTAGAAATAAAGCAGCTACATGTTATCTTCATACCTGTGATTTGGCAGTGAGAGCCAAGGAATGATGGCCACCAGCAGACAACTGAATTACTTCCTTACCATCAAGACTTTTCACACACAGTGGTTGCAGCCTGTAAACTCACAAAATGAAATCAAGGTCAACACAAACAAGAGCCTACACAGTGCACAATATTTCATAGGAATTTAGGTGGATTTTAAGCCATATGAAATATCATTAGCAATACAGATGAAAAGGCTGTCAGTCTTGATCACAAGTTTGTTTTGTCAGGGATGGGTTTCACAAACTGAAGCATTCAAGATACAGAGATACCTTATAAATGACCACCACCATCTAACAGTGCATAGTGCATAGAAGACACTTCCTCTGTGGACTCTCACCTTGGCAAGACATCACCATGTCCTAGCTGTCCTTCTTTTCCTTTTCCCCAACTCCACACCTCAGTTCGCAGAGATGGGAGAAGTGCATCAGCTTCACCACTATAGGTTGGCGTGAGGGCCACAGTCCTCATTTTGGCTCTTCCTACCTTCCTCAAGAGCCTTGGAGAAACTAAGATGGGAAACAGGAATAAATTCTTAAGAGCCTAGTTCCCATTGTGGGCAAAACAAAGAACAAAAATGAAAACCACTGTAAGAACATTAATTACTGTTGTCAAAATGTCATCTGAGCAATTTGGAACAAACACAGATTGATTGCTTTATTTTATTAGCACTAAGGAAAAGCCAGTGCCAAGTTTCTCAGTCCTTGCTGAAGGAAACAGAATCTGTGCTAAATGGCAAGAATCAGTAGTTGATCTATTTATTAGACCTCCTCCAAACTTCCCACAATACTACTGCAAGGAAGGCATGCCAACCCCATGCCAAACAAGAAGAACTAGGCCAAGAAGGAGCAGATAGAACCCACTCCTTCCAGCGGCCTGATTCAGGACAGCAGTGACAGCCCAGATTGGGTCCGGGCCTGTGCAGTCGCCACAGTCCCAGCACAAATGGTGCTGCCACGGTCTTGGCATGGTTCTTTTGGCCCATTTAGTTTAGGCCATACAGAATACTCCAACTACATTCTTGAGACTAAAAGAAAACACTGAAAAACACAGTGAATACAAGAAGAAGCTCTTAAAACTTTGCAAGAACACTGGCCTTAACATGATTAGAAAACAGAGAATATTACTTTGGGTTTTCCTCTTCCACTTTCTCTTCCTGCACAAGTCAAATTACTGAGCTGAATGTGGACCTGACTTGGCAATTCATAATTCAGGACACTGCATGTGAGTAAGTATTTTAATTTATTCTGCAAATTAAAATTGCTATATAATTAAATAATAGAATGAAAAATATGAAAAGACAGCTTTCTGGCTGGCTGCCCTTAGACTCTATAAGCCTCAAGAAAAACAAGCCCACAGATGAAGGACACCCTTCTTTCTTCAGAGACAACTTTTACTTTTGTGAGAAGGTGAGAACATCAAGTTCTGTCTATATTAGGGTGAGGAACATGTGACATTCCACATGGGGCAAGACTACAACACATCTATTTCTAGACCATTGGCAATGCTGTCTGAAGCTGATGGGAGCTGGAAGTCCAGTATCTGGAAGACTACAAATTCTTCACCACTGGACTGTATGAAAAAAAAACTGTTTAAGGGTTAAACTTATATGCTGTCAACAAATATCATCAAAAGATATGGCAGTACTTCTGATTGATTATTATTTTTAACTGAACTACTCCTTTCCTTTATTTGAGAATATAATTTCTGTTGATGGAACTCTCATCCCTAATATCCTGCTCTTTATAAAATGATGTGGTTTCTCTGTCTTCCCAGAGCTTCTCCAGCCTCCTGAACTTAGGATCCTCTCATAGAAATTCACTCCAACTTCCACAGCCTCTTCCCATTCAAAACCCATATCAACCATTTAGGAGAGGAGCATCACACATTTAGGAGAATGCACTGCACTGCCACAAGAGGTTTGAGTGGGAAAAAGACAGAGTCTACTGTGTGTCTCTTGGAAAAAGTTGACCACTGCCACAATCCTGCCACTTAAAGAAATACGCTCATACTGCCCTGCAAACTATCTCATAACCCTTCAGGATTTTTAATAAGTTGTTATCACTCTTGCTACTCATTGTAACAAATGCTTTACAAGTAGGCAGGATAGAGGCAATGACAACCAACAGCAATATCACAAGGTGACCAAACTAGAAGGATTTCTGGACAAAGGTTTATCAGAAAGAAACAGGAGGAGGAGGAGTCAAAGTAAACAGGGCATCTGCAGGACCTACCATACCAGCTGTACATGGTCAGCAGGAAAGATAATATATTGAGGGATTTACATATAACATTCCCAGTCATCAGATATACAATTGGCCCTCCAAATCAGCAGGGGTTTGGGAAATATCATGGGCTCTCAAGTCCATGTAAGTCTATGGATGGCAACATGCAGGCGTCTGTGTCAGTGTGCCTGCATGCACACACTGCTGTTAACCTATATGGGGTGGAGCTAGCCACAGATGCTCAAAACTATGAATAGCTAGCCTGCCGATATGGAGGGCTGACTGTACACTCATTTCACATTTGTATCATTTTTCAGCCCTGTGGACCAAAAGGAATGGAAAAGTAACACAGGAAAATAGACAAGTGCCCTGTCACATGTAAAATGGGAGAGAGAGAACGGCTATCTCCAAGGTATGTAAGACTGGAACTAACTGTGAACATCTCACCTTGGGACAGCAAACCAGGTAAGGAAAGTCTTCTAGAGACTCCTTCAGATTCCTCTTCTCGAATATCTACCAAGCTGGAACTTTTTTTCCCTTGCATCGATTCCAGCTTGACCTGCTCCTCTCTGCTATCCTTTAATCCATCCAGGCCTGGGGAACCACCACTAGATGGGGAAACAGTGTCACCCGGGACTGTGCCATAGAAGTTCATTACCTTCTTCAGAGATAAGGCTCCAGCTTCATAGGTGGCAGCTACTCTTACACCAACTGCTGATGCACAGGAGGCTACTAGGCTATTAAGGGCAGATGTACCTGGTTCAGAAGGACTGGGCAGGCAAGTAATGAGATCTTCTTTTTGAGAATGCTAGAAAAACAGGAAAGGAAACCAAAGAATATTATGATGGGCAACTTGGTAGTTTTAAAATACTATACACAACTTCTAGTCCTATGCTGGATTTTGGATATTATGACAATGAATTGTCACATAAATGTTACCTTTTCCAAACCAGAATAAATAATTAATTGTTCAATTATATTGGCTGTCCTATGTAATACATGCAGATTGGTTTGAGAAAAAAAAATCTTCACAAGTTCTGTAATACCATTTTTTAAAAAAGGCAACATAAAAGTTCTGCTGTATGAGCTCTGCTTGCCCCAACAACAGATTAACTGCTTTGACTGTGAGTTCCTGCATGGCAGGGAGTTGGACTGGATGGCCCTTGTGGTCTCTCTCTTGCAACTCTGTGATTCTATGATTCTAAATCTCCATCTAGGCAAAGTTTGCTGTTGCTGGCCTTGGTTATTGTCCCCTAAACTACCCTGAGCCTTATACTAGAATTAAAGAAATGATCATTTCTTGATAAGCAACCAAAGACAATCACAAACTAAAGTTACCAATCTTCTGCTGGTATACAGTAGCTTCCAACCAGAATGGAATTCTACATTGCTTTTCAACCATATTCATTACAACCATTAGCATATTTGAGACAAAATGCATATCCTAACACATGAGTTGGTAAGAGTCAATAATTTAAGCATTACCAATAAGAGGTTTTTTTTTTAAGGATAGAAAAACATATCATAAATGTTTATTTGGAAAAATGTGTGAAATTCGGTCTCTGGATTATTTGTGTGTGTAATTTTGGAGCATTTTTCCACACTCTCCAAATAGTAGCATTATTGTATATGTATCTGTTATGTCTGATGCATCATAATGGCCCTACTTCCCTCTACCAACATAGAATGTTTGTTTATCTCATTTCTTATGAACTGAGGGTATTTTAATATCTTGTGTGCTGTTGTTATCTCAAGATTCTGGGAACAAAGCAGATGAGGCATTATCTCTTCCAAGAACATTCTAGGTGGAGATTATTATGGGAAAAGTGGATTATTTCTTCATTAGTCATTGACATAGATGGAAGAAAGGCTACCCACCTTGAGGATGATGGTTCTTTTATGGGAAAGGATGGGTCTAGTGATTCCACACTTAAAGCACCTCAGGCCACTGCTAGGTTTTTCTTTATCATTTATTTATACTATTTATCTATATCATCGGCCCTCTGTTTTCATGGGGATCCATTCTGGACCCCCCTGCAAAA
>CM034701.1:195156284-195169144 GCA_020142125.1 Phrynosoma platyrhinos
TTGCCCAAGGTCACCCAATGGGTTTCCATGGCCAAGCGGGTCTTTGAACCCTGGTCTTCGGAGTCATAGTTTAATGCTCAAACCACTACATCATGCTGGCTGATAACACCATATACAACTAAGCACCAAAGTCAGAATAATCCAAGCAATTGCATTCCCCATCACCATGTACAGATATGAGATAGACAGAGAAGAAAGCAAACACATCTGAGAAGTGTAACCCCCCCCCAAAAAAAAGCAGTAATCATGTAAGAATATAACAAAACAATGAAGACATTTAAACCTGTACAAGGCCATGCTCTAAAACTTGTCTTGACCACTTCCTGAATAGAGAGAAAGGGGAATGACTGCACATCTAGAGGGAATACATTCCAAATTTAAATTAAGAAAGTAACACAGGAAAATGTCCTTTCCCACATGCCCAACAAGCAAGTCTCTAAAAACAGGGTGTCTTCAGCAGAGCCTCTCTCGCTGATCTCAATAACCAAGATGTTTAATATCTAGATAAGCAATTCCACAGATTGTCAGCCCCTAGGTTGTTCAAAACTTGAAAAGTGAAACCCAACAAGCTGAACTGGACCCAAAACACAACCAACATGTAGCACATATCTTTCCACATTAACAGTGATGTGGTGCTACCCAGTATCAGCAGCATAGTCGCTCCATATTGCATAGCTGAAGTTATCAGGCACTCCTCAAGGGTAAACCCATATAGAACACATGGCAACAGTCTAATCTCTCTGTATCCAAGGCATAATTGCTTCCACTGCATCAGAACAAATCAAGAAAAGGTGCAGTTGGTACACACAGAAAAGCACTCTTTGCCTCCTCCTAAAAATCCATGGACAGCAGAAGATATTAGCCTGTTTTTTTTAAGAGGACTGTAACCCCTGTCAGAACAGATTAGATTGTGGTTGTTGTTGTGTGTCTTCAAGTTATTCCCAAATTATGACGACCCTATCATGGAGTTTTCTTGGCAAGAATTGTTCAGGGGACATTTGCCATTGCCTTCCCCTGAAGCTGAAAGCATGTGACTTGCCGAAGGTCACCAGGGTTTCACGGCTGAGGGGGGAACCCTGGTTTCCAGCGTCAAAGTCCAACATTCAAACCCAGTCTCTTAACCAGACTTTCTACCAACCAGCAGCACCTCCACCTTGTCTGGACTTAATGTCAGCTCTATTAAGCCTATTTTCAAATTGATATACTTTTCAAGGCTGGTGACCACTTCCTTGGAATTAGATAAGAAAAAAGCAGTAGCGCTATGTGCTACCAGCATATTGACATTCTATTCCAAAGTTCTACATGGCTTCTTCTAGCACTTTTGTGTGAATGGTAACATAAGGAACTGGCAAACAGCATTCCGTGCAATCATGCTGGCCACAGGATCACAGACTAGTCTCTGACAACCCTGGCTCTTTGGCTTAGTAACGAAGATGAGCACCGCCCCCTACGGTTGGACATGACTAGACAACCTTGTCAACAGGGAATACTTTTACCTTTACCTTTAGAAACTTTAGGGCACTAGAGGCCAAGAGATGCCAGACAGCAGTCCCCCAAAATCACCTTCTGGGTACAATCTGATAGGAAAATAGGAGGGCCACTGAAATACAGTCTCCTTGAAGCCTTGCCCTGCTAAGCACTCCTGAAGGATACTACATACCAGGGATGGGGAAGGTGCTGCCTGCAGGGCACATGCAGCCACCCACAACTGTTTTTGAGGATGGGCTCCTTAGCACCCCAACAATGATCTGAAATAATTTGGGGAGGATATGCTTTCCCGATGCCCAATTCAGCAATGTTTCATGCCCCCTTTTGGAGAATTTTTTTTTCAGTAAAAAAGTTTTTTAAAAATTGGGAGTGGGGGCAGAGTAAGGTGTGTGTGTGACCTGCTAAAGTCCCAAAGGACTTTGTAATTGCTGAGACTTGCTCACCCCTACCTTAGATGGGATCAAAAGCTGCAGTGAGGTCCAAGAAAACCAACCAAGCTGGATTCCCTCCTCCATTCATTTTCCAGCAAAGGTTATCCACCAAAAGCAACCCTGCAAACCAGCCAGACCAGATCTCCAGTTGAAGTGGAATTACATATTCAGTATTATCCAACTTTCTCAACAAATTTTCCACACTTCTCTACCCGCATGTCACAAGCAAGGTCAGCATTTCTTGGAGATGCAATATATTCTCAGCAATTGACCTGGCATTAAGATCAGAACATCTGGCTAGAAAATCTGCATTCACTGTCACTATAGTAGACTGTAACCAGGAAGAAAGGAAAGACAATCCTCCCTATCTTATTTTCCCTGTAAGAGTGAAGTTGAGATCACCCACCATATCTGTACTGGTTAGTAGCTGCTTAAATAGTTATTCACTGACCATTCTTATTTCCTCACTATTCAAGGCACATCTCCAAGGTTCACTAGAGAAGCAAGTAAACTCCTTCTTAAATTCAAAATTTTAAAAACCCAGGCAATTCAGCCATTTAATGAACAACATTTTCCAGTCCTCACACAACCTGTGACATAAACAGAAATAGCTACAGTGGGATTTCCTCAGCCTCTGTGCATCTGGCATGTGCTCTTAATAGAGAGAACCCTTTTTGTGTCAGCCTCATCTCCCACAGATGGTAACTCTGCTTATGGTGAGCCTGTATTTGAACATCTTATTGATCACAGACCAAGTATTAAACATCTTATACATCTCCCACCCAAAAGATCCAATGAGAACGTCTGGGGCTTCAGATCACCTCAAACCCAACAATGATCCAGTGAGTCTGCAGGTCATTCATATGCAATTTTGAAGCTTTCCTAGAAGAATAACATACAAGATAGTCATAGCTATCTTATAATCTGAAACGTCTAGGACTTTTGACCAGTTTTCCAAGCTTTGATCTTCAGCTACACTCTGGGCACATGTGTGCTATGAAAATTTTTGTCAAGAGAAATGTTTGAAATCCCTTTTCAAGATTTTTGATTCCAGGAAACAAAGTAAGAGGAGTCAGAGATATTAAATATAAGTAGGTTTTACTGGGGGAGGGAGAGACAAAACCCAATATCTCTGCAGAATAGGCATTTGATTCCAATCTCTGCCCAGAATTAACTGACAAGGAACACTGAGCTTATTTATCAACTAGAGGCTAAAACTGGGCAGGATGGGGAATCTGTGAAGATGCCACCACAGTCTTTTCTGGAGCTAGCTTCACCTTGCCAGAAAGTTGACCAATACCAGGACACTGGAAAGATTACCGCTCTATTCAACATTAATAGAACAATTTATGGTCAGTTTGAGATGATGAAAACTAACAGTGAGATTTTCCTGCACCCCTTCAGAAATGAGCATTAACAAGAACTAGTTTGCTCTACAGATATCTAATTGCACACATGCAGCTCTGCAGCCCCATGACAAAAAGCTTTGACCTATATTGGGAACAGTTCAAGATACTGCATTATAAATAAAGATGAAACGAACACTAAAGTCTCCTTCACAAAGCAACATTTTGAATGCACCATCATAGGCAGGGTCAGCCTAATTTTATTTGTTACAGTCCAAAGGCCTTCACAGGACACGTCAAGAACAGATATCCTAAGTAGAGTGCTTTGACACTGCTCTTTTCATTAGATAAAAGCCAAAATAAGCAAGATTCCTTTCAGTGCATTAAAGAAGCACTCTAAATAACCAAAACTAATTGCAGATATTATTGTTGAATTTCTGGATTTCTGTTTGGATCTAGATGAGGAAATGATCAATTTTTTCCCTATCTTAACCACCAATTATACTGAGCAGAAACTGAGCATGAAAAAATATAGCCTATTTATATCTGCTAGTGTGTGAAGAAAGCCATTTTAGATAAGGGATTTATTTATGGCAAGGCCTTTTCAGTTGTGGTGCTCTGATGTTGGAATGTGACCTCCAAAAAGGTTCACTCTGCACTGGTTTGGGGGAGGTGGTGCAGGATTAAAAACTCTTCATTTTGCTCAGGTCTTTTAGAACTTAATCTTTAAATATTTAGAATTAGCTTTTAATTTTCTGATGTTTCCCCTTTTATGCTTCATTTCTATCATGACAGGGTTATAGATTTATTTATTTTTAAAGGATTACATTAGCAATCTCTCTTTCGGATTACATCCTTAAAGGGAGGAGCACATAAATAAATAAATAAATAAATAAATAACCGCCCGGATTGGTTCGCCACAGGGCGGTATACAAATAACTATTATTATTATTATTATTATTATTATTATTATTATTATTATTATAAATATATCTTCTTCAGAATCATAGCTTTTATTTAACGTCACAGTCTTGACAATCCTGAGAATCTGATACACTTCCCTGCACATTGTACAGTACAGCCTAATGAATATGGGTACCTGTTCAGATCGTGGATCACTTTGCTTCTCTCCGTTGTTATTCAGTGAATGATCTGGAAGATTCATAGCATCTTGGTTTCCTGCTGTTTTGTCAGTTACCGAAAGATTTCCTGGACATGAAATGCCACTGTCTTCCTGTCCATCAATGTTTGAAAAAACACTAGCAGCATCATGTTCTGTAACCGTGAGTGCCTGGTCTTTTGTAACGGTTTTCTGACAATCCTCATTTTGGCTGCTGGCTGTACTCTTCGCACCAAGAGTTTCTAATGAAGAGCAAGAAAGATGGTTTTCTGATTGGGTGTCAGCCAGAACTACTCCCAAAGGACAGCAGTGGCTATCCGAAATGATGACATGATCTTCTTTGTCAGTCATGGTAATCAGAAGCTGGCTGCAATGATTGCACCTCTCTGGGATGGGTTTTACATCTTGAATGGGGAGACACTGGACAAGAGCCAGGCTGTGATTGTCCCCACAAGCAATCTGAAGTACAACTCGCCCTGCCAGGTACTCAACTTTTTGAGGTTTGGTAACTGGGAAAGTGTTGGTTATAAGGCCAAGCTGACAGCCACTTCCCCATGCCCATATCTCCCTGCTTAGTGAAAGAGCCAGAGTGTGCTCCTCTCCACATGCCAGCTGCAAAATCCGTATTGGCAGAAGGTGACTAGCTTCAGAATCTGAAATACTGACTGGTTGTGGTTCCGGCACAGTAGTCTGGTTGGCCACAGCACACTGCCCAGAAGAATTTTCCCCCCACATGTACACAACACCATCTTCCGTAACTGCTCCACTGTGAAAGCTGCCAGCTGCCACCATAATAACATGTTGACCACTTAAAGTCTTTTCCAAAATGGGACAACTGACATAAGTATCTTCCAGCCCAACCTGCCATGGAAGTTTCCCAAAACTGTAAACCTCACCACCTAAAACAAAGAAAAAAATTATTTAGGCCATGTTCGACTCTATCACATTTATTTAAGATGCAAAAAAGCTCAAATTAACAGCCACTCTGAGAGCTTTTGTGGCTGAAGAGTAAGGTATAAATACTCCAAACAAACAAACAAACAGTAAAATACAAGAGTTGTAGTACAAAATATAATATCAAGATGCAACTAATCCCTAACTGGGAAGCAAATGTGCTAGCTATCACTGGTTTAGAATACAAATTTACGTGACTGCAAAGTAAGATCCTTCAGCTAAGCCATAAAGTATAATTGTGGGAAAATTCTTTCCTTAGGATTCAAAGACAAAGCATCTGTGGAATTAAGACTCAAGTCTATGAAAGCTAATGCTACCAACTTTTTTCTTTCTCTCAGTCTCAAAGGTGCTACAAGATCTCTTTCCTCAGAAATTTACAAAAATTCTATGGGGGTAGGAAAATAATGTTGCATACCTTCTGAAAGAAGCACACCATGGTTTACGCCAAGTGCTGCTTGCAATACCGTCTTTGCACTCCAACCTGGAAGTCTTTCCGGGGCTGGACAAGTACAACCAGCCTGCCATATATAGGCCAGACCTCTCTCACCTTCTTGGTCTGCAGAACTATTTAGCAAAAGAAAGAAAAACATATAAATCCACACCAAGTTAGAGTTTGGACATACCTGACTTAGAATAAATCATATACGCAGGAAAAATGCTCTATGCTTCATTATTAAGAATGAAGATGTATTGCATAAATACTATTTAGAAGGGTGATTAGACCCTTCATATCAAACATTAGTTCAAGGAAATCTAAGGGCATTTTTAGATGACCTCAGCATTGGTCACTGTGAGTCTGAAGCATTCAATATGCCTATTCCCAGTATTCTTCATTACACAACATGGAAGCTGATGTGAGTAGCATCGTAATAGGAATCATGGTTAGTACCAGACTGATTAATGAGTCCTAGGTTCACATACTCTCAGGGCTGTTTCACAACACACAATTACAGCAGCACTATGATTCCACTTTACCTGCCATGGTTTCATCCTATGGAATCCTAGGTTTTATAATCAGATGAGACACTAGAGCTCCCTGGCTGAGAATTCTAAAGGCCCCTCCCTAAATTGCAAATTCCAGGATTCTGTAAAATATTGTTGTGACAGCTAAAGCAGAATCATAGCACTCTAGCTGTGTAATGTGAAAAGTTCCTCAATCATGAGGCTCACTGGGTATGCTTTGGCCTTTCACTCATTCTTAGCATAACCTATCACACAGAGTTCTTTTGTGTGGTGGGATGGCAGACAGAAAGAATTACATTGCCCTGAGCTCTTTGAGGAAGAGTGAGGTTATTAACGCACAATAAAAGCTATTAATACATAACAATAACTGCACTATGGAAAGCTATTTTTATGAAGTATTCTTTTTAGTAGGCAAATTGAGTTCAGAGGTTCCCTTAAACCAGTTGAGGACTGAATCTGTAAATGCCAGATCCTGGAGTAAATCCACCAAAAGATTATGATCAAGAGTATCAAAGGAAAGATCGAGAAGAACAAGAATAGAATAAAGATCTTTTAACTTGGCCAACAAGAGATCATCTGTAATCTTCATAAGAGCAGTTTCTCTGGAGTGCAATAGATGGAAACCAGACTGAAAAGGATCCAGGACAGAGTTAGAGAATAGAAACTCTAGGCAATGAAAAGATACAGCACACTTCAGAACCTTAGAAAGAAAGAGAATAACTGAAATAGGGTGACAGTTGGAAAGAAGAAATGGGTCCAGAGAGGGTTTTTTTCAGAATAGGAGAAACTAATGTGTGTTTAAAGGTGGAGGGGAAAGAACTGGTTGAGAGAGAGATTAATAGTAAAAAGAAGAGAAGGTAAAATAGAAGAGGCAACAGAAGTGAGCAGGTGGGAAAGAATTGAGTCAAGAGAACAGGTTGTAGGTTTGGAAGCAGTCAAAAGCTGAGCTAGTTCACTCAAGACAGAGGAGAAAGTAAAAAAATTGATTGTTGTAGATGGTAAAGATACTGGAACAAAAGAAGAATCAGGAGAGTGAAGGTTGGACTAGATAGATACAATCTTAGAGGTAAAGTAGATTGTGAAGTCATTGGGAGAAAATGATGGAGCTGGTGGAGAAGAAGGCTTTAACAGAGAGTTAAAGGTGGAAAAAAGACGCTGAGGGGACTGCTCATTAGTATTAATCAATGATGTCTTGCCATACTAATAGCATGTGAGAAGGGAAAAAATACAAATTTATATTGAATAAAGTTAGCCCATTCCCTGGCCTTTTTCCATAATCATAAGCATCTTGAGAACAAGTGTGAAGAAACTGAATGTTCGGGGAAAGCCAGGGCTGTGGCTTAATAGAGGAAGTCCCACATACTGATAAAGGGGCAAGAGTCAGACTGTCAAGGGTTGCTGCTAGAGTTAAGGAAAAGGCTGGATCCAAAGAATCCTCAAAATTTAAAGAGGATAAGAAGGAATCCAAAGTCTGACCAAAAGTTTCGGAATTAACTGAGTGAAGGTCGCAAAAGTGTTGTCTAGAAATTCGAGGAGGAGGATTATGAGCAAGTGCAAAAGAAATAAGATGATGGTCAGACAGCGGAAAATCAAGAGCCGCATAGTAGGAAATTGCACACTTTTTAGTTAGAACTAAATCAGGGTAATGACCAAGAGAATGAGTGGGTAAATTAGAACAGAGTTCAAGACAAAAAGAGGAAAGCAGAGAGCGAAAACGTGAGGATGTTGAATTGTTAAAATTGTCCAGATGGATATTAAAGTCCCTCATAATTAAAAAGGGGACATCGTCTCATAAGAAGAACGTCAGCCAAGACTCAAAGTTAGAAAAGAACTTGGTGGTGGGTCTAACTGGACAATAGATAACTGCAACCTGTAGTTGTAGAGGTAGAAGAAGTTTAATAGTGGGAAGTTCAAACGATAAAAGCAGTAATTCTGAGAAAAAGAAAATAATTTAAACTGGCAAAGGCTAGATAACAGAATACCAACCCCTCCCCCTCTAACTTAGTTAACAACTTGTGTGGGTAAAAGAAAGTCCACTGAACGACTTTGTGCTTTTATATATGCATAAGAATGCAAGTTATTTTTACTATATCAATAGTGTGAAAGTATCAACTTTTCAATTTTACAAAAAGATGCATACCTGCTGTCTTAAGACACTTGTTCCTTGGACAAGTTAAGAGTCATTTACTGGAATTAAACATTGCACTAGTAGTTTCAAGATGTTAGTAAAACATGGCCTTACCTTTCTTCTTTTGAGTCCATCAGTCAACAAGAATACTCCATCACCAAGTCACTCTTTTCAGAAAGTAAGAGGGCAGTTTTGAAAACCACTACATTAAAAGCAAAACACAAACTTAGTGGCTGTTGCTCATGCAGAACAGAACTTCTACAAGTTCAGACAACGAATAGCCAAATAAAACTGGAATGCTTTTTAAAAAACAACAACCCACTAACGAAATGTCAGCAGAGAGACTTGCTCTGCCCACAAATCCCATGAAAGGCCTTTACACTGTTAAAACAAAACCATTTTTTAAATGGTTATGCTTATGAAATAGCTGGACATTTTGAACAAGCATCACTCTTATAATTTGTTATCAAAGGACCCAACAAGAGCTGCTCCATGATGAAGAAAAGGGTTATGTGTATTGTAAGCTTTCTTTTCTGAGAGTAAACACATTATTTTAAATATATTCCCTCTCTATTTCATGAGAACTCTCATATGTAATTTTGCAGAAAAGCAATTAGAGTGGCTTCTCAGTTTTACATCCATAGGAAGAACTATACTCACAAAATGAGAGAGTATTGTGAGAAGCACTGAAACTGTCAACTCCCTACTATGATGTAAGTAACGAAATTATTAAAGTATGATCTCTTCCCCACACTGGGGGCTGGTGATCTGAGCAGTTTGCCTCCAGGTGCAAGGAGCAGGCACTTTCTTGCTTCCCCACAAAACAGACATACATGGCAGCTATAAATTTATGCCACGTCCAAATGGCTATGTGGCTTCCCTGCAATTCACTATCTAAGTTTCCCTACTTGTGCAAACAGTAGTGATAAGATGAGTGGTGGGAAATCTTTGGCCCTCTAGATTTTTGGCTAGAAATTCTTATTAGCCCAACCCTATATGGCTAACAGCAACAAATGGTAGGAACTGTTGCAGTCCAAAACATCTGGACAGCCAAGGGTTCCTAAACCTTTTAATGTAAGGGGCTGTTTTTTTTTTTAAAGAATTCTTCACTATTGAGTGCAATCTAGTAATTTTTCATGTATGTATTACCATAAAATGTGAAATAATTTCATTAAAAGATAAGGCAAGTATCAGGACGCAGTTTGCTGCCATCCTACACTATCACTATCTGTGATTCTCCACACATTCCCTAATATTTAAGTCCTGTCTGAATTGGCTAATGTCAACACTATTTCCATTGCTTCAATACACTTATTCCACAAGTCTGAAGCAGTGGACAACAGTCCAGGAATAAAATGTGCTAAAAAATATCAATGTACCTGTTAAGGCAGCTTAGATTTCTCATTACAAATCAACTGATCTGTTGCAAGTGTACTTCATATATAGGAGCTAAAATTATGGCTTTCTTTAACAGTAGATTTCACTTTTTACTGCACCCTCTTAGTTTGCTGAAAGGTGCCAATGTTCTCAAATCCCTAAGTCTATGTGTTAGACATACTGGCTGAAATCTTATTAATGACATATGCCCATATTTGCTTTTTTCCTTTTCCAGGGGCAATGTGTGTCTCTTCTTTGATGGAGAGCAAGGTGCTATTCTGTAG
Organism: Phrynosoma platyrhinos; assembly: GCA_020142125.1. NCBI lineage: Eukaryota > Metazoa > Chordata > Lepidosauria > Squamata > Phrynosomatidae > Phrynosoma > Phrynosoma platyrhinos. The sequence continues at coordinate 195,166,376 of CM034701.1, forward strand.
CCCCTTGTACAACATCAAAATTGTCCAAACCCTGCAGATGTCATGCCTCAGGTGTTGCTACTGGTACCAGTGAAGAAAGGAGACCACAGGAAGGCAATTATATTGATGTAGCTTTGCAAGGAAAGACTAGGAGGGCACACTCATCTACGAGTGCACTCCCATTTTGTTTTCTCTCCGACTCAAACTGAGTCCATTTGATGCATCAACATCTGAATTGCTGAACATCTTATGTGTTCCTGACTCCTCACAAGTTTGAGATTCTTTTAAACTGTCTTGCTTAAGTTACTTCTAAATAGACCTGCATAACAGTTTGCTCTAAGTCTCACTGAGTTCAATGATGTTTATTCTTGGGGGAGTACAGGATTACAACCTTGGCCCTCCGCATCTGCGGCTTTGACATTTGTGGATTTGTTTGTGGTTTTAATTAATATGTTCTCTCTAGGAATCTCTAAGTCCTCCAATGCAACTCTGCTGGAAGTTGACCCCAGAGTTGTGCAGGATAACCTAGAAGCTCTTAGAGAGAACACTTCTCTAGGCATTTTTAAGTCCTCCAGCATGATTTTAGGATCAACCTCTGGCAGATGTTGACCACAGAGTTGCACTGGAAGACCTGGAGATTCGTAGAGAGGTGTTCTCTCAGGTAAAAAAGAATAGTGTTGTTGTTTTTTGTTTATTTGGGGTTTTTCCACATTCAGGGGAGTCCTTCACCTCTAACCCCAGAGAATGTGGAGGGACCACTGTATAATTTTTGGAAGCTACCTGTTTTCTTCTCTCATCTTTTATATCTCCATCCTTAAACTCAATAGATATTGAGTCCTGGGGGCACAGTGGTTAAATGCCTGCACTGTAGCCACTCACTAACAAACTGCAAGGATGCAAGTTTAACACCAGCCAAGGGCTCAAGCTCAACTCAGGCTTGCATCCTTCCGAGGTTGCTAAAATGAGTACCCAACTTGTTGAGGGCAATTAACTTACACGTTGAAAACTACACAGGGAGTGCTTAAGTGCACTGATAAGTGGTATAGAAATGTACTTGCTATTGCTATATTCTTCATCTAGAACTAGGCTTTAACTATATACTTTGGACGATTTGACATCCTTCTTCAGTATGCTAAACCGCATTTTCATACACTAAGGGCCTAAGCAGACTGCCAGAAATAGTGCACATTAAATTGAGGCACTGCCCTGGCTCAGTGCTAGGGAATCATGGGAACTGTAATTTATTGTGGCACCAGAGCTCTCTGACAGAGAAGGCTCAATGTCTCAGAAAAAAATACAATTCCCATGATTCCCTAGCACTGAGCCAGGGCAGTGCCTCAATTTAATGTGCACTATTTCTGGCAGTCTGCTTAGGCCCTAACTCTTTGAATGTGCAAGGGGTGACTGCAGGTCTTAGCTAGCTATTGTCCCCTGCCAGGTTGAAAATTAGCTTGAAATTTAGACTTTTCCTTCCTCAGTAGTCAGAGTAAATTAAGAGGTTTGGGCAGGTGTTAGATGGGGTGTTGGAAGCCTCAAGAAACTTGGGAAAGTCTCCCGAACACCTGAACCCCTACCCCAAATTCTTCATCAGGTATAACTGGTCAAATCACCAAAGTGCTGTACATCCAAGGTATCAGATATAACATGGAAAGAACAAGATATGCTTCTGTGTAACAAAAAAAAAAAAAAAAAGTTCAACAAATTTCAGCAAACTTTTTAATCAAACTAACAACATGCACAAATGAAATGAAACAACCAGGACAGGCCTTACATAAGTAAACAAAAACATTTTGAACCTTCTAGATTCCATTTGAAAGCCTTCTTCCAAAAATGCATCCAGGCATGACTTTTTCTTTCACCAGATTCTACTTTTCTTATGGTTTCCATTTTGGTGGTCAAACATAATCTATACTTTTTTGAACATGCTGGGGGAACCTGATGATGCAGGTTTATCTGCTTTCCCCATTTCTCAGCTTTGCTGTCAGAGGCTTTGTTAACTGAAGTATGCCTGTACTTGCCCTTGAGCTCTACACTACTATAGGATCTGAGAATCAAGCCAAGCAGCCACCTGGTTGCCACTTGAAATGTCTTTCACATCTAATTCAATTACTTATGGAAAATAATTTTCCTCAGGGGAAGCCATGGTGGCCAGTTGGGCAAGAACAAAAGCAAAGAGTCTAGTGGCACATTAAGGATTAACACATTTTATTTGGATTAAGCTTTGTGACTTGCAACCCAGAAAGAAGTCTCCAAGGACCTCTGCAATGTCTCAACTGCCTAGTATATCCAAAGAAATACTGAGGCCAAACTTCAAAGTCTGGTTCCAAATCCCAGACTAAAGTGAACCATGGCTGCATCCGCACAGCAGAAATAATCCAGTTTGGCACTGCTTTAACTGCCACAGCTCAATGCTGTGGAATTCTGGAAATTACAGTTTTGTGAGACATTTGGCCTTCTCTAGAGAGATCAGGTGCCATAACAAACTACAAAATTGAGCCATGGCAGTTAAAGTGATGTTAAACTGGATTATTTCTGCAGTTTGGATGCAGCCTATGGAAGATAATCGGCCATGACAGCCAGAGAAGTTTGGGAGTAATGTCCAGAAAAGCAAACTCTTCCAAGCTCTGCAGAGGGCCATATAAACAACTATTATACTAGCGATTATCAGTAACACGAAACATAGGTCCAAAACACACTGCAGAAATAATACAGTTAGAGAATCCAGGGAATTGTAGTTTATTGTGCACCAGAGCTCTCTGACAGAGAAGGCTAAATGTCTCACAAAACTAC
>CM034701.1:195178309-195211566 GCA_020142125.1 Phrynosoma platyrhinos
CCTGGCCTCGGAGACGGCTCAATAAGCCGTCTGCCGAGGCCCTCAGTTGAAAAATCTTGAGAGAGAATATCTGTTGTCCCAAAGGGGGAGTGACCTGAGTCACATGGTTAATTTGAATAAAAGAGAGGGAGGGAGGAGTTTGCATGCAGGAAATCCCTATCTAAGGAGGGGGAAAGGGAATGCAAAAATCTGCCAACAAGTACAGAGTAAGCATAAGTGGACAGTTCTGAGAATGGGGGAATGTAAAAAGTGACCTTTCTCTAAGTGATCTTTTAAACATGTGTACTTTTTGTAGCTCCAACCATAATGTTATACTTATGCAAAGAGATATATTAGTTATACTGTGTCTCATTAGAATATATGGACAGCTAGTGGCTATGAAAGTCATCAGCTTGAAGACTGAAGAAGGAGTCCCTTTTACAACCATAAGAGAAGGTAAGAAATTCAGGGTGAACACACAATTTATCTCTCCCAGGGGTCAATCCCTGAATCTATTTTCATTTTTGGGACTATATTCTATAAAACAAATGCAAAGAAAATGACAGCCAGGTACATGCCTTCTCCTTTCTTCCAACCTATATCACTTATTCAACATATTATATACAGTTAAGAAGTGTCCTCAGCCCACATGACAGCACTGTTCTCATAATACACTGAAGGGTGTGGCAGGGAAGGGATTGGGATTGGGATTACATGTGCTGCCATTACTGCCAACATCTATGTATTCAGTTGAATGTGCCCATAATCCTATGTGAGAGCCAGTAGTGGGTTGGGCATTGGACTGTGATTCTGGAGACCAGGTTTCACCTCCTCACTCAGCCATGAAAACCCATTGGGAGACCTTGGGCAAGACACACTATCTCAGCCTCATAAGGCAAAAGCAAAGCCCTTCCAAACAAATCTTACCAAGAAAATACAATGGTAGGATCTCATTAGGACTGCCATAATTAAGAAATGACTTGAAGGACACAACAGCAATCCCATGTAGATACAACTTCTTAAAAGGAGGCTTCTTTCTATGCAGTCATAGATAAGTGCTTGCTTTTCACATGCAGGCCTTGCTGAGGTGGGTGGAGTTTTGGCAGCACAGTTGGGGAAGGAAGAAGAAGAGACCCTGCTTTCGCGGCTGAAATGACCCCCCCTCCCCATTAGTTAAAAGTACCCTGACCCAGCATGCTCATTTGGAAAAAGGGAAATTATGCACGAGCACTCCTCTGCACATTTCTGTCATTTTGCCATCCCGGGAGTAATTTCTACTACAAATATACCTCTTCACACCATTTCCCTCCAGACATGTAAAAACCTCAAGTCTGAGTCTTACTGGCCTGATTTTAGTGTCATACTGATCAGCAGAAGGTCAGCAGTTTTACTTTTAGAAGAGAGGTAATAGGTTCCACAACTGACAGGTCTATTTTTTTCAGTATGCTTCTTATTCCATTCATGTAGTGCGTACTGGAGAATATAGATCTTTAAAGCAGGGGAATGTAGATCTTTTTTGGCCCTAGGACCATATTTCATGTTGCTTTAGAGGCCAAGGGCTGCACACAGAACATAAACGCACACATTCCTCGCCATCACATACATACACATGCACACACATCTCAGTGCATGGAGATAGATTTCTTGACCCCCACAGCATCTAAAATTTGGAGATTGCAGGTGAGGGGTGGAAATGAAAACCTGTCAAATCTCTGTTGCTACCAGCCATGGAAAACTTCATTCTCAGAAGCAGAATTGCCATATGTTGTGAGAAGCTTTAGTCTTTCTCTTTCACCAGCATACCTAAGTGAGTCCCATATCTATTAATAGCTATTTTCTCCCTGCAAAAAAGTCAATCTCCACACTACCATGTTTCCCCCTGCCAGGGCAGGGGTGGTGGTGTTGGAGAAATATTATTCTGTAGGTTTCGTAAGCTGCATCAGGAACGGCCAAGGACCATAGGCCATGTATCTCTGCTTTACAATGGTCCTATTTTTACTGTATTGGGCGGATTTAGAGAAGTATCATATATTCAAACTAGAGCATACTTGATGCTGTTACTGTTATTTAACATTATAAAGCATCTCAATTTTTTTGAATGCTGTTACATATATTCTAGGTTAGGACAATGAATCCCTGTCCTCACAGCTCATAGTCTAATAGACACCATAAAAATGGAAAAAAGGAATAGGGATGATAGTCTAATAGACACCATCTTTGGCCAATGGGTAGGTTTCTACGCCTTGATATTCAGGCAGGCAGGGGTGCATTTTGTTAGGAGAAATCCCCTTACCAGGCAAAATGTTTGCAGTTTTCATGATGTCTAATTGATGTATTTGCTTAGGTTTTTAATTCTTTCAGACCTTTAGAGGCTCCCACAGATGTAACATCCAAAAAAGCTTGTTTAAGTTGCTTTCATAGGCTTAGAGGTCCCAATGAAATTGTAATTTTTTTCAACACTTAAGGAGAAAGGGGGGATAAGCAATTTTGTGCCCATTCCTTGAGAGAGCATGGCCCACAGTTAGAAATGTGTCTGAAGCATTTCTTTTCCCTGTCAGATCTATATGTTAGGACTGACCCTACACTCCCATAGAATACATCCAGAGAATGACCAATAAACTGGGTTGGAGGACTGTAAAAATTGGTAGTTAACAATAGTGTTTATTTCATACTTATTTATGTTAAAATATCTATACCCCACCTTATTTCCAAGAGTTCTAGGCAGCTTATAAACAATCAGTACCTTATTAATGAAAAGGTTCCGCTGTCCCAGTTTACAGCTTAACATACAATATTAAAAATAGCAGAAAACAACAATGTAGCATCAATCAAAATAGCTTAAATATTTCAAAAAATAAAAAGAGACTGATTAATAAAGCAACTGCTTATCCGATTGAACTTTGAGCTGTCTTGCATCTGAGAGCCCTGAAAGTCTGGTTGGGTAACTTTTTTCCCACTTTCTCTGGAGGCTTCACCTGTATTTTATACTGCTATTAAGAAAGTAGGGGCAAGCTAAAAAACATGCCAGCCCAGGATGGCCATGCTGGCTGTGAGATTCTGGGAGCTGTGATCCAAAAAAGTAACATTTCTAAGGTTTGGGTGAGGTGGGAGTATTGTTTTAACTTCTGAAATATATTTTTTGTTTTGTTAGGAAGAAAAAGAATTTTGATAAGCTCCTGATTCTACTCAAATTTCCAGATGGTGGAAATTGTACATGGCTTTTTTTAAACAGTTACCTTTCCATTCATGCTGTTAAACTGTTTTGTGTTTCCTTGCAAGCTGACTAGAAGTGAAATAAATACAATATTTTTGTTTATTCTTCAGCATCCCTCCTCAAGAGCTTGAAACACTCCAATATTGTGCTCCTTCATGATATCATCCAGACCAAAGAGAATCTGACCTTAGTCTTTGAATACATGGTGAGCTGCTTTGCACCAGATTGGATAGTTTCGTTAGTTAGGGATAGGTGGGTTGATTGATTGGTTTAAGGAGTTGATAGGCCAATAAACACATGGTCCTCTTTCTTTTTTCTTTTTTTTGGAAAGCACTGCCTAGCAAAGTTTAAGAGGTGCGTCTATCTCAGCGATGGGTGCTTTGCTCTCCCTCCTCTCCATTGCCTCAAGAGGTCTTTGCTCTCCCTATAACTTCTCTTAAACAACAGCCACATTTTTAAAAATATGCTTCATTTGCATCAATAGCTGTCAAGAACCAATAGCTTTTGCAGCTACAATGACAATGGATTCTCTAACACAGTTGTAAAAAGACAAGCCCCCCCCCTCTTCTCCCCTTCTTTGCCATTTTGGCAGTCTTTTCAGACAGCACTGCTGAGAAATAAGAGGCTAATGTGACACATGTAAACTTCAGACCAGGTTAAAAAAATGCTTAAGACATCAGCAGCAATAAGATATGGCAGGGGGAAAGGCTAATGTAATTTTTAAGGATGCTTTAATTAAATAATTGTTTCCAAATCCTGAAAATAGGTCCAATTTATTCCTTATATGCAGTACTGTGTCCGTTTCTGGGTGCCACTGTTTAAGAAGAATATAGACAAGGTTCAGAGTAGGGTAGTAAAAATGGCTGGTAGTATGGAAAAGAAGTCCTGTGAGGAAAACAAAGGAACTCTATAGGTTCACTCTGGAGAAGAGAAAAGAAAAGAACTGAGACATGATAGCAGGCCTTTGACTGCATCGATCATGAAAAGCTGTGAGACGCTCTCAAAGAAATTGGAGTGCCACTACATCTGATAGTCCTGATGAGAAATCTGTACTTAGGACAAGAGGCTGCTTTCAGAACAGAATATGGAGAAACAAAATTGTTCCCAATTGGCAAAAGAGTCAGGAAAGGCTTCATTCTATCACCTTATCTGTTGAAATTGTATACAGAAAATATACATACAGTAGGTTTACACACAGAAGAAGGAGGAGGGAAGACAGGAGGAAGGAATATCAAGAATCTAAGATATGCAGATGACACCATACTACTAGCAAAAAAATTGCAGACATGGAAAAATCACTAAAAAAGTAAAAGAAGAAAACACAAAGGCAGGCCTAATGTTAAATATAAAGAAATAATGACCATGGAGGATTTACATAAATTCAACATATAACAAGGAAATCAAAATAATTAAAAATTTCCCATACTTTAGATCAAATATTGATCAAAATGGAGATTGTAATCCAGGAATCAGAAAAAAATTAGGAATGGGAAAGGCAGCTGTCAAAGAACTAGACAAAATCCTAAAGTGTAAATATATACAGCTGAACACTAAAGTTAGAGTTACCCAAGCCATTGTATTCCCCATCACCATGTACGGATGTTAGAACTGGACAGTGAAGAAATCAGACAGGAAGAAAATTAATCAATGGATAGACTCAATCTGAGAGACCATGGACCTGAGCCTATAGGACCTGAATGGAGAGGTAGAGAATAGGTTGCCATGAGTAAAGGTCGACTTGAGGATAGCTAACAACAACAACAAAAATTGTTTGGGACAACTGCTGTCATGTTTCAATTAAAGGCAAGGAGATTGTGTGGCTGAGTGCCCCCTCCCATGTAATACCCAGAACTCTGAGGAATGGTGACGTATAATGCAAGAAACCAATGAGTCAAATAAGTGCTCATTAAGTACTCTGTTAGCTATACCAGTTTGAATATTCTTTGCCAGATTATATATAAACATATAGTTTGTACTATATAACATAAAGTGATGGTGGCCAAACTGTCCCTTCCGTTGAATATGTCTGTGCATTTAACAGACAGGTTTTCTTGGATGCAAACAACATCAGCCAGGAAGGGACTGCAGAAGGTAGGGAGGCAGAATTTAACTCTGCTGTTGTCCTTGGAAAAATCCTTCCTCTGTATTGTGAGGAAATCCCCCATTGGGATCAGTAGGTGATTTTCTCCCAAGTCAAAGCTGGAGACTCAAATGCAGGATCTTCTTCATAACTGCAATAGGAAAGGTTTAAATCCTTCCCTTATGCCTGTTCTAATGTGCATTTATTGTCTTTGAACATTAACTCTGTGTCCAGTGGTATACTATTTTATCCCAGCATCTTACTATATGCAGTGGAACATGAGATGGTACACTTTACCTACATATATAATTAACAAACTCCTGTGTATGAGAATATCTGTTCATACTGTTTCTAAAGAACAAGTACTTGCAAACCTACCTTTGCCTTGTTCCCACAGCATCCTCTTCACCTTTTTATGCCTTTAGCTTAGCTCTTCTTCTAAAATCTGTCCTTCTCTTGTAGTGCTACACATATCGTATGGATTTTGAAAAAACAGTGGGAAGGAAAAAGGAGAACAAGATAATGGCTTGGACTTTTCATTTCCCATAGCAAGGCTAATTCCTGTCCCCTATTTTATATTAACATATACTGTACATGGTTATCAACAAGGGACTTGAGGGAAGGGTATTAAAACACTTACAGCTGGGAACTGCAGAAGTTGCTTCCTCCAGATTTTCCAGTTATCCCATTTTTCAGTTAAATATTAGGTATTGGGACATGAAATGAAATTTACAGAAAATAGCATTGAGATTGTCACGGTTAACCTTAGGGTTACACATTGTGTTATTTACTCTTTCAAATGTGTTATTTTTTACCCTTTTGCCCTCCTCCAATCTAAATTTTCCCCCCTCATGGACTATAAAGCCTATAACATGATCTGTGCCTAGGAATAATGGGAGTCAAACACATCTTGCAGCTATCAAATTGGGAAAAACAGTCCCAAAGCAGGGATCTCATCTTAAAATCTCTTCAATTCTGTTTGTCATTCATTTGTATTTCTCTTTTCTTTCCATTGCACCAAAATGTACTTTTCCTGGCCTGTCAGGCCTAAAAAGCCTGTATTTTGAAAGGGCCCTAACTGCTTGACTGCATTGGTCTCCTGCTTTCCTGAACATGACAGAGGGAGACTCCCTACCCTGATGAATTCTAATGAGCTAATTCACTAAAGCCTATTTTTAACTCTTTGGAGGTGAAATATAATGAGTTAAGGGAAATATCTAGAAAAAAAGTCAGCTAATTAATAGCCTACTAAGTTAATTAGTGAGCTAATTCAAAGCCCTGCTTAAGAGAGGCTTTTTAGGGTCCTGCCATGAGAGACAGTAGGAAAATAATTTCCCACCCAACCCATCCCACTAGCATTTCTTTGGATCCACCTCTTAGAATGAGGCATACTTGGATAATTTTTGTAAAAAGGATATTTGTGGATTGGTTTTCCTAGTCTTACTCTTATTTTTCTCTCTTTCTCTTCCATGCCTGTTTAGCACACAGACCTAGCGCAGTACATGTCCCAGCATCCTGGGGGACTTCTTCCTCACAATGTCATGGTAAGTTATTGAAGAAACAAGTATTCTTTATCTCTGTAAAAGGCATATGTTAAGGACAAGTATGATTCTTGGACTACACTTGAGAGAGAGAGAGAGATTAAACAAGCATAACTAGTTACCTTTTGTGACCAGAAAGCCTTAGAGCAGAACTAGACACTAGGAAGACAAACTTTGTCAGCATGCTGATGCAAGAAGTGGGAAGAGTGTAGGAACTGCATCCAAGAGCTAGGTACACCTGTCTGTCTATAAAGCACATTGTTGCCCCAATGCTGATTTCTTCCCTCACATCTCTTATAATAACTGCCTGTGGAGGATTATTCAAATCTTTGCCATTCAAGGGGGAGAAGTCAAAGGCTTTGCTATAGTCTATAAAGCGCATGCTGATTTTAGTTTGGAATTCCCTGTGTGCTTCATTAGCCATCGTATGTTTGCAATGTGGTCCCTCATGCCTCTTCCTTTCCTGAACCCCGCTTGGACCTCTGGGATTTCTCTATCCATGTACAGTTGGAGTCTATAATGCAGAATTTTGAGCGTGATTTTGCTTGCATGGGAGATCAGTGCTATGGTCCTATAGTTGCTGCAGTCTCTTTTGTCTCCCTTTTTGTGGATGGGGATGTATATTAGTCACTTCCAATCTGTTGGCCATCGTTTTGTTTTCCATATCTGTTGGCATATGTTGGTTAGCACTAGAATTGATTTTGTCAATGTGGATTGCAGCAATTCAAGTGGAGTATCATCTGTTCCTGGTGATTTGTTTTTCACTGTTTCTCTTACTGCAGTTTCCACCTCACTTATTAGAATTTGGAGTTCATCTTCATATGGCTCTTCATTCCATGTGTCTTTCATTTTTTCATCTCTTTTGTATAATTTTTCTGTGTATTGCATCCAACGTCTTTTTATTCCTTGCTGGTCTTGAATTATGTCATTTTTATTGTCATAGATTGTCTGGTTCCTTGGTTTGAATTTTCCTTTGATTTCCTGGATCTTGTGAAATAGATCTCTTGTTCTTCCCTTTTTGTTGTTGTCTTCTATTTCTCTGCATTGGTTGTTGTAGTAATTTTCTTTATCTTTCTGCACAAGCCGTTGTACTGTTGCATTCATAATTCTTAATTTGTTCCTATCTCCCTTTTCTTCTTCTCTTCTTTTCTTTATTGCTTGTAGTGTTTTTTCGGTCATCTCTCTTTCTTTTTGTTCATTGAAATTGTCTGTTTGCATTCTTCTTTTATTATGTCCCTGGCTTCAGACCATAGTTCCTCTGGTTCTCGGTCTATTATGCTTAGTAATGCAAATCTGTTTCTTATGTTGTCAGTATATTCTGTTGAGATATTATTTAGATCATATTTTGGTATAATCACTGGTTTTGTTTTCTTCTTGAGTCTTACTCTTATTTTTAATATGAGTAGTTCATGATCTGTGCCACAGTTGGTGCCTGGTCTGGTCTTGGGCACCGGTATAGAATTTTGCCTTCTTTTGCTTCTGATTATATAGTCTATTTGATTTTTGTGTTGTCTATCTGGTGATGTCCATGTGTATAGCCTTTTTCTGGTTGTGTGAAGAAAGCATGTTACCAAGGTATTTAAGAGATGCAATACTATAGGTGAAACATTCTAAATGTCTTATAAGGTAAAATGCTAATAATGACAGAGAAGGGAAGAGAAGGACGGTATGTTGAGTTACACAGATCATCTACAGACCTGTTAACACAGATTTCACTTTTGCACTATATTTATAGTTTGTGCTGTGTGAAAGTTGTGAACAGTGGGTAGCGCTATTGCATTCTAAAGTAATGTGAGATTTTGAAATGTCTTTTTGAACTCTGGGTGGGCATTCCCATCACTGCCAAATAAAATACTTATGATTTGTTCTAATGCAAAGCTACCCATAATACTGTGTTTCCTAAACTGTGCTATTGATTAGAAGTGGCTTTCAAGATCTTTCATTTTTCTTTCTCTTTTCTGAATTTATTTTTCTGCCTCAATCAGTAACCACAGATGTCTGAATTCTCTTTCTTTTGCCCAGCTTTTCATGTTCCAAATTCTGCGAGCTCTGACTTATATCTATGACCATCACATCCTTCATCGGGACCTGAAACCACAGAACCTGCTCCTCAGTTGCCATGGAGAGCTCAAGTTAGCTGACTTCAGTGAGTCATCACAGCCCATCCCAAGACATAGTCTTTGCAGATAGCTAGATTTCCTATTATGAATACAAATTTATGGCTTTTCCTTTTGCTGAACTTGGGAGGAAAGAAATGTGTATTTTTAGACTTCATTCTTCAACTCTTTACAACAGAAAATAAATGTAGACCTAAAATAATGACACATGAAGCTGGATGAAACCAACTGACATAGAATGGTGATTCTCTCCAGCTACATGGGGTATGAATGAATGTGTGGGTGGGTGGGTGGGTATGTATTAAAGAGGATGTTTAGAGGGAGGCTCCAGAGCTTATTGATACGGCATGTGCTTTTCATATGATGGAGCCTGAGCTCATTTCTTGGTATCACTGTTCAGAGGGATCAGGAAGAAGGTGATGGAGAAAGCCTCTGCCTGAATCCTGGGAGAATCATTGCCACTCAAAATAGACAGTTTTGGACTTGATGTACCAACGAACTCATTCAGTATAAGGCCCCTTCATATGTCAACTGGAGTGTAAGCTTAACCAAGAAGCAAGTCACTATTATGACCTCAGCAGTCCTTACTTCATATGTCTGGGATCTGGTTCTTGGACTTCTCCTATTGTCCCAGAGAGTAAATTATCCACTTGTTTATATACTTAAAATATGTGTATTTGTCACCTTGCACTTCTGAAGCCAGTTCAAGGTTTTCATAAAGGGCAAAACCAGAGCCTGCAATAATTGTGGAGTTGTTACAGGGAATCCAGGATAATATAAACTTCACTTTTTAACTCTTGAGGAAACAGTTTTTCTTCATGCAAGCAAACAAACTGTGATATTAAATACTCTGTTGGTGATGGTTGTGCTAGGTGTTCAGTGAAAACAGGTTCACTGATATGTCATCCACTGACTTTGGCTCTGAGCACTAAGCAAATGTATGCTATTTCATCATACAACCTATTCAGGTTTCAGTTTCTTCCAGCTTGGGATTTGATAATTTTGGATTTGTGGATCCTTAGCATTATGGCAAAAGGCTATGATATTGAGTTCCATGCTCTCCCACCTTCCAGAGTGTATCTAACACAGCCTTCCCAAGCTTTGTCCGAAGAGATCAAAGCCCTTGTTCACAAGGGTGCCATTGAGAGAGTTCCATCCATCTCATCTTTATTAATGTTCCCTCTTAAGGTAATTTATGGTACCAAAAAGGGACAGAGGACTTCAACCCATTCTGGATCTCGGGTATGGCAACTCTTATATCACCACCAAGAAGTTCAAGATGGTGACACTTTTTACAATCCTCTTTGTATTGTGCCATTGCTATTATTGATCTCCAGGATGTGAATTTTCATATTTTGATCTTTCCTGACCATCGTCACTTCCTATGTTTTGCACTTTTGTTGCTTCCATTTTAGTCTCCTCCCTTTCAGCCTTTCAACACCATGTATTTTTTCCAAGTGTATGGTGGGAGAGGCAGCTTTCTTCCATTCTTGGGGAATCTATACCTTCTCCTACATGGATGACTGGCTTCTTATCCTCAGTTGCTGTCCTTCACTCTGAGCACAGAAAATCAGCGAAGAATTGTACCACGATAAGCAGAAGCACTACCATTTTTTTCTCAGTGATATTCATATGGACTAGTACCAAGTTTTCATTAACCATATTGTTTGATTCCTGTCTTCCCTGACATCGCAGGGCCTTGTCATCTCTTCATTAAGAGTTTACACAGCTGTTCTTTCAGGCTTCATTCAACCTCAAGACTTAACCTTTTGTTTGTGCACCCTTTGGTTAAGATTTTCTTCAAAGATTTTGTTAACACCTTTCCTGCTCAAACTCCCATTGCTCTTCTTGCCTAGGTCTTACAGCTTGCTCGCTCTCTCAATTAATAAGATGTCCTTTTAAATCTCTTGCTTCATGTGATTTGTGGCTCCTCACATAGAAGACTGTGTTTCTTGTGGCCATCACCTCTGCCAGGAGGGTCAGCAGGGTAGCTGCTTTGAGAGTGGGCCTGCCATTCCAACAATTCCACAAAGACAAATGTGGTACTGTTTCCAGGGGTCACTTTCTTTCTGAAAGTGGCTTCTTCCTTTCATTTGTCCTAGCAGCTTTTGCTTCTGACCTTTTCCCCAAACCTATCCATGGATGACAAATGTGCTTGGCATACCTTAGATTATCAGAAATATAATAACAACAATACATTTTATTTATAGTCCACCTCTCCCTGCAGATTGACATGCCCTCACTTTCTATGTTAATTTGACAGAACACTTCAGAAAATCTCCTAGACTTTTTCTTTGCTATGGAACTCATAAGGAAGCGTTGTAAAGCTTCCTGGCAGCACATTTCCAAGTGGGTGGCTGCTGCCATCTCATTGGCCTACCAGACTACCAGGGAGCCAGAGTCTTCCTCTATCCATTCTCATTCCACAAGATCTGCCTCCACTTCATTTTCATTTTTGGTTAGTATGCCTATTCAGATTATCTGTCAAACAGCTACTTGAGCTCAATCACTCACCTTTGTGAAACACTACAGATTTGATGTTCAGGCCAGAGATTATACTTCCTTTGGCTTGTCTGTGCTTCAGCCATTGTGAGTGTAGTTTTATCCTCCACCCAGGTGTGTATAGCTTAATTTTAATATGTATGAGTTAAAGTGACCAAGAAGAAAAGCAGGTTGCTTACCTGTCACTGTCATTCTTTTGTGGTCATCTGTGAACATCCCACCACTTCCCCTTTATGGCTATGCTTGACTTCCTTGGTTGATGGCTACTCTGGCAGACATGGAACTCAGGAGGTGTAGCAAGAACCATAGAGCCAGCCTGGCATAGTGGTTTGAGTGTTGGACTATGACTCTGGAGAGCAGGGTTTGATTCCCAGCTTGGCCACGAAACCTGCTGGGTGACCTTGGGCACATCACATGCTCTCAGCCTCAGGGGAAAGCAATGGCAAACCTCCTCTGAACAAATTTTTCCAAGCATGAGCCTTAGGATTGCCATAAGTTGGAAATGATTTGAAGGCACAAAACAACATCAGCAAGATTCATACTGAGCATATGAGGTACAAGGGGCAGACCCTCAGCCAAAGAGATTTAGCTCTAGAAGTTTTTGAAGGTGGGCTGTGTAGGTACAGAAAATCTGTGAGTTCACAGATGACCACTCAGAGAGTCACTGTTACAGGCAAGCAACCTGTTTTCAGCCACATCTACAGGACTGCATAATATTGTCCCCTGTTAAGCATTGGCTAGTAATGTTGTCTTAATTTCAGCTAGAGGACACTGTAAGTACAGCAATAAGGACCTGGTTACAAAGAACAGTAAATGAATCAAGAGTGGAGAATTCTTAATCAGAAATGTTTTGAGCAAGTGTAGAATATTTTTATGCACACTTACATCACTGTATCAAGAAGTGTGTTATACAAAAATCAGTAGTACAGCATGCTTTGCTCATTTAGCTCAACAGAATTTATTTCTTAGCAAATTTCTTGTTAGACAACAATATATAATAGAAAGCCCTACCCTGAAGTATTTCACAGATGAAAACTGGGACCTGTGCAACTGAACAACATTTGATTGTGGTCAAAAGAGTGTGGCCAGGCAAGGAGAGAGCAAACATTATTACCGGTAATGAGGAAGCACACAAATCTACTAATTTAAGCAGAGAAGCTTTGGAATGTATTATTGAGTTTAGGAAAGCTTGAAAAAAAAACCCAGATCAATAAATATAATACTCAGTATGTACATGTGCATGTCTGCATGAAGCATGATTAACAGTAGATGTATTATATAATGTTGTGCGACTTCAAGTTATTTCTGAGTTATGGTGACCCTAAGGGGAACCTATAATGAGGTTTTCTTGGCAGGATTTCTTTAGAGGAGGTTTGTCATTGCCTTTTCCTGAGGCTGAAAGCATGACTTGCCCAAGGTCACCCAGTGGCTTTCCATGGCTGAGCAGGGATTCAAATCCTGGTCTCAAAAGTCATATCCAAGGCTCAAACAACTCATTGCTGACTCTCAAATTATATAATACATTATTGTAAAATGGAAATGCCATCATGAGACCCTGCAAAAAAATAAAATAAAAAACTACTGTTTTCTCTTTGATCTATGTTCACTGAACGAACTGTGTTTACATCCACCCACAGTGCCCAGAGCATATTATAGGTCAAATCCCAGCTTACTTGTAAAATAACACTCAAGTGGTTACCTTGAGCCAATCAGAGCCTCTCAGTTGAACCTACTTCACCGGATTGTTGTCATAGGGCTAAAACAGACAGCCCAAAAAGGGTGGATTGGGGATGCCCTGGAGCTCCTCATCCTGGGGCCACAGCAAACATATGCTGCAGCCCCAAGCCTCCCTGAATCCGCCCCAAATAGGAGCAGGTTCAGGATCTTTTTCAGTTCTATTTACCAGCCCTGCTGCAACCCCAGGGTGGCTTCTGGGAGCTCCGGCAGCATGTGGCATGTAAACGCCATGCCCCTGGAGTGCCTTGAAGCAGCCTTCATGTGATTGTCTAGGCAGCTTCCAAGCAGCTTCTGAGCATCTTGAGAGCAAGTGGCATGGAAATGCCGCATTCCCAAGTCGCCTGGAAGGTGGCTTAACTTGCCGGTCTGTTCCAGCCTATAAAGAATTTTGTGCATTTCAGGCTGCATTTACACCATGTAATTATTGCAGTTTGACACTCCTTTAACTGCTATGGCTTACTTATATGCAATTCTGAGATTTGTAGTTTTGTGAGATATTTAGCCTTCTCTGTCAGAGCTCTGGTGCCACAACAAATTAGAAATTCCAGGATTCCATAGGATAGAGCCATGACGGTTAAAATAGTATCAAACTGCATTAATTCACCAGTGTATTTGTGACCTTTCAGAATGTCTCCCTTAAGCAACAATCATATACAGCTGGCCATCCATATCCATGGATTCAAGCATCTACAGCTTGACAATATTTAAAATAATATATATTCCAAAAAGCAAACCTTGATTTTGCCATTTTATACAAGGGGCGTGATTTTATTATGACATTGTATTTAACGGGACTTGAGCATCGATGGATTTTGGTATCCACAGGGGACCTGGAATCAAACTCCAGCAGATACCAAAAACCCATTGTACACATTAACTAATTCTAAGTCCCACTGAACTCATTGGGGATTCCTTTTGAATAGTTATGTATATGATTCCAATGTTAATATAAATGGAATATTGCCACAAGAAAGAAAATGTAAATTGGGAGATATTTACTGGCTATTTTTCTTTTTCTTTTTCTGATAGCCAGTAAATCTCTCCCAAATTACAATTTCTTTCCTGTGATACTGTGCAGCTCCAGGACACACTCATAGATATAAGATTATTAAAGAGGGTGTTGGGGAGGAGAAAACCAGTAAAACTGAGCCTTAAAAGATAAGGTTTATGCAAATCTCAAAACTAAATCTCAGAACTAAAGAAAGACGAAACTATTTTTTAATTAGCAATGTTTATTTGCAGTACTGATACTATATTAGGGAAATCAGAGGGTGAATCTACAATCCATTAAAAGAGAAATCTCTCTCTTTCTCTGAGAAATTGAGATTGAAATTTGTACAGTTCTGAAGGTGCTATAATTCAAGGGGAATCTCCTCAAGAAAAGCCCCATCTTCACTGCTTTTAAAAATTTATGTTCCATTTGTTTGCCCTTAAAAGCAATTTTGTTTCAAAGACTTTCTGTTCTAGAGCTCTGAAATGATAGTTTGTATTCTGACTCTATTAGGAACAGCCAGAATGATTCCTGCTGCTTCCTACTGGGTTCAATGCATCTTGGGTCTTAACTAGAAAGGAAAAAAAGTCTGCAAGTATAGAGCCTTTCCCGTCCTTTTTGTTCTGATTTTACCTGCATATTCCCTGGTTTGCATCCAAAGTCTTTCTTGAAATATTCTGGATTTCCCCTGCCCTCCCTTGTGTTCTTCTTTCCCCCTCTTCTTCCCATTGATCACATGTCACTCAGGCAATGTTTCAGAAATTGATTTCCAGCAATTTCAACAGAGCTGTTTTTATATTATTATTCAGGAGCTATAGCCAAAGTGCTAAAGTACTTTAGCAATATTCAACTAGTTAAGCCTGAGAATAATTT
Source organism: Phrynosoma platyrhinos (assembly GCA_020142125.1). Lineage (NCBI taxonomy): Eukaryota > Metazoa > Chordata > Lepidosauria > Squamata > Phrynosomatidae > Phrynosoma > Phrynosoma platyrhinos. The sequence continues at coordinate 195,193,344 of CM034701.1, forward strand.
TGTTTTAGTGCTGATGTTTCTCTTTCCTTTGCTTCATGTCTGTTGAATCTGTGTCCTGGAAACAATCACTGTTTGACTGGTGGTGGACATCTTAGCTAGTTCTGGAGTAGTACAAACAGACTGAAAAGGTGAGATAAATTTTACTATGGAAAATACTGGTTAAGATAAACTGACCTTAATGAAGAGTCCTTGATAATACCAGGAAATACTTCAAGATGAAGATAATGTAACGTGGATATCCAAAATAAAATCAGTTTGTACAGGAACAAAACCTGGAACTTCCCAAGATTTTCTTCTCATCTGGAGGAACTCTGCATTTGCAGCAATTGAAGCAAGCTGTGTAAGGAGATGGTATTGGAGGAGGGGGGGAGGAAAATGAAGACATTTTAAAACCAGATGAAAAATCAGGAAGGAAGAAGATTAAATGTGGTTACCCCATTTGAACTGGGACAGTTGGGGGTTATAGAAACCAAAGTGACCAGATAGCATAACCACAAAGGAGGAAAATGAACCACAAAATGTAGGACTTTCAAGAAAAATGTAGGATATTACAAAATAAAAGCTAAAAACACTCTTGTAAATTCTTGCTTCTTAGTCATGTACAAACAGAGGACATTTCAGAATTTCTCCGGGACAGAAGACTGAAATGTAGGACATGTCCTGGAAAGGGAGGGCATCTAGTCACCCTAAGTGCACCTCACCCAAAAGATAGAATTCAGAACACTGAATACTGTAAGGTCAATGGCTGTTTGAGGGCCAAACAAATGTTTTCTCTCTTATTCCATTTTATTTCAAGACTCTTTTTCTTCTTCTTTCCATTCTTCTTCAGTTGCTCCCCAGTCTTACCTCTTCAAGCCCTCCTATCCTCCACTACTCTGCTTAGGGCTTGTACTTTCAGGCCCATGACCTCCCTGATTGAGCCTATCCATCTCTCTTTCTCCGACCTTCTATCTTTCCTAGCATTATTGACTTTTCCAATGATTAATGCCTTCTTACGATATGGCCAAAGTATGATAACCTCAGTCCTTCCCATTTCGAGTCTTCTGATTTCTTGGCTGCAATCTCCGTTGTAATCAATGCTTGATCCAAGATATAGGAACTCTTTTACTATTTAGATTTCCTAATTGTTTAGGTTGAATTTATGTAGATCCTACATGGTCATTATTTTTGTTTTTCTTATGTTCAGCAACAAACCTGCCTTTACACTTTCTTCTTTGAGTTTCCTTAGTAATTGTTTCAAGTCCATGATGTTTTCCACTAGTAGTATGGTGTCATCCGCATATTTTAGATTGTTGATGTTCCTTCCCCCTATCTTTACTCCTCCTCCTTCTGAGTCTAAACCTAGACTTCAGTGAGCTGGGAATGTTTAGCCTGGAGAAGAGAAGGTTAAGAGGTGATATGATAGCCTTGTTTAAATATTTGAAGGGATGTCATATTGAGGAGAGAACAAGCTTGTTTTCTGCTGCTCCAGAGAATAGGACCCGAAACAATGGATGCAAACTGCAAGAAAAGAGATTCCACCTCAATATTAGGGGGAACTTCCTGACAGTAAGGGCGGTTCAACAGTGGAAGACACTCCCTTGGAGAGTGTGGAGTCTCCTTCTTTGGAGGTCTTTAAACAGAGGCTGGATGGCCATCTGTCAGGGATGCTTTGATTGGGAGTTCCTGCATGGCAGGGGGTTGGACTGGATGGTCTCTTCCAACTCTGTGATTCTATGATTCAGTGTCCTTTCACAGAATACCCTTGTCTGTTGAAGTGATCCAGAGACATCCAGAACATTTAAGCTGATCCAGCATGCTGGGATCACACTGTCCAGATAATGAACCAATAAATCAAGTCAAATAGAATATAATCCAATGAAATCATTAGTACAAAGTAATCTTAAATCCATGTCTTCTGACTTAACTGAGCTACACTGGTTACATTCTTGACATATTTAGATATTTGGGGCATTAATATTTAATATTCAGACATTAGGGTATAAGATTTCTGAAATTGGTAGTGTTGGAAGCATTCCATGGTTACTTTTAATCAAAACTCATCTCATTTCTAATCAAAGGAAAGAGGTAATTGTAATAGGTTATATCTCTAATGGAAGATCACTAGAAATGTGAAGACTCAAGAAAAAGGGGTAAATTTTAAATGTCTCCCCCTGCCTTGTTTCTTTCTTCTGCGCCCCACTATGTCCCTGGAAGAATTATGTCTTTATTTAGCTCTGTTTGTTTAATTTGTTTTTTTGGTGTTTCACATCTGTAGCAGTCATGCATGGCCAAGCTAAGCAGAACTACCTGTATTGTTTATATTATAAGCAGTGCTGTCGTTATGTGCAGTTAAATCAGCTATGACTTTTGATGGCCCATGAAGGAAAGACCTCCAAGATACCCTGTTATTAACATCCCTGCTCATTTCCAGTAGCGTCAGGTCTGTGGCTTCCTTGATTGAGTCTATATGAAGTTGCCTTATACTTTACATACATTATTGTCTTTTCTAATTAGATATGTCATCCCAGAGGAGGAGGAGGAGGATTGATTATGGTGATTAGTAAATATGATAGGCTCCATGTAGTCATTTTGGCTTCTAGTGTGAGCAACCAGTGTTATGGAATTAATCCCATGCATGATTTAAAAATAGTTTTCCCTCCCATTTATCTTGGTAGGTCTTGCTCGTGCCAAGACTCTTCCCAGCCAAACATATTCTGCTGAGGTGGTGACACTTGGATACCGCCCTCCTGATGTGCTTCTAGGAGCTACTGATTATTCTTCTGATATCGATATTTGGTGAGAGTCAAAGATTCATCCTGTGGGAAGCATATGCTTTAATCTTCCCTCTAATGTAGACTTTTATATATCCCAGTCAATAGCCCATGAGTAGCTAGAACCTTCATTAATAGCATAATAATCTTGTACTCTGGAGGCCATTTGTGTTTTAAATTTTTCCTCATTAAAAGAGAAACATTCAACTGCCCAACCTGAGAGGACATGGCAAGATCAGTAAAGCTAATACTTTTGGCTTGTTGTATTGTGGTCTGAGACAGAGGTCTTATGAATATAAGAAAAGGTCATATATTGAAGTAAGGCAGAAGAAATCAGAAAATAATCTAAGCAAAAACAATTCTGATGTGCAGATAAAAGTATATAGTATCTCCTTTGGATGCAAAATACACTAGACATCTATTAATCCTAACTCAAAATATAACCCATAATCTTAGCATTGACCACAAACATTTGTAAAAGATAATGAAAGAATTTAAAATTTGGACCATATTGATAATAAAAATTTGAAACCTGCTTGTCTAAACACCTCCAAAAAGGTTTTAAATGCTTCTAAAAAGTTACTTGTTAAGAGTAACTAGAAATGTTCCTCCTTACATCAGTAAAATGATTGTCATCTGTTAATTGCATTCTTTTTGATAAAATGGATATTGACTCTGGAGCAATAGCATCACTGAGGTTGGTGTCACCTGGTGTGAGTCCCAGAAAGGGCAGAAGGGGGGCTGCCCCTTCCTCCTTCTCTCCCTCCTGCTGCCGTCTGGCTGGCTGCTGCCTGACCAGCTGCCAAGAGGTGCTGTACTGTGGCCTCTGGATTCAGGGTCTGTTGCAGCTGCTGGGTGAGTGAGAAAGGAAGGCTACACTTTTTCTCACTTGCGCAGTAGGTGCGCCAGTCCCACCGGGGGTACCGCTCCACTGCGTCTGTAGCCCCTGCACACCCCTAGTGACACCTCTGTACTGGAGTCAGTATGAACTGCTGCATTAAATTTAATAGATTTATTTTGCAAATAAATTAATATTGATATTCACTTCAGGCAGGGGTAGGCAACCTTTCCCCTTTAAGGGCCGAGGGACTTCAGCTCCCAGAAGCCTCAGCCATGTTGGCCAATAGCTCCTGGGATTCTGGGAGCTGAAGTCCCTCGGCCCTTAAAGGGGAAAGGTTGCCTACCCCTGACTTCAGGTTTTAAAAGTGTTTAATGTTTCTATGGCTTGAGAGACACTCGTCCCCCCTTCCAACCTCAGGTCAAATTCTTTGATCCTCTGCCTCAGATAAATTCACTTACAAACAGGTCCACCTAGGACAGGGGTAGGCAACCTTTTTAAGCTTGGGGCCGGTCCCGCGAAGCCCCTCCCGCTGCTGGGCCGAGGGGGGGAATGACTGCACACGCACGCGCACCCCTGCACGCACACCCCCCGCATGTGCTGCTGCCGCCGAAGCCATTTTGGAAATCAAAATGGCGTTCGCAGTGCGCACGGCTGCATGGCGGCAAAAACGTGCAGCGGCGGTGGCGGCAACCTTCTGCCTGGGCCAGTAAGTCCAGGGACTTGGGCCTTAACTGGCTCCTGGGCCGTAGGTTGCCGGTCCCTGACCTAGGGCCTTTGCTGCCAGAAATAGTGCAAATTGAGTCCACTTTAACTGCCCTGGCTCAGTGCTAGAGAATCGTGGGAACTGTATTTTTTTTCTGAGACACTGAGCCTTCTCTGTCAGAGAGCTCTGGTGCCACAATAAATTACAGTTCCCATGATTCCCTAGCACTGAGTCAGGGCAGTTAAAGTGGACTCAATTTGCACTATTTCTGGCAGTCTGAAAAGGCCCCTAGTTGGTACAGTTTTCCTCTGACACCAAAATATTTAATCAGCAAAGTATTATCATCATACACTTAACATTAAAGTTGTAGCTATCCATCTCCATCTCAGGATTCTCCACTCCTTACTTCACTGCAGGCATTATGCCCATCCAACTTGCCCATCCTTTCAATAGAGGATGTAATAATGAGTGCAGTAGCATCCCCATGCCTAGTATCACCCAATGTGAGGGGACCGCTGAGGGGGTGGTGGTGGCCAAAATGTTGCCCTTGCCCTTCGCTGCAACTGTGGCCTCCTCCTGAGGAGGGAGCTGTCACCACATGAAGCCTGGAGGGATGTGTTCACCCTTATCCTTTGTGGTGGTGGCAGATGCTGCCATAGCAAAACCTGGAGAGGTGCGCTTGCCCTTCTCCTTCACCATGGCAGTGGCTGCCTCCCCAGGAAGAGGCTGTGGCGGCGGCAAATCCTGAGGCACCCTCGCCCCTTCTCATCCGTAGTGGAAGGACGGCCCAACCAGGTGTCTTCCCTCTTCGGAGGTGTCACCTAGTGCGGGCTGCACCCTTCACATTCCAAGTGATAGGTGAACGTAGATGTCATTCTCATTTTGATTCTGACAAGACATATTAATGTATTTCATGTTTGCATTATATTTCTGATTGAACAAATAACAACTTTTTTCCTAGGGGTGCAGGCTGCATATTTGTTGAAATGCTTCAGGGCCAACCACTGTTCCCAGGAGTTTGCACTGCCTTTGAACAGTTGAAGAAGATCTGGATGGTGAGTTTAGTGATACGTTTGGGAAACTGCACTAAAAATTATTATAATCTCAAAGAGCCACTCTCTCTCTCTCTCTCTCTCTCTCCCTACTTACCTATGGATGCAACAGAAAAAGAGAATTGGACTGATATTCTGTGCTCCAACTTGTTAGGTTAGGTTTATATCCAATAAGGTAATCTGTATTTGGCAGTTTTCCTAGACATACTAAGATAAATCATAGTGGTTTCCCTTTGATGTCTTTCTTGTTTCATCAAAAATTTAAAACCAATTAAACTGATAGCAGGCTGAAAGGTGCACACAAAAGTGTTGCTATACTTTGTGTTCTCTCTTAAGAAACTTTTATTTTTTAATTTTAGGGAAAAAACAAAATAAAGGTATAGACTGCTTTTGTGATATATATTCCTCAAAGCAGCATGTAATTACATGTTATTAAAATAATATAAATAATATTGCAATCCTTTAAACAATAATAAAAATGATAAAACATCATTAAAGCATCCCAAACCTGATCTCATTCTCTCAAAACTACTGGGTTTTATAAAAGCTTAGGGAAAAAGAGTAAATCATTTTGAATTGGGTATATTTAGACACATATGTAATTGTGATAGTTTACAAAAATAAAATACTAACAATTTATAAGGTGTTGTTCTTTTTAAAAATATATATAGTGCACAGGGTAATTCTGTTATTGCTAGAATGGTGGTGTGTTCCTTCACTTTGTACCCCTTTTAGGAAGACTGCATGTTAACAGCATTTAGCTTCTCATTTGTGAGTGCTGCGAAAATACAATTCTTACATCAATTACTGATATTAACTTGGACTATGTAAGTAATCTGGGTGTGTCACTGTCACAATGCTCCTATTGCAGGACAGCAGAACCTATGCCTTCCCAATGTTTTGTTGTAAAAGTCCCAGAACTTCTTACCACTGGTCATATTGGGTAGAATGCTGGTGCGAATTGTAAGGCAAAGGTTACTTGCCTCACAAGGTCAGAAGTGATCAGCATCTTTCTCATGTCTATACAAATGTCTGATTGTTTTCAAGGAGTATTTTAGGTTTCCATTATATAATTTACTTCACAGAACGAGTGCTCCGCCGTTGTCAGAGCATTTTCATCACCTTAAAAAAAAATAGTGTCAAAACACCAACAAATTTCACCCCTGAATTAGAAAGTTGTGTATGATATTGTTGAGTGAATAAGAGGTAATTTCCTCCAATGAAAGAATCTGCCTCATCTTCATTCAACTACCTCTCTCGCTTTTCCTTTTTATGACAAGCAGGAAAGTGGGGATGTAAATAAGTTTATTGTTGTATGCCATCAAGTTGACCCCAACTTATAGTGACCCTTTCACGGGGTTTGATTGGCAAGGATTTGCCCTTGGTTTGATTGGTAAGGATTGGAAAGGGTTTGCCTTTGTCCTCCTCTGAAGCTGAGAGAGTGTCACTTGCCCAAGGTCACCCAGTGGGTTTCCTTGACCAAGCAGGGATTTGAATCCTGGTCTCCAGAGTTGTAGTACAATGCTCAGACCATTACTACCCTGGCTCTCTCATAAACAAGTTTAACCCCTCTGTTTAAGTCAACTGGAATTTAATCCTGAATTATGAATTTATTTGAAATAGGGCAAATCCCTATGTATTGCCACACAAAATTTATTTTAAATTGGGGGGGGGAGTTCAACAAAAATGAGGGGGAGGGAAAGCATGTCTATTTTTGTGCACTTTTCATTTAAAAATATATAAAGCTGAAAGAAGTGATAAGATATATGTGAATAATTATCATCGCAGAGTTTGTTAGCATAGTTTTAAAAGAATTGTGCAATTGCCAAGACAAACAGTACACTGTAGTATTTGGTCTTGTATCTTTCATTCAGCTAGTAACCAAAGAGTGCTTGTGGGTATATCATCTTTATTCTCATGGATTTATTTGCTTGAGGACAGAGTGTTATAAGATGGACTCAGACCATCTAATCAAGGCAGAATGTTCTTGGGGGTTAGTCTGTCTTTGAATTGAGTCCTGAATTGTTTTTGAACACCTGTCAGAAGATCCATTTACTATCTATTCCCTTTCATCTCAGAACAGCAGGGGTCTCTCTCACAGCCACAGTGTACAACTTCTTGAATGCCTATCATTTGAGCAAGCTACTGTCAAAAGTCACTCATCAGTGCAGTCTTGCTTTCTAGGGCAGCAACTTAGGTGCAAATAAGCCTGTGCAGTGATTTTGACAACAGCTGTTACATTGGAAGTGGCAGGTGCTTGTGCAGCACTCAAACACATTTGTGTGCCCACCTCTCCTGGCACAAAAACATTTCTGGGGGGCCCTTTCAGGAATGTAATGGAGACTAGAATGTGATTTGCTGCACATATGTGTTAAGAAGAGACATTAATTTATGTCTTTTGCTTTATACAGGTACTGGGAGTCCCAACAGAGGAAACATGGCCAGGAATTTCCACATTTCAGCATTATAAACCAGGTATGATATTTCCAGCTGCTTCTTTAAACAGTATACACACTACAAAATGGTTCCTTGGAGCTGCTCCTCACATACCTAAAATCCATGTCAGTACCCTAATATTAATAAGAACATTGGCAGAGGTCAAAAACTGCCATCTGGAAAGCAGTTCAATACTATGCAAGAACAGGATGAGGACTGCAGAAGGAGCCCTGGTGGCACAGTGGTTAAATGCCGATACTATAGCCATTCTCAGCCACAACACAGATTGTGTGTTTGATCCCAGGCAGGGCTTCAGAGTCCACTCAGCCTTGCATCCTTTCATAGGTCACTAAAATGAGTAGCAAGCTTGTTGGAGGCAATTAGCTTACACACTGTAAACTGCTTAGGGAGTGCTTATTGCTAGAGCATTATGGATATTAAGAAGGCTCCTGGTGGCCCAAGGTTTCAAATGCAGCTGATTGCTGAGTCTTTTCTCAGGTAAATCTCCTGAATGGAAGGAAGGACAAATCAAGGAAGAGTACGGATATGTACCCCAAGCTTGTAGGCATAGTTTGTTGTGTGCCTTCAGGTCATTTCTGACTTATGGCAAGCCTTTCCCTCCCTCTGACGTTGAGAGAGCGTGACTTGCCCAAGGCCACCCAGTGGGTTTACGTGACTGAACTGAGATTCAAACCCTGGTCTCCAGAGTCATATTTCAATGCTCAAATCACTACACCACAGAGGCTCCCAGGCATAGTATAAGGAGAGCTAAAGCACAAAATGAGCTGAGGCTGGCTAGCCAAGCAAAGAGCAACAAAAAGAGTTTTTTTTAGATTACATTTGAGATAAGAGAATGACCTAAGAGAAGGTGGAGATGCTGTTGTCCCTCCGTTTTCATGGATTTGGAGTCTGCGTTCCTCCCTGTTCGCAGGTGGCAAATGGAGGGGGATAAAATGGGGCATGCGCCCACAGTGCACAGTGCCATTCAAGCCAATGGGGCTTGAATATTGGTGATTTTCCATTTTTGCCGGGGTGGTGGTGTCCAGAACGGATCCCTCATGAAAATGGAGGGACAACTGTACTTTCATACAGCAGCAGAGGCCTTGGCAAGAGATCTTGATTGCCAAAACAACAACAACTAAACACCTTAAAGCAGGGGTAGGCAACCTAAGGCCTGGGGGCCGGATGTGGCCTCCCAAGGCCTTTGAACCGGCCCCAGGCCGGTCTTGCCGCCGCCGCTGCCCCTGCCCCCACCTGCCATGATGATATTGATTATTGTTGTTATTACTTGTTCTTGGGGTTTTCTTGGCAAAATCTCCACAGGGGTTTTGCCATGGCTTTTCTGGGGCCGAGAGAGTGTGCATGCATATTTTTTAATTTTTAAAATTATTTATTTATTGGTGCTTTGGCCCCCCCCAATTGTCTGAGGGACAGCAACCCGGCCCCCAGCTCAAAAAGGTTGCCTACCCCTGCCTTAAAGTGTTCATATTTGCAGGGCTAGGCAAACTACCTCCCAAAATACTGAAGGAACTTACTGATGTACTTTCTGAACCCCTTGCCATCATTTTTGAGCAACGTTGAAGAGGTGATGTGCCAAAGGACTGGAGAAGGGCAAATATTGCCCTCTCTTAAAAAAAAAAAGATCCAGGAAACTACAGATTAGTCAGCCTAACCTGAATAGCAAGTATGATATTAGAAAGGATTATACAGGAGTCTGTCTGCAAGTATGTTGATGACAGTGCAGTGATCAGTAAGAGCCAGCATGGGTTTCTCAAGAACAAATCATGCTGAACTAATATTATATATATATATTTTTAATTGAGTCACTAGTTTTGTAGACGGTAGGATTGCTGCGGATGTTATTTAGTTTTCAAGCAAAGCATTTGATAAGGTCGCTCATGATGTTTTGATTAACAAACTGATTAAATTTCCCCCTCCCATTTTTATTCCACTTTTTAAATGTGGAATAGATGGAAACACTGTCAGATGGATCCATAATTGGTTGAAAAAGATGCTCAGAGAGTCATCAATGGCTGCGCTTCAGACTGGAAGGAAGTCACAAGTGGAGTGTCTCAGGTTTCTATCTTAGGGTCATTGCTCTACAACATTTTTATTGATTATTTAAATGTTGGGGTGGATGGAATCCTTACCAAGTTTGCAGGTGATACAAAACTGGAAGGAGTAAGTAGCTAACACACTGGAAGATAGGAACAAAAGTTTATTTAGCTGGAGATCCTGCATTGAACAGGGGGTTGGACCCAATGGCTCATGAGGCCCCTTCCACCATGAGTTGATGACTCCCTCTCAGATATCCCACTCAGGCCTTTCCCTCAGTCCTACGTTGAACTCTCTTTTCTTTCCTGAGCCTACTTTTTTTTTTTTAATTCCTTTGGGCTGCTCTCCAACCTATACCCTCTCTTTCTTTTGGAGAAATCTTCCATTTGCACATCTTGCATCTTGTACCCACTTCCTTGAGTGTCCTTTCCTGACACCTTTTCTACATTTGTAGTTTAAATTGAATGTAGCCCTATTGCTCCATGAGATAAATTTTCTAGTGGGACCAATTCTGGTAGCTCCAAAAACTTGTTTCAGTTTAGGCTAGATGCAGAAGGACCTAGATGTGATCCCTGAGTCTTCCAGGAATTTGTGCAGAAAATCCCTCTCTGAATCTCTGGAGAGCCACTGTCTGTGTATATGGTGCTACACAACTATTTGTTACTGTCAGTGAGAGCAGACAGTATTAAGTTAATGGGGGAACCTGGAGCACTCTGGATAATGATGGGCTGCCACTTCCATCCCTGACCATTGGCCATGTTAGCTTGAACTGGTAGAAGTGACTTCCTGCATGGCAGGGGGTTGGATTGGATAGTCCTTGAGGTCTCTTCCAATTCTATGATTCTTCCACACCCACTGGCTTCCAGCATCCTCTTGCTGCTTGTTATAACCTTCAGCAACCTCCACTATGAGCTAAATGTACCCCAATTCACTTCTGCTGCTCTTTAGCTACCATTCCCTTTCCCTCTCAGAACAACAGCCTTCCTATGAATTACCACATAATGTTAGTGTGGGATTGCCCAGGTCAGGCCAGTAGAAGGGGGAAGCATTACCATGCTGGGTCCATTTTCTGCCTTTTCAATGAGCTGCACAGCTCTTGTGCTTATGCACTGTAACAACCACAACATCTTTGCCAGTAGAGTGAACAAGAAGTAACAGGTGGGCAGAATAAACTGAGAGCAGCATAATCTCAATAGCATAGTACAAACCTGGTCTTTAGTGTATGTGTCTGTGTCTGTGTGTGTGTGAGAGTGCACAAGGCATGTGTCTTTATTTTATAGTGTCAGACAACTCTGTTTTACATAAAACTGACAATCAGGTATGTGGTTTTTGGAGAGGAGTCATAAGGTCCCTAAAATCTTCTGGCAGTGATCATAATATGGGCAAAGTGATGAAGTTTGTGTGTGTGTGTGTGGGAGGGGACACAGAGAGAGAGAAAAAAAGTGCACAGCCACACATGTGATTTATAAAGCACGTTTCTTTTATTCCCAAGCAGACTGGGTGAGAATTCTGTGTCCTGAACTTCAAAGGGCCAGTTGTCTCTTATTTTGATGTGGGCAGATTGAGAAGTACGCTTTGAAAAGCAGCCTTTCTTTCCCCTTTCCTTTCCATTCCCCCCCCCTTTTTTTTTTGTTTAATGTTTTCTCAGGGGATATCTTTCAGAGCAGTATACCCAAGTGTCAGAGAGGGTGGGGTGGGGAAATGATCAACACCAATCCTCACCCTCTCAGCAGGATCATTCTCTAGGAAAAAATATAAAAGTGAAATATTAAAAACCCTGAAACGTGAAATTCCTCCACCTGCTTATTAGCCGGTGTGTCTTGCTTGCACTTGGAGAGGGGGCAAGATCTGTCTGAAAACTAGGAGAGGCAAGAAGAGCGTGGGAGTGGGGGTGGGAGATGCTTTCAGCCCAAGGTTTACAGGTTTAGCAGAGCATAGTAACATCTCTTCAAAGAAGTGGGTGTTGCTCTGTGACTTGCTCCAAACTGCCCCCTTTTGGCTTCGGTGCTTGAAAACTAAATGTCTCTTATTTTCACATGTTGGTCATGATTGTCCAAACAATAACCTGAACTTGCTTTGGAAAAGGAAGGAATCTTTCACACAATTAGCAGAGACTCATTAATCAAACTGGCATGAAATGAGAATGTGTCGCTTCATTCTGCAGATAGAGGGGTGTCTGTGCTACCCCGATCTAGCAGTTGTGGGAGGATGAGGGCGACTTGTTGCAATCAGTGAACTAGCTGTTAGAGGTCCTTATACTCTATACACTCTTAAGAATAAAATGAAGCGTCTGGAGATGGAGAGAACATTGCCTGCAACAAATTCAGTTCCTTTTCTTTCCCACCCCCTTTTTTGTAGCCCAAAAGGTATCTATAGAAAAGCAACAGCCATGCTGAGAGAAGGGTTTCTTTTATTCATTACTTCTCAGAAAAGACATTAGTCAGTGCTACAACAGGATTATGATCAAAATCTAATGAAACGTTTAAATCAAATAGTTTTTAAAATAATCACAAACTGTTGGGCTGAAGAATAATGTTACTATTTGCTAATAGTGTCACAGGCACTATCCAGTAAGTATCCATAGCACTTCCACAATCTCTTTCCATGCAGCTCTTGTAGCATCATAGCCATGGCTTTTTATTTTTAAAGGCATATCTCACCTAGCTCTTTAAACTAATTCTCTGGAATGTCCTGGTACATGCAGCCAGTTTGCTGCCACTTGTCTCCTCCCATTAGCTAACCTGAGCAGCTAAGCAAACCAGAAATGGCTTGGATCTTGGGTTGGTACTCCCTTAACAAGGTCATTATTCATAGGGATCTTGTAGCACCTTTGAGACTAACTGAAAGAAAGAAGTTGGTAGCATGAGCTTTCCTAGTAGCATACTTCTGAGAAAGTTGGCTCAAGTCTAGGAATGCTCATGGTACCAACTTCTTTCTTTCAAGTAGGCTTAAAGATGCTACAAGATTTGTTTGCATAGTGATCTTCCAGACTAACATGGCTAGGTCTTTGAATTCTAGGGTCATTGTTGTTTGTTGTTGTGTGCCTTCAAATTGTTTCCATCTTATGATGACCCTTGGCAAGATTTGTTCACTCCTCTGAGGCTGACAATAACAGTAACCAAGTAAACTCAGGGAGCGAGGAGAAACAGGGAATTAATGAAAAAGTAATTTAAAGTTGGCAGTGGTGTAACTAGGGTGTGTGCAGGGGGTGAACACTGCATCAGGTGATACCATCAGAAGGGATGACACTATCACTGAAATGACTGTCTATAAAACATCTTCCATCTCCTCTATGTCGTCTCCCTAGCGCTCAGTATTGGCAGGTGATCTGCTCAAAAGGACCAATAAGAGAAGTGGTTTAACTCTTCCCACTCACTCTCTTCTCCAAGTTGAGACCTTCCTGCCTGCCTGCTGTGCACACTGCTGTCCCTCAGTGATGGAGTGAGGTGGTGCTGGGGCTGCGAACACACTGTGCTGCTTGTCCAGCCCAATGCTAGGCAGAACCTTTGCTGGAGCTGGGCCTCTCTCAACAGCTGCAGCCGGCAATAGCAGCAGCAGCTATTGCAGTGGACAGTCACCTCCTTGACCAGTGGAGAGAAGGGAGAGACTGGTGAGTACCATCATCACCATGTCGTCTCTGACTAACCTGTCTGTCTTGTCTCTCTTTTTTCCTGCCTGAAGCCTGGTGACTGCACTGCTGCTGCCATTTCCTTCTTGGTGCAGGGAGGGTGACACCAACCTTAGTGACACCACCGGGTGTTGGTGTACATTTGAGCTGTAGTCCTTAAATGAAGTTGTAAGAACACCCCCCCACACACACACATTTTGACATTAGCAGGAATCCTTTTCTTTTATGGACCTGTAGGGTTAAAATATTATGATGTATAAGGTACTTCTATGGGGACTGATATCCTGCCCTAGTCAAGAATATTTGACAATATCAAATATGCAATGCAATGTATCTTTTTCACATTTAAGTGTCATATATATTTGTCTCCCTTCATTGCTTCATAACATGCTTCTGTAATAGTGCCATTTTCAGACTGTAAGAAAATCAGTACAGTTTAGCAGCTTTGTAAGATCCATTTCCCATGGGAAATCAAGAAGGTTGTTTCAACTGTCAGAGAAAAGTATGAATTGGGTATGCATGCACTCCCTATCAGCCTTTACATATGATGAAAAAAATATTTTTAATTTAAAATATCCAGTTGGAAGCAATACAATAATGAACAGTTTACAGCTGGAGTACAGCCAACTCAGCTGATTCAGAATCAGCAACTTAATATATATATGTAGTCTTTCTCATAGCTTAGAGTTTGCAGTTATCAGATTTATGTCACAGTCATAAGAGCTTTAGAAATTGCCTCATAATCTTATGAATTAGGAGTTTAAGAAAAATGCACATATTATTGGGATGTGAAACTGGTCAGAAGCACCCTGGAATCCGAGGGTTATGTTCAAGAGTGTCTGGCTGCCTGCAGAATGGATTCCTCCTCCTTTACCCTCCCAAGTGTACAACAGAGAGTTGGGAGAATAGCCATGATCACTACACAGTCTACTGCTAGATGTCACCCCAAGTTTATACTGAGAGCACCCCCAGATGCTTTTATTGTGTTATCCTATCTCAAACACAAAGCTTTATAGCATGCCCAAATTACACTATTTTCTATTTGTTACACTCCCATGTTTTCTTGTTATTTCTGTCTTTCTTCTTGTCACAGACACGTAGAATCATAGAGTTGCCATCTAGTCCAACCCTCTACCAAGCATATAGGGGGAAATTATTATTGCTCTAGGTATTATCACGCTTTCCGATGGACAATTTAGATTCAGATCTTTCAAAGGGAAACCAAAATTATTTTCTGTAGTATTTTCACATGTATTTGGATGTGGTGTGAAATACAATTTTGCTTTCTCTTTATGGGGCAAAATCCAAATGGTTCCCAGGGGAAAGTGAGAATATTCAAAATATGTTCCAAAATACATTGGGCAGTAAAATATATCCTGTCCTCATATCAAAATCATGGTAGCTGGTGAAACAAAGCCACACAGACCCAGCATCAGTTGGAGAATCATTTGTTTGAGGTAGTTTGGCATGCAGCCCTGATTATTTTTTAATAGCCTTGCAACAGCATGGTGAAAAGAACAGGTAATGAGCCACAGACTTCAAAGCAAATGACTTATACATAAGACTGACTGCATGTGAGAGTCCAGACTCAAATTCCCTGTGGTACTCTTTGCCTAACATTTGCCACAGAGATGGAAAACCACAATTTACTCACCTTTGAGTTGTTGGCAGGCTTCCCCTAGGCAGCGTTGTTTGGGAACAAAATGCTGGACTAGGTAGGCCCTTTAAAACTGGAGTAACTAAGTCTTAAAGCCAGGTCTGCACGTTTTCAGATCCATCAATACCTATAAAAGAACAAGCAATAGTTTTATTTGTGCTTATTCATTTGTTTGGGTGACCTTATTTTGCTGCTGTACAGAGCAGTCCTGAACTGTTAATGGCATTTTGTTCAAAGCTTTCGTGCTGGGTAAACTTAAATTCTTGCATTAATCTACTGCTGTGTTTGTTTCACCATGCTGAAAAGTAAGACATTTAAATCCCTTCTCAATTCCACTCATGTTCCCAAAGGCTAGTGTCTTGATCTTTTCCTGGATATATTAGAAGCAAACAAGTTAAAATTCAGATACCTGGGGTCAAGGATAGGAAAGGATTACAGAGAATAGGACATGGAACTAATTGTTGTTCCAGCAAAAATTAAATTACCTCCTGCTGTGTTGAGAGTATGAATTGTTTGGTTTAAAACAGTGGTCCCCAAAGTAGGCAGTAGCGCCCCCTGGTGGCATTGAAAAGGTCCAGGGGGCACTGAGGGAAAAAAGAGCAGCTGGGAGGTGCTGAGGGTGGGAGGGGGTGGCAGGGAATTGTGGGGATGGGGGTTGCAAGTAGGGTTGCCATTGCTACTGAAAAAACGTGAAAGTCCTGGATTGAAGTCTTTGAAAAGCAGCATGTCTCAGATTCCTGGAGGCAGGAGTGAAACCTCAGGAAAAACCCTCATCCAGATCCCACCCACAAGGCTCTGGGTGGTACTGTGCAGGTGTGCCAGATCCAGAGCCCAGAGGTGGGAAGGGAAAGGAGGCAAGCAGAATCTTGGAGCAGCCAGGAGGCTTTCTTGTGTCCTGGCAAATGTGTGGTGATGCTACATGCATGGTGGAACTTTTTGCTTACTTGGGACTGGAGCTGCCCTTCCCTTTAGCTCCCCCTCCCCTACTTAGAAATCTTTGTGTGTGTTTGAAAATGTCCAGTCTCTATTTCCTCTTAGTTGCATGCTAATAGGTTGGCACTCTCTTTTCCTCCATTTCCATCCCCAATAGAAATGTGTGTGCGTGTTTGAAAAAAGGGGGCCCATGGGCTCTGGAAGACAATGAAGTCCAAGAAATAAAATTTTCAAATAAGTCCATTAGCAACACAATGAAAAACCTTCTTTCTTTTTATTTCTTTTTCTCTTCTGTGTGAAAATACCTGCCCCCCCTCCTTTGGCAGATAATAGTGAATTTCTCAAGAAGTCTCTGTGTTACTGCATCTGAAAAAACCTTTAAATGCTGCTTAAAACACATCAAATGCAGTGCCATTAAAAAACAAAAACAAACATTTGACTTTTGTTGGAGGTAAAGACTTCAAAATGTTAAATCTCAGCCCTTTGTTCCCTCTTGTTTAGGATTCTTGTTGTGTCTAAAATGCAGTATCCTGAAATCTAGAAAACATATCCAGGATTAGCTGTGTTGGCTGCACAGCAAACAATAATGTCCAAAATCCACAAAACAGAGATAACTTTTCTCTTGTTTGATTTTTAACACTTTTGTCCAATGAAGAAGCCAGCTGAACTTCAAAAGCTTGTTTCATCTATTTTGTGCATTTTGGTTGGCCAGTAAAAGTATCACTGTTTTGTGGATTTTGGATGTAATTGTGCTTTGCTGTATGGGCTGGCCAGCATGATAACCTCTGGATATGATTTCTAGGAGTCCCTTTTAGTCTCCCTCCCTCCTGCATAGAAGTTGGGGGTGTGGGAACCCATCTTTGCTATGTTCTATTCCAAGTGACTAGAATTCAGAGACATAAGTTTAATGTGGATTACAGAAATAATGCAGTTCAACATTGCTTTAACTGCCATTACTCAATTCTATGGAAATCTGGGATTTGTAGTTTTGTGAAATATGTGGCCTCTCTCAGGGAGCTCTGGTGTGACAACAAACTACAATTTGTTGGATTCCATAGCACTGAGCCATGGTAGTTAAAATGGTGTCAAACTACATTAATTCTGCAGTGCAAATACAACCATAAGTCATATTAGTCTGGAATATGTGACTTATCCTGATCCTAAGGCAAACCTATCATGGGGTTTATGAGGGTTGAGTGTGTGAGACCTGCCCAGGGGAACCCAGTGGGTTTTCATGGCTGAGTGGGGATTCAAACCCTGGTTTCCAGAGTTGTTGTCCAACACTCAGACAACTATGCCATGCTGGCTTCTATCATGCCACCTTGTAGCCTTCTCTTCCCCAGGCTTAAACATACCCAGCTCCCTAAGATGCTCCTCAGAGGGCATGGTTCCTAGACTGTTCACCATTTTGGTCACTTTCCTCTGAACACATTCCAGCTTGTCCACTGCTTCTTGAATTTTGGTGCTCAGAACTGGACATGATATTCAAGATGAGATCTGACCAAAGCAGAATAAAGTGGCTTCTGTTGATGCAGTCTAGAATCACATTGGCTTTTCTAGCCACTGCATCAATCTGCTGACTCATGTTCAGGTTTTGGTCCACTAAAATGCCTAGATACCTTTCACATGCACTGCTGACAGGCCAAGTGTCACCCATCCTATATTTAGAATCATAGACTTACAGAGTGATTTGTGCATTTCATTTTTACTGCCCAAGTGTAGTATCCCACATTTCTCCCTGTTAAAATTCATTTTGTTAAGTTTTGCCCTAGCTTTCTAATTTGTTAAGGTAATTTTGAATTCTGATTTTGTCCTCTGGGGTATTGGCTACTCCTCCTAATGTGGTATCATCTGCAAATCTGGTAAGCATGTCCTCTATTTTATCATCCAAGTCATTGATAAAGATGTTGAATAACACTGGGCCCAGGACAGGACTAGTGACACCCCCACTAGTTATTTCTCTTAAAAGCTAGCTTGCTGCAGGACTTCATATGTTCCAATTTCAGCAAAGTGGTTTTCATTTATTGGGTGCAAATATGATTGGTTCATGCAAATCTAGCACTGAAGGCAATGATAATTTGAAAAGTCCAAGAAATGCCAGGGGCTACATCAATAGCTTCCATTCTTTTGGCTGGAACTCTGTTGTGTGACTTCAAGTAATTTCC
>CM034701.1:195217655-195230888 GCA_020142125.1 Phrynosoma platyrhinos
AATACACATGCATAAGACTGTGATGTCAGATTCAGCACAATCCCTTCCCCTTTCAGTCCTTTTATAATCTTGGTCAAGTCATTGTAGGCTTTACCAACTTACCTACCCACAAGTTTGTCCTCAGGGCAAGAATGAAGCTGATAGCCTAAATTCAACTATAGTCCTGGCCAGAGAAAACTTGTACTGTAAATAGATGGGATTTACATAGGTTTTGACTTACCATTCAGCAATTGATTCGAAAACTCTACTTTAATAGGACAAGCAAATGAATTTAGGGCAGTGTGTGTTATCCTGAGATCCTTGATGTAGGAGAAACATACCAAATTACATTTTTTTAAAAACTTATTTTATGAACTTGTTAGTCTTTAATGTGTCATAAAACTCTTGGTAACCTTTCCTGTGACAGAGGAACATAGTTATCTCTCTAGAAACAGTATATAAAGTGATTGATCTCCCCCCCCCCCCTTGGTCTTGGTATAATTGGATTATTTCCCCTTTAAATAGAGTCTAACTAGGGCAGTCCATGCAATCTATGTTGGTTTAGTAAATCTTTGTGGAGTTTCACATCTAACATGGAAGCAGTTGTCTAAAGATGTGTCTGAACATGCATCTAACTCCTAAGTCAATCCAATGTCAAGACCCTCAACTTTGGAATGATTTGACAAATGAAATAACTTTATTATTATTTCATAACTTTGTTGCAAGTTCAGGTAACTGCATGATTACTACAGATCTGCTCTGTAATTTGGGGTTGTCGCCCATATTTAAATAGCTATCTCAGCACTCCTGAGCATGGTCAAGCTGTTTACATTTTCAACAAAAGAATTTGGAAAATGAGTTTTGGGGTTTTGTTTTTTCTTCTACATGTTGGCTCAGGTGTTCTAGGAGTTGTAGTCCCAAAAAGTAACTTTGTTCAACATTTTCCACATTGAAGAAGTTCTGTTTAATTGTATTTAAGAACCCTAACAGCAGGTTTTAATACAGTTAACACAGATGATTAGGAGCTCAGTGCTAATGTGACTATTAAAGCTGTGTGGTGTGTCTGTATTTTGTTTTTGTTTTTTTATGACAAAAACAAAAACAACAATCTCTACATTTTCATTAGCCTGTTAACATTAATGCATGCCATAATACTTCAAACTTTTAGTTTAAAAACACATTCAGATGCAGGTATAAAGGCTTCTGAAAGACACACACACACACAAGATCTGTATGCCATAGGTGGGTCCAATATACTTTTGCCAAGAAGATTTTTCCTTGTTAACTCGGTGAAGAAAGGCAAGTAATTTGCAGGGAAGAGGAAGACACAAGTTTTTGTGTCAAAGTGTTCAAACAGAAAGCAAATGAAAGCCCATACAGAAGTCCATTCTATCAAATATCCTTGCTAAAAAGTTCACCTGATGAATGGTAACACTTTACATACCACTTAAACAAGTCTACATAGATAACTAAACTACCCAAAAGAGTTTAATAATCAGCATGATTTCTCGGAGACTAAGATTATTAGATGCAATACACTATTTTTACTTCAAGCCCATAAACTCCTGAAGATCTCCCCGCCTCATAGAAAAGACTAAGCTACACACCACTACCTCATTCCAGTGATTATTTACAAATGCTAGAAGTGTAATGTGCTTTTCATATAAGAAATTTTAAATGTAGAAATTTAATTCAGTTCATCCACCCACTCTGGGAACTTTTGAAATCACTTATCTCTAATCAGCAGTCACAATGTCTTTCATTTTGGCAGTTATGAAAGAAAGATTTCATTAGAGAGCTCCAAGGGAATCTCATAGTCATTGGAATCAACACAGCGGCTGTCTCAGTTTCCCAGATACACACACGCCACCTATACGGCGCAAGTCAACATTTTTATTGGCACTGAAATGATAGTGAAATATATTGTTGTGATTACAACCATTATTAAAATCTCTATAATTTAGGCAGATTCAAAATTTGATTTCAGTGAGAAACTAGAGTTGGGAACAAACACACACAGCTATATATATGAGAGAGGCTTTCAGGGCCAGTTATATCATTAGGCAGCTGTGCAACTGTGTTATTCATCTGTTATGGGTTGCCACAGTGTATTTTCCCTAGGTGGCAATTCAGTTGCAGAGACGTTATTGTTTTCCTAGCACTCAAATTGTCATTTGGTCATCAGGAAATGCAGTTGTTTTCCAACAACCTCATTTTTGTGCTGCTATATGCAAACCAGTTGTGTGTACTGCTGCTATATAGAAGGCAGGTCTCAGGAACTGTGGAGATGGGGAGGAAAGGGTACTTTATCAGGAGCTGGAAAGCCTCATCACCATGACAGAAGGGAATGAAGTTGAGATCATGCTTGAGAATATTGATGGAAATGCATTTAGGTTTTTGTTGTCTAGATCTTGTGAGCTTTTCTAGTGCCAGTCAAAAAGCAATGTTAAAGCAGGGCAAGCAGCATTCTCCATAGAGTGTTACTGGCATTCTCAGAGACAGAAGAGATTATGTTTGCCCAGGGCTTCCTTAGGTGACATGCTTTTTCAAGAATTACTAGTTCTAGAAGCCCTTGTGCATGGATAGGAGGGAGAGGAAAGCATCTTAATAATCAGGTTCCGGGGGGTAGCCATGATAGCTCCTTGTGGCAAAAATTAAACAGCAAATGATAAAAAGTCTGGTGACATCTTAAAGACTAACCAATCAACATGGCAC
Source organism: Phrynosoma platyrhinos (assembly GCA_020142125.1). Lineage (NCBI taxonomy): Eukaryota > Metazoa > Chordata > Lepidosauria > Squamata > Phrynosomatidae > Phrynosoma > Phrynosoma platyrhinos. The sequence goes on from CM034701.1 coordinate 195,220,350, forward strand.
AAGTTTCCATGTCTACTTCAACAAATGTAAAAAGTGCAATTCTCAGTTGGCAGGTATATCATGAGATTGACAGATTGCAAATCTGTTTTAGCTAAACCTAATACAACCCATTGTCCAGGGGGATGTTCATGTTTAGGCCCCCAAAGTAGTAGGAGCCAGTGATACTGTTAGGATTTACATTGTCAGAATATGTGCAAATAAATATCTAATTCATAAGCACGCACAGACTATACTGCCATTGTAGGCCTCAGTGTGGGCTGTGGTGTAATTTCATGGCATAATTATAGAGAACATAATTGCAGAATTAAAACAGAAACCTTTCTTTCATCAGTCATAATATTGTCTCTCTCATGACATGCTTGGGCCTTGCACATAGGTTTTGCAAGCCAATGTTGAATAAAAGTTTCTGTCTGTGATATATGTGTCCACCGCTTGCAGCATGTCCCATGTTGCAAGCACAGAAGACATTTACTGTAATTTAGTAATTTGCCATTATACACAGTTAAAACTCAACACATAATTAATTATAGCATTATAGGATTTTAAACTTCTCCCATGGTTCTGGGTTCTGAGTGATTTTGTGTTCATGCTTTAAGCCTTGCTTTATGCATCTGCCAAGAATAGATGTTCTAAAAGATACAAATTTATCAACATTAGGAAGCAGAAAAGAAACTTTCACAGAGTATGCCCTTCCCATTACTGATTTTAACAGTGGCTGGATGTATTTGTTTCTGTGGTCATTATAACTATAACAATTGAGAAGCAGGTTAACATTTCTGACAAAGAATCACAATTGCATACTCTGTCCTGTTTAGGCATCTCCTAATCTTTAATCCAATCTGCCAAAGGGAGAACATTTAATCTTGTCTGCATTAAAGTTATTCTCATCCTGATATTTGGTTAATCTACCAGGTACCACGAAAGTGACAAATATGGAGGAATGAAAGAGGCATAACAAGTATTAGATTGTCTGCTTTAATCCCATCTGAGATTGCATCTCTATATCCTTGAGCCTCTGCACTAAAATCATATCCTTCAGCTAAAAGGAAAGAAGCAGAAAACCCCAAGCTTCATCTTTTACTTCCATGGGCCCATGTCTTCCAACAAAACAGACAGATATGTTTTACAGTTCCAGCCAAATATTATCTATCATGAATATGTTTCAGTACTAAGTGGATTTCTAAAGTTGACTGACTTGGATGGAACCCAACCTTTTCTGCAGCAAGCACAGCACAATCCTCAATTCAGTCCTCCAATTTTCAAGAAGAAACCTAGCATAGATCTTTCCTGCTACATCTAATCGGGTAATTCGTTGGTTCTTTATAGACTCATCCATAGGTGCCTTTTTATAAAATGGAACTATAACTATGTCCCATGTGTATGTCCCTTGCACGGGTCTTTGTGTGCATGTGGGTCATTTTGTGTATCCTTTAAGTGTATGATCTTCTGGCCCTTCCTACTCTGATCCTTGGTTTTAAAGGGTTGTCTGTTCCTGATGTATTTGTTGCTGCTTATGAACTCAGTGACAAGTAACACGATTTCTTGTGTGCCTGCAACACTGAAATGTTTTAAATTTATTTATTCATTCTTCACTTTTAAAAAGTGGAGGTCAGTCAGGCTTTTAAAGAAGTGAGCTTCGTACAATAACCAGGTGACTATTTTGTGTCCCTTTTCCTAAACAGCTTTGAAGGCTGTTGCACCCCTCCTGTCCAGTGCTGAAGACCACCTGTGCTCAATGGGAAAAAGGGCCAAACCAATGTATCAGCAAAGAGATATAATGAAACCTATATTTCATGAAAACAGAGAGTTCTACTGCTGGCATTGATAAACTGATACATTTATTCAGCACTTCTTTCTATCAGGCAGGCATGTGCATGTATGTCTTCAAGTTGCATATTGATTTATGGTGACACTACAAATTTCATAGGGTTTTCATAGGCAAATACTCATTTCCTTCCTCTGAAATGCTGCCTACAGCAGTGGTATTCCTTGGTGGCCCCCTATTCAAGTACTAACCAGGCCTGACCCTACTTAGCTTCCAAGGTCAGGTCAGATCAGATACCTTCAGGGACTTAATTTAAAGAAGAAAAGCATTTTAACATTGTCTAAGAATCTAGCAGTACATGTTGTAAATTTCTCTAGCAATTACCAGTGATGGACTACTGGCAGGGAAATTCACCTTGTGCATTCAGATGATGCAAACCCTGTGGAAGGGCAGGGGGAGAGAAATGGTGTTGAGTCCCATATCAATGTTATTGCCTAGTCTAGGGTAACATCATGTCTAGTTCTGAAGGAAAGGGTCCTGGGTGCAGTGCCAAGTAGAGGGAAAAGATGTTGCTGTTATTCAGGAGGAAAGGCAAAGCAATGACCAGGAAGGAAGACAGCATACACCTTCTGTCAGGATTTGTTACAGGATGGAAAGTAGCATCTATCTAATGAGATACTGTAAGACAGGGGTAGGCAACCTAAGGCCCGGGGGGCCGGATGCGGCCCTCCAAGGCCTTTGGACTGGCCCCAGGCTGATCCTGCCGCCGCCGCCATGATGATATTGATTATTGTTGTTATTACTTGTTCTTGGGGTTTTCTTGGCAAAATCTCCACTGGGGTTTTGCCATGGCTTTTCTGGGGCTGAGAGAGTGTGCATGCATATTTTTTAATTTTTTAAAAACTTTTTAATTTTAATTTTAATTTATTTATTTATTTATTTATTTATTTTTGGTGCTTCGGCCCCCCAATTGTCTGAGGGACAACAACCCGGCCCCCGACTCAAAAAGGTTGCCTACCCCTGCTGTAAGATAACCAAGAAGTGACAGATTGCAGAATGTGGTGTGAGATGCACCACAGCCTTGCACAATTCTGGTAGGTCATGCGAAAATCATATATTGCACCTGCGGTATATGTGTCAGCTAGTCTTCATGGCCCTCATTATATCTTTCTGTCTGCCCTGCTCTGTTCAAAAAGTCCCCACCCTTCTTCCAGGCTTTCATACATGTGCACACACAAGATAGTTTTTGTTTTCTATTTTGTTTGCAGAATTTGGGAGTCCTGGGTGCTAAATTTTGACTTTTGTGTTAAAGATTAATTTAAGAGTTTGTCGCTGTTACCTAGCAAGCAGCTAAATAACTCTCCAGAATCACATGATTATCAACATCACTATTCATACTTTATAAAAATAATGTATGTTTTATGTGGAAAAAGCAACAATAGATTCAAGAAGAGGTCTGGAAATTCCAAGTACATGTCGGAGGCTGTTTCCTTGATTCCTATTTAATCTGGTGATTGCATATTAACTTTCCAGATAGGCTCTCCGCCAGTAAGCCTCGGAGGCTCCGAATGATCTGTGACAGGTAAACTATCTATGACAGTATTATCAAGTTCTCCCCTAGGAACTGTTTGTTTTTATATGCAAGCTTTTAAGTGCAGGCTTGGCTTGTTTGAGTTCAGTCTGAATAAGATATCTCCAAAGTAGTAGTATTTAAACTTGGGGAAGGGGGAGAAAGCAGTGGATTGTGAACGCAGCATCTCACATTCATAAATGTGTTATTATTAGACTGTTTGTATAAGCTGCCCAAGCATTTATTGATCAGCCAGCCATTTCACAAATGGCTTTTATGAAACAAGATGTACTTGTGATACTGGTTTTCACTCTGCAAAATTGAAACTGAAATATAGAGATCTTACCTTCTTGCCCAGTAATTATAAACATACACTTCATAGTGTCAGTCCTGGGCAACCCCACTTGATATAACATCCACACTGATGACTTGTATTATGCATATTATTAGACCTGAAATTTCCTGGGACCTTTTGTACAGACCAGGAATGGGGAATGTGTGGCCCTTCAGATGTTCCTGTACAGCAACCAGCATCATTCCTCATTGTTGGCTATATTAAGTGAAGATAATGGGAACTGTAATCTAATGATATCAAGAAGGCCACACATTCTCACCACAATACAGATTCAGTATTTTTTTGGAAGTCTTTGACACTGGCAATTTCTCTGGCACTGTATGAGAAAATAAAAATATGGCACATCACCCACACTGTGTTTTAAAATAATAATAATAATAATAATAATAATAATAATAATAATAATAATAATAATACCTGCCCTTCTGCATGGACTGTAAATGCCAAAAGCCCACCATGCTGCCTGCAAGTTTGGGAAGTTGGAAGGGAAAAATCCAAGCTCTACTCTAAAAACAGTTGTACAGTTCAGAATCTTTCTAACTTATTCCTGTATTATTCCGTAGTAACATTTAATCTTCACAGCCATAAATTATGATTTGCCACATGAATACGAAACTGGGTTACCAGTCTGTTAACCCTGAAGGGCTATCTATGATTCACTGGTAGGTCTTATGCTTTGCCTGCCAAAGGTTCCAGATTATCTCTCTGACATTTCCTCATAGGGCTGGGTTAGGAAAGACTCTTGTCTGAAACACTAGAAAGCTATTACCAGTCAGCATTAGCAGTACTGAACTAAAACAATGCTTAGATTGAGAATAATCTCCTGTATTCCTAACTGATAAGTACCATTCTTTTTTTGCATTCAGAATTCTGCACACACTTCTGTGCATGTAAGTCCCTTCACCACTTCTCTTTCTTTTTCTTCTTCTTACCCCCCCCAGCTAAAAATATTCAGAAGATATTCAGTTTCTGAGAATAGTTAGTTTCATGTTGTTTGTGCTGTGACTGCCAATAAGGAATGAAAGTGAGCTGATCCCAGTAGCATGATGTCATTTGGAAGGGAAATGCAGTCTGGGATGGGAAAGTGGAGAAATATAGCAGGGCTACCTGATGCTTTCAAATCTGAACAAACAAGCAAATTAAAAACTATAAAACTCAAACATTGTTTTTGTTTCCTTAATGACTTATTTGATAACTTATGTAAGTTGCTGTTTCTTATTCATTTATACCTTGCTTCTCCCTTGATACTAGGTAACAAGGTGATTTACCAAAATTAAAACAATGCAGTTAAAAGCACTTACAAAGACAATTTAAAAACACATTAAAAGTTACTGTCAAAATCCAATGAAACTATCCATACAGTTAAAACCATTTAAAATTAATCTACTGAAAGACAAAAGTCAGCAAAATAGCACACTGTTTAAAGCCCTCGTATTCAATTCCTACATGTCTGTCAGAACAGAAAAGCTTTTAGTTGTTGATGGGAGAACCACAAGAAAAGAAGTATCTAAGCCTCCCTAGGGAGGAAATCCCAACATCTGGGAGTGGCAACTGAGAAGACTTTCTCCCATGTTCCTACCTTCAGTGGGCTACTCTACTTGGGACTAATATTTGGATTTCAGCCATAATGGTCTACTATGTTTGGGAATAGCAACTGGATTTGGATTTAAATTCGTTTTATACTCTTGGATGTAGTTCATTTGGCCCTGAAGACTTCAAATTATTTAAAGTAGCTAGGTGTTCCTATAACATCTCTTCATTTACCTTGGGCTTCAACCTCCTCCCAAAAGCATTTATTCTATTTTTACTAGATTGAGTACTGTTTTCCTTTTGGAAGAAGGTGTAGGTAAAGTGGGACAGACCTCATCTCTCTGTCACCCATTAGCCTATCAACAGCTTTTCCACATAATGGTCCAACTGCTTCCTGTTTTCCCCTCTTGTTCCAAACATAGCCCCAAAACTCTTGTAGTTTTTAACATGTCTTGTAAGCCTGAACTCATTCTGATTAAATGTGTTTCCTAATTTCACAATCTTACTCAATGGAAAAGAAACAAATTTATGGAAAATAGCTTGTATTAGTCAGCCTCAGTTTTAAATCCTAAACTGAATAAGGGAATTCACCTATCACTAGTTTTATCTTCTCACTTTATGACACTTTATCAAGCACCACGATCACAATGTTCTCCCAAGGGACTGAACCCTTGTTCCATATCTATAAGTTTAATAGAAATGTTGTATGTATGGAACTTGGAAAGAAGCCTGGCCTTTCAATCCAAAGTATGCATTTATATGCAGCTTTGAAAAATAGAGTGTGGTATATTGGAAGTGGCCCAAGACATGATCATAATAATTTAAAGCCAAAGTTTGATTGTAATAAGAAAAATATGGATTACATTAGCTTGTAATTAGTTTTCCCCTCACATTCAAGCTTTTTACTTGCAAAGTAATGATTTTATGTCAGAACTTGTGGTTTTGATTTTTTTTCTTCTGGAAATAAATTTGAAGTACTCTTTAGTACTAAAATTACATTGGTTCCCAATGTAAAAGAACAAGGTTAGGACAAAGAGGAACAACTGCTTGATCAATGTGAGTATTTGCTAAAGATCTAACTTTGAGGTACTGCTGTTAGCACATCCCATTTTTCAGAGAAATATATATATCTATTGCTTAAGGACTTGGTTTGATTGATGTTGATTATTTCTCTTGTCTTCTAGGCTGGACAGAGCCTCTGAGACTGAAGATCTGGCAGCAAGAATGTTAAAACTTTGTCCCCAAGGCAGGATCTCTGCACAGGAGGCACTTACTCATTGTTACTTCAGCCCTTTGCCCTTGCAGTTGTACCAGCTTTCTGATGGTATGTCATTCCCTCTTCCAATTTTCACTGCGAGGGTACCAGAACAAACTTACTAATTTCTTTTATTTACTTAAAATCATTTATAGCCTTGGTCTTTACTCATCAAGAGTGGCTTGCAAAGATAGATTATGTGACAGTGCCTACTATCAGGCTTACAATCTAAATTTAAGACATGGCACACAAGAAATAAAGAAAGGGGAGGAATGAGCAAAGAAGCAGGTCCCAGTTCTTATAATGACAAAAGTTCAGGCAGCCTGTTTTAATGGTTGCTGTTAAGTGTCAACTAAGGGAGGTCTGAAGGCAATTGGTCTCCAGTCCCAATAGAGATGAGGAGACATCCCTCTGAACCCCCCTCTGAACAAATTCTGCCAAGAAAACCCCATGACAGGGTCGCCTTAGGGTCGCCATAAGTCAGCAATGACTTGAAGGCACAACAACAAAGTGCAAAGTCAGGAAGAAAATCGCTTCTGGGATTTCACCAGACAACCTCTTTGTCTTTTTAAAGCTATCCTTACCATGAGAATTAGAAATATCTCAAAATAAAAGAAGTCTCGACTCTACCAAAGGGGATAAGATGATTCTTTGCATGGGAAACAGATTCTTATTCATTTACCTTGTTACCAGAGTTGGACAGGGACAATGAATAAGAATCCTTCTTAGCTGTTGGCTGGTACCCTGTGGATGCACTCCACAGGTGGAATTACATTGCCCAGGTAGTGACTGTAGTGGGGGAAAGGCTATAGGCACTGTAGTTGCTAAGGAAGAAAGGCATTTTAAAAATCAGAGCTGGCAGATTTTGTCTCTTCCTTCCCCATTGTTGTGTGACCTATAAAAAGTGCCAGCTCTGTTGTAGTAGGGCTAGTGTTACAGTTAGGATTATGATCATGTTATACTCTAGATGTTGTTCACCTGCAGCTCCCAGCATCCCTCATCATTGACTATACTGGCTAGAGCTAGCAGGATAGATTTTAGTCCAAAAACATTCAGGATGACTGCAAGTTTGCCACCTCTGGTTTAAAGCCAGGTCTGAGTCAGCTGTCTAGAAAGGGGAGCAGGGGCAAGGGTTCAATTTCGAAAACAAAATGACCTGTGGTGAAGTTGTGATAACCATGGCCCCAGTATAGTCTGTCCTTCCATGTGCTTTTTCTCAAACACTCCTTCTTTAAGCAAAAGTGATTAGGTGAGGAAATTTTAAATAGAGAAGGGGTTTCCCTTACCACTCTTACCTTTGTTATCCTCTTTTGCTTATTTAGTAGCCTCCAAGCCCCTGTTTGTGAGCCACTGTAGTCTAGTGGTTTGAGTGTTGAACTATGACTCTGGAGACCAGGGTTCAAATCCTGGCTCAGCCATGGAAACCCACTGGGTGACCTTGGCCAAGTCACATGCTCTCAGCCTCATAGGATGGCATTGGCAAACCCCCTCTGAAGAAACTTGCCAAGAAGACCTCATGATAGGTTCACCTTAGAGTCGCCATAAGTCAGAAATTACTTGAAGGCACACAACAACAAGAAGCCCTGTTTTCTCCAGGATTGGGGCAGAACAGGAGTTTTAAACACCGGAATATGCTGCTGTCACTGTGTAGTGTGGCCTTCAGTATGTGCATATAAGGTATGTGCATGAGGGGGAGAGAGAAAGAGCACATGAAGGGAGAGCTCTGCATTTCTTTTCTGTCCAACCAGCCACAGAGTGCAAATGTATTCTGACACTTTTAGAAAACCAAAAAAGATGGAATCTCGCAGGAGCCTGCCTTTGCCGGGGGATGGGAAGGCTAAGGAGGAGGAGGGGAGGACTCGCAGCAGGAGGGAAGTTGACTTTTCTTTATACATATAGGTTTTTTTCCATGCAGAGTTTAAATTATGCCTGATAAAAGGAGTTTCGTGGATGTTTCAGTTCTTTCAAACCCTCCTGGCTTCCTCCCAATTAAATGAGGTTTGTCAAAGCCACAGGGCTCTGCTGCTGCCTGAGAGGCAGACAAGCACTTCCTGCAGTGACATCTCGAATCCTCGAGGGAGGAGATGAAAGTGCCCATGCCAAAAAGACAGGGAAAGGAGTGAGAAAGTGTGGGGAAAAATAGGTACAGAGAAAGAAAGGCAGAAGGAGAAAGGGAGGGAATGAGGCGAAGGAGAGGCAACAGATTGGCACACAACATGTCGCTGTCCAGGACAGGATTGATCATTTCCATATGAGGAATGTATTTGCAGCCCCCTAGGTTAATATATTAGTGTATTTTTATTATGGCTGATATTTCACCCTATTGCAGCCAGTGGGGCCTTAGTAGGCAGGAAACAGCATGATGTTATCATGGCAACCAAGGAGCTAGGAAACAAATCAGAGTTTTTCAGAAAGAAAGTGTAAGTTTTATTGCTCCCAGCAAGTTCAAATTCATGAGTGGTTTGCTAGGAGGTGGTGGTGGTAATATTAGTAAAAATAACAGTAATAATATTTAAATAATGACAATGATGATGGTGGTAATGATGTTTTGAGGTAATTTCCAGCATATTTGACTCCACCTTTCACAGTCATGGAAAACATTTACACTGTAGTGTTCCTGGAGTTAATTTAATCCTATCAGTTTACAATTCTGAGCACAGTGATACCGACACCTGACACCTACGATTCTGTCCTAGCCATCTCTGAGAGGATGCTAGTGATTAGCTTCTGTGTACTCAAGAACCATTTTGAAGCAGCAGAGGGTGAAAGAATCAGATTGTTATCTCCATCTAAAAGCATATGTTGAATTGCAAGAGGAGAAGAGGAGGAAAATCAACAATCTAAAAAGCATCTCAGTAAGGAAATTTTCCTCCTCCTGTTGTTATGAAGCCATTATAGCATGGAGCACTCTTTCTTGTAAATTGCCATTTTGCATTTGCAGCTATATTTATTTATTTAATACACTTTTGGGCTACCCAATTGCAAAAGTTCCCAGAGCAGTGTGCAAAACATTACAAAGTAGAAATAACAAACAGCAAAACAATAACTATTGGAAGCTTATAATAACGCCAAGATTACAACCCAATAGCAAAGGATAAAAAGATGACAGCACATAAAATCTAAACAAAAATACAAGCATAAGCAAAACAGAAGAGTGGTATGATTTAAAAGCATGAAAAAAGAATTCTTAACATGCCTGGATTTTTTTAATGGTGCCAAAAGTACCATAATATCTCTCTCAGATAAGCTATTCTAAGGAAGGAACACCATAGGATGAGTTTCCACTACAGAAAGACCTTGTGACCTCTGGCTTTACCTCATTTTGTGAGAAGACCTGAAAGGAAGAGGGCATGAGAGGATGTCCTTAGGGTGGTATGGGCAACTGTCAGGGTTTGAGGGGGCACATTGCCCACTGATAGGATCTTGGAGCCCCCGCTTCGCAAGAAATTATGGTGGCAATTTCACAATGTTTTTGGACCCTCCTGGGATGTTTTAAATCAACTTCCAGTTTACTTCCTCTTTGAATAAAAGTCCTCTCCTGGGCTTAAAACAGCTGGGGGAGGGAATATAGCAAAAATAATACTTTAAAAAATTACCCCCATGATGCCAGAGGAGTGCAGTCCCAAAGTCACAGTAGGGGAGGAGTCCCTTGCAGCTCCCCACCATTGCCCTAAGGCCATAATCAGAGGTTCTTCATTGGAGGACTTCATGTACTCTACAAACCACACTTTCTCTACCCCTGTCTTAAGGGTGTAGGTAAGGAGGGAAAGATGGATGGACATATTTCAGGAGACCTTGTCCAAAATGTGGAAGTAATAAATTAAGAGTAGTAAAGTTGCCTGCTAAAAGTTACTTTCCTTAATAATAAAGGTCTAATGAAGTTGTATTCTAACATAACAACATAACAACATAAGGCGTATGGACAAAGGTAAATGAATTAGTATAATAAGTATAATAAGTAATATTTTCTAGTTATTTTTAATAAGTTATCTTTTAACCTTCACCCAAATGAAGGGTGAACAGACTAGAAAGCTGGGCCAAAGCTAACAAAATGAAATACAACA
>CM034701.1:195261773-195273515 GCA_020142125.1 Phrynosoma platyrhinos
TGATGGAACTGGCGGGCTTTTAAAGTTTGCCTGAGCCTCCCCGGCCTCATTGCAGCCGCAGCTGCCTTGCTGCTGGGTGGAGATGGAGCAGTTCTGGCAGGCCCTAGCATCTCCGCCTCTGCCTCCGCCTCCGCCTTCGCACCTGCGTTGCCGCCGCAGCTGCTCTGCTGCCAGGAGACAATGGAACTGGCGGGCTTTTAAAGTCTGCCTGAGCCTGCCTGGCCTCGTTACAGCCACAGCTGCCTCGCTGCCGGGTGGAGATGGAGCAGTTCTGGCAGGCCCTAGCGCCTCCGCCTCAGCCTCCCCGCTTGCGTCGCTGCCGCAGCCGCTCCATAATGTGTTCTCCTGATGGTCATAGAACTTCACCAATCTTGATTTAACTTTCCTTTTGATTTCTTGGATCTTGTGGAAGAGCTCTCTTGTTCTTCCTTTTCTTCTTCCTTGGACATAGAGCTTCACCAATCTTGGTTTAAATTTCCCTTTGACTTATTGGATCTTCTGGAAGAGGTCTCTTGTTCTTCCTTATTGTCTTCTTTATCTTCTATTTCTCTGCATTGATTATTATAGTTGTTCCCTTTGCCCCTGTGCATAAGTTACTGAACAGTTGCATTCAAGGTTCTGACCTCTTTTACTTTGGCTTCATGTCATTAGTCAGAGTGCTACTTCTAGTTGCCCTCTGCTGCTTTTTGGGTGCCTTTCGACCTGGGAGTGTCATCTTCTGGCACTGTTTCATATTGGATTGTCTTATTTTGGGATTTTGATGATAAAAGATATTCAAGAGAGTTTTACTGTGCCTTCTTTTGTGCAGTACTAACAAGTGTTAACTATGGTGCCACTGCCATTATCTCTGAGAGATCCTCTGCCGCCCCCCCCCCAACAACTTCTGCTGCTGCTGCTGCCCAGTATCTGTTTGGCACATTTAGTCTGGCTCCCCAGCAAAAGCGGGTCTAACATGGGAGGCCCTGCTATTTATTTATTTATTTATTTATTTATTTATTTATTTATTTATTTAAAGGATTTATATCCCACCTTTCTCTGACAATGGGATTCAAGGTGGGTTACAATAATTTAAAAAGACAGAATAATTTAATAAGACAGAAGAAAAACATGCTAGCAGCACTGCTGCCATCAGTATAGCCTCTTGCCTAACAGGAGCACAAGAGAAAAATAGTGCTATGGTGGGTGATCTAGGATACCAGATATATTTATTAATAGCATGTACCTGCCCACTTGATCATAGGAGTATCTTTATGTTGGATTACTGACAAAGGATGCCAGGAGCATATATCTGCAAGGCTCTCACAAATCAGTTTGCCTCTTTCAGTTGTATTTTGTTTTGAATCAATTTAGATGTATAGTGCCATTCTGCACTGCAGGGAAGCACACAGCTTCTAAAGAATTAATATGAATAAGTAAACCTAAAATAAAAGATTCACAAAGTGGCATGGGCCATGAGAGATGAGAGAATTATATTGCTTATTATTTATCATCCAAAATATATCACTTTCCTTAAAACAGGTACAATTTCAGCAACTATTCCATCTAAGGAAGTGTCACCTTTCTCACGGTATGAAATGTGGTTTGAGCATTCACAAAATCTCTTTCCCCACAAGAGAAGAGCTATCTTCAGGGAAGATGCACAAAGTGTGTGCCTGAAGGGAGAGACAAATGCTCATGTGGAACCAAAGCTCAAGGGCACATGCTTTGCATGCAGATTGCTCCGTCTCTGGCATTGCAGATAACAGGATTGGGAGGAGAAAACAACAATCTTCTGCTGAACAATAAAGATGGTGGAAATGCTGGCTAGAGATGGTGAGAGTCCTAGTTTGACATATGGAAGGTTTTAAGTTGGGGAAGGTTGACATAAATGCATGAAGGGCTAAACTGAACAGGTGAGTAAATATGGCATGTTTGCATCTTTCAGATTTTAAATGGTTAATAGCATACACAAGGGTGGGATTTTCACTGGAATCCTTCCTGGGCAGGGAAGGGGATTAAATTTTTCCCTCCAAGCAAAAGAGCCTCCTCCACTACGACTGAGGTGCAACATTTCCCTGTTAAATGCAGTCCTGCTGTGTTGAAAATTGTGAAGGGACCACTAATTGATAAATATTTTTGTGATTCCTCCCAGTTGTCTTGATTTCACAACATTTATATGTACCAATTATGCAACTGTACCATTCTCCACGTATAAAATATCTGTTGTTTAGGGGAATGTAGCTGGGATTCTGTTGATTAATTCCAACTAGAGTAGACCCACTGAATAAATTCTTAAATGGTAAATCAATATATAGGTAAATCCAATTGATTGAATCCCTCCACTCTAGTCAGGACTAACTGTAGGATCTATGTTCTTTGCTGCCATATTATCTAGCTTAAAAAAAAACCAAGTTAAGATTAATTTAACAACTGTTAAGGATATTTACTGCATACAATATTGCAGATTATGGCTTAGATCCTGGACTATGAGCTGTTCTCACCTGAGGAAGGCAGCGGCAGGAGGGGAGGGGGGCAACATTTATCACTATTTCCCCTCTAGCCCTCTGTGTCCCCTGAAACCCTGCTCCAGAGGATTGAGAGACCCTGCAAAACAATGTGAGAAGGGGCACAGAGAATTGTAAAATCAGTGGACTTTATCTCATGGGGGAAATCCCATGCAGAAACGGAGTTTTAAATAGAAAAAACCTGCAAAAGCGGGTAGATTTTCAGACAACGTCACTGTTAAAGTCTGTTTAACCCAAAGAGAAAGTAGTCAAAAGCTGCTTCTTTTAACTTTCAGAAAATCCAGAAAGTAAAAAGGAGCAGCTTTTGGCCACTATCTGTTCGGGTTAAGCATACTTTAACAGCAACGGGTGTGAAAATCTACCCCCTTTTGCGGGTCTTCCCTACCTTTTAAATCCCGTTTCTGCATGGGTGATAAGGTTCAGTGAAAAATGTCTCCGTGCTTCTACCAGTGAGAACATCCCTTGGATCAAAGTCCCTCCCTTAAATGAAAGGATCTCTTCCATTTGCAGAAGGGCCACTGTGGAGCCAAGACTACAGAAGTAAGTTACTCCTGCTTAAGTTGATCATCACAGAGTTATCTCAGTCTTCTGCCTCATGAGCTCCATATACTGAAGATCCTTTGGTGACTTTCACACAAACCATTTACTCCTTTAGTGTGAAGGACTTTGCATCAAACTGCTTATGCATGTTCAGATATTCATGCTTTTACTCACTTTGAACCCCCAGCTTTTAAAGCATGGCTCATACCACACCGCTTTATGCTTATGCAGATCTATGAAAATTAGCAAAGATCGTACACTTCATTGACATGTGGAATCCTTCTTTGCTTACAATGGGAAAAGCTTGCCGGCAAATTAATCTATTCAGAACAGAATCATCATGAATAGGCCAATGACAGGAAAGGTTATTTAAGAAAGTGAGTCCCTGCTTCTTCCTACTACCTCCTCCCCATGCCCCACAAAGGTGACAGCTTAAGAGCGCCATAGCCAAATGTTTGAAAGAACCGACTGAATTGGGACATGGAACTGGGGCAGCAGCCCTCAGCGGGAGAATCTCCTGATCTCTCTTGCATACTAACATTTGGCAGCTTGATAACTTTTCACTGTGCTAAAAGCAGCATCACAGTTAATGCCACCTTTGTGAAATGAATTCACAACCACAAGTTTGCAATTTACCCCTACAATCCACTTTCATACGCCAAGCAGAATTTATGCCAGGGATTTCACATAAAAAACCTGAAGGGTAGAAAATGGCTGTCTTTGGTAAAAACAAACTGTAACTGGGCTGGATACATTCTGTACAGAGAAACAACATACAACTCATGAGATGACTTAAGTAAGACAGAATTAAATATGCTGAGGTATTTTAATTTCATTGCCTGATCTACATAATGACCATCTATCTTTTGTTACACATTTATTACACTTTTATTGCCTTCCATTAATGCTTCTGGAAATGACCATGATCTTAATTATATCATAACAGATATTTTAATCATTCCTTTTTGAGAGCTAGTAAAAGAAAACCAAGGGCATACCTGACCCCTGATCTGGCCCCAGTTGCTGCCTGAGATAAAAGACAAGATGGTGCCACTTCCCATCATATGTACAAATGCTGGCAAGTGTGGTCATCAGGGTGACCAGATGTCCTCCTTTTCCAGGACATGTCCTACATGCCAGCCTTCTGTCCAAGAAGAATTCCAGTATGTCCTCCATTTTGAGCATGACTAAGAAGCATGAATTTATATTTATATTTGTGTTTTTAGTTTTTATTTGGTAATGCTCTCCATTTTTCTAGAATGCCCTACCTTTTGCAGTGCCTTGTCCTCTTTTGCAGTTAGGACATCTGGTCATGCTGCTGGTAATTGAATCTTATTTCCATACAGGTGATAGAACAGCATCCTCCATCCCATCTAGGGGCAGCTGAATCACACAGGTAATCCAAGGAAAGCAGCATGGCACACAGAGCTCTGTTTTCCCAGCACCTGGGTATATCTACAAGTTTGTATGTGCTTTCAAGTTGCCTGTTGACTTATAGTAACTGCAAGAATTTCAAGGGTTTTCTTAGGTAAGGGTTATTCAAAGGTGGTTTGCCCTTGCTATCCTCTGAAACAGGACCTATAGCACCTGGTACTCCTTGGGATTTCCCCATCCAAACACTAACCAGGTTTGACCCTGCTTAGCTTTCAAACTCAGATAGGATCTAGTGACTTCAGGGTATTTGGGATGCAGGTGATTGCTTCCCAGCATTTGTCTCCAGAGGCAGCGATCTCACTCTGGCTAATGGCTGGGCAGGAACTGTGTCACCTACATAAAAAAGAATCAGCACTTTGACTCCTGTTCATGTCAAGTAGTGTGGTTCCTCAGTCATATAATAGATTAAAAATGTAAATTCAGATTAAACAATGGCTGCATCCACACTGCAGATATAATCCAAGTTGATACCACTTGAACTGCCATGGCTCAATGTGATAGGAGTCTGGGATTTGTAGCTTGTTGTGGCACCAGAGCTCCGTGACAGGGCAGGGTAAAGGTCTCACAAAACTACAAATCCCAGAATTCCATAGCATTGAGCCATGGCAATTAAAGCTTTGTCAACTTGGATTATTTATGCAATGCAGATGCAGCCATTACCAGCTCAGGAAAATACCTCTTGCTGAAGTTTGATCTCATTTACCTTCTTCCTGTTGTTGTTAATTGCCCTTGAGTTGGCCTTGACTCATGGTGGCCCCGTGATTTAGACATCTCCATGCCCCCCTGTCCTAATCCACTGTGCTCAGGTCCTGCAGGTTCATAGCTGTGGCCTCCTTGATTGAGTCTATTCATCCGGCAAGTGGTCCTCCTCCTCTCTTTCTATTGCCCTCCACCTTTCCCAGCATTATTGTCTTTTCTAGTGAGTAATCTTTTGTCATGATGGCCAAAATATGACAGCCTCAGTTTAGTCATCTTGGCTTCCAGGGAGAATTCAGGCCTGATCTGTTCTATGACTCATTTGTTTGTCCTTTTGGCCATTCACAGTATCCTCAGCACTCTTCTCCAGAACCATATCTCAAATGAGATGATTATCTTTCTATCAGCTTTCTTCACTGTCCAGACCTCACATCCATGAATGATGATGTGAAATATGATGGCTTGGACAATCCTAACTTGAGTATTCAGTTTAATATCTTTGCATTTTAAAGATATCCAGTTCTTTCATAGCTGCCCTTCCCAATTCTAGTCTTCTTCTGATTTCTTGACTGCAGTCCACATTCTGATCAATGATTGATCCAAGGTATAGGAAATCTTTAACTGTTTCATTTTCCTCATTGTCTATACCAGGGGCCGGCAACCTAAGGCCCCCGGGCTGGTTCCGGCCCACGTCGCCGGACTTACCAGCCCAGACAGACCCCTGCCGCCGCCGCCATGCGTTTTGGCCTCTGTGCGGCCGTGCGCGCCGTGGCCACCATTTTGATTTCCAAAATGGCGACCGCAACGTGTTTGCGCATGTGCAGTACTCCTGCGCATGCGCAAATGCGTCGTGGCTGCCATTTTGGAAATCAAAATGGCAGGCGCGACATGCGTGGTGGCGGCGGCTGCGCACGCTGTGGTGGCGGCGGCAGCAACACATGCATGCAGGGGGGATGTGCACGGTGGCGGGGGGTTCGCGCGCGCATGCATGAGCGCACGCGCCGCCATTCCCCCCCCTCGGCCCGGCGGAGAAGAGGACTTTGGGGGACTGGCCCAGGGCTGAAAAAGGTTGCCTACCCCTGGTCTATACAGTTGTCCCTCCCCATCTGCAGACTTCAAGTTTGCAGTCCCACTCTTCTTGGGAGGGACAAGCAGGGAGGGAATATAATGGCGGTGCACACTTGCACGCACCCCTCATATGTGCCATGGGCACTCAAACCATTATTTTCAATAGGGCTCAAATATTTGTGAGCCCCCATTTTCGTGGGTGGTGGTGGTCTGGAACGGATCCCCTGTGAATTGGGAGGGGCTACTGTATTGCATTCTTGCAGCTCCTCCATGATTATTATTTTTGTTTTCTTAATTATCAGCAACAAGCCTGGCTCAGCACTTTCTGCCCTGACTTTCTTTAGTAATTGTTTCAAGTTTTTATGTCTTCTGCTAATGGTATGGTGTCATCAGCATATTTTAGATTATTGATATTCCTTCCTCTAATCTTCACTCCCCCTTCCTTTATGTTCAAACCTAGTCTGTATATATTTTCTGCCTACAAGTTGAATAGATAGGGTGATAGAATGCAGTTTTGTCTGACCCCTTTTCTGACTGGGAACCATTCTGTTTTTCCATATCCTGTTTGAATGGTAGCCACCTATTCTGAGTACAGGATATGCATAAGGACAATCAAATGTACTAGTACACCCATTTCTTTAAGGTGAGTCCATAGTTTTTCATGGTCTATGCAGTCAAAGGCTTTACTTTAGTCTAAAAAGCATATGCTGGTTTTCTTCTGGAATTCCCTTGTGCACTCCATTATCCATTGTATGTTTGAAATGTGATCCCCAGTGCCTCTTCCTTTCTTGAACCCAGCTTGCACCTTTAGTATTTCCAGCTCCATATGTGGTAGGAGTCTCTGCTGCAGAATTTTAAGCATGACTTTGCTTTCATGGGAAATTAATGCAATAGTCCTGTATTCTTTTGTGTCTCTTTTTTAGGACTGGGAATGTGTATCGATCCTTTCCAATCTGTGGGCCATTGTTTTGTTTTCTATATTTGTTGGCAGATTTTAGTTAGAACTGAAGTCAGTTCTATCTTTATAGACTGTAACAGTTCTTTTGGTATGTCATCTGTTCCTGGTGATTTATTATTCCCAGTTGCTTAGAGTGCCTCTTTAATTTCACTTTCCAGAATTTGGGGCTCATTTTCATTTGATTCTTCATTCTATGCATCATTCATCCTTTCTTTTGTTTTATGGAGCTCTTCTATCTATTGCTTCCATTGTCTTTTTATTTCATCTTGGTTGTGTATTATGTTCCTCTGGTGACCAAACAGCATCCCATTCTTGGTTCAAATTTCCCTTTAATTTCCCTGATCTTGTGGAAGAGGTTTCTTGTTCTTCCTATTTTGTTGTTGGCTTTTTATTTTTCTGCACTGATTGTTATAACATTTCTCTTTATCCTTGGGCACTAATTGTTGAACAGTTGCATTCAGTGTTCCAGTTCCAAAGGTTCCAGTTCCTGTCACCCTTTTCATTTTTTTCTCTTCTTTCTTTTGCAGCATTTCATCTGTCATCCATTTTTTCTTCTCTTTCTTTTTGGCTACAGGTAACATCTTTCTGCATTCCTCTTTGATTATGTCCCTGGCTTCTATCCATAGTCCTTCTGGTTCCCAGTCGATTAGGCTTAATGGTGTAAATCTAATTTTCACCTTTTCTTTGAATTCTCCTGGGATATCTTTCAGATCATATTTTGGCAAGGTGATTAATTTTTTGTTCTTCTTTAGCTTTATTCTAATTTTTCATATTGGTAGTTCATGGTCTGCATCACAGTCTGTGGAGCTTATCGCATTACCTTTTAAAGTGGAAAAAGCCTCCTGGGATGCAGCCAGGATGCTGGATGGGGGCAGGAATTATCACACAGTAAGTTGCCACTGAATCGCAGGGTGACTGCAGCCCGGGTCGCAGCCGTGCTCAGCTGGCCCTTTTTAGAAAACGGAAAGCTTCCATTTTCTAAAAATGGCCAGATGTGCAGGGCAATTTGGCAGCAACTTACTTGCGCTTTAAAAGGTAA
This sequence comes from Phrynosoma platyrhinos, assembly GCA_020142125.1. Lineage (NCBI taxonomy): Eukaryota > Metazoa > Chordata > Lepidosauria > Squamata > Phrynosomatidae > Phrynosoma > Phrynosoma platyrhinos. The sequence goes on from CM034701.1 coordinate 195,270,013, forward strand.
TGCAATAAGCTCCTGTGTCTGGTCTCATTTTTGCTATGAGTATAGAGCAGGGGTAGGCAACCTTTCCCCTTTAAGGGCCAAGGGACTTCAGCTCCCAGAATCCCAGGCGCTATTGGCCAACATGGGACTATTGGCCAACGTGGCTGAGGCTTCTGAGAGCTGAAGTCCCTTGGCCCTTAAAGGGGAAAGGTTGCCTACTCCTAGTATAGAGCTTTTCCATCTCCTGATTCCAGTTATATAATCTATCTGATTTTTGTATTGGCTATCTGATAATATCAATAATATCCTTTCTGGTTGTGTGAAGAAAGTGTTTGCAGTGAATAGATTGTTGGCTTTGCAAAATCTTATCAGTCACTCTCCTGCTTCATTTCTTGTAACTAGTCCAAATATTCCTGTTTTTAATGCTGTTCTTCCTATTTTTGTATTCCAATTACCTATGATTAGCAATAAATCCTGCTTTATTGTGTTGTCAATTTCTTCTTATTCCACCTGAGTGGCTGGGGTATAGACCTGAATTATAGTAATGTTGATTGGTTTTCCCTGAAGTCTTACTGACATGATACAATCTGACTTTGCATTATATCCTTTGATTGATCTTGCTGCCTACACTTTTCTTTTTCTGCCTTTCCATTAAAAAAGGTAAGCCTACATGGATGGCAATAGTTTATATTGTAGCACTAAATGGAAAAGGTAGAGATCACATAATAACATCCCAGAGGAAAGATAGTGTCTTTCTCCCACTTTGGTATTCAAAAATTTCCAAAGCTCAACAATTAAACTGGGATATACAATGTCAAGTTAATAGATAAATTAATTTTGCTGACTTAAAAAATACACACTGCATTACATAGCCACAAAAATGAAAATTAATCAACTTAACTTACTATTGAGTAAATGTACTGTTGTTTTTATTATTATTAATTCAATTTATTTGTTTGTTTACTTCACACTGAATTTCCTTTAGACTACTAATGGGGTACATCTGCTACATTGTGGAAGCTTTCATAAGGTTATATGCTTCAGAATTTGGAGAGGAATCAACATCCTTTTGCCATTCTTAATTTTTTATTTTTATTTTTCAGTTACATTTATATTCTACCATTTCTTCAGAGAGCTACAAGGCTTACTGCTTGACATAGATCTCTTCTTTCCTCACAACACCTCTGTGTGATAGGTAGGTCAGGCTGAGAAAGAGTCACTGACAGAAGGTGCACTAGTAAGTTTTTTGGCTCAGCGGGGATCTCTCGGATTAAAATCTAACATTGCAACCACTGTGCCACATTGGCTCTCAGTGCTTGACCCATTGTGAAAAAGTCTCTGTCTTCTCATTTGCATTTCCAGATCCTTTCCTGGATAAAGAATGAAACATAAAAAGTATGGTATACAGCAGGGTTTAAATATTTATTGCTATAGAAGAAGCTGTTGTTTTAATGATGTCAAGTAGACTCCCAGTTTCAAAAGAGGGTTGAAATTAAGACCAAGCTATTTGTATTGTGGACAAAGCTCACCATTATCTAAGAAGATGCAGATATTATTAATGCCTGCTAATGAACCCTGTGGAGTCAGGGGATGGGCTTTTGACATGGATTCGGCACTTGAAGAAGAAGGGCTCAGGGAAGATCCTGCCTGGATTCAAGCCCAGCAGGTGTGGAAGTAGGTGGGCTCCCCAATCTCCCACAGAGTGAAGGAAAATAAATTGGATTATCCTGCTAGCAGTTGGCATTTTCTCTGTCCCTGACAAGAGCCCTCTGTCGGGGGAGTTAAATTCCCTGTGTACCTTCATGATTGTCATAAAAAAACACAAGTCACTCCAGGGCTTATCCAAATTGTGAATGTATAATGTTGGAAGAACATCCAGATCAGTCACATTCTGAACACTTCATTTTTGATAAGTAAAACATCTGCATGTTTGCAAACAGATTCCTTCTTCAGAAAAAATCAATCAATGCATGCTTAAAATGATCCACAATGCGAATGTTGACTGAAACCACCAGTGCCCTGTGGACTAAGTGGGCAGCTGCCTCACCCTACCATAGATTGACAGCAGCAAGAATGGGCATTGCACATTCTTACAATTGATTGTGCACAAAAACAGACCCAGAAAGCTGGACAAAACCCAGGAAGGCTGCGTAGCTTTGGCCTAACTGGGAAAAGGGCACCACGTCACTGGGCTTCAGTGCATCATGTCTCCTGATGCTGATTTACTGAGCTTGATCATTAAAAACACCCCAAACCATCCCCTTTTGCCAAGACTGTTTTGTCTCACCAGGAGTCTCAGAGGCATTATACTGGAGCTGCTCAAAATCCTTGTCCTCATGGCAAAAAGAATTTGAGTATCCCCCAAAGGCACCAGCAGAACTCATCTGATCTTGGAAGCTAAGCAGGGTCAGCCTTGCTTGGATGGAAGACCGCCAACAAATACCAAGTGCTATGGGTCTATATTTCTGATGAAGGAATTGGCAAAACCACCTCTGAATACTCCCTGCCAAAGAAAACCCTATGAAATTCATGGGGTTGCTATAAGTTGACAGGTGACTTGGAAGGCGTGTGCATACTCCTATGAAGACCAGGTTGCTTACCTGTGGTTCTTTGAGTGGTCGTCCCTCACACAAATGGGTTCTGCGCCTGTGGAGAGACATCATTCAGAACTTTCTAGAGCTGAGTAGCTTGGCAGGAACCTTTCCCCCTCTGTATTGAAGAAGAATTTAAGTGACCACCTGTTTTTGCTGTTGTTAACTGCCCTCGAGTCGATCTCAACTCATGACGGCCCTATGGATGCTTTCTGCAACCCCTTAATGCCCATGATCTCCTTAATAAAGTCATCCATCTGGCATGTGGTCTTCCTCTCTTCCTATTTCCCTCCACCTTTCCCAGCATTATTGTCTTTTCCAAAGAGTCCTCTCTTCTCATGATGTTTCCGATACACGACAATCTCAGTTTGGTCATCTTGGCTTCCAGGGAGGTTTCCAGCTTGATCTGCTCTAGGATGCACTTGTTTGTCCTTTTGGCTGTCCAGGGGTTCCTCAGCACTCTTCTCCATCACCACATCCCAAATGCATTGATTTTCTTCCAATCATCTTTCTTAACTGTCCAGCTCTCACATCCATACATGGTAATTGGGAATACAATGGCTTGCATGATTCTAACTTTTGTGCTGAGTTGTATAACTTTGCACTTTAGAATCTTTTCTAGTTCTTTCATAGTCACCCTCCCCATTCTTAATTTTCTTCTGGTTTCCTAACTGCAGTCCCCATTTCTATCAATGTTTGAATCCAGGTATGGGAATTCTTTTATGATTTCTATTTCTTCATTGTCTAGGTTGAACTTGTGAAGGTCCTCGGTGGTCATTACCTTTATTTTCTTTATGTTCAACATTAAGCCTGCCATTGCCTTTTCTTCTTTGATCTTCCTTAGTAGGTGTTCCAAGTCTGTGAGGTTTTTTGCTAGTATTGTAATGTCATCTGCATCTCTTAGATTGTTGATATTCCTTCCTCCTATTTTCA
>CM034701.1:195289584-195303793 GCA_020142125.1 Phrynosoma platyrhinos
TTTTTTGAGAGAGAGAAAAAAGAATGACATTAAATCACATTAACTAAACTCCACCAAAGATTCCCCCCATTATCTTGAGCACAGTGAATTTTGGACAGATACAGCTCATTACGCGGGGATAAGAAAAGATGCACCTGCTGAAATCGCCTCATCTACAGAACTTTTTAAAGTCACAGAAGCTTCTGTATTAAAGACAAAGGAGCACAGGCCAGCCTACAGTGAACAGCTTTGTCTAGGGCCAGCATTTTATTTCACCAGCTGTATCAGACCGTATTCATATCAGCAGCATGCTCCTGATCAGGCTTTCTTGAATATTTGCTCTTTTGTTCTGCTCTTGCAATTATTCCCCATCACTCTTAGCCCATGTTAGGCTCTTTCTCCAGGCACTTGCCCAAGGCACACGTGGCTCATGGGTTTCATAGGAAAACTAGGGTTGCGATGTGAAGATTGACTTCTGATTTCAAATGCCCCAGCAAAGAAGTGGCTTCAGACATTCTGTGTACCCCTTCCCTACAGCAATAGGAAACAGCTAGTTATATAATAGCTAGTTCCTTGAAACTGGGTACCGTAGATTTTCAAATAACAAAGGAATATCTAAATTACACTGAGATAGCACATTTACTCCTTCTTGCCATGTAACTGTAACTTTTTGGTGGCAGGAATGTGGCCTGTATGGAGGTATGGAGCTTCCAACATTTTACTAAAGAGGATGCTAAAATTTGAATCACATCCTGTTTTACATTATCAAAAAGCAGATGGATGGATAGTCCACCTTGATTCATGAGAGATAGCAGAAATGTAAATCATCACACCACAGGAAATAAATTAATGATTTAGGCAATAATTTAAAGGCTTTCTCAGAACATCACTTCCACCATCCTTGAGATCAAGAAATAAGCAAGCATTTAACTGTGCAATTGTCATTGCCTAATTTACAGGATTTTAGAGAGGAGTCAGATATCAATCTTCTTCGGTTTGTAACTCACTATATTTTCCCATCATCTCTTCCACAAAAAAATACATTAAGAACTGGAAGATGGGATAGCTTCACAGTGTCCTTTCATCTCTGTTTGCCTTTATACCCTTGTAACAGTAGCACAGAAGGATGGATTCTGCCAAGGCACATCTCCTACTCTTCACATGCCTGGTCTCCAGTGAGACCCTGCAAAAGTGCTACTCTGCCATTTTGGCTTGCCTCTCCACTCCCTGAGGAAGGCAATATTTGGCTATTCTGTAGCCAGTTTGAAAGTTTTTTTTAAAATATTCTAACTATAAATAAAGTACTATATACTTTGACGCAGGAATGGAGAAATGTTGGCTCTCCAGATGCTGATACTTCTCCCACAATACCTTATCACTGGCCAGACAAACTGGGGCTGGAGTTCAGCAATATTTGGTGGGCAGCAGGTTTCCTGGTCCTGCATTAATACAATCAGCCCTCAGTATCCACAGGGGATCCATTCCAGAACTCGCGTGGATACTAAAGTCCACAGATGCTCAAACCCACATTGTCCCCAATAGTGGTGCATGCATGTGGCAGTGCCACCATTAGGGACAGTCCCTAATAGTGGTGCATGCATGTGGCAGTGTCACCATTAGGGACAGTGTATGTGGCCACACTGCCATTGTGGACCACAGAACTTCATGGCAGCGTAGCCACATGCACACACCGCCACGGGACAACGGCGGCTGTCCCTAATGGTGGTGCGGCCACATGCATGCGCTGCCATTGGGGGCAACGAGTGGATGCTTGGATCTGCGGATGGCGAGGCCACGAATACCGAGGGCTGACTGTATAATTTTTACCAGCATATAATTTGCATATAATTTTTGGAATCTATCTGGGCTCTTTTCCTGGTTATATCATGGATATATTACTCCATTCAGCACTCTTCCTTCTCTCCCTGATCCTCCAGTTATACTTGTTGCTGTTGTGTGCCTTCAAGTCATTTCCAACTTATGGCAAACCTATCATGGGGTTTTCTTGGCAAGTTTCTTAAGATGAGGTTTGCCATTGCCATCCTTTGAGGTTGAGAGTGTGCGACATGTCCAAGGTCACCAAGTGGGTTTACATGCCCGAGCTAAGATTCAAACCCTGGTCTCCAGAGTCATAATCCAATGCTCAAACCACTACACTATGCTGGCTCTCAGTTATACTACCGGAATGCATAATTCAAGGTAGACATATGCTGTTTTGCAGAGGGTATGTACACAATGGCAGTGTCCCCACCACCTATAGGCTTCATTGCCTCCTGACTAGATTGATTAATTGCAAGCTGATCACATTTATATTCTTTTACACACACACACCCCTCGTGTCCCCCTCCCATGGATCAAAAGAACGTATTTTAGTGTCCCTCTTGGGAGCTCATTCAAACTCTGTTTACACAGCAGATCTGTGGCTTGGCTTTATATTTGAAGCCAGGATTTAAGCTGCTCCTTCTAATTACAGAAAGACTTTGAAACTAGAGAGACCTCAGCTATGGGAGAGCAAACTGGAGGTGGGGGTGTGGAGGGAACTGGTGAAACAATTACTTGAGCCAAAGCTAACTGTTCCTTTCAAAAAAAGAGAGTTCTGTCCACAACAAAATGTGCCATAGCTTCATCCCTCCCCTACCAGTAATTGTTGTTTACCAGAGATGAAAGCTAGTGAAGAGTGCCAGTATTTTAGATTTACACTAAAAACACAACTACAAACTGAACATTAATTATATTCACATTGAATGATGGTTATTTATTTTAATTCTGTTAATTCTATTCTTTTGTTTACATTTACATTATTTTACATTACTGCAGTAAAAACGTACTTGAATACAGGTTAAAAAATCCCATTCATGAATTTGCTCCTCCATCTCATGATTTTGCTCCTTCCCTCCTTCTGATTTCTCTTTCTCTGGGTGTCTGTCCCTCTTTCCTATCATCTTTCCATGCATCTCCCTCTCCATTCTGCAGCCTTCTTTCCTCCTACCCACCGGTGCATCAGAAGGAAGCACACCAGCTTCCTGCTCTTCTCCTCCCTTCAGGACAGTGGCAAGGGATGGAAGAGAAATAATACAGCCAACAAAGCAGCAATACTCCCATATATTCCCTGGAAAATGCCCTCAAAGTCATACTAAAATACTAAATTATAACATAGTTTATGTTCCAGCTCAAATTATGTCAAACCCCCCCCCCCCCAAAAAGCATAATTTAATGTGATTAGTATTCATGTGAGAGCCAGTGTGATGTAGTGGTTTGAACACTGGACAGTGACTTGGGAGACCAGGGTTTGAATCCCCATTCAACCATGGAAACCCACTGGGTGGCCTGGGCAAGTCACAGTCTTTCAGCCTCAGAGGAAGGTAAAGGCAAACACCTTCTGAACAAATCTTGCCAAGAAAGCCCTGTGATAGTGTCGCCATAAGTCCAAAGTGACTTGATGGCACACAGCAACAACAAAGTCTTAATGTATAGATTTCAGTCTCTAGTGTTTACTACTTTTGATTCATAGCCACTGTTCAAGATTCACATATATACAGCTATTCTATTGTTTCTCTGAAACTGTAGTGCGGTGATACACATACACTTTTTTACGGGGTGGGTGGGTTAGGGTATGATGGTTTTATTGTAATAATGTTTTACTGTAAGCTGCCCGATTGCGCTGCAGAGGGGTGGGCTAAAAATAAACTTTTATTATTATTATTATTATAGAATGAAGAGTGGAACATACTAAATTATTAATTATTGGCTGAAGTGTATCCAGAACTGCCTGGATTCATACCTAATACTACTAACAAGGTGTATGGGAATGCCTGACTCATAGAAACCCTGTAGATGAGGCGTCTCCAAGACTTTCTGTGTTCTACTGATCTGCTCAAGTTTTGCAGACTCAGACCTGTGACCTGCCTAATTGAATCTATCCATCTGGCATGCAGTCTTCCTCTCTTTCTTCTATCCTCAATCTTTCCCAGCATTATTGTCTTGAGTCACGCCTTCTCATGATACGACCAACGTATGACATCCTCAATTTGATCATCTTGGCTGCTAGGGTTATTTCAGGCTTGATCTGTTCTAGGACCCATTTGTTTGTCTGTTTTAGATGTCAATATAACTCTCAGCTCCATGTGTCAAATGAGTTGACTTTCTTTTTATCTACTTTTTTCATTGTCCAGCTCTCACTTCCATACATAGTGATGGGCAATACCATGGCTTGGGCAATTTTAACTTTAATGCTCAGTTGGATATCTTTACACTTTAGGATCTTCTCTAGGTCTTCCATCGCTGCCCTTCCCATTCTCTTGACTGTCTTAGAGACCCTCTCCTATTTCCTAGCTGAATTGTACCCAGATCCGCCTAGATCTGTGCTGATTCTCTAAAGGGGATTAGTGGGACCTCCTATTTTCTGCTGCCCCCTTTATCTCAGGAATCCTACCAGCATTACTTCAGAAAGCATTACTCTCCCATTTTCATGCCCTTTCATTAACTCAGGAATCTTAGCATTGGTACCGCAACCATCTCCTGTTCTGCTTTTTTTCCCTGCCTCAAAAATCTTACAAACATTGCTTCAGAGAATGCTCTCAGTTTTCAAGCCCTTTAAAAATGATTTCCTAATGAGAGCCCCTCATTTTTGCTACTCAGAAATCCAACATTTAGAACAGAGGGTTGCCACTGCAACTTGGGCAACAGGCACAAACAGTCTGTCAAATTTTGAAGTATCAATGATGATGTCTGGATAAGTTACGGTAACCCAATTTTTTGGTTCCAGAAAGCTTTCTCTTTGGCATTACAATTTGAAACTGAACACTGCAATGATTATGTGGACAGTAACAAAAAACAAACCCTCTCTGACACATTTTGAGGCATAGAGCATGCTGTTCTCATGTGTTATGGCTGCTACAAACAGAAATCTTTTATTATTGTAGTAAAAGCTTGTAACATGGCTCAGAAAATCAAGACAGCTAATAGTGAACTCCCAGGCAGTCTTGTATTCAAGTACCAGATAGGATATATTGTGCCTTTTTTCTCCCCAGTATAAAAGCATTATGTGGCATGCTGTCTAAGTTTGGACATGAAAACAAAACACAGGTGATGGTGAATATGACTGCTGCTGCCACTGATGCTAGCTTTGGATCTGGACAAGCCAAAGAGCAAAGAGAAGCAGCAAGATGTACTGGCCACACAGAAAAGATTGCCTACCTCCCAAGGAGCTTGCTTGAATTCTGAGACCATCACAAGAAGCCCTTCTTTATATTCCCTCTTCATCTAAGATGCAGGGAGTGGTTCATTACAAGTCACCTTTGCATACTGATATTCCAGACTAACATAGCTATATCTCTGAAATCTACCCCCAGGCAAAGATAGTTTTTTTTCCCCAGGCTTTTAAACTTTTGCTGACTGTTTTATTCTGGTTCATATACTGCATCATTCTTATATTGCTATTATATGCCACTTTTTCAACAATTTTCAGTTATTTTATTGTATTTAAAATGCTTTATTTTAAAATAAAGTGTTTAAAAAATCTTTTAGTTCCAGCTTCTGCCAGCCTAGCAGTTCAAAAGCATGCAAATGCAAGTAGATAAATAGGTACCACTTTGGTGGGAAGGTAAACAGCGTTCTGTGCAATCATGCTGGCCCCATGATCACAGAGTAGCCTCTGACAACACTGGCTCTTCAGCTTAGCAACAGAGATTATCACCACCCCCCTATGGCTTGACAATCTTCTGAACAGGGAATACCTTTACCTTTACCTATTTAAAAAAACTTTATTTTAAAATAAAGTATTTTTAAAACTCTTAATTTTAAATTGCCTTGCCATTGTGATTGACTGACAAAAGTATATATCCAGAGTATATATATGCATGCAAACAATATATACTGCTCAGGATCACCAATAGGTAGCAGTCCTATGCACATTAACCTTGGATAAGTCCCACTGAATAAACATGCATGGGGCTATACTGTAATTCCAAATGAAAACTATAATGACTTAGTTGTATGTGTCAACATGCTGCTACACAGAATAAGACCCACTACATTCAGTGAGACTTCCCCCTGTTAAATGGATCTAGTTCTGTAGCCCCAAAACCTTAAGTTGGACTAGGGCTGAAAGCCAGTACTTCTAACCATTGTTGCTGTTAACTACCCTCGAGTCGATCTTGACTCATGGTGACCCTATGGATGAGACATCTCCAAGACCCTCTGCCCTCCACTGTTCTGCTTAATTCCTGCAAACCCTTAATACCTGTAACCTCCTTAATAAAGGAATAATAGAGGAAGTGCCTACTTGGAAGTATGCACAACTGAAACTAACAGGATTTTTGAGCAAATAATAAACTGAACTGGTTTCTCTGGCTGCATTCGTGCACACACCTACCTTGGAAAACATCTCACTGAACTGGGTGGTTCTGGGCCCTACTTTTCAGTCAACACGCACTGGATGGAGGTGCATGTTCAGGAAAAAAATTCTTTGAAGTTTGCTCCCACAATGGCAAAGTGAAACCGAGTCTCTCCTTGCAAATGCTCCCAAGCAAGAACACACAAGTTTTAAGATGCAACATCTTGGTCATTGTTGTTTCCTTTTTTTACACTCTACTAAATGTTAGTCCTTTTGTAATCAACTTAAAGATCTCAAGCAGCAGCTGCATTTGTACTACAGTATATAATTATTCCACTTCATAATGTAAAGGATTGTCTTCTTTCCAATTAAGGCAACTCAGTGTTTCCTTCCCTTCTGTTTCTCAATTTGTTACCTCAATAAGTATGGCCCCTATCATTTATAACAGTGGATTACCACTGTTTGAATCATGCTGATCCAAGTAAACTCCTTAATAACTATAATCTCTTATCTGGCAATGACTTCAGGGAAAAGAGGGGGCCAGAAATCCCACTGAGACTAAATTCCTTCCAGTATTATCCCCCACTCTAATGGATATAGATGGAATCTATATTAATTAAAAGCCACAAGGCAGCTAAGGGGAAGATTTTGTGAGTATGTGGGAAGGTGGATGGTTTGCTGATTATTTCTAGCATTTAATAAACCAGCCAGGGTATGCTGGTGGCTGGTTTCAGGAGTCAGGAGTGTGGTGAATCTGCTCTGGGTTTTACTCCAGAATTTGAAGGAACTAGTCAAAGTTTTGAATGCTATCCCTTAAATATGTTCTGGACAACACCTTTAAACCCAGAGTAGATTCACAGGACACAGAAGCCTCTAGATAACCCTGGACCCGGGTGTCCAAAGAGGCTATCCAATCCTCTTTTATGCAGTTCCCCCCTCTATGTGTTTCAGTAAGCAGGTGGAATGCCAATTTACCCAAGAAAAGGAAGATCAAAGTTGGCAAAATGATTACAAGGAAAGAAAGATGGTGTGCAGTTCTTGCTAGAAAGCTTGTATACTTGCACCAGCGGTGGGTTAAAGAGCATTATGGGATTTAGATGGGACTATATCTAAGATTAGGACTGGCACTACCACAGGGCAGAGTGAGGCAACCACCTCTGGTTGCACATTATGGGAGCCAACAGTATTAGCACCCTCAAACTGTTTCTCTTGAGCCATTCCCCTCCTGAAGACAGAAATGTGTGTACCACACAAACTCTTCCACGTTCCCTAAAATATCCCTTAGGTGTGGTGGAAGATGCTATCCTATTTGCAGTGTTCAAGGATGATTAAATTGCCAGCCCAGCCAGCTTCTGCATGTGGACTGAATGAAGGATGCTATCTTGTTCTTTGCTGTCAGATCTATATGCATGGTTCTGTCATGATGATATGATGGAATGAAGATATGATGATATGATGATCTAACATTATGATAAGATGCTGGTTTATTGAAAGGGGAAATAGGAATCATGTGAGAAGCCAAGCTTGGGAAACAATGGGAGGGGGGGAAAGGCCAGAGGTGAGAGAGATTTAGGGTTTTATGATCCTGTTGTTCCAGCAAATGGATCGGGGCTGTAAACCAGGGATGCTGTCCTTCCTTAAGTGTGATTGGATGATAATGCAGGAAAGGAAAGAGGAAACATGAAAAGTCACTTTGATCCAGATCAAAGGCCTGGGATCATAGTTGGAGAGGGGTGCTGGATGATGGGAACTTTTAAATATGATTTGGGGGGAAACTTTTCAGTTCCGACACAAACCTTGGACAGAGGAACGTCTGTCTCAATTTCTGGAATAAAACCTTTTGTTTTAATCACACTAAGATGTTCTCTTGGTTATTGGGAACTGAGTTCTCTGATCCTGACATTTGCTTCAGGAAGCAAAATGTTTTCAGCCAGCCCTTTAAACCCATATCCCTCTTGGGAAAAGTTATCTGGAGTGCAGTAAGAGTCAGGGGACCTGGCATATTGGTTGTGCTCTTCCATCATTTCTTTTCCTTTAAGTAGTTAAGTTATGAGCATTATATTTGGGGTCATGTAAGAGTGACAGTTGCAAAAGCCAAGTGTCTTGTGGGACCTTAAAAACTTGCAAACCTATTTGGTGTCTACTTCCATAACCTGCAGCCAACAGTTCTACAAAAGCTCATGCCAAATGAAGCTGGTTTATACTTAAGAAGAAACTTTGTTCCTGTTGCAACAGACCAATATGGCTCCTATCTAGAAATGTTATTATTGTGGCATAGACTTTCGTGTGTCAGATCATGTACTCCATGCAAGTTTATGCCTGAGTATTGTCTGATGGTTTTGAACATGCCAGACTTCCTTAACATAGTAATTAATTGCTTCTCTTAACTGAACCATTAGAAAGAAATCTGTTCAGCTATCTGTAATGCACATGGTTTTCAGTAACAGGTGAAGAACAGCTAGGCCAGCAATTAATCTTTAGTCAGAAGCATGCTTTTTAAAAGTGTAGTTGTAGTAGCAGCAATAAATAATAATAGTAATAATAATAATAAATTTATTAACATAAACAATAAGAAAACAAAACCTTAAATGAACTCTAACCCCATATGACTTCTGATTAGATGACAATCATCTTTGTTATTCAACTGGAGCCAGAAAATATCCTGTCTCTCTGAAACAGGAAGTTTCTTTCAGTTTATTAGCTTTCTCGTCTGCTTTTATTGGCAAGTCTTCCTATGAGACGCTCTGATGACTGCCTGCTCCTGCTTCACACGCCCATAGGAGACACAGACGTGCCTCAAGCTATCTGGAAAGGTTCTGATATTCTCAAGATGGGAAAGATAGGCACTTTGGTACAAACCTTTGCTCCAATGAGGGAGACATTGAGGAAAACAGGTTCCCTCCTCCATCCCTTCCTGAATTGATAGGCATCCACGCCCACATCCTGATGTTCTCCTAAATCCTACTGCATTGGCTAGGTGTATTCTGTAATGCAACATGAATCTGTATATCCCCACCCACTGCTTAAGGGACCAATGGGTGTTGCAAGTACAAAAGAGCTAAATGAAAACAGCCTGAAAATACAGTGATACTACTTTTTAAATTATCTATATTTAGAATCATAGAGTTGGAAAGTATCTCATGGGCCATCAAGTCTAGCCATCTGCTCAGTGCAGGATCTCCACCTAGAACATCCCCAGAAAGTAGCTGTCCAGCCTCTTTATGAAGATGTCCAGAGAAGGAGACCTCACCATATCCCTGGGCACAGAATCATAGAAATTTATATCCCGCTTCTCTGCAGTAGAAAATAAGTTTCCTCTTTATCTTCATAACCACTCTGTGGGGTAGGTCAAGCAGAGAGATAGAGAGAGAGAGAGTGTAAGTGACTGGCCCAAGTCAGGTTCATTGTAAGTTTTATGGCTCAGAAGTGAACATGGATCTTCTAAGTTCCTTTCTGATACTCTATCCACTATATCACACTGGTTCTTCACTACAGTTTGAGTGATGCTTAGTCACACACTTTCAAAGATATGTCTGTAGTACTTTAGCCTGCAGAAATATTACTGCAGCAGGTTGTTGTGGTGGTTGTTTTAATTATATACCTTGACATTATGAGACTGAAATGGATTCTCTCTCTCTCTCTCTCTCTCTCTCACACACACACACACACACACACACAAACACACACCAGGGAAGGCAGGCTGTGAAGCACCATGGGAATGAAAGATGAAATTAGTCACTTTAGGAATCAAGCTAAAAACTGAAAATGGGCTTCACCAAGTAGATTTTATCAGTGAAGTCCTGGGGGAAGGGGAGAGGAAACATCCCTATCCACTGGACTCAGTTTGGCCACTCTGGAGGTCCTTCTGCAGAGAATCCTTGTGGCTTCTTGTGCGATGTCAGATGTTCTTATGAGGTGGCACAGGGAAAGACCAGTGGATGGATAGCAGGGTGCCAGATAATGCATTCTAACACAATTTGAAACTCCACGCCAATGTAAATCTGCCCCCTGCTTGGTAAAAAAGCTCATCCTCTTGGTTAGAGCCTGCCTGTTTCTTTCCTTCTCCCTCCCATCTCCCCTCCTGATCTTTCACTAAACTCCAGAGAATTTTTACTTTGAAAATCCAGCTGTCATTTCTGGTTGCTCTTTTGCAGAAAGCAGAAAATTACTACCAGTTTGCCATTTTGACCAGATGGAGAGAAAGAATGAAAAAGGGGTGTCAGAGAAAAAGAAAAATATGCCCTTGCTACCACCTCCAGCTCTGGTCTTTTTTAATCATTGGACAGCAGTGCCCTGACCGGTAACACTTAAGGGAATGTGCCCTCCACAAAAGGTTCACTAATTGTATCTTAAAGTTAGGCTAGATTTAACAATGGTCCTCCAGGTATTTTGGACTACAACTCCCATTGACTCTACATTGGATGGGGTATCTGGAAGCTGAAGTACAAAAATCTGTACAAAAATTAACCATGCAGTGGCTTTTTGAAGAGCTCTGACATCTTCTGTCCAGTCACAGAAATTTTCTTCTCCGTGCTTTAGGCCACAAAAACCAAATGCATATTTATAGGATTGGGGATACATGGCTCAGAAATACTACATGCAAAAAAAAAAAAAAAAAAGGACCTTGGGATTATGATTGATCATAAACTGAAAATGAGCCAGCAGTGTGATGCTGTAACAAAGAAGGTGAATATTATTTTAACCTGCATTAATAGGAGGATAGTTTTCAAGTCAAAGGAGGTAATAGTCCCACTATATTCTGTTCTAGCCAGGCTTCATCTGGAGTACTGTGTTCAATTCTGGACTCCTCATTTTAAGAAGGTTATAGACAAGTTCATGAACAAGCATTGGGACGTGGTTTCCACACTGCACTACAACTCTGGAGAACAAGATTTGAATCCTCACTCAGCCATGGAAACCCACTAGTTGATCTTGGGCAAATCACACTCTCTCAGCCTTAGGGGAAGTCAAAGGCAAACTCCCCATGAACAAATCTTTCCAAGAAAACCCACTGATAGTTAGGGTCACCCTAAGTCAGAAACAACTTGAAGGCACACAACAATAGCATAAACAAGTTGAAGCAAGTTCAGAGAAGGTTAACAAAGATGTTAAGAAGAATAGAGAACAAAATACATGAGGAAAGGTTGAAGGAGCTGGGCATGTTCAGCTTGGTGAAGAGAAGACCGAGGGGTGACACGATTGCACTCTTTTAAATACCTCAAGGGCAGCCACAGAGAGGAAGAGTCAGGCCTGTTCTCTGCTGCCCCAGAGGGTAGGACCAGGTCTAATAGTCTGAAGTTATAAGAAGGTAGATTTGAATTGAAGATTAGAAGAAATGTCTTGACAGCAAGATTGGTTGGGCAATGGAACCAACTTCCTAGAGCAGGGGTAGGCAACCTTTCCCCTTTAAGGGCCGAGGGACTTCAGCTCCCAGAATCCCAGGAGCTATTGGCCAACATGGGACTATTGACCAACGTGGCTGAGGCTTCTGGGAGCTGAAGTCCCTCGGCCCTTAAAGGGGAAAGGTTGCCTACCCCTGTCCTAGAGAGATCTCTTTCTCTGGACATCTTCAAAAAGAGACTGGACAGCCACCTGCTGGAAATGTTTTAGCTGGAGATCCTACACTGAGCAGGGAGTTGTACTCTCAGTGCCCCATAAGGCCCCTTCTAACTCTATGTTTCTATGATCCTATGCTCTCTGAAGAAAGTGGAATGTCTTGTATCATCATTATATCTCCAATAGGAAGCTTGGCAGCTCCATCCTTATCACTAGTGCATTAGAACAGAGTCATGTACAGACGAGGGAAGTTTTCAATATTCCAAAATGGCAGCTGCGACTCGCTTGCACATGCGCAGGAATACTGCGCATGCGCAAACGAATAATGGCTGCCATTTTGGAAAACAAAATGCCGGCCGCAACGCGTGCGGCAGTGGCGTGGCAGCAGCGCACGTGGCTGGGGACCGGTCCAAAGGCCCCTGGGGGCCGGACCCGCCCCGCGGGCCGTAGGTTGCCGACCCCTGGGCTACTCCATCTCAGGATTTGTACTAGACTGGAGGGACAAGAAAGAATAAGAGAGATTCTGAAAGGAAGGACAGGTGTTTGCTTGTAGCTGCAGACAGAGGAGTAACCAGAATATTTAGCACTGCATCTTGTTAAAACTCTGCTTCAGAGCTTGTAACTTGTAAGTATCATATTACACATTATTCATAATTTTTTGGGGAGTTAATATATCAGCCATTACTAGTTGATTTAAGCATTATATGCTAGTAATGAATTCAAACACATAGCCATGTAACACCTTTAAGACAATGGAGATTATCACACAGCTTAAAAAAATGACTTACCTCTCCCAAATTGAAGTATTATTCAGGCTGCAGCTGGGTTGTATCACATAGATTTTGTGGCCAAATCTGCTGGCCGAGTGCAGCCAGGCTGCAGCCTGGGTCCCAGGCACACTCAGCAAGCCGCTTTTCAAAATCGGAAAGTTTGAAAAGCAGCTTGCTGAGAGCTCCTGGGACCCGGGCTGCATCCTGGCTGCACTCAGCCGGTGGATTTGGTGGCAAAATCCATGCAACAGAACCCAGCTGCAGCCCGAATGAGACTTCAACTTGGAGAGGTAAGTCGCCTTTTTAAATTGTGCGATAATTTCCTATGTAAGAGAAAGACATTTGTAGCACAAGCTTTCATAGATTCAGTCTACTTCATCAGATGCATCTCCACTTCACTCCATGCAGCTGGTGAAGTAGATCCAGTCTATGAAAACTTATTCTATATAAACTGTCTCAAAGGTGCTACAAGATTCCTTTGTATGCTAATAATGTGTTACATTATTAATTATTATTATTAACTATATGTTTTATATATTTATTTGTAACATATAATACAAATATAATATTGTACAATATTATAGATTGCACAATAGTATAATATTGTACAATATTATATATTATTTTATAGAAATAAATTTAAAAATTAGTAAATATAGCCAGAATGTCTCCAAATAATGATACCATCTAGAATTCAAACTCCACAGCTCTGCTCAGGTCCTACAGGCTCAGGCTCATGGCCTCCCTGATTGAATCCAACCATCTGACACGTGGTCTTCCTCTCTTTCTGCTGCTCACTGCCTGTCTTTACCAATGATTCATGCTTTCTTTTTATGTGGCCAAAGCATGACAACCTCAATTTAGTCATTCTGGCTTCCAGGGGAAGCTCAAGCTTAATCTGTTCTAGAATCCATTTGTTTGTCTTCTTTTTTAAAAAAGATACTTTAGACACTTTGTTAATATTAACATATAAACACACACACATAAACATCTACATACTCAGCATAACACAAAACCTCTCTTACAATACACTAGATTACACAAACCCACTACCATATTTTCTGACATATAAAATGACTTTTTAACCCTGGAAAATGGTCTCAAAAGTCGGGGTTGTCTTATACGCTGGGTAGAGAAGGAGGAGGAGGAGGATGAAGGAAGAAAGAGAAGGAAGTCAGGAAAGAGAAGGAGGAGGATGAGAACAAGGGGAGAAGGATGCCAGTTCTACAGTATGGATGTAGCCTGAATCTGCACTGCAGAAATAATGTAGTTTGACACCGCTATAACTGCCATGGCTCCATCCTATGGACTCCTAGGATCTGCAGTTTGCTTTGTGGTATCAGAGCTCTCTGACAGAAAAGGCTAAATATCTCACAAAGCTGCAAATCCCAGAATTCCATAGCTTTGAGTCAGAGCAGTTAAAGCGGTGTCAAACTGCTTTAATAAATTTCTGCAATGCAGACGCAGCCAAAGTTGATGTGTTGCTTGGGCATGGCTTCTTTAACAAATAATTCTGTGCAATGAGAGAGAGAGAGAGAGAGAGAGAGAGAAAGTACCCTTGAAGATTTAT
>CM034701.1:195338296-195353801 GCA_020142125.1 Phrynosoma platyrhinos
AACTGACTTGAGGGCAGCTAACAACAACAACAAAACTGAGCCAGCATGGTGTAGTGGTTTGAGCATGGGACTAGGACTACGGAGATCAGGATTCGAATTCATGCTTGGCCATGAACGCAGGTTGGGTGACCTTGGGCAACCCACATACTCTTAACCCCAGGAAACAACATGGTAAGTTCACCTTAGGGTCACCATAACTCAGAAATGATTTGAAGGCACTCAGCAACAAAGGAATAAACAAATATGTTATTTGCCTGTCTCCTGAAAGCATATGGCACAAATAAATAGGTTTCCAGGTGGCATCTAAATGGTTGTCTCAGCCAGATCACTACTAGGAGGGGGCTCCATATCATTTGAGCTGAGGCAGCTTCTCATTTTACAGGTTTATGGCCTCCTTTGCAAATGATTAAAATTGTGCTTAATGTAGCATGTAAGGTGGGAACCAGCTACATCAGTTCACACATTAGTGCCTAGAATTTTGGCTATTTAATCCCAGTGACTTGGTGAGTGCATACATTCCTTTGGAGAGCCATGGCATAAAAAAGAAGAAACAATTTCCCCTGCATACTCACACATTTGTCCATTTTGCAGATGCATCCTCTTCCTTCAATAGAAAATGGTACATAACAGATAGAAAAAGTGTTAGAAAAATGTAGTGTATGCCAAGGGTTAGAGTTTAAACTTAAGAAGTCGACAGAGAGGAGAAATATAAAATCACTAATCAAATGGTCCCTTGTGAAAGCTGACCATATAGTCAACAGGATGATTCTTCTAACTTCAAACTCCAGATTAGTTTGTTTTATTTTTAATTTCCCAAAGAAAGAATGAAAGGAAAAAAAGTCCCATGTGCTATATGATAGTCAAAAACTTTTATTTCTTAAAATTCCCAGCGTATTTTGGCCTTATCACCAATTGGCCTTCTTCAATGGCAATTATCAGAAATTTCTGGAATTGCAGTCTGTTCTGTTTATAGAAGTGAACTTTTGAGTATTATAAAGAAGGAACAGAGTCAAAATTTAGTAATTTGAACATTAGTTCATTCTCTCTCTCTCTTTCTGTCTCCTTTCTCTCATTTATCAAATCTTTTATCACATCACCACTCTGCCTTGTTTTTTTGATATTATGCCCAGCTTGGAAAAGTTATTTTTTTAACTATAACTCCCTGAATCTTTCAGCCAGCATGGCCAATGTTAAAGAGGAAAAGAGAGAAGAGCTGTACCATGCTTTCTAATTTTTAGCATGAGGAGCCCTCCCTCTGGGAACACTTTGCAGATGAACTAAATAATATCATCAATGATTTCCTCTTTCAATAGCATTTTTTAAAAGATAGGGTATATATGTACATGTGAGTTAATTGAATCAAGTCCCTCCCTGTCCCATAACTCCATACACATGTGAAGATCTGGTTAGCCTTATTTTGGTTCCAACTCAATCCTTGTGGTAAACATGGATCTAGATTGCAGTGGACATTACTGGCCACCACCAGCCCATTGGATTGATCAGGTTATCTGTGATCCCAAGACTCTATGGATCCTCATGTCTTTTTATCAGAGAGAAACTTTGAAAGAATTTCCTCTTTGCCTGTAAATATGGCTGCATTTCTAGCTATATATATGGAAGAGCTATCTAAAAGAGAAGAAAAAATGAGCGACACATGGAATGAAGAACCATACGAAGATGAACCCCAAATCCTAGAGAGCAAGGTGGAAGCTGCAATAAGAGATATTGGGAAGAATAAAACACCAGGAACAGTCCAATAGAATTGCTACAATCCACACAGACAAAATCAACTCTAGTAATAAAATACAAATATAGAAAAATGGAAAACAAAACAGTGGCCAACAGACTGGAAACAATCAATATACATCCCAATCCACAAAAAAGGAGACATAAAAGACTGCAGCAACTATGGGATCATATGATTAATTTCTTATGCAAACAAAATTATGCTAAAAATTCTATAACAGAGACTCCACTCATATATGGAGACAGAAATCCCAGTAGTGCAAGTGGGGTTGAGAAAAGGAAGAGGAGACACTAGGGACCACACTGCAAACATACAATGATTAATTGCATTCAAAAACATAGCCGTGTTAATCTGGAAAATCATTATGCAAAGAGATCTTGCAGCACCAACTTCCATCTTTCAGTTAGTCTCAAAGGTGCTGCAAGATCTCTTTGCATGATGGTTAATAGTGTGAAAGGAATTCCAGAAGAAAATCAGCATGCGTTTTATAGACTACAGCAAAGCCTTTGATTGCTAAGATCATGAAAAGCTATGGAATGCTCTTAAAGACATGGGAGTGCCACTACAATTGGTAATCCTGATGGAAAATCTGTACTTAGGACAAGAGGCTACTGCTAGAACAGAACATGGAGAAACAGAATGGTTTCCATTTGACAAAGGGATTAGACAAGGCTGCAATCTATCGCCCTATCTATTCAACTTGTATGCAAAAAATATCATATATAGAGCAGGTTTGGACACAGAGGAAGGAGGAGAGAAGATTGGAGGAAGAAATATCAATAAGCTAAGATACTTGGATGACACTACTAATGGAAAAGCATCATAGACTTGGAACAATTACTAAGGAAGGTCAAGGAAGAAAGTGTAAAGGCAGATTTACTGCTGAACCTAAAGAAAACAAATAATGACCAAGCAGGATCTACGGTACATAAATTCAACCTAGATAATGAGAATGCAGTCAAGAAATCAGAAGATTAGGAACAAGAACTAGACAAGATCCTAAAGTGTTAAGATATACAACTGAGCACTAAAGTCATAATTGTCCAAGCCATAGTATTCCCTGTCACCATGTATGGATGCGAGAGCTGGACAGTGAAGAAAGTTGACAGGAAGTACAGTTGCCCCTCCGTTTTTGCGGATTTGAAGTCCGCATTCCTCACCCATTCGCGGGTGGCAAACGGAGTGGGACAAAATGGGGCACACACCTGTGTGCGCCACAAGCATGCACACTATTATTCAATGGTGCTCAAATATTTTTGAGCCACCATTTTTGCGTGGGTGGGTGGGTCTGGAATGGATCCCCTGAGAATTGGGAGGGGCTACTGTAAATCAATTCACTTGAACTGTGTGCTGGAGAAGAGTGGTGAGGATACCATGGATGGCCAAAAAGTCAAACAATGGGCTCTTGAACAGATTAAGCCTGAACTCTCCCTGGAAGCCAAGATGACAAAACTGAGTCTATTGCCATCACAAGAAGGCACGAATCACGAGACAAGACAATAATGCTAGGGAAGATAGAAGGCAGTGGAAAAAACAGGAAAACCACATGCCAGATGGTTAGACTCAATCAGGAAGGTTACAAGTCTGATGTTTTCAGGACCTAAACAGATCAGTGGAGGATAGAGGGGCTTGGAGATATCTCATCCACAGAGTCACCAAGAGTCAGGGCATTTAACAACAAACCCAGCTAATGCCTCTGTCTAATGGAATGCCATCTCTCTGCCAAACAGAGTTCTCCTCCTCCTACAACCTTCTCCACGCCCTCCAAAAGTTGTCTTCAAGACTGAGGGACCTTCTACATCAGATTTGGGGGTCCATGACCACAGGAGGAAAGAGAATAAGGGGAAATTCTGTTGCATCATAATTCCATTTGTTCAGTAACCGATCATCACAGCTTCAAAATTACTTCCTTAAAAATCATTTGCTGCTACATCTTTTAATAAGTACCGGTGTAATTCCTTTAAGTGTTGTAACTGATGCAAATATTTTGAGTAACAAATAACATTACTTATTACTTTCATATGGTAAGGGAGGGATCTGGGGGCTGTTTAATATTTTTATTGATTTGAAAATAATTTAAAGGTACAAAGGACATTAATGTGCAACCCCCTTTAAAACAAACATAATGCCAACAAATTGCTTTTAAGAAAAAACTAATTTTTCTGAGCTCTGCAGTGGATGTAATCCATTGGTCTGCGCCTCCAAGTCATGTTTGACTTATGGCCACCCTAAGGCAACCCTATCATGGGGTTTTCTTGGCAGGTTTCTGGTTTTGCCATTGCTGTCTTCTCAGGTGGAGAGGGTGTGAGTAGCTGAGTCCTATAAAAGGCCTTCTTTACTCCCACCCTGGGTCAATCAAAAATATTTTCCTGCCTCAGGCAAATGTAATGACGACACTGCAGGTTCATTCACAAACAGGATTGCATCTTTCTTCATATCTGAGGGCAGCAGGCTGTCTTTGAGAGTGTGGGGCAGGACAGTTTTATGATTTTGACAGGAAAGACAGGACAAGGGCTACTGCCGTTATGCACCCACCCACCCCTTTCTGCCGCCTGTGGCCTCTGTCTCTCTCTCTTTAACTATTGGCAGAGCTGGACCTGACATGCAATATCATCTTCAACTTATAAAAATTCTGTCTTCTGTCTGGAAGGAGATAAATTTTGCATTTAGACTATGCACACACACACCCAGAGAATTTGCTCTCTATTCAATGAATCAGGAAACTGTAACACAAGGATCTAACGAAACCAGTTTCTAAACCAAACACCATTTTATAAACAAAGAAGTCTTTGAAAATGGCTGGTGTCTAGATGCTTGTGATGGCGAGGAAAGCTGAAGGAGAGCTGGACATTTTAGGTGGACGAAATCCCTGGAATTCACCTAGCCCCCTCAAATACTGTCACATGTAGAGTATTTGTGATGTAGAATGAAAGAAATTCAAGCCGTTTCCTGCCAATTAACTGCCATTTATCATTGCTGATAACATTACTCTTAAGAATGGAACTGTAGATTGGGAGGAATGTCATGTCAACCATATTCAAGATTATTGGCAATGTCTGCCCTTTGGCAGCCCAGAATATTCTGAGGACTTACTTACAAGGGTCTTAATCAAGACCTGTTTTGACTGCTAAAGGAACAGACAGAGCCAGTTTTATTACAAGCATAACAAATCATGCATTATTTTAAAAGCAACTTTGAAAACTCTACTCCCAAAATGCATTCTCGGGCAATTAGCTTTCACATTATCCATACAGACATAGCTTCCTCCTCAACATCAAATTTAATTATTTTTTAAGCTTTAAAAATAATTTTTGAAAAAAAAGGTTCGTGCTGCAATCTCATGACCTAGGATTAAATCCCGCTACTTGAAATGGGATTGATTCGTGATAAACGTGAACCTGGCTGTGCTATGAGCTTATTAATATTTACATACCTACTATAAATAGCACCATCGTTCTTACTCTACAGTAAGATGATGATGATGATGATGATTATACCCCACTTTTAGCCTTGGCCATCAAGGCAGCTTACATCTAAAATCAAATACATAAAATAACCCTTCCAACAATATAAACTAATACAATTTACTCTCCATTAAAAATACATTAAATTCAGTCTCAGTTAAAATTAAAATTAACAATAAATTATTATTATTATTATTATTATTATTATTATTATTATTATTATTATTATTATTATTATTAGAGAGCTTTCCTTTTCAGACCCTCTTTGAATTTTGTTTCTGCAAACCCAAAGACACTAGGTTGTGGTACGGTGACACAATTTGTTGCTTTATTGCTAACAACTAAAGTAAGCAAGATAAAGCTTAGGAATCAGAAGAGCTGCCACTTTGGTAAAGACAAGTGTGTCCAACATTTTGTATACTGACAGCCTTCTTTTTCCCCCTCATCTGGATCTTGTCCCTTCTTTTAAGAGGCTGGTGGGAACAGGTTAAAGGTCAGCCCTGAGCTGCCATCAAATGGGGTGAAAAATTGTGGACAGTTCCCCTTTGCTTAGATTAAGGGTTCTATTCTTTCCTTTTGTGATGGCGAGACCTTCTCCTGGAAGGCTTCCATGTAGCAAATTAGTGTTCTGACCTTTCTTTCTCATTACTTCTTCAGGTGTAACAGCAAGCCAGCTGTTGGGAAGGCGACCAGAGACGGCTGGGTGGTGTCCTGTTCCCGTTATGGCATCCTCTTACAATATGACAAAACGGCCTTTTCCTTTTGATAAGAATAAACACCGGCCTCTGTCCCTGAAAAAAATAAAAGTTGGGCAGCCTTAGGATTTATTTTTTAATTTTTTTTTTCTAAATACAAAAAGTAAAATAATAAACAGAAAAGACAAGTGGAAGAAAACGAAAGGAAAATAAAATACACAAAGTTAAACTCTAGCAATCGATGGGACAGAATATTTTGCACATTTCCCCCTTCTTCCTTTAGAATTCAAATATAAAATAAGCCCATTAATGGCTTTGAAAAGGTAATTCTTCACACTGAGTTTTGTATTTAATCTCTTTCCCATAGTCTGAAGAAGGACCTAGAAGGATGTTGCTGAATACCTTTCTGATTTGTATGCAAAATAAATAATTTTCATATTGCTGTTGTGCGCCTTCAAGTGTTTCTGACTTGTGTCAATCCTAAGGAAAACCAAACATGCGGTTTTCTTGGCGAGTTTCTTCAGGAGGTTTGTCATTGCCATCCTTGGAGGCTAAGGGAGTGACTTTCCTTAATGTTTAAATGCAGTATGCTATGTTTTTAAAATCATTACTACATAGCCCTGCCTCTTCTCTATACTCATGGATCTCACTCATTAATTCTGGAAAAGCTTCTATGAGGTTTGACGTTGTTATTGCCACATTGCCAGCAAACATTGATTTTGTGTATTTGACCATTTTCAGCCTCTGGTATTGTTATTATTACTATTTGTTGTTGTTGTTGTTATGGGCCTTCAAGTCCCCTCTGACTTATGACAACCCTAAGGTGAGCCTATTACAGAGATTTCTTGGCAGATGTCTTCAGAGGGAGGGTTGCGATTACTATCCACTGAGGCTGAGAGAGTGTGACTAGTCTAAGGTCACCCAGCGGGTTTACATGGCCAAGTCAGGATTCAGATTCTGGTCTCCTGAGTCATTGTCCAATGCTCAAACCACTACACCACACTGGCCCTCATTATTACTATTGTTGCTATTATTATTATTAGTAGTAGTAGTAGTAGTAGTAATAGTAGTTGCCTAAAGTTCTAGAGTGAGCATATAAAGCAGGAGTGACAAAAGGCAAACCAACTTTGTTTATTTGCCAGAAATGAGCTTCTTAAATCAAATCTGTTGACTGTCATTACAATAACATTTGATTTTTTTACTGGAGTGACTGTATTGCCCAAGAGCCACCAAGACCACTTCTCCTCTGCCTCCAAGGGGACCAAGACAAACCCAGGTGAACACAGCATCCAAGAGATTGCAGAAGCTGTCTCTCCTTTGGTCACTGTACACCTAGGGCACACTGGACTGAGCAGGCATGCTGGCTGATGCCGCAGCAGCATCTCACCTTCAGAACCAGGACAGTGGAAGATGCAGCAAATGCATCTGAGGAAGTAGACCTAAGTCTACGAAAGCTCATGCTCCTGACTTCTTTCTTTCAGTCAGTCTCGCAGGTGCTACAAGAGCTCTCTACATACTGATTCCACAGACTAACACATATATATGTGATTCCACAGACTAACACAGACTAACACTATATCTTTGAATTCACTGATAGGACTGGCGGGAGAAGAAGTGATGGGTTGGGATGGATCCCACGAGAGGCCACAATCCAGCAAACTTCTACACTCTTCTTCTCTTCCTTGTTTGTGCGGAGATGGCTGCTCCAAGCATCCTGCTTGCCTTTCTCTTTCCTTCCAGGACAGAAAAAGTTGGGGAAAGAGGAGAAGGGGTGGGGGGAAATCAGAGCCTCCAAGTTTCATGTCCTCATTGAGCAATTCTTGTGTCCCTGCCCCCCCCCCCCCAGATCCTGCTGCCCAGTTTAAGAACCACTTCACTACACCATGCTGGCTCTCTATATTTATTAATTAGACACCACTTTAACAGATAATTTTTCCCCTGGGGAATTTTGTGAGGAATCTTTCTAATAGTACTTTCAATAAACTTCAAGCCCTAGAATTCTCAGGAGGCAAAACCATGACCATATATTTTTGTTGTTATTAACTGCCTTAGCGTCGATCTCGACCCATGGGGACCCTATGGATGAGACATTTCCAGGCCCCCCTGTCCTCTGTGCTCTGCCCAGCTCCTGCAAAGTTATATTTGTGGTCTCTTTAATAAAATCCATCCATCTAGCATGTGGCCTTCCTCTCTTTCTATCTTCCTTCTACCTTTCCTAAGATTATTCTCTTTTCCAACAAAAGACAGACGATATACATACCTGATGTAAAATAGCTACAAGATTGTAGTGTAATATTTACCCATAATGTATTTATGTTAGAGTTTAGAAACATTATTTTTTGCACTGTAACTCCCAGAAGCACACCTACATACTGTTCATGCTGGCTAAGGGATTCTAGACTAAATATTAATGTTCTGAGACACTGATTTACTGTAGGAAATCTTTCTCAGAGAGAAAAGGGTGTGTTGCATGTGGCTGGTACCTGACTAGCCCATTGCACTGCCTGCCTGTCTGTGTGACCAAGAAAATGACCATTTCTTCTCCGCGCCTCACTCTCACAACTCCTGAGATATCCTCAAAATCTGCTCCATATATTTGGGAGATCCTTCAGAGCAGAGTGGGAAGAAACGGAAAAATCCTGTTGCAAAAGCAGATGCTCCCACTGGTGGATTTTGCTGTATGGAGTAGTGGGCACAGGCACACCCAAGCAGTGTCATGGTTAGTGTGCTAGACATGGATTTGTTCTTCTTTCCACTGAATCATGGGTCTTGCTAGGTGACCTTGGTTAAGTCATTCTCTCTCTCTCTTTCTCTTTCTCTCTTTCTCTTTCTGCCACACACACACACACACACACACACACTCCTACCTGACCTACCTCACATGACTGTTGCAAGGATAAAGTATAGAGGAGGAGATCCACATACGCTGCCTTGAACTCACTGGATGAAAAATGAGAGAAAAATGTAAATTGATGTTAGCTGCCTTGAGTCCCTATATCAGGAGAAAAGCAAGATATAAATTAAAAAAATAATAAAATAATGTCAGATTTTTCCTTTCATTTTCAGGGAGCATGTACCAGCTAAATCATTTTAGAGACTACAATTACAGTTATAAGAGCGAAGTACAGTTGGCCCTCCGTATCCACAGATTCTTTATCCATGGATTCAACCATCCACAGCTTGATGGTTCACAAAAATATAAATTCCAAAAAGCAAAACCTTGATTTTGCCATTTTATATAAAGAAAACCATTTTACTATGACATATTTAATGTGGCTTGAGCATCCACAGATTTTGATATCCATGGGAGGTCCTGGAACCAAACCCCAGCGGCTCCCAAAGGCTCACTGTATTTATTCAACCCAAATCTCCATTGTTAATTGGCCTTGCCAACAGCCGCACAAATTCCAAAGGATGCTGTTCAGTCATTGTGAGACAAGAGGGCTATTCAAACTGAGCCCCTGCCATAAGCAGGGAAGCAGAAGCCTGATAAAGGACATGTTTGACTTAGGATTTTACCCCGGCAAACATTGCCTGAGCAAATCCAAAACCCTCCAACCTGTAGTGCGGATGATTAAGATACAACAAGAAAATTGATTAGCAAGCAGCACCTACAAAAACAGGCTTTAGGGATTGCAGTGCATCCTTAACCCCTGCTGTTTCTTGTGCCACCAAATGGAATTAAGATAATTGTTTGTTACTTATCCAAGATGGGGTGGTGATGAGGAATAGGAATCAGACTCTGTCCCAGAATAAATATATTTTCCTGGTAGACTGAGAATATACACACACAGAGAGAGGGTGATATTTAAGTTGCATACTTTTGCTTTTTAAGTAGTAATGACTCTAGTAAACTCCAGCCCCACTCCTCCATTACAGGTGCTATCTTCATCCATTTGCCCAGAAGACAACCTGGCAAGCAAAAGGTCACCCATTTCCATAACCATTAGACAAACAGCAGTTTCTCTGAAAGAGTTGGAATGGATGGCTGATTGCAGGGGAAAAGAGGAAAAGAAATTCAAATAAGGATGAGTGCAGGAGATTGAGCAACATTAACCTCTGATAGTAGGAAGGAACTAGTCAGGTTATTTCCAAAGATCCCTTTGGTGAGCTTATGCAATTTTAAGTCTCCCTTAGGACAGTAGGATAGCACTACTTTGCACTACTAGTCTGTCTTTAATATGTTGATTCCCAAGCTGGGCTAACACAACTCACCTGCAACAGTGCTGTGCCATTTCAGAAGAGTTTATATATTCCATATCTTTTCTTCTTTTGTTAAGATTCATGGTTTGTCTTTCACACCTCTGCCAGTGTCCACAGCAGACTGCTACCACTGGCGTTCTGAAATGTCCCCTGCTGTGGCTCAATAGTCCTCCAAGATCAAGACTTAAAAGACATTACAGTCAGCCCGCCATATCCACATATTCTTTATGCAGGGATTCAACCATCCACGGCTTGAAAATATTCCAAATATATATACATTCCAAAAGGCAAACCTTGATTTTACTATTTTATATAAAGGACACAATTTTACCTTGCCAATGTATATATATATATATATATATATATCAGGACTTGAGCATCCATGGATTTTGGTATCCACAGGGGTAGCAGACCTGGAGCCAAACTCCAGCAGATACCAAGGGTCCACTATATTATCTTGAACCCAGAAGGTACTCACAATCAGATGTTTCGTATTTCTCAAAGTGGCTGAAAGTGAATATATGAACATATGTAAACAAGTGGGATTGAATTTTCCAGGGCTTGGAAACATTATTGCTTACATGCTGGTTGTGGGGATTCTGGGAGTTGTAGTCAAAAATGACTTCTCCTAGCTTCATAGTTCATCTCTAGTTCTATTAATGTCTTCAGTCACCTGTAAGTTGCCAAACTGTGCCTCTTGTTAAGGTATGTGTGTGTGCTTATTGTTGTGTGCTTTCAAGTCATTTCCAGCTTTTGGGGTTTTCTTGGCAAGATTTGTTCAGAGGGAGATTGAGACTGAAAGAGTGTGACTTGCCAAAAGTAAGCATTTTCTCTAGGAATCTCTAGGTCCTCTGTCATGACTTTATGGCCAGCTTCTGTCAGAATTGCACTGGAGAACCTAGAGATTCCTAGGGATAACATATTAACCAAATCTATGAATACTGAAATCCACAAAAGTCAAAGCTGCAAATGTGGAGGCCCAACTGTATATCTACGCAAAGAAAAACAGGCTTTAAAATAATTAAATATGATTAATATTCAGAAAGGGTGTGTGTATGTCTGTGTATAAAAGACATAGGACATTATCACACTTGGGCCAGAAAGCGACAATAAAGTGGAAATTAGGCATTCTGAAAATAAACCAAAAATAAACCTTGATTCCGCAAATGGCTTTCACACGTAATTACCTTAATTGCGAATGTAAAGTAAGTGAATTTAACATTCACACACAAGTGAGAAAAGCCCGTAAATGTACTAGAAATTATCTTCTTGCACATGCGCATATAGAGGAATGCTCGCTGGAACCATGGGAAAAGCAGGGAAATGCTTCCAAATGCGCATTTGCTTTTCACATTATGGCAAATGCGAAATTACCTTAATTCAGCATTTGCATTTCCTCCAAATAACCGAATTTCAAAAGATCTCGGTTAACACAAGTTTCTGTCCACTTTCTGTCCAGTTTCTGTGCAACGTCGTGTGAAAACGCGGGCACAAATCCAGTTTCTGTTTGGGATTTGTGTGAATTATCCAGCAGATTTGCCCCCGTGTGATAACGTCCATAGTGGTTATGAGAGGGTATCGTAAAGTTTTAATTATCACCTTTTAAAAAATTGACAGAAAGTTTGTTTTGATTTGTAGTTGTTAACTTATCTACACATAGTCCCCATCCAGATTTACACATTTTTCCCCAGCATTTCTTGACTTTCCGAATATCGTTATTGTAGAAGTCTGCAGATTGTAACTTAAACCCCTCTTCCACTTTATGAATGACGTCATCTGTGTTGTCAAAATCAGCGACCTTGCAATGGATTTTTCATTTTTGGGAAAAGAAAAAGTCACTTGGTGATTATGACACTGTCAATAATTCATTAATATACCATAATAACTTCTGGGAGATAATCATTACTTTACGATACCCCCTCATATTCTTTGGGATCCTGGGATTTGTAGTTTAGTGAGGAATTGAGCTGACTATATCAGAGCGTGCTGGTGTCCCACCAAACTTCAAATCTCAGGATTACTTTACGACACCCCTCGTATGTTTTGTTTTCACAATGAAATGTTTCCCTTGAAAAATGTTTTGCAAAACTCATTCAGAGCTATGTATCTGTGAAGCAGATTTCTTATTTCCTTAGCAGTAACTTGCACAACTGTATATGATCCCAATATTTAATGACCTGGCTTCAAGTCTTAGGTATTACCTGAGGAAGAGGTAACAATGCTCTCCCACATTGCCTGTGGTTACCTGAAGAAAAACACATTCCAGTTACAATTATAACAGAAATATAAACAGCAGGAACAAGATGAGAGCAGCCCTAAGCACACTGACTTGAAAGGTGGCGCCAAAATCAATAGGAGATATTTCAGGGAAAACACAATTAGTATGGGAGTGTTACTGTGAAATACAGAGTTATTTCAGAAATCTTACATCAGGGTCAAAGCTCAATCTTCTCCCAAAGCACTTTAACCTTTCTGTCCCTTCTCTTTGTTTTTGTTCTGCTTCAAATCCTTGCTCTGCCAGGAAGTTCAGTGAAATGAGCTTTATGGATTTACTGATAAAATGGGAAGAGGGTGAAAAAATCAGAACACTACTTTGCAGAGAGAGTAAGGATGGGAAACAAATACAAAATATGATAAAATAATTGAATAGGAATGTCTAATGGTAAATGCACATATTCTTGAGAGCTTCAGCCAAATAAACCTAGTCAGTTGTGCAATCTGGTGTCGTGCATTTATTTTCATTGTGTCACCTTCAAATTGTATACATACTGCAGGTGTTTAATAGTATTTTAAGTGGGGGTGGGATTGTGGGATATGAATGTATATTTTAATGTTGTAAACCATCCCAGTTGCATTATGCAGAGGGGAAGGATTATTATTATTATTATTATTTCAGACTGAAAGCCAATGTCATGCCACTTGTCCTGTTTTCCTTGATAGAATGAAGTATTTCAACAATGTTTTACCAATCTACACCAATGTCTTACCAGCCAGTCTCTCTCAACAAATATGACTGAATCACACTCTTGAATCTTAGCAACTGGTAGAGGTTTTTGTAACCTTTCCCCGATCCCTGAACCTCCACATGAGTCTTGTGTTGACTTTTCTCAGTCATACTAGTCATATTACTATTAAATACCTGCAGAATGTGTACAATTTGAAGGTGACACAATGAAAATAAATGCATGACACCAGATTGCACAACTGACTAGGTTTATTTGGCAGAGGCTCTCAAGAATATGTGCATTTACCAGTTTCTCAGCAGAGATTTGTTAATCAATACCCTGATACCTGATTTCCTACGATCCTCTACAAACAACCCCTCCCCAGGAAAAGAAAAACTAGTCAAAGGAAAGCCTAGCACAATTTTGATTAATGTAATTTGTACTCCATTTTTCCTCCAAGAAGCTCAGGGTGACATTCTTCTGAGATTATTCTATTTTATCCCCATCCTACAAAGTAGGCTAGCCTTTTTATTCAACCTTTTAAACAAACTTTAAATAACCTTTGAGCTCTCACTGTGTTAATAAGTTTTCATTAAAAAAAGTTAGCTACTAATTATTTTATTCTGCCCCTGTTGACAACAGTTATGCTTTTTAGTTCCTGTAGGTGACATATTTTAAAATTTTGTTTTGCTCTTTGTTCCTGACCAGACAAAATTTCTTGCTAGACAGATATATGAAATTAATAAATAAAAATAGCTACCCTGAAGACATCCATGGATTTTCTTTTCTGAGTAGCATCTAAAGTCTAGGCCATTTTGATCCAAGGTTGGTGCTGTACTCCACACTGGGACCCTTCTCTTGCCTGCCCAAAGTTATTATAAACAGGAGTGTAATGGACAGAATTCAACAGCTGAAGCTTTCTCCATGGCAGTATACCTTGCAGAGTAATGCAGTCTGTTAAAGACAATGGTTGTCCTATCAAAGCAGCTACAAAAATTACAGTGCTCACCATGACTTTTTGCATGATTACTGGTGGTGCTATCAGATGGCATTAATACAAACAAGAGGCTGGAGATTATTGCACTAAAAAAAAAAACGCAACTGCAACCTTCAGGCAGCCCAGGTCCCAGCCATGCTCAGCCAGCTGCTTTGCAAAAATGGCAAGCTCTCAGTACAGCTAAGGGTACAGTAGCTATGTCCAGTTTTCAGTCTGGCAACTGTAACAGTGACAGTACATCATAGGCTGGAGATAATAGTCAAAGTGTTATTGAGGGAACAAGGCAAATAGTGCAAGGACCCAAAAATTGGAGGGGGAAAACTATACACAGGCAGCTAGGAGGAAATAAACAAAATGAACTTGAACTCCTAGCACAACAAAGTAAATACGATATAATAGGCATCACTGAAACCTGGTGTTCTTCTGGAGCTTCTTATACAATGGAAAGGAGAAGCCAGGCATAGTCAGATACACATTCTAGACTTTAAGAGAGCTGATTTCAATAAACTTAGTGAAACACGGGAGTGATCAGTAATACCAAAGGAGGTCAGGAATACTAAAAGAGAAGGGAGTTCAGGATGGATGGGAGTTTCTCAAAAGGGAGATACTGAAGGCATAATCTCAATCTGTTCCAATGAGAAGGAAAAATGGGAAGTGTCTCAAGAAACCAGGTTGGATGACTAAAGAACTTTAAACTGAACTAAGGGCCTCTGCAGACGGGCAGCACAGATTGGAGCCATGACAACCCTACCCCGTGGCTTCAATCCTCCCTTTTGCCACCCCAAAAAGAGCAGCAAAATGCCGTTCCTTTTTAGGGTTGGTGAAAGGCCGCCTTAAGAGCTGGTGCTGCAGCACTTCAGCACCCTTTCAGCGCAGCGTGTAAGAACGCTGTGCTGGGAGGGCGTCCTGATGCCGCATGCCATGCATAATGGTGCATGGCATCAGGACGGCATTGGGGTGAGATTGGGGTGGCTAGGCTGGTCCTTTGGACCGTCTGCATCCCCCCTAAGTTTTAAACAGGAGATGTATAAGAAATGGGAAAAGGGTGAAATCATTAAAGAGGAATTCAAACAAATAACTAGTACATGTAGGGGTAAAGTCAGGAAAGCTAAAGTGCAGAATGAGTTCAGGCTTGCTAGAGAGGTTAAGAACAATAAAAAGGGCTTTTTTGGCTATGTCCGTAGCAGAAGAAAGAAGAAGGAAATGGTAAGGCACTGTGCAGAGAAGATGGAGAAATTCCAACAGGGGACAGAGAAAAGGCAGAACTACTCATCACCTTCTTTGCCTCAGTCTTCTCACAAAAGGAAAAGGGTGCTCAACCTGAGGATAATGGAGCAGAGGACAGAATAGGGGAAATGAAGCACAGAATAAATAAAGAGGAAGTGCAGGAATACCTGGTTAACCTGAATTAATTTAAGTTTCCAGGACCAGATGAACTACATCCAAGGATATTA
>CM034701.1:195384304-195412686 GCA_020142125.1 Phrynosoma platyrhinos
TGGGCGAAGGGGGTCTGTCTTGGCGCAGGCTCCCCCTCCTGCTCCTGCTCCTGCTCCCGGGGTCGAGAAGGGCCTCTCTGTGCCGGAGCACGGCTTCTGCCAGCCCATCTCCATCCCTCTCTGCACAGACATTGCCTACAACCAGACCATCCTGCCCAACCTCTTGGGCCACACCAGCCAGGAGGACGCGGGGCTGGAGGTGCACCAGTTCTACCCGCTGGTCAAGGTCCAGTGCTCGCCGGAGCTGCGCTTCTTCCTCTGCTCCATGTATGCGCCGGTGTGCACCGTCCTGGAGCAGGCCATCCCGCCCTGCCGCTCCCTCTGCGAAAGGGCCAGGCAGGGGTGCGAGGCCCTCATGAATAAGTTTGGCTTCCAGTGGCCGGAGAGGCTCCGCTGCGAGGGATTCCCCGTCCACGGCGCCGGAGAGATCTGCGTGGGGCAGAACACCTCTGACACCGACGCCAACGAGGGCAGAGGGCCGAGCTTGGCGGGTCCTGTGGTCCCGGCATCCCTGCCTCCTGTGGCCCCTGCCGTCCCTGGGGCCGTGGCCCCCCGCTACTCCTTCTCCTGCCCTCGACAGCTGCGTGTGCCGTCGTACCTGGGCTACCGCTTCCTGGGCGAGCGGGACTGCGGGGCCCCCTGCCAGCCTGGCCTCCCCGACGGCGTGATGTATTTCCAGGCATCGGAGGTGCGCTTCGCCCGTCTCCTGGTTGGCATCTGGTCCGCACTGTGCTGCGCCTCGACGCTCTTCACGGTGCTGACATCTTTGGTGGACGGCGGGCGCTTCAGCTACCCCGAGCGCCCCATCGTCTTCCTCTCCGGCTGCTATTTCATGGTGTCCGTGGCCCACGTGGCGGGCTTCCTGCTGGGTGACGGGGCGGCGTGCGCAGAGCGCTTCTCAGAGGACGGCTACCGGACGGTGGTGCAGGGCACCAAGAAGGAGGGTTGCACGGTGCTCTTCATGGTGCTCTATTTCTTCGGCATGGCCAGCTCCATCTGGTGGGTGGTGCTCTCTCTGGCCTGGTTCCTGGCGGCGGGGCTCAAGTGGGGCCACGAGGCCATCGAGGCCCAGGCGCAGTACTTCCACCTGGCTGCCTGGGCCGTGCCGGCTGCCAAGACCATATGGGTGCTGGCCGTCGGGCAGGTGGACGGCGACGTCCTCAGTGGGGTCTGCTACGTGGGGCTCCGCAGCGTGAGCGCTCTGCGGGGTTTTGTCCTGGCGCCCCTGGCCGCCTACCTGTCGCTGGGCACCTCCTTTCTGCTGGCGGGCTTCGTCTCACTCTTCCGCATCCGCACCGTCATGAAGCACGGCGGCACCAAGACCGAGAAGCTGGAGAAGCTGATGGTGCGCATCGGCGTTTTCAGCGTCCTCTACACCGTCCCGGCCGCTGTCGTCCTGGCCTCCTACTTCTACGAGCAGGCCTTCCGGGAGACCTGGGAGAAGACCTGGCTCCTGCAGAGCTGCAAGAGCTACGCCGTGCCGTGCCCTCCAGCAGCCTCCTCTGCCGCCTTTGCCCCCATGAGCCCCGACTTCACCGTCTTCCTCATCCGCTACCTCATGACCATGATCGTGGGCATCACCACGGGCTTCTGGAT
Organism: Phrynosoma platyrhinos; assembly: GCA_020142125.1. Taxonomy (NCBI): domain Eukaryota; kingdom Metazoa; phylum Chordata; class Lepidosauria; order Squamata; family Phrynosomatidae; genus Phrynosoma; species Phrynosoma platyrhinos. Next base: position 195,385,901 of record CM034701.1, read on the forward strand.
CTGGAGCGGCAAGACCCTCCAGTCCTGGAGGCGCTTCTACCACCGACTCAGTACTGGTAGCAGCGGCAGCAGGAGCAAAGGCGGGGAGACGGCTGTCTGAGGAGGATGGGCACCGTCCTCCCCGGACCCCCTCTCTGGGCTCCTTCTGGAGCAGACACTACAAGGAGGAGGAGGGTGCCTGGGCAGTGGGTCTGTGGGGCAAGCCAAAGGGGTACTGCTGCTGCTTCTTCCTTCACACTCTGCCTTTGGTTTTGGACATGCAGCAAGCATTGCAGCTTGATCCCTCTCTCCCAAACCCCCTTCTCTCTCTTTAACCCCCCCCTTTTTTTTACACCTTGATAACCAAGAGGGTTGAAGTAAGTGTCCTTAAGACTTGATCTTCAGAAGTTTCTGATCTTGTGAGAATTCCTCTTTTCTCTTTACGTGTTCCCCACTCTTAAGGCACTGACTCTAGTGGTTACAAGATGGGGAGGTTGCCAGTTCGAGGCCCCGGTGCTTCATGATGGGCTGAGTTCCCATTACTAGTCCCAGCTTCTGCCAGTCTTACTGTTTGAAAGCATGCAGATGCAAGTTGATAAATAGGTACCACTTTAATGGGAAGGTAAACAGCATTTGGTACAGTCATGCTGGCCACATGATCACAAAGTAGTCTCTGACAACGCAGGCCCTTCGGCTTAGTAAGGGTGATGAGCACCGCCCTCTACAGTCAGACACAATTTGACAACCTTGCCAATAGGGAATACCTTTACCTACTACACCCCAACCCCTTTTAGGAAGGAAAAAGAAAAGAGAAAAGAAGAAAAAGAACTGCAGGTTCTGTTCAAAAGAAAATTCTGGAATTGTGCCAAGGTTTTAAGATGTGGGTGGGTGGGTAGGGTGAATTGAAGCAGAGAATTATTATTTGTGAAAACCACAAAACAGAAAGTTGGTCATGTTTGTGTGCTTTGGGGTGGCAAGGTGAGACTCCAGTAGGTCATTCGCTCTTCCTCCCAAAAATAAATTCAGATTTCCATTTCACTATATCTCTAATCACATCCAGCAACACCAGAGGAGTCTCTCCCTCCGTTCCTGGTGCAAGCCAGAGTTGAGTTGGTGGTGGAATGGAACAGCAGATCCCAGAATTTCCTAGCCAGCATGGCCAGCAGCTATGCAGGTTTTTGTGTTGTTGTTTTTTTGAGGGGGGATTCTGGATGTTACAGTGGGGATGGTGTGGAGTCACTTTTGGACTACAGTTCCCATAATCCCATTGCTCTGATGGCTGGGTAACTCTGGGCGCTATAATTAGAATAATTACCTTTTTGGGTGGCAGCTTTCAGAATCCTCCAATCAGTAGACATGGGATTCTGGGAATTCTCATCCAATAAACCAACTTTTCCAAGCTCTGGGACAATCAAATGATAGACAAGAGGTAGACAGACAACGCAAAGTCACTTGCAGTGGCCAAGATCTCCATCAGAGAGTTAGCAAAGATGAGACATGCACAGTAGGTGTGAAACAGTGTTCTAGTAACCAAGAGGGAAGGTTTTGAGCAGGATCTGCCAGAGTCCAATGCAAGGTCCAGCCATGATGTATCAGAGGTTTCTGAAAAGATATCTTCCTTGGGAGGAGGTCTGCTTGTAGCTGAGGGGCCCTTTCCTCACAAGGAAAGGAGATGCATCTTCTGCTGCAGCCAGGTGCCATTTGTGGGCATGATCATTCTGGCCCACTCTTTTAGGTGCTACACATTACTGCCTGGGCTGCTTAGGATAGTTTTGCACATCTGTGTCTGTTAGAGAATTGCAGCTTCCCTGAGATAGGTGGACCCCCCCAGACCTCAGTCCTGAGGGCTAAGGCAATTTCTGTGATCATCACTGTTGTTGTTGTTGTTGTGTGCCTTCAAAGCATTTTGACTTATTGGAGCCTAAGGTGAACTTACCATGGGGTTTTCTGGTCTGAGACTATGTAACTTGCCCGTGGTCACTCCATGGGTTGCCATGGCCGAGTAGGGAATTGAACCCAAGTCTCTAAGACCAATGCTCAAACTACTACACCAGGGGTAGGCAACCTTTCCCCTTTAAGGGCCAAGGGACTTCAGCTCCCAGAAGCTTCAGCCATGATGGCCAATAGCTCCTGGGATTCTGGGAGCTGAAGTCCCTCGGCCCTTAAAGAGGAAAGGTTGCCTACCCCTGTACTACACCTTGCTGGCTCCCACGGTAGTCATTAGTTGCTGCCAATGTGAGACTTTGGGCCTTTGCAGACTCCCAGAAATAGTGCAAATTGAGTCTACTTTAACTGCCCTGACTCAGTGCTAGGGAATCATGGGAACTGTAGTTTATTGTGGCACCAGAGCTCTCCGACAGAGAAGGCTCAGTGTCTCAGAAAAAAATACAATTCCCATGATTCCCTAGCACTGAGCCAGGACAGTTAAAGTGGCCTCAATTTGCACTATTTTTAGCAGTCTGCAAAGGCCCTTAGACTCCTGCACCAGACACAAAGTGACAAACTGGGTGTTTTCTCCTCCTCCTTTTCTTTAGAAGATAGCACCACTGATAAAAAATCTTATTTGAGCCTCCTGAAAAGTTTGACATGACAGTGTTTCAAGCAAATATATAGTGCCCTTTTCATCAAGTTCAGGCTGCCATAAGTGTGGGCAATCTTTTGAGTTGCAGAGTGCTCTTGGTGCAACAAGCCAACAAGGCTACTGCTGCAAAAATCCCCTCTTACATCTATTCCAGCGTTAGACCCATTGGGTTTAATGGGATTTAATCCCCCCCTCAGGTGCAAAGGATTGCAGCCTAAGCACTTTGTCTTGAGGGAGTAAAGGTACGGTATATTTGTTGAACTCAGTGGGGCTTAAACTTCCAAGTCAACATGCCTAGGCTCAGGCTGCAGTGGGGGAGTTTCCTCCATTCATTTTATGAGCGTTTCTTTTCTGTTTGAATCCTCCTTTGGCAAAAGGGTCTTGCTGGGGCTTTGGCGAGGGGAAGGGTGTGGGGCTAAGGAGCAAAAGGAGAAAAAGAAGTGGCATGTTGATTTTCAGGAGAATGGGTTTTACTCTCCTCTCTTTTGTTCGAGGGGACAAAAGAGAAACAAAAGTGTGTTTCTTTGTGGCAGGGCAGAAGCATGGGATCCGTTTTTATGGGGGGGAAACGTACAAAGCATTTGTTGAGGTTCAACTACCGGTACGTGGCTGCTAGTTTGCCCAGCTCCAGCTCCGCATTCCTTTTATGAAAATGGAGGGAAAGGAAAGGAAGTTTTGCTAAGGTCTCTTGTTTAACTCTGAGGAAATCTGAGAAACCCGCCTCTCTCTCTCTTTCTTATTTGTAATGGAGTTTTAATACAGAACACCTGACAAAACAGCCAGCACCAAAATATGTAAAACAGGAAGATATAATATCTCCGTTCTTTCCAAAAAAGTTGTGATTTCCCCTGAGAAGAAAGAATCTATGTCTGTGATCACCTTCAGAGGTTGTGGAAAGGGAAACTGACCAATTTTCCCCTCCACATCTACAGCGCTCCCAGTTCTGTGGTGTTTACAGCAGGATTTAAACATTTCTTGGGAAAGGAATAGGTTCTTCAAGTGCTTCCAAGGCTGTACTGGGTTGGCCATTATTCTTTTTGAAACAAGAAGACAATCCTAGCCATGTTTGCTCACAAGAAATGCTTGGCATTTATTGATCCTTTAGGACAGGGGTAGGCAACCTTTCCCCTTTAAGGGCCGAGGGACTTCAGCTCCCAGAAGCCTCAGCCATGTTGGCCAATAGTCTCATGTTGGCCAATAGCTCCTGGGATTCTGGGAGCTGAAGTCCCTCGGCCCTTAAAGGGGAAAGGTTGCCTACCCCTGCTTTAGGAGATGGCTGTAAGGTTGCAGCCCTAGTTTTGTGTACTTGACACAGTCTGTTGCAAAGTTGTTGCAGTTAAATCTGCAAAAGTGGTATACCTGGAATATGTTCTGCTCAGGGATACTTTGGAATTAACATGCATAGGATCAGCTCTGGTATTTCACAGAAATCAGTGGAATGACATTAGAACTCATGTAAGGCCCATTAGAGGAATAGAGTAGGATCACACAACTCAAAGTTTCCTGGATTCTGCTCACAGTGTTGTGCAGTGGAGATGTGTGTATGTGTGTGTCTCTTCCAAAGTAGGACTTACTTCCCAGATGAGTAAGGTTACAATCTAAGAAGTGGAGAATTAAAATTACTTGGTATGCCTCGTTCCTAAAATGTGCACTTCTTTTTTTAAAAACAAAATATCCACCACTAGCAATGTTCTCCATCTTTTGCTTGAGCGGTTGTTTTATTAAACATACTTCTAAAATGAAACCAAGCAAAATGTTCTGCATCACCATAGATAAAAATCTTCCTCAGGAAGGGGCCCCTGATTCAATGAAATGCCCTTTCACTTCCAAGGAGGTTTCTATTTCCCTTTCTGTTAAAACTGTTTTAAAAGTTTAAAAAAATACTGTGAACCTAGGGGGTTTGACTTATTTTGGCCTGAAAGATTAATTGGAGAATTGTGGGTTTTAATGAGCCCTGTTTTTGTCCTTCCTTTCTTCCTTCCTTCCTTCCTTCCTTCCTTCCTTCCTTCCTTCCTTCCTTCCCAAGACTGTAATCATTTCCCTCTCTCTTTTTTTTTAATGAATGGAGATGAAGTTCTTTAAAAACAAAACGCCATCTCTTCACAGAGGAGCATTGGTAAGGGAGAAAGAAAAGCCATCAAAGGGGAATGGTGTGGGTGTACTGTTTTGGGATAAAACGCAGAGAGAAGCACCCCACTCATTTCTGCAGTGTATTTGATCTCCTTAGTGCTGAGGTCCTAGTTTTAAAGTGTGCACAAGACAAGCTGAAAGTGCAGTGTATGTATATTTTGTAAATCTGACATTTTTGTAAGAAATATATATGTATTTATGTTTTTACTTGCTTTTGATTTTGGAAGGTCTGTGTAAGACTCATCTCTTTATGTACAGAACACAACAAATAAATGGATTTTTAATACAATGGGTTTTTCAAAGGAGGTATTTGAACAATACAATATTCTTTTTCCCTATACCATTTTGTTAAATCACTGAGTTTCTTAAACATTTGTTAATTCTAGGTGGCCTCAAGCTAACTGTTCCCTTTGAAGATTTGCAATTGTTGAACTGAACGGAACTTCTGAATAAATATGCGTAGGATTATTATTCTGTGGAATAAGGCATGTACCGGCCTGATCCTAAGTGTCTACTCAAAGGGAACTCTCAATGAATCCCAAGAGGTCATGCTTCTAAGATAGTATTCTTCAAACTGCCTTGCTTGCTGGCTGGGAATGATGGGAGTTGTAAACCAATGTATCTGGAGGTCAGCAGGTTGAAGAAGAGTGACATAGTATACAACAGTCATATATGGCTTATACAAAGTAGGTCTTGCTGAAACCAGTAAGGACTGCCTGTCTTTACTTAGGATTTCATGGTATCCTTTCTCTTGATGTCTGTATTTATTTACTAAATTTGAATCCTGTCTTTGGTCTATGACAGTGGTTTCCAAACTTTGGTGTTCCAGATGTTTTGGACTTCAGTTCCCAGGATTCCTGACTGTTGGCCAAACTATCCAAAACACCTGAAGGACTAAATTTTGGTCTATAAGAATATATGCAGAAGTTTGTTGCATCAAACCAAAGGACTTCATGGTCCAGCATATTGTTCCCACAGTGGATAAGTAGGGACCCTTTCATACTACACATTTCTAGCACTGTCATCCCATTTTAACTGACATGGCTACATCCTATGGCATCCTGGGTCTTGTAATTTTGTCAGATGCATCAAAGGAGGATTTTCCAGTTGGTTATCACAAAGGCCCCTCACCGCACCTGCCATTCCCAGCATTATAATAGCTGGAACCATAGCAGTTAAAGTGGAATCGTAGTGCTATAATTGTGTTGTGTGAAAGGGTGCAGAGGTCTACAAGTGAAGCCTTTGTAGTCCTGTTTCTGAGTGGCTGGTACTGAGAAGAAAAATACAGTTATTATGACAGAGCGTCATAGGCAACCTTCTCCTCTCTGAATCGGTTTTATCCCAATCCAAGGAGCTCAAAATGGAGTGTGTGGCCCTTTCTTCTCTAGTCTCAAAACAATCTTCTGAGGCAACTTGGGCTGAGAGGGAGTGGGCCTGTTTTGTTTCTGAACCATAGCCTGGAGAAGGTGCTTTTTGGACTACAGCTCCCAAAATCCTCTGGATAACACCACCATTGGGGTCATTGGGAACTGTTCTAAAGAAGCACCTGTTCTAGTCTCTCCTCTAAACTAGAAATGCAGCCTCACCCCAAACCACAGTTTGGAGCTTGAAGAGCAAATGGCCTCTCAGATATAGTTGTCCCACATTACTGGGCATTCTTATAAAAGGATGCAGATTTTCCAGAAACACTTGTTGAGGATATGGCTATCCTGTCTTTCAACACTTTGTTCCATGCTTTGCTTCTCTGTCTTTTAAGGAAGTTGCTCAATGCAGTTTTTTTCCTCCTTTTTCCAAGAGGTGAAAGGCAGTGGTGGCCATGTTATTACATCCTGACTCTGTTGGCAAGTAATATTGTTAGCACATAGGATTAAGTGTGGGTCTTCTCTGAGGACATACAAGATTGTACTCTTAATCTCACTGAGTAAGGGTGAGTTCTTGAGTACATATGTCTTAATTTGGGTTGCATCCCCTTACTAAAATTGACATTTCAAATACTTGTTATTCTTAGTAACAGTGGGCTTGTGACATTGGTTCTTAATTTCCTTTAAAACACTATACACAGCGTCATTAATTTCAAGCACAATTTTTTGATGTTCAAACACAGTGTTTTGCTGGAACTTCACAGAGCAGTGTTCACATTGTGTACCTTGCTCAGGAACAAATGTTGGAAGTCCAGTCCCAAAATGGACTGTGACAGCAACATTTTGAAAATAGATTCTTCTTTGACTCTTATTGGAACTGAACTTCTTAAAGCAGGGAAACTAACCATTAAGCCAGAAGTGAGCAGCTTGTGCCCTCCTAAGTGTTTTTGGACTGCAACTCCCATCATCCCTCTCCGTGGCATCCACCTATAATGAGAGTTGGGAATCAGTATCCCCATCCTTGCCTGTCAGCAACTTTCTCCCCTCAAATGTCTCTGGCTCTGTTGTGTTATGTTTCTCTTTACTATCAGGATGCCTTGTGTGCCTTCAAGTAGTTTCCAACTTATGGTGATCCTGAGGCAAACCTACCATGGGGGTTCTTGGCAAGAATTGTCCAGATGGGGGATGCCTTTGTCTTCCTTTGAGGCTGAGATGTGTAACTTGACCAAAGTCATCAGTGCATTTCCATGGCCAAGCAGGGATTCAAACCCTGGTTTCTGTAGTCTCAGTACAGAACAAAACTCAAACTACTACACTATGCTGGCTGGCTGTCAGGATGTTATACAAAGAAATATTTAAATCAGAAGAATAGAACTAATAAGAAATAAGCTAAAATGTCACTGTACAAAAGCAGCATCCCAATGAGAGGTTGATAAAAAATTTAAAAGCCTAGGAAAATCTGAACTGTTTTTGCCTAAGTGTGGAAAGACATTAACAGCAGGTGCCAGTTGAGTTTCTCTGGGCAGAATATTCTGAAGCTTTGGGTGCTACCACTGAAAAAATCCTCTAGTCACATGTCAAATCTCAAAGTATGGGATCTTGGAGAAAAGTAAAATACATTTTTACTAGGACATGACAATCAATTGTATGAGCCCAGCCTGTCGTCACATGTTAAGGGGAAGGCATGTGTTTGAAAGGATGCAATTGCTCTGTAGAAATCATAAGTCTTCACCAAAACCACACATGCTTTGGGCAACTGTGAAAAGCTGTGGAGATAAAAAGTCTGCAGCCTGCACCATGAATGTGCTTCAGTTTATTGGGATAGATCCAAAATTTGTAATGCTTGGCCTGTAGTTACTGAAATCAATGGGACAGAAATAATTTTTTCTGTAAGTCCATTCTGTAAGTTGATGTCTATAGGTTTACTCTAAGAATATGTAAGTATGTATCCATCCTATGGGTTTCAGTGGGCCCAGGTATATCTAAATGTAGCAAAGTGTTAAAATGCTGAACAGGGACTAGGGAAGTGTGGTGCAGTGGTTTGATTTCTGCTCGGCCATGAAACCCACTGGGTGACCTTGAGCAAGTCACACATTCTCAGCCTCAAAGGAAGACAAGGGCAAACCTCTGAACAAATCTTGCCCAGAAAATCCCTTGATAGTTGGAAACTACTTGAAGGCACACAACACAGAGACATATACACACACATATACATTCCCCACTCAGCCACAAAACTCAGTGGGTACCCTTGGGCCACTTATTCTCTCTTTGCCTGACATGTTTCAACCTGGGGCGAGGGGGAAGCCATCTGTGCTACTTTCAGCCCACTGGCTAAAAGTATAACAAATACAAAAACCCAAACCACTTAGTTTGGGACTATACTACTGCAATGACTGTTTACAATAAGGAACTGTCCTACTGACCTCATTGGGGCTGTTAAATAAATAATATATGCTTAGGACTGGGCTGCACATTTTACTAAATGCAGCTTTAGATGGATGGAATCTATTAAGGAGGTCACTTTGGGTATTAAGGGATTGCAGGAATTAAACAGAGCAGTGGAAGACAGAGGGTCTTGGAGATGTCTCATCCATTGGGCTGCCATGAGTTGAGATCGACTCGAGAGCAGTTAACAATAAAACCATCTGGTCTGGATTAATGGGCTGTGAGGCACAGAAGGAATCTCTGCTGAAGGGTTCCTCAGCAATGCTATTAGCAAGGTTTTCCTGACAACCCAAAGTGGTGGGCTATAGCTTCTATGTCAGCAGAGTGTGAATCTGCTCCTCTTTTAGTTTGAATTTTAAAAGAGCTAGCCAAAGGACTGAACTGCTTTTGGGGACAAGGTCATCATGTAAGCTAGCTCTTTAAAGTTTAGGCTAAACTCTGGAGCAACACTGCATTGACATGGACCTCACAATGGACCTATGGTGATGTTGTCAGCCAAGTACCAAGCTAGTGTTTCAGTGCTGAAGTCTACTGTTTCCACAGCCAGCAGTCCCCAGATCCATATTCATTCCCTTTCTTCATTCATCTTGGAGAAGACAGGGCATAAATCCAGCTTGTTTCCCCTCCTCTGGTGCAAATCATACCAGAGAACTGATTGGATTCATTTAATTATAGAAAGAAACCTGAGGTAGCTAGGGCCTCTAGAGCCTGACGTTTGAGGAACATTGGCCAACCCTTTTTGGTATTAAGAAACTGACTTGCAACAACTTGTTCATGCAGGGTGCCAAAGCCATGTCACAACTTGGGTTGATTAGAAGTAAGCTTTTTATTTGGTATAGGCATGGGTCTAACATCCCACTTGCTGTAGAGTGGGAAAGTATAGCTTGCCAAAATAAATCTTAGGGGGGTTGCAGACTGCCAGAAATAGTGCAAACTGAGTCCACTTTTAGGGTTAGGGTTAGTGCTAGGGAATCATGGGAATTGTTTTTTTCCTTGAGACATTGAGCCTTCTCTATCAGAGAGCTCTGGTGCCACAATAAACTACAGTTTGCATGATTCCCTAACCCTAACCCTAACCTTAAAAGTGGACTCAATTTGTACTATTTCTGGCAGTCTGCAACCCCCCTTAGTTTAGCCTATTTATGTAGAGACAATAGAGTGTCCCACCTCATTCTATGGACTGGTTCTAACCCGTTGTTCCTCCACAGATCCAAAACCACATGCTTAACAAAGAAACAGTCACCTTTTGGTGTTGGGCCACTTACTGCTGGTATAAAAGTGGGCAACCTTCTGAGTGGCACAGAAGTCTTCATCAGCTAGAAATTGATAAATGTTACCTTGATTTTACCTTAAGTTTTAAGAAATTTTACCTTAAGTTGCCTTCTATATAAAATAAAAGATATATTTCATATTGTGGCATCACTTTTTTTAATATTACAATTGTAATGACCTAGGATTGTTATTAAACCCATTGAGCCTCTAGCAGTGAAACCTTTCCTGCGTAAGCTGCATTGAACTGAATGTGAGGAGAGTTCTGTCTGCTTCATTAAGAAGCCTTATTACTTTTCACAAAGTTTGGCCAGGGAAAATTCCCAGAAGGCTTAGTCCCATGTCATTTGGACGGTGATAAGAGGAATCACATCAGAATTCCCTAGAGGAAATGAAGAAAATGTGCACTCCATGCTGGACTGCAGCTTCCTCCATCCCTCACTATGAATTTTTCTGGCTAGGGCTGATAGGACTTGTAGTCTTAACAATTTAATGTAACGAGATACTTTTACCATCTTTGCAGGGATGGCGCAATGGCACAAGACCTTTTGCTGCCTGAGGCAAAGAACAAGATAATACTCTATTGCCCCATGCTACATTCAAAAGCTGGGTGAACTCCCAGATGAATCCTTCAGTACAAGTGATAGGAGTGCATCCATCACCGCACCTGAGGGCAGCTGGCCAGGTTAAGGGATCAGGATAGGTTAAGTGGAAACACAGCTCTATCCACCAAGAGAAGGGGAAGCTCAGAAGGTAAAGCACCTTTCAGTTTTTGCTGCCTGAGATAGTTGCCTCATTTTGTTTAATGACAGGGTTGACCCTGCCATTCATTGATCCAAATAGATTTCCAAACGGTAACTTTTAGTCTGTTATTTGTGTGTGTGTGTGTCGTGTTCCTTTCAAGTCATTTCTGAATAATGGCAACCCTAAGATGAACCTATCACAGGATTTTCTTGGCAAGTTTCTTCAGGGGGGGGTTGCCATTGCTATCCTCTGAGGCTGAGAGAGTGTGGCTTGCCCAAGAGCACCCAGTGGGTTTTCATGGCTGAGTGGGGATTTGCAGCCTGCTCTCCAGAGTCATAATCCAATGTTCAAATGGATCTCTACTCTGTTCTTTAGCAAATACAAACTAGGAGTCCTGCACAGCCTTAAAGACTGACAAGTGTATTATGACATTGGCTTGAATCTGGTGAAGTGGAGTCTAGTTCATGAAAGATGAAGGCATAACAACGTTTTAAAACCCTCATGCATTGGCAGAAAAGTATGAGACATGAAGCAACTTGAACAATTCCCCCACTATCACAAAGATCTAGATTGAGTTAGTATCTGGCAGCCTCACAAGGTTGAATCCCATATAAAGTATTCAATGCAGTTATGCTTCATTCATGGTACTGTAGTAAGAGAGCCACACCTAGTGATATGTCCTGATGTGGACTCCTGCACCATGTTTTGTGGCTCCTCCTGAAAGCTATGCAGATGACTGAATAATATATACAAATGTGTTGTGGGCAGGGTGGCTGAGGGCCACAAATTGCCAGACAGCTAAAGAGCAAATTGTATCATCCACACAAAATGTTTGCCCATTTATTGAATAACAAGATCATATCTTGTTGTTGTGAGCCTTCAAGTAATTCCCAAATTATGATGACCCTAAGGAGAACCTATCATGGGGGCTTCTTGGCAAATTTCTTCAGAGGGGGGTTGCCATTGCAATGCTCTGAGGCTGAGAGAGTGTGACTTGCCCAAGGTCACCCAATGGGTTTCCAAGGCAAAGCTGGGATTCAAACCTTGATCTCCAGAGTCATAGTCCAATGCTCAAGCCACTACATCGTGCTGGCAGCAGTGCCATGCTGGCTGGGAATTCAGAAAAGTAACTTCTACCAAACTCTGGACAAGCTCCATCCGCATGGTGACACTCTCTCATGAGGAGAATTTTGCATCACATAAGACCAGCATGGCATTAAGGCTTAGTCTCCCCCTCATGGAAGTAAAAAAGTTAAGGAACTTTCAGAATTTAAAAAATGTCATTTTCACTTCCATGAGGGGGAGACTGAGCCTTAATGCCATGCTGGTCTTATGTGAGGCAAGCTTCTCCTCATGAGAGAGTGTCACCAACTCTTTTTTCTTCCTTTGTACACCTACCAGATTTCTCCTTCAATGGATTTAATACACCGCCTTATCCATAATGTCACTTGCACAGAGGTCAAAATGTCATAAAAGGCAATCCTGAGTCCTAAACATGCTGCAGAAATAATCCAGTCTGAGACTGCTTTAATTGCCCTGGCTCAATGCTATGGGAATTCTGGAAAGTGTGGTTTTGTGAGACAGCCTTCTCTGTCAAAGAATTTTGGAGCCTACAATTCCCAGGATTCCCTAGCACTCAGCCAGGGCAGTTATAGCAGTGTCAAACTGGATTATTTCTGTGGTGTGTTTTGGACAGCAGGCTGTCTTCTTAAGGGCCTTCCTTACCTTGTCACCTAAGCTGACAAAAGAAAATGCATTTCCAGCCAAGGCAAATAAATTTGAGCCAATCTTCAATCATGTCTAGCACTTTGGGTTGGATGGACACAGACTTATTGCATGCTTAGAGGAGACACATTAGTCATAATTACATTAAATTCTATTTATTTCAGTAGATCACCTCTCTCAGCAAGACACAAGATTGAATACAATCCTTTGTCTCCACAGTAATAATGACAAAGTCTAAGTCAGCTCAAACAATATCGATTTCAACCCAAGCTTAAAAACATGACTCTTTGGACTACGAATTTCAGAATCCCTCAACCAGCATGGCTAGCGGTTAAGGGATTCTGTGGATTAACTCCAATTTACTCACAACTCACCTGTGCTTTCAAAGCATGTTACAGACTCACACTACCTTGATTCCTTTCATCATCATCATCATCATCATCATCATCATCCTTCTGCTTTGCAATGGACAAAATTGTGCACAGATAGGTATGCTACCAGTCTGGCAGTTGTCTCTGTGGAGGTCCAGAGAGTTTTCTTTTTCACTCAGGGATCCAGCCATGAAAGCGCTGCCTTAACACATTCTTTAACTCTGAGGTTATCCTGTGTGTGTATCTGAATCTGTTAGGATGAGCCCCACGAACACGAAGCTTGCGACATATAATAATAAAACAAATATGACTAAGCTGTCCATGGTAAAAATGTGCACATTCTTTTTGAAGTTTATGCCACCCACACTTCTCTAGACTTCTGTCAATAGTCCACCCCCCCACACCCCGCCGCCGCCGCCTTTTTTCTTTTTCTTTTTCCATACACATCAAAGCATGTTCCTGGCCCAAAATCATCTTCTTGTTTTTAAAAGAGTCTGTACTGGAGACAGTCAAATTGAACAGCTTCCCAAATGTTTATCTAAACTGTGAACCAGATCGAGTGTCTTCCATGGCCTCTTTCCAAGAATATCTTGCACACCCTGTTCCCCTACCGACCCACCCACAAACATGGCTGTGCTTCAGCACAGGTTTTTAAAGAAAATCAAGAATGCATAGCAAAGGCGCAGCTTTAAAATGCCCCTTCTACAGTGTAGCTGGCCACTAATTAAACGTCGGCACTAATTGCCATCAGTTATTTGCATCTCGCTGTTTTGAGCCCACTTTTGAGTGCCTGGCTTTCCTCAGAACTTTTTCATGTTCACTCTCCAAAGGAAAAAAGAAAAGAAACTGTCTCTGAAAGAAATAAAAGACAATGTGTGTGTTTGTGTGTGTGCATAGTTATTTTTAAAAAGAAAAAAATGCATTTGCATGGATGCACACACATACATGCACACCCACATAGTCAAAGCCAGCTTTGATTATCTCAAGAAAAAGTCAGACTTCAGAAAACAAACCCTCCTAAAAGCAAAGACAGATTTTTTTAAAAAAAAAAATTATACCCATTATGAAAAGAGATTTTGCAAGTTTTAATTTTTAAAAGGTTTGCTAATGCTATACTTTAAATACTGATTCTTTCTTTCTTCTAAAGGAACAACCCATAGATGTTTCAACCAGCGTTTCCTGTTCTTGTTTTATGAGCTGTGCATAGCAGTATTCCATTGGGAATGGCAGCCAGTAAAATCAATGTCATTTGACATCCTTCCCCATGTACACTTAAAGTCTGGAATTGAACAGCATTATGTGGGTGGATGGAAAAACCACTTTAGAACTAACTCATTTTTCTTCATGCTTCCTCTCATTTCACTGTGTACACCTGGAATTCTCCCTAAGGGTAGACAATAAAATATGCCCCTCCATGTTCATAACATGAACATACTCGGAAGCAGAGAACACAAGCACTGGCCTATACTTAGTCACGGTACAGCTGCTGCAAGGAGACCAATCTAGATCCAACTATTGCTTTTCCATCCTTTCATCCTAACTCCCAAATGCATTTCAGGAGCAAAGGATTGACCTCACAGCTAAAGAATTTACCTCACCAATTCTTGCTGCATCTGTAGGGCCATCCGCTGGCCCTACAAAGGTATAGAATGTATAGATTTTACAGTCATTACCCCACAAGCCCCATTCTCAGTGCTAATACATTGGGTTCAGAACAGATATTATTGCATGTCTTCACAGTTGTGTGACTGGGGCTGCTTTCTTTCTGACTCCCCCTTAAACCCATCTCCCTGCCCTATGCCTTACCTAGCATGCCTTTCGTTTATTTTATTTTTATTTATTTTTATTTTTCAAGCAATACCAGAGCTCTGCTACTGAGATGTCAAAAATAAATAAATAGAAAAAAAATTAAAGGCAAGCAGGCTGCTTGGGAATAGCAAGGAGGAGGAGGGACACAGGAAAAGGAGGGCACTATGGGGCTGAACAGACTGGCACAAAGGGCTGGCATCAGGGTGGAGTGGGGGCATGGTGACTGACCACTGCCTACCCTGACTCCACCCCGATGCTGGCACCACGCCACCCGCCTGACCAGATGGCGGGTGGTGTCATGCCATTTCTGTGGTGCAGTGTTCAGATGCGCTGCACCAAAGAAATGGCAAAAAGCCGCCACCACAGCAGCAAGGGCAGCTTTTTGCTGCTCCTTTTTGGGTTGGCGTGGTGTGCAGTTTCTGCAGCCCCAATCCAGCACTGAAAGGGGTGGTGGCAAGCCACTCCTTTGGAGCCGTCTGTATAGCCCCTATGATACCATGTGCCTGTCAATATTGCAACTGCCCCTGCAGTGACATTTTGGACCTGGGGACTAGCATGATTGGGAGGTCATTGATGCGTTTCCCCCATCCATTAAAAGGCACATCCTAACCCTGCTTCAGGGACACAGCAGCTATGGGTTGTTGTTGTTGTTGTTGTTGTTGTTGTGCCACTTTTTCCTGGGTCTAATCGAGGTTTAAAAACAGTATGTAGTAATCTCCAAAGATGACTTTGGACTCTGGGCTGTCGTAGGACTGCAGATTCCAAGGGCCCTTTCACACTATACAATTATAGCACTATGATTCCTCTGTAATTGTCATGGCAACATCTTATGGAATCCTAAGATTGGCAGTTGAGGGATGATCCTCAGCCAGAAAATCTTCCTCTGGTGGCTCCCCAAATTACAGATCACAGGAGGATTCCATAGGATATTTCCATTGCAATTAATGGGAGGAGGAGGAGGAGGAGGAGGAGGAGGAGGAGAAGGAGAGCTTTCCCCCAACACCAGACTCAAGGTGGCTTATGCATTAAAAGGATTACATGTCCAATGTCAGTGAGGTGGTAAATCTTCTCCAGGTTTAAATCTGAAATCTCAAGGAGCTATCTAAATTGCTGAACCCTATTTTCCAAGTATGTTCACCATCTTGGAGAACTATAAAGTTTGGAATAAAACCCAGAGTAGATTGACTACTGCATGACATAGGAGCCTTCAGGGGCCATTGTCCTAGATAGAAACTTCCCACGTTACACAAGATGAAAAGCAATCACAATGAGTTGGCAAATCACTGAGGACTATGGATTTTGATAAGTAAGAAGAACTTTGGTTCCTGATAATGCAGGGATGGGGATCATGCAGTTCTTCTGATGTTATTGAATTGGAGCTCCCAGTAGCCCTAAACAAGAATAGCCAATGGTGAGGAGGAATACTGGAAGCTGCACTCTAACAATATTTGCAGGAGGGGGCACATGAAAAACAAAATGGCGGCCACCCCCCCCCGCGTCACGCGTGCATGAGCACAACAGCGGGGGGCCCAGGAGGCTTCCCTCAACCGCGCCGGGCCTCCAAGAGGCCTGGCACCAACACGGGGCCCCCCAGGAGGGCTTCCTTGACCACGTCGGGCCTCCGAGAGGCCCAGTACTGCCACGGGGGTCCTCCGGGGCACCATTTTGGATTCCAAAATGGTGCCCCAGAGTCTCGCGTGACCTTTCCCACAATGGGAAAGGTCGCATGAGACTCCAGGCGCCATTTTGGAATAAAAAATGGCGCCCCGGAGGACCCCCATGGCCATGAAAGGTGGCAGCAGCAGCAGCAGCAGGACCGGGCAGGGGCCAGTCTGAAGGCCTCCACAGGCCACACCTGGCCCATGGGCCATAGGTTGACGACCCCTGGCCTAGGATATTAGAATGGCCAGAGGGTTGAAACCAAAAAGATAAGAGAGGAGTCATGCCAGCTGATATGGCACTGTTCTTGCTGTAGGCTTCACTTATGGTTTGCATGCCACTGGGAGCACTGGACATCCTTTCCCTTACCCCCCAACCTGGTGCTATGGCCTGGGGAGAATGTCTTCTTAAGACACAGGAAAAGATGTGAGTCATAGTCAGCAAATGTAAAGTCATTGCTTGATAATTTTAGACGCTCAGCAATGGTTCATTAGACCTGAGGACTGCGTGGAAAGTGCTGCCAGAGATCTGGCTCTTCCATTAGGTGGAGGGGAAAGGTCAGCTTAAGCAGCTGAGTTTATGTCTTGAAATGGCAGCAAAATGTTTCTTATTTCATGAAGTCGCTGAAGTACCCATGGCTTAGAAACTATAGACCTAAATTCAGTTCCTAGTCCTCAGCTATGGGAAACTAGTGAATCAATGGCTGAATGGTAAGTCAGCATTATGTGAACTGGATTTACTCTAGTTGCACTAGTAACAAACAAACAAAAACAAAAAACCAACAACAGGAGTGTGGTATAGTGGTTTGAGTGGCTCCAAAAACCAGGGTTCAAATCCCACCTCAGGGGAAGGCAATGCTAACAATAAATGAGGGGAAATACACACAGTTTCTAGTGCAGTGCTTTCATCATGAGATTGCCCTTGCCCTGAAGCTTGGAGCTGAGGAGTCAGGCATTGAGATCTGGAAATCCTAAGAGGGTCTGACGTTCACCTTCAGACTCATTTACCTGAATGTGGGCATTTTTTGTCTCTGGACTATCTTTTCTGCATAGTACATTACCTACCTTTGTATCTGCTGATGGAAGACATTGTGAGCTACTATTGTGACAGAATGCCTGGTTAGCCAAAACAGCAAGGACCGGGACTTTTAGCCTTCCAGCAGTTTTGGACTATAATGCTTGACCAAGCTAATTGGGACTTTTGCAAGCTGAATTCAAGACATCTGAAAGTCCAAAGATTCCCTACCCTTACAATACAGTTTGATCAATACACAATTGACAATGCTATTGTAGGTGGGTGAGGTGAGTAGTGGAAGACTCTTGGCAGTTAAATCTTTCTCTCTGAGGCGCTCTGGGTTGAGAAGTGATAGCAGTAGCCTCTTCCTATCTTGACACTGTGCCAAGTGTTGCCTTCAAGTGTCAAGTGAATAAACATCCTCCATAGTTTCCATCACCACTTAATTTTTGAACTTTAGTTCACTGAGTTTTCTCTGTGAGGAAATAGATTAGGGGTGGGCAAACCATAACTGATAGTTGCAAATGGATTTTAAATTTCCTAGACTTTGCAAATCTCCCTATAGCCATATGGCCAGAAGGAAAAGGAGCCTGCCTGCAAAATATATTCTCTCCACCATATACCATCTTAACTAAAGACTGAAACAACTTGTAGGCAAATGACTAACATCTCCAATTGTTTTTATCCTGTTTGGTTTGTAACATCTTGCCTGATGAACTTTACAGACTGCCAGAAAAAGTGCAAATTGAGTCCACTTTAAGGGTTAGGATTAGTGCTAGGAAATCATGGGAATTGTATTTTTTTCTGAGACATTGAGCCTTCTCTGTCAGAGAGCTCTGGTGCCACAATAAAATACAATTCCCATGATTTCCTAACCCTAATCCTAACCCTTAAAGTGGACTCAATCTGCACTATTTCTGGCAGTCTGAAAAGGCCTGAAGAAGCCAGTGGAGCTTTGAAAGCTTGCAACAAGTATATTGTGCATTTTGGCTGGCCAATAAAGGTATCACTGATGGATTTTTGTTTGAATTTGCTAAATGGCCAACACAGCTACCCCTGAATGTTTTCCATAACCGATAGTGTTCATTTGAACCCTCAACTCCTTGTGTCTTCATATCCCATGTTTATTTTTTTGACCCAAATAGGCAATCACACCGTCTGGGGAGCAAATAGCCATTTCCTTCATTCCTCCCAATATATTTTAAGACCATCCATTTATTTAATGAATGTCTAAGATTTTCTGAGTATAATTCAGAGGTATTTCACTGTGTTTTCCCTGAGGAATCTGAGGAAGTAGTCTGAAGTCTCTAAAAGTTCACGCTCCCAACTTCTTTCTTTCAGTGAGTCTCAAAGGTGCTACAAGTTCCCTTTGCACATGGTTTTCCAGACAGATGGCTATATCTTTAAACAACAAGGCTTGGTGGTGGTGGGGAGGATGTCTCCAGACACTGGCATTCCAGATTATCACTGGAGAATGCTGGAATCTGGCACTGGGAACTTTCACCTTATCCATTTATAGCACTATAATTCCATTTTAAATACTGTAGCAGTTCTGGGGACTGGCAGTTTGCTCAGAGGCACCAGTATGGCATAGTGGTTTGAGTGCTGGACTATGACTCTGGTGACCAGGGTTCAATTCCCAGCTCGGCCATGAAACTGACTGGGTGACCTTGGGCATGTCACATACTCTCAACCTTAGCAGAAAGCAATGGTAAACCTCTTCTGAACAACTCTTGCCAAGATAACCCCATGATAGGTTTGCCATAAATTAGAAACGATTTAAAGGCACACAACAACAACAAACCAGAGAAGCTCCCTGGATGGACCCATCCCTCCATTGCCAATCCTAGGATCCCATAGGATGTTGCCTTGGCAGCTAAAGTGGAATCATTGTGCTATACTTCTGTAGTGTGAAAGGGGCCCTAAATGTTACAAAACATAATGTATTCAGTGCAGAATGTAAAGAGTGGTGACATTTATTCACATTTTCACATATGGCCAGGAAAAGCTCTGCTCCCACTGCTCCAAAGAGCCTCACTAGTCACTTTCTAGCTATTTCTACTTGCAGTCTTGCTTTGTAAACCAAAGGTGACCCTGGGTTGCATTTCCCTTCCTCCACACCCAGACATATAACGTGACCATCAACAGGACAGGCAGGACCAGCGTGGGCAGCTGGGAATGGGGAAGAACAGTTTGGTTGCAGACAGAAATCTGTGGGGAAACAGTGGAAAAGGCTGAGTAGTGGGGTGAGGGTTTGTGCAAGAGAGCAGATGGAAGGGCAAGAGGGCAGACAAGATCAGCTTTTAAACTTAGGTGAGGTGTGAAAGGTAGCTGACATATCTGGGGATTGCTAATGCCTGAGGTGAGAAGAGGAAATTGCTGAGGAGGATGTTGGCTTTGCTGTTTCCCAGGACTTTCACAGAGCTGCAGCTAGATCAGGGCAGGCGAGGGGGGACTTTCTCAACCCCTTCACATTCCCTGGACGCTCCCTTCTCTGGCCACAAAAGTGGAAGAGTGAATTACTGCTCCTAGGAGACTTCAGGCAAGTTACCTTTTAAATGGGTTGCACTGCACTTTGTAACATTAAAAAAAAAAAAATACAAGTTTTTCAGCTCCAGAATAAACCTCTGACCATTTCTGGATTTTGGTTTGGCAGCTCACTTTGGGTGCTCTATGCACTCCAGGGACAACAAATAGGTCCATCGACCTGCTGAAGTTGCCCACAGGTTTTAGGCTTTGGGTCTAATGGCCTTATGGGGCCTAGAGAGTCACGTACAGTATATAACTTTGTTTGTGAACACAGCTTGGGATTATGGGAAGCCAGAGTGAAAATTTGAGAGGGTTCCTTTAATGGTGGGGAAATAAATAAATAAATACTGGCGGTCATGCAACCAGGAAACAAGCAACATCTGTTGAAATTCCCTCCTTTATACAATAATAAAAGGGGCAGAAGCCCTCTCCAGTTTATAGTCTGGCAGCCCTACATCAATGAGAAAGACATTTGCTTAGATTACAATTCCCACAAACCCTCAGCCTGTATAGCCACTGGTTATGTTGTCTGGAGAACTATGAATGCAGCCATCCAATAAATAAATAAATAAATAACTTTCCCAAGCCTTGTTACTGAAGCAAATGACTAACATTTCTCCTCCACCCCATCCCACTCTCATTCCATCTTCACAACTTTTTCTCCAAAGACAAGACACATGACTGCCAACTGCATGTGCATGCATGTGCCTTCAAGTTGCCTGTCACCTTATGGAGACCTGATTACGTTTTCACAGGGTTTTTTTAGGCAAGGAATATTCAGAGGTGGTTTTGTCAGTTTCTTCCTCTGAAGTATAGCCTATAGCACCTGGCATTTGTTGGCAGTCTCCCATCCACGTACTAACCAGGGATGACCCTCTACTGAAAAGAAAAAGAAATGTTCTGAGCAGTTTTCAACTCATTTAGATAGTTGCTCAGACAAACATGGCTACAGGAGTAAAATGGAGTCCACTTATAATGCCCTGATCCTCAAAATATTTACTTGGGAATATGCACAATATTGCTATCAAAAAGCATAAACTGTCTTTGTAAAAATGATTATAATGAAATTAGCAACCATAGCTATATATAATAGGATAGGCAAAGGTAAAAGTATTCTCTGTTGACAAGGTTGTCAAGTCATGTCCAACTGTAGGGACCAGTGCTCATCTCTGTTACTAAGCCAAAGAGCCAGTGTTGTCAGAGACTATTCTGTGATCCTGTGGCCAGCATGATTGCACAGAACGCTCTTTACCTTCCCACCAAAGTGATACCTATTTATATACTTGCATTTGCATGTTTTCGAACTGCTAGGCTGGCAGAAGCTGGGACTAGTGACAGGAGCTCACCCCATCATGTGGCCCCTGGGCCTCGAACCACCAACCTGCTGATCTTGCAATCAACAGAGTCAGCATCTTAACTATTTGAGCTACTACATTTCAAGGATACAATAGGATATTTTCCAATAAAAATATCTTGAATTTCACAGAGCCTATATGAGCATTTTTTTCATGACTAGCAAGAAGATTGAAATAGTCAAAGACTTTCCATCCCTAAAATCAAATATTGATCAGAACTGCAGTCAAAAAATCAGAAGAAGTCTAGGGTTGGGAAGGGCAGCTCTGAAAGAACTGGACAGGATCCTAAAGATATACGTAACTCTGAACTCCAAAGTGAGGATCATCCAAGCCATTGTATTCCCCATCATCATGTATGGATGTGAGAGCTGAACAGTGAAGTAAGCCATAGAAGGAAAATCAACTCATCTGAGATGTGGTACTGGGGAAGGGTGCTGAGGATCCCATGCACAGCCAAAAAGACAAACAAATGTATCAAGCCAAAAATCTCCCTGGAAGCCAAGATGACAAAACTGAGGCTGTTGTACTTTGGCCACATCATGAGAAAGCATGATTAATTGGAAAATATAATGATGCTAGGAAAGGCAGAGGGCAGTAGAAAGAGAGGAAGACCATGTGTCAGATGGTTGGATTCAATCAGAGAGGCCACGGGCCTGAGCCTGCAGGACCTGAGCAGAGCAGTGGAGGACAAGGGATTTTGGAGATGTTTCATCCACAGGGTTGCCATGAGTCAAGGTGGACTTGAAGACAATTAACAACAAAGCAGCACTGAACAGATCTACAAGGTTCTACTACTACCTGAAATTAGGGTTCCCAATACAATGAGTCCCATTTTCCAAGCACAGAAGAGTTTTCAGATAGACTCCTTACAGACGATGGTTTCACCATGTATCATCTCCACTACAGCAGGCCAGCATATATAGAATTATAAACTTGGAAAGTTTCTCAGTGGTCATGTCAATGCATTGGTCTGTTGTATCCTCCTTGGATTGTTCAGTTTGGTTGTGAAGAAAACCAGAGCAAGCTTTGCACAGGAGGTGCTGAGCAGCCTGTAAATTTGGCACACACTAAACAAAAGTCATGAGAGACTGCACAGCCATTTTCCCCAAGTAAAGTCCCAAATTTGTGCTCCTGTATTGTTCCATATAATAAACAAATTTTAGTGGTTTTCATCTTGACCAGGGATCAGTCTTTAACTGCCCATTCCAGGTCAAGCCACCCACAGATACTTGGCACTGCAACAGGGATAGCCCATTGAAGCTTGTGGCTTCCATGTCAGTGGGGCAGTGAGAGTTTTCTTTTTAAGTTTAGCCCATGCTTTAAGGAAGCTGTCCAAGGTGCTGAAATTATTTTTAGGCTAGGTTTAAACACCTTGGATAGCTCCTTTAAAGTTTAGACCAAAACTTGCCTTTACTATTCAAATACTTTCACTTGACCATTGTTTTTCCTTGCTACAGAAGTGCTGTCACTCCAGGAGGTGACACAAATCATTTCCAAGCTCTCATATATAGTGGAGGACTACATGAAACCCAAGGTTTCTGATTGTTTGAATGTACTTAAAAAGATGTTGGAGTGGGGAACAATAAACTAATCAGAAAACCAAGATAGCTATAAGTGTACGACAAGCCAGTCATCCCCAGCAGAAAACAAAACTTACACTGAAATGTGGATATTAATAATCAAGAACACATTGCACTAATGTGTGGTATGTACTGTTTCTTTAACTTGTCCAGGTGACAAGCACTGCATTGCAAAATTTCAAACCACTGCACCATCATGCTATTATGCAGCATCATAGTATTTTGTCAGGTTTCTGAGGTTATGCTTCTAGGGGTGCAATCCTATACTTAACGAAAGTAATTAAGTTGCAGTTTTATACCCAGTTGCCTGGGAGTAAATCCCTTGAAATCAGTGGGACTTCGGATTAGACATCCACAGATAGCATGCTTATTTAACAGAAAACTGTTCATTAACTGCAT
Organism: Phrynosoma platyrhinos; assembly: GCA_020142125.1. Classification (NCBI taxonomy): domain Eukaryota; kingdom Metazoa; phylum Chordata; class Lepidosauria; order Squamata; family Phrynosomatidae; genus Phrynosoma; species Phrynosoma platyrhinos. Next base: position 195,408,851 of record CM034701.1, read on the forward strand.
CCTCAGGGTTTTTATTTTCTCTGTTTTGCTGTCCTGCTTTGATACTATCTATCTGCAAAACATTCTTTTCTGACATACCATATCTTAGACCTCTCCATAATTATTATTATTATTATTACCCTATTCTGCAGCTAGAAAGGCCGAGCAAATTTCATTTTTAAAAGACAGGAGCACCTCTTCCCTCAGGCTTACAACCTAAACAGGGCTGAGAATAGTGCTGACTGCCAGATCAACTCCTAGCATTCTTCACCACTGACTGTGCTAGATAGTGCTGCTGGGATGTCTGGTCCAACAACATCTGGAGGGGCACATGATTCCTATCCTAATCTGAAAAGACAAGACAATACGGGGGATGGAAAGAGGAATGGAGAACAAGAGGAAATCAGACATAATTTCTTAATGTTCTCTGGCTTCTTAGACCAGTGGAATCCTTTAAAAGGGGGCAGGGGAGATGCATCCTTTGAATCTGCTTCAAAACAAAAAGCAAACATGAACAACAGGGGGAAAATATATTATTGTAAAACTACAAATCCCAGGATTCTGTACAAAGGAGCCGTGGAAGTTAAAGTGTAGATAGATGCACCCTGAGTACATTACCAGATTTTTCTATCTCCCTGCATGCTGCAACCTCTTGGTAAGTTGCTCCTGAATATTACGAGAACCATTGGAATTTCAGGTGATACAGTATAGGCTGTAGACTGCAATTGTGTATCTTCAAGTAATCAATAGATACCAGTGTTTTCTTTCCACTCATGCAAGGAACTCTTTGGAACCAAATCAATATAGGTTGGACTATGCATGTCCCAGCTTTCAGCTTAGTGACTTGGGAAGATCTCAGCCATTTGTGGGTGTATTAACTAAAACATAATAACTATTTTGCCTCGCTCAAACAATAACAACAACCAATTGCTTTTAAATGTAACATTCCAAGTTCTTACTACTCAGGACTCTTGTTTTGCAAGCTCAGACTGCAGAATTTTATAGTGATCACTGTTACCACACTTATATATACATGTAATCTACTGTGCTTATTTAGTTAACAACCTCTTCCAGGCAGTAATGAATGAGGAGAGGGTTATTCTAGTGCTTGGGAGCACTCTCTTCCCTTTTTGCTATGCTAGTTGAGGCTGATGGGAATTAGAGTCCAACAATAGCTGGAAGGCCACAATTTCCCACCTTTGCTATAAAGAAAAATGAAATTCTTAGCAGACTTGGGGGTGGTTGAAAAAGAGAGATAGATAGAAAGATTTTGAAAATAAATAAATAAGTTGGCATCTACTATGATTTCAGGAGAGAATTAATTAAGTCTGATTAAAAAAACATTCTTAATAGGATTTACACTATCAGATCACTTAATTAGTTCTGGCTTTTAGTTACTAGTAATGAGCTTCTGGGAGTGGAGGCAAAGAAATTATTGTTTATTCAAATGGTAATGATTTGGGTTTCTTTAATTGATTCCCAGGGAGAGAAATAAATGAGTCCTGCTGTTTTTTCTCAAAAGCAGGATGGAAAAGTTCCAGAGCGACTATTCAGATAACAGGGCTGGTCCATCTCTCACTGCCACTTGCCTCTGGGGTGAAAAGTAGATCTTAAATCTGTGTCCCCTTTCAAGGTCTGCCTCTGTGTGTGTGTGTGTGTGTGTGTGCATGTGAGCGCACCAAAGGAGGTATGTGTGCAGATGTGCCACCGCAATGCTGGCACAAGGTCTCTGTTATTTTTATTTTAGTGCCAGAGGCTTTCTGAAATATTCCAGTACAGAAATGATGATTTTCTCATAAATTATGCGGGTTAGATTTTGAAATATATTTTATGTTATTCCACAGTACAGGGAGACTGAACAAATTGGAGGTATTTTTAAACAAGAAAGGCAGCTGAATTTTCTCTGGAGATGGAGGAATCTTGCAGTGCTCAAAACCTTTGGGGGGAGAGGGAAGAAGCCAAGCTTTACAATATCAGAAATTATTATTATTATTTGCTCTGGGAAAGGGATGGAAATTAATTTTCTTCCTTCACAAGGGCCATGCAGAAATGGAGAGAAGGAGTATTCGCACTCCTACTGATTGCTAATTAGTGTGATACTTGAAGCCCTACCAAACTGATTCAGCGAAAAGCATGATGCAACATCTAGTAAGTGGAAAATAATGAGCACTAGAGGGAACAACGGGGAATCTTATTTCTGAATTTTGTTTCTCACACTCCTTGTTCAAATCAGAGCACCACCAGACTTTCTGCAGTATGCAGGTTAAAGAACATGTGTGAAAATGTATAAGCACAACCACCCTGTGTCTGCTTAACAATTTTGTGGCTATAATTGGCATGGTATTACAAAGTTCTGCTGAGGAACAGCTTGTTTTCTCTCTAAAGGAAGTCCTCTTTTCCCAGTTCGAAAGTCCATGATTTAATCAGGGGAGGACTTTGGGACAAAGGTCCAGAGCATGGTACAGCAGAAGGGGAGCCCCAAATATAATATTCTGACTTACCACATCTTGAGGAAAGCAAAGCAGTACACATCGCCATCAAAACAGGGTCTTCCCCTAGTAAAATTATTAAGTCCAGAGTCCAATATTACTGAAGTTCAGCACTGTCTTAAGAGGTTTCCTTCCTGATTTGAGATTACAGCAGCTAGAAGGTGGACCTTACCACACAGCAGAATGAAAAGAAGACAAAATCAGTGAGCGCAAAACAAGTTTAACATAGTTCAATATGTTTCAAACATAAAATGCTGTGGCTTGGATGTAAATGAAAATTAGGAATGAATGAATGCATGCATGCATGCATGAATACAGCATCCCTTCCACTATTTACGTTTCAGGATATTGTCAACATTTGCCCTAAGATGGAAATAAAGACCAAAGAGTTGCACTACAGTACACCTTTAAGACTAAATATCTCTGAAAAGAACTTGCAGTAACATAATTGAAACATTTAGCTACTGTAATTTATTACCAAACAATCTTTGACATAAGTTTGCACTATTTGAGAAAGTAGCTACGTATTGCCTCCATCTATGGCTTTTACACTGAAAGGGAAGATGCCAAGTGGTGGAGGTGAAGCCATTATATGAGGAACAGTAAGTGGCAATTTATTTAACTTTGCCACTTCTGTGCACTCACTCATGCACCCATCCACTCATCCATCCTGACTCTTTGGATGGTGCCCCACACAGCATTAGTCACAAAGGGACAACCACCTCATTTGCTCTCATTTATTGAGCTGAATATTTATTCATTTATTCTGGTCTCTGGGCAACACAGGGATAGGGCTTCCATCTGCCCAGTGAACAAATTCATCTCTGTTAAGAGGGTGTGCTGCCTACCTCCACACGCTCACACCTCACTCGCTCTCCTTTCATTTTGCACATTCCTTTCACACTACATAGTTATAGTGCTATGGCTCCATCTTGGGGGATTCTGGGATTGGCAGTTTAGGGAGGGGCATTTAGATTGGAACGCTTTGGCCAAACTACAGTCATCCCTCCATATCCATAGATTCTTCATCCATGGATTCAACCATCTATGGCTTGAAAATATTTTTGAAAATTATATAAATCCCCCAAAGCAAACCTTGATTTTCCCATTTTATATAAGGGACACTATTTAACCATGCTATTGTATAGAATGGGACTTGGACATCCATGGATTTTGGTACTCATGAGGGATCCTGAACCAAATCCCAGCAGATACTGAAGGCCCACTCTACAAACCCCAGGATTCCTTAGGATGCAGCCATGGAAGTGAAAATGGAATAATAGTGTTATTTTTGCGTAGTGCGAATGGGCCTTTGGTGTGTAGCAGGGGTAGGCAACCTAAGGCCCGGGGGCCGGATGCGTCCCCCTG
>CM034701.1:195412786-195425054 GCA_020142125.1 Phrynosoma platyrhinos
TCTAAAATAGTAATTCTTTTTTTCATATTCCCATTATGTACCGTAGTTGAAATATCACAACTTTAGCTGTAGCTGTTTTGCTTCTCAGCTTCAGTAAAATCAGAACCACAAATCTGATCCCACACCAGTTATATCCATTGTGCACCATCTCTTCTATGATGCTCCCACAAATTAGTGTGAAAGGTACATCAAATTCTTAGAGACCAGCAAAAACTGATGTTAGGACTCACCTGTCAACTGACACTAGCAACCAGTTTTAGGGCATAATTTCGTGCTGAAGGATGTCACAAAAAGACAATAACCAGGGCCTCATCTCAAACTTGGGAGAGATAGCTTTCCTTTTATTAATTGTAAGCTTCTCTTACAGTTCATTTGCTATCTCAATATAGTTTCCATATTTTGTTTTTGATAAAGTGCAATTTTAATGAAGCACAGTGGAATCATAGGCACATTTATTCAGAATTAATTCCTATTATGTTTAAAAGGACGCTTGAATACCTTGAAGGCACCACATCCCATCTGATCTTGGAAGCTAAGCAGGGTCATTTGGATGGGAGACCACCAAGGAACACCAGGTGTTGTAGGCTTTATTACAGAGGAAGATACTGGCAAAACCACTTGTGAGTATTCCTTGCTTAAGAATACTTAAATGTTTTTAAATTCTTACTGTAAAGCTTTAAAAAATGTTACCTTGTGAACTGCCTTGGGTCACTTTTTTGGGAGAAAGGTGGCATAAAAATGAAATAAATAAAATATAAATAATAAGAAAACAGTATGACATTCATGGGTTCACCATACGTTGATAGGTGGCATGAAGATACATGCATGCACACAAACAAACACACACACTTTGCACACTCCTAGAGGGAAGGTGTTGTGAATATTGAATGGAAAAGGACAGATTTTAAAAAAAAAATTAACTGGAAATTAATGGGGTTGCCCTAAATTGACAAGAGCCTTGAAGGCACATACACAAACATGTTCAAAAAGGACCTTTTGTTGTTGCTGCTGCTGTGTGCCTTCGAGTCATTTCCCACTTATGGCAACCCTAACAGAGGGTTTTCTTGGCACGTTTCTTCAGAGGGGGGTTATTTCCAAGTCAAAGTTCCTAGGGCTGTATCCCCACAGCATAATCTCATGTATAACTCTCAGCAGAAATTTCTATTAGGTTAAAAGCTGTTTTCTCCTGGTTAAATGTGTATCAGATGGCACCCTTAATTGTTTCAAAGTCCAGTGAAATTCTGTCACCATCACCAGTTATGAAAATTACAGATTCTAGAAAGGAGTGTACAGACAGACAGCAGGGTAAGTTTCTGTGGGTTTAATCATGAGTCTCTCCGTTGCACAAACACAGCCTCCTGAATACTTGAAAGAGCCAAATGCTACTTTTCACAACTTTGGTGGAAAGTTTTGGGTTTCCCCTCCCCATGGAGCCTTGTTGTGAAAGACGGCAAGGCGCCTCCTTGCTCAAACGTGATCAAATTAGAGGAGTCACATCCTGTGGAGTTTCTTCACTGACATTTCTGGAGGGGGGCCCCTCAGACAGACAGACGGCCCCCCTCTCCCTACAGAAGGCCCCTGCCAAGCTCTTTCTCCCTGGTTGCCTCATTTGCCTGGAATGTGCACCATTTTACAAGTGTCACATAGGATGAGTGAGGTGGGAACTGCAATAAGAGAAATAGCAAAAAAAACAAATCACCAAGAACAGATAATATTCCAATTAAACTGCTGCAATCCACACTGATAGAGTCAACTCTAGTTCTAACCAACATATGTCAACAGATATGGAAAACAAAACGATGGCCAACAAATTGGAAGTGATCAATATACATCTCCATCCACAAAAAAGAAGACACAAGAGACTGCAGCAATTATAGGACCATAGCACTGATCTCCCATGCAAGCAAAATTATGCTGAAAATACTGCAACATAGACTCCAACCATACATGGAGAGAGAGATCCCTGAGGTCCAAGCCGGGTTCAGGAAAGGAAGAGGCACCAGGGATCTCATTGCGAACATACGATAGCTAATGGAGCACAGCAGGGAATTCCAAAAGAATATCAGCATGTGCTTTATAGACTATAGCAAAGCCTTTGACTGCATAGACCATGAAAGACTATGGAACACCCTTAATGGCATGAAAGTGCCAACACATCTGATAGTCCTGAAGAGGAATCTGTACTCAAGACAAGAGGCTACTGTCAGAACAGAACATGGAGAAACAGAATGGTTCCCAATTGGCAAGGAAGCCAGAGAAGGCTGCATCCTTTCACCCTACCTGTTCATCTTGTATGCGGAACATATTATAAGAAAAAACAGGCTTGGACACAGAAGAAAGAGGGGTGAAAATAGAAGGAAGGAATATCAATAATCTAAGATATGCAGATGACACCATAGTACTAGCCGAAAACCTCACAAACCTGGAACACCTACTAAAGAAGATCAAAGAAGAAAGTGCAAAGGCAGGCTTAATATTGAACGTAAAGAAAACAAAAATAATAATCAGCGAGGACCTTCACATGTTCAACCTAGACAATGAAGAAATAGAAATAGTAAAAGAATTCCCATACCTGGGATCAAACATTGATAGAAATGGGGACTGCAGTCAGGAAATCAGAATAAGACTAAGAATGGGTTGGGTGGCTATGAAAGAACTAGGAAAGATCCTGAAATGCAAAAACATACAACTCTGCACAAATGTCAGTATCATACAAGCCATTGTATTCCCTATTACCATGTATGGATGTGACAGCTAGACAGTCAAGAAAGAAGATAGGAGGAAAATCAATGCATTTGAGATGTGGTGCTGGAAAAGAGTGCTGGGGATCCCATGGACAGCCAAAAGGAGAAACAAATGGATCCTAGGACCTTATCCCACGGGGCCAAAAGCAGCAAGAATCGGCTAAGAATCAGGCGCTATAGCGCTATAGTTTTCCGGGTGATCCCACGACGTCGCTCGGAATCGGCTAAGAATCAGGCGCTATAGCGCTATAGTTTTCCGGGTGATCCCACGACGTCGCTCGGAATCCGCTAAGAATCAGGCGCTATAGCGCTATAGTTTTCCAGGTGATCACACGACGTCGCTCAGAATACAACAAGAAACCGCTCGGAATGCAGCATCATTCGGGTTCTTTTGTATTCCTGTTTTCATCGGGCATTGCAATAGCGCTAGCTTATCCATAGCGCTATTATAGCGCTAGCGCCATATTATACTAGCGCTATAGTACTGCAATGATGCTCATACGGTTTCTTGCCACTTTTGAGAGCAGCGTGGGATAAGGTCCCTAGAGCAGATCAAACCAGAAACCTCCCTGGAAACCAAGATGAACAAACTGAGGCTGTTGTACTTCGGATGCATCATGAGAAGAGAGGACTCTTTGGGGAAAAAAAACATGCTGGGGAAGATGGAGGGAAGTAGGAAGAGAGGAAGGCCATATGCCAGATGGATGGAGTCTGTTAAGGAGCTCACTGGTATTAAGGGGTTGCAGGAATTAAGCAGAGCAGTGGAGGACAGAGGGTCTTGGAGATGTCTCATCCATAGGGTCGCCATGAGTTGAGATCTACTTGAGTGCATTTAACAACAAAGTAGGATGAGAAGGCCCATCTTGCCCTCATCTCCTTCCCCTCCCCTGACCCAGGGCTTGGGGAAGTTGCTTTTAAAGACAACAAGTCCCACCAGAATACCCCAGCCAGCAGGACTGCCTGAGAGGATACTGGGAATTGTCATCCAAAAGAGTCACTTTCCCCCATTTGTTCGTCATACTCAGATGGAAAAACAGAACATGGCACCAGGAGTGATCATGATGAAAACCCAAGAGGTGGCTTCCATCTTCCAGAGGCAGGCTAGGCAAAAATCCTCTGAACAAATCATGCCAAGAAAACTCCATGATAGGGTCGCCATAAGTTGGAAATGACTTGAAGGCATACCACAACAACAACTCTCAGAGTCCAAGTACTCTACATGTGCCTTCAAGCCGCCTGTCAACTTATGGTGACCCCATAAACTGCATAGTTTTGTTATGCAGGGTGACCAGCCATCCTCTTTTTCCAGGACACATCCTCCATTTCAGCCTTCTGTCCAGGTGAAATTTAAAAATATCCTCCATTTTGAGCATGAATTTACATTTATATTACGTGTTTTAAGCTCTTATTTGGTCATGTCCTCCATTTCTCTTGACTCTCCTCCATTTTTTGATGCCTTGTCCTCCTTTGCAGTCAGGACATCTGGTCAGCTTGTTCTTATATCATGCTAGCTTTCTTTCTTTTTTTCTTGGCTTTTCTCTCCCCAAACCTCTGCACCTCAGGATGACCAGATGTCCTAAGCACAGAGGACAAGGCACCACAAAATGGAGGACATTCGAGAAAAATGTAGGCTATTCCTACAGAAGCACTAAAAAAGCTCATATGGATATAAATCCATGCTTCTTAGTCATGCTCAGAATGGAGGACATGTTGTAATTCTTCCTGGACAGAAGTCTGAAATGGAGGACATGTCCTTGAAAAGGAGGCTGTCTGGTTACCCTGCTGCACCCCCATAAGCCAAAAAGTTTTGGCGCCCCCAACAGGACAGCCTGGGAACAGTTGGAGGAGGAACAGGGTGACCAGGTGTCCTCTTTTTTCAGAATATATCCTACATTTCAATCTTCTGTCTGAGAGGAATTCCAAAATGTCCTCCATTTTGAGCATGACTAAGAAGCATGAATTAACATTCCTGAGTGTTTTGAGCTTTTATTTGGTCATGTCCTCTGTTTTTCTTGGATGCCCTCCCTTTTGAGCATGATTAAGAAGCATGGATTTGCATTCCTATGAGTGCTTTTTAGCTTTTATTTGGGAATGTCCTCCATTTTGCTTGGATGTCCTCCCTTCTGAGCATGACTGAGAAGTATGGATTTACATTTCTGTGAGTGTTTTGAGCTTTTATTTGGGAATAACCTCCATTTTTTCTTGACTGTCCTCAATTTCGAGCATGACTAAGAAACATGGAATTACATTTCTATGGAGTTTATCACACGGGGGAAATCCCATGCAGAAACGGGATTTAAAAGGTGGGGGGAACCTGCAAAAGCGGGCAGTTTTTCAGACGACGTGGCTGTTAAAATGGGGTTAACCCGAACGGAAAGTAGTCAGAAGCTGCTTCTTTTTACTTTTGGGATTTTCTGAGAGTAAAAAGACGCAGTTTCTGACTACTTTCTGTTTGGGTTAACCCCATTTTAACAGCAACGTCGTCCGAAAAACTGCCCGCTTTTGCAGGTTTTTTTCAATTTAAAACCCCGTTTCTGTACGGGATTTTCCCTGTGTGATAAATTCCTATGAGTGTTTTGAGCTTTTATTTGGGAATAACCTCCATTTTTCTTGAATTTCCTCCATTTTGAGCATGACTAGGAAGCATGGGTTTACACTCCTATGAGTGTTTTGAGCTTTTATTTGGTCATGCCCTCCGTTTTTCTTCAATTCCCTCCATTCTGCGGTACCTGGTCCTCCTTTGCCGTTATCGGGACACACATGCTGGTCACCCTTCTTCCCTAAGGTCATGGGTAGGCAACCTTTCCCCTTTAAGGGCCAAGGAGGGACTTCAGCTCCCAGAAGCCTCAGCCATGTTGGCCAATAATAGTCCCATGTTGGCCAATAGCTCCTGGGAGTCTGGGAGCTGAAGTCCCTCGGCCCTTAAAGGGGAAAGGTTGCCTATCCCTGCCTAAGGTGAACCTGTCATGGAGTTTTCTTGGCGGGTTTCTTCAGAGGTGGTTTGCCATTGCCATCCTCCATTTTGCAGTCACTCTGAGGTGGAAGAGGAGGAGGAGGAGAAAAGAGACTGGGTTTGCTGGCTTTGCTGGCCTTATTCCACTTTCCTCCTTCCTTCCCCCTCCTTCCCTGACCAGCTGCATCTTAAACACTCGCTTAAGATGGTGATTAGTAGTGGTGGTGGGGAGCCCCAGCGGGGGCCTTGTGAAGAAGCAAAGGCTTTGAATGGGGCCGTGAAAGCAGTTGCCAGGGAACCAGATGCTGCTATGAACGCACTAAGAATACACACCACCAAGGAGGGCCTGAGGCCTCCTCCGCCGCTTGCCCAAGGGGGAAGATGGAAGAAGGAAAGGCGGGAAGGAAAGGGAAGGCCAGATTTGGAAGCTTTAACTCCTTCCCTTCCTGGGACAGGGTGGCCAGGTGTCCTCATATAACCTCAAAGGAGGACCAGGCCTCCCAGAGTGGAGGACATGCGAGACGGATGGAGGGCATGGCCAAAGAAAAGTTAAAAACACTCACAGAAATGCAAATGCAGGCTTCTCGGTCATGCTCAAGATGGAGGACTTTTTGGAATTCCTCCTGGAGAGAAAGAGGTTGGAATGGAGGACATGTCCTGGGAAGGACAAACGTAGGAAAGGACCAGAATAAAAGCTAAACATACACTGATGTAAATATAAATTCATGCTTCTCAGTCATGCTCAGGATGGAGGACGTTTTGGAGACTTTGGAATAGAGGACATGTCCTGGGAAAGACAAATGTAGGAAAGGACCAAAATAAATACATTCATGCTTCTCAGCCATGCTCAGGATGGAGGAAGTTTTGGAGACGGTGGAATAGCAAACATGTCCTGGGAAAGATAAATGTAGGAAAGGACCAAAATAAAAGCTAAACATACACTGATATAAGTATAAATTCATGCTTTTCAGTCATGCTCAAGATTGAGGGCATTTTGGAGATGGTGGAATAGAGGACATGTCCTGGGAAAGACAAACGTAGGAAAGGACCAAAATAAAAGCTAAACATACACTGATTTAAGTATACATTCATGCTTCTCAGCCATGCTCAGGATGGAGGACATTTTGGAGACGGTGGAATAGAGATATGTCCTGGGAAAGAAAGACCTTGGTCACTCTGTGTAACAAAACCCTACGCAGTTCATGGGGTCGCCATAAGTCAACAGGCGGCTTGAAGGCACATTTAAAGTAGTTGGACTCTGAGGAGATTATCACACAGGAGGCTAAAGTGTCTTTAAAGTGCCTTTAAATTGTCGATTTGGGTTCACACGCTTGCACGTTTGTCTCATCTGAAAAGTGTCTGTAAAGTGTCATGGACGCATCCCCTGCTCCCCCTTGCCTATCCCATCAGTAATGCATCCCTGGAGCTGTCATTTTTCAATAATGTGATCTTCTGTTATTGAAAAATGATGGCTCCAAGGACGTGTTACTGGAAGCATAAGCGAGCAGACACTTTACAGACACGACAAACAATAATCTCCTGAGAGTTGTTGTTCTTGTGTGACTTCAAGCAGTGTGACTAGATGTCATAACTGCAAAGGAGGAAAAGCCACTGGAAAATGGAGGACATTCGAGATAAATGGAGAACATGACCAAATAAAAGCTTAAAAAAACACTAATATATATTCATGATTCGTAATCATGCTCAGAATGGAAGACATTTTGGAATTCCTCCTGAACAGAAGGTTGAAATGTAGGACATGTCCTGGAAAAGGAGGGTGCCTGGTCACCCTGGTTCAAGTTGTTTTTGACTTACGGCAACCCTATCACTGGGGGTTTCTTGGGCTAAAAGGATGTGACTCGCCTGAGGTCGCCCATATTTTCCATGGCCAAGCATGGATTTGAACATCAATCTCCAGCATCCTAGTCTACACGCAAACCATTACACTATGCTGGGTTACTGAGGTGAGGGTTCAGATCCTTGGAAAAGGAGGGTGCCCGGTCACCCTGTCCCAGTAGGATGTAGAGCCACCCACACTTTCTCTCAGGAACAAAAAAAAGATAGAGAGACTAATTTAAGAGGAAATTAATCAGAGAAGATAAGGCTATACATTTTTATTTGAAACAAGGATACTTTTATAGGGCCTACGAAAATCCATGAAATACATGTTGCAAGCTTTCGAAGGCCCACTGGCTTCTTCATCAGGCAAAGGGCTTTTTTAAAAGGGTTAAAAATCAATTATCTTTGAAGTCCCTTCCAATTCTATTATTTGTTGTTGTTGTTAATGCCTTCGTGTCAGTCTCATCCATGGTGACTGTATGGATGAGACATCTCCAGTCCTCCCTGTCCTCCACTACTCTGCCCAGCTCCTGCAAACTCATATTCGTGGTCTCCTTAATAAAGTCCATCCATCTAGCATGTGGCCTTCCTCTCTTTCTACTTCCCTCCACCTTTCCTAACATTATTCTCTTTTCCAACAGTTCATGCCTTCTCATGATATGTCCAAAGTACAACAGTCTAAGCAGTTTATCACACGGAGAGCCCTGTGCAGAAACGGGCTTTAAAGTAAAAAAATAAAATAAAATGCAAAAGCAGAAGCTTTCAATGAACAGGATTTCTCCCATTCTGCCCTGTGTGAAAAGTGAAAGCGCTGTTAAAAGGAGGTTACTCTGAACGGAAATTAGACAAACACTGCTTCTTTTTACTTTCGGGATCTTCCAAAAGTAAAAAGAAGCAGTGTTTGTCTAATTTCATTTTCATTAATCTCCTTTTAACAGCGACGTCGTCTGAAAAAACACTCGCTTTTGTGGGGTTTTTTCTAATTTAAAGCACTGTTTCCGCACGGGATTTCCCCCATAAACTCCTAAATCTTGTCATCTTGGCTTCTAGGGACATCTCTGGCTTGATGTGCTCTAGGACACATTTGTTTGTCCTTTTGGCTGTCCAGGGAATCCTCAGCACTCTTCTCCAGCATCACATTATCTCAAATGCATTGATTTTCCTATCTTCTTTCTTTACTGTCCAGCTCTCACATCCATACATGGTAATAGAGAATACAATGGCTTGTATGATACTGACTTTTGTGGTGAGTTGCATGTCTTTGCATTTCAGAATCTTTTCTTGTTTTTTCATAGCCACCACCCCATTCTTAATCTTCTCTTGATTTCCTGGCTGCAGTCCCTATTCTGATCAATGTTTGATCCCAGATATGAGAACTCTTTTACTATTTCTATTTCCTCATTGTCTAGTTTGAATGTGTGTAAGTTCTCTGAGGTCATTATTTTTATTTTCTTCATGTTCAACAGTAAGCCTGCCTTTACACTCTCTTTTTTGATCTTCCTTAGTAGGTGTTCCAGGTCTGTGAGGTTTTCTGCTAGTATTATGGTGTCATCTGCATATCTTAAATTGTTGATCTTCCTTCCTCCTATTTTCACTCCTCCTTCTTCTGTGTCCAAGCTTGCTTTCCTTACAATATGTTCTGCATATAGGTTGAACAGGTAGGGTGAAAGGATACAGACTTCTCTGACTCCTATGCCAATTGGGAACCATTCTGTTTCTCCATGTTCTGTTCTGACAGTAGCCTCTTGTCCTGAGTACAGATTCCTCTTCAGGACTATCAGATGTGTTGGCACTCCCATGTCTTTAAGAGTGGCCCATAGCCTTTCATGATTATGCAGTCAAAGTCTTTGCTATAGTCTATAAAGCACATGCTGATTTTATTTTGGAACTCCCTGCTGCGCTCCATTAGCCATCATATGTTTGCAATGAGATCCCTGGTGCCTCTTCCTTTCCTGATCCATGCTTGGACCTCTGCGATTTTTTTCTGCATGTGTGGTTGGGGTCTATGTTGCAGAATTTTGGCCATAATTTTGCTTGCGTGGGAGATTAGTGCTATGGTTTTATAGTTACTGCATTCTCTTGTGTTTCCTTTTTTGTGGATGGGGATGTATATTGATCGCTTCCAATCTGTTGGCAATTGTGTTTCCCCCCCCCCTTATCTGTTGATATATGTTGGTTAGCTCTAGGGTTGACTCTGTCAGTGTGGATAGCAACAGTTCTATTGAAATATCAGCTGTTCCTGGAGTCTTGTTTTTTGCCATTTTTTATTGCAGCTTCCACCTCCGTTTTTAGAATTTAGGGTTCATCTTCATATGGCTCTTCTATTATAGAGGGGCTGAAAAAACAGTCAGATTTGATGCATTTCAAAAAAAGCTATACCAGACAAAACATCTTTACTATGAATATTCTTGATGTCCCTGCAATAGGTATGCAGTCTCATTTTTAATGCATTCCTGTGCATGTTTACATAGTGATTCTCATTGAATACAATGGAATTTATTTCTTGGTCAATGTGTTTAAGATGGCAATCACTCTTTGCTTCAAAACAGCCTTTGAGTTTCAGTGATTTTGCAAGTATTGCTAATACCATGAGGCTCTAGCATGAAACTTCATGTTGAACCTGTTTCCCCCATTTACATTGCTCTACAAAGAGAAAAGAAAATCTGCCACTTAGGCTACATCTGCACTGCTTTAACTGCCCTAGCTCAATGCTATGGAATTCTGGAAATTGTAGTTTTGTGAGATATTTAGCCTTCTGTGTCAGAGAGCTCTGGTGTCACAACAAACTACAATTCCCAGAATTCCATAGCATTGAGCTAGGGCAGTTAACGTGGTGTCAAACTGAAGTATTTCATCAGTGCAGGTGCAACCTCAGTTATATAAAATAATATGTCTCATTAATTAATGCTACAATTAAGGCTCCTGTTTGCTTAGCTTAGCTGGGAATGAATCCTACTGAACTCCACTGAGTTTATTTTTGATAGATACAAATCCATGAGGTTGCCATAAATCAAGAAGTGATGTGAAGGCACATAGACACAAGTGATACAGCACTGAATTGTAAATTCCCCAATGAAGCTTACTCATCTGAAGCTGTTCTATTCATTTATTAGTTTTTGTGCTTGCAAGTGGACAATAGGCTATCAGTTCACATGTTAATGTTCAATACTGCATGGTGTATCACAGTCATACACACTGCATCAGGAATGAAAACATGTTCTTCACCCCTGCAGTACATTAATGATGATTACTTTCACAAAAGCCTCATACAACATCTCAGATGAACTAACGGATATTGCAGCTTCACTGTTCCTCAGGCACACACACACACGGTATATATGAATAAGTTGTAAATTGACTCTCATCCCACACATCCATTCCCTTGCTCCTGTTTTACATGTGTACACATTATACCAACTTAGTATTCAGCATGCTTTATAAGCTTCTCACATTCATAACTGATTTAATTAACTCTCTTCTCAATCCTCTCTGGAAATAATTTTCCTTAAAGTATATTTAATAAAGTTTCATATCTTCTGCAATGTAACATGTAAACCCAGGAATGATAAACATGCTTACTTCTAAGTAATTTCCAATGCAGATAAAAGGCGTAGGTAGCCACACTGCAGAAGTAAAGCAGTTTGACATCACTTTAACAGCCATGACTCTATCCTACGGAATCCTGGGATTTGTAGTTTGGTGAAGCACCAAAGCTCTTTGACAGACCAAATCAATACCTCACCAAACTAGGAATCCCAGGAATCTGTAGGGTAAGTCATGGCAGTTCAAGTGGTATCAAATTACTTTAATGCTGCACCCAAAAACTTAATAATTGTGCTATGAAGCTGACAACTGTAACATTTTGTCTGCCATGTTTAAAGAATGAGAATGGTATCTTTTGTTATCTCAAAATGGTGTATAGTCCCTTATTCCATTCCTAGTAGAACTATGCTTTTTAAAGGGCTGATTTTCTTCAGTAATTATCAGACAGACACATGTGGCTCCCTCCTCACCCAGTTTTTGCTTCTCTTTAAACCAATTCACAGCAATTAGGGTAGCAATGTCTAACTATGCTCAGGGTTCTCAGCAACACATGAACAATCTGCCTTTCACTGAATACCATCTAAGGTTCAAACTATCTCTAAAGTTAAGTGTGTTAATTGCATTTAATGTGCAAAATTTTGAATTTTAAAATTGATGTTTGCATATCCTCTGTCGCAGTCCTCTGTCATCCCACTTTTTCAGCTGCTTTCTAAATGTCCCAGTTTCTCTCCTCTTGTCCTATTTCCCCCCTTCATCCTGAGTTTCCTTCAAATGCTGCTGACTGATTTTGAAGTGTAAAAATCGTTTATATTCAATTAACTCAGTGGAGGGGAGATGAGACAAGACGAGGACCCAAGATCTTGCCCTCCCCTGTAGACTCAGGCAAAAGCAAACATGTGTTCTAGTTTTCATCTGTGAAATGTTGACAGGTATATAATTGAACTCTGAATAGAGAAGCTTCACATAATTACCTAACCCATGTCTATATATGTGCCTTCAAGTCACCTGTCAACCTATGGCAACCCCATTAGTTTCATATGGTTTTCTTAGGCAAGGAATCATCAAAGGTGGTTTTACTAGTTCCTGCTCTGAAATATAGCCTACAGCATTGGTGGTCATTGGTAGTTTCACATCCAAGTACTAACCAGGGCTGACCCTGCTTTGTTTCCAAGAGCAGACAGGATCTGGT
>CM034701.1:195427344-195445959 GCA_020142125.1 Phrynosoma platyrhinos
CCTTCATTTTTCTATCACTGGTTTCCTCTCTTTTCCTGAGCTATTACAGCTATCACATGTCCAAACCTAATGATTTTATCAGCCCATGAAAATGTTTGGCATTTGGCTCTAGCATTCCTTAGTTGTTTTGAACCCAAAATTCAGCTGTCTTCACTGGCAAAAGGTAAGAACAAGGTCTTAGAAAGCTACACTTATAACTTCAGGCTTTTCAGATTAGTTAAACTCAACCAATATTAATATAAAATTAAATAAATTAATATGCTTTAATGCCCAAGTAAGTGTTGTCAGCATTTAGTTGTTAGGGGGATTTAGTTTAATGTGCTTTACCTATAGAATAGCCTGAGCTCATTCCTTAAATCTCCAGGCAAAGAAAAAAATTATTACCGTATCTGAAACTTTGGAGAGCTGCTGCCAACCAGTACTGACAATATTGTGCTAAATGAATCAGTTTATACCTTGCCTTTCCTCCAAAACCTGTAACAATAAAAAGGCTAAAAGTGATGAAATACACATTATAATGAATTCATAATTAATTTTAATCTTAATCTAAAAATATTTGCATTAAAAACACAGTTAAGAATGCAAAAGTAAAAAGACCTCTGGTTATACTCCTTACAGCTATAGGGTAGCTTCAT
This sequence comes from Phrynosoma platyrhinos, assembly GCA_020142125.1. Lineage (NCBI taxonomy): Eukaryota > Metazoa > Chordata > Lepidosauria > Squamata > Phrynosomatidae > Phrynosoma > Phrynosoma platyrhinos. Next base: position 195,427,980 of record CM034701.1, read on the forward strand.
GTTGTTGTTGTTGCTGTTGTTGTGTGCCTTCAAGTTATTTCTGATTTATGGCAACCCTTTCACAGATTTGTTCTGTGGCAAGATTTGTTCAGAGGAGGTTTGCCATTGCCTTCCCCTGAGCATGTGGCTTTCCTAAGGTCACCCAGTGGGCTTCATGGGCCAAGAGGGGAGTCAAACCCTGGACTCCAGAGTCATAGTTCAAAACTCAAACCATTGCATCACACTGGCTCTCACAAGGTAGGTTACATGCATGCCAAAGGACTGCCTTGTCTGCTGGCAGAGGGAAAGCAAGTCTAGCTTCTCTATGGACATTATCACACGTGGACCAGAAAGTGAAAATAGAAGTGGAAATGAGGCATTACAAAAATAAACTGAAAATAAACTTGTTTCCGCAAACGTCATTACCTTACTTGCGAATTTACAGCAAGTGCAAAGAACGTCCACACACTAGCGAAAATATCCCGTAAATGTAGTAGAAATTAGCCTCTTGCACATGCGCAGATAGAGGAATGAGCCTCTTGCACATGCGCAGATAGAGGAATGCTTGCGGGAACCATGGGTAATGATGGGGAAATGATTCCCCAATACGTATTTGGCGATCACATTTACGGTAAATGCGGAATCACCCTCATCACGCAATTGCATTTCCTGAAGAAACCGAAATTCAAAAGATCTCGGATCTTTCCACTTTCTGTCGGGGTTCTGTTGGGGTTCCGTGTGACGTCGTGTGAAAACACGGGCCAATAATCCGGTATCGTTTGGGATTTCGTGTGGATTTTGTCTGGATTGGGCCCCGTGTGATAATGTCCTATGTAAGAAGTTCCAAATTCTGGAAGTGGCCCTTGGGACGCCAGTTGTGCCTCATGGCAAGAGAACTAAATCCCTTGAAGATTTAAAAACATGAGCAGCTGATTTTGGAGAATACAGGCATAGGTTCCACATCCATTAGTATTTGGTTGTGTTCTAAAATATACACACTGTGTGAGAAGTGGGTTGGGTCAGGTTGCACAAATATGTGCAGTTTTAGTAGTCAAAGGGCCTTTGCAGACTGCCAGAAATAGTGCAAATTGAGTACACTTTAACTGCCTTGACCCAGTGCTAGGGAATCATGGGAACTGTAGTTTATTGTGGCACCAGAGCTCTCTGACAGAGAAGGCTCAATGACTCAGAAAAAAATACAATTGCCATGATTCCCTAGCACTGAGACTGGGCAGTTAAAGTGGACTCAATTTGCACGGTTTCTAGCAGTCTGCAAAGGCCTAAAGCCTGCTTCACCTTGGAGTATCAGATCCCATGTGTCCATAGTGCTGAAAATACCCCCCCCAAAAAAAAACCATCCTGCTATCTCTGGCGCTTATTGGCTTCCATGTTGACAGCCTCAGAAGAAGTGCTTTGACACAAGCAGAGCAATTCATCTACTATACCTTCTTCCCTCATCCCCTTGACAAATGTGGCTCAGACACATTGACTGGAAACACTGCACTGTGCCTCTGTTTTGCTAAACCTAATTTGTGTACAGAGCTGGAGCCGTCGCCTCCAAGGATATCAACTCAGCAACTTTCACAAGAAGAACTAATATTCACTTGAAAATGGCGAGGGGAGGGGACTGTTACAAGAGAAGTAATTTACACCTGTGGTGTCTTAAGGTGCCAAGTAGAGATGTTCAGGGGTAGAGTGGAAAGGCACAGGTACACTATGTACTTTGTGGCTGCACTGGATTTTTTACCATTATTGTTTACTTATGTAGAGATAGACAATTGCTGTTGTGTGCTGTGTCCATTGTCAAGGCTAATGCAGTCACAGTTAGCTATTTTGTGCAAATGTGCCTTTAAGTTGTCTGCTGACTTATGGCGACCTCATGAATTTCATAGATTTTCTTAAGCAAGGAAAATGTGGTTTTGCCAGTTCCTTCCTCAGCACCTGGCAATCATTGGCAGTCTCCCATCCAAGTGTTAACCAGGCTGACCCTATTTAGCTTTCAAGATTAGCTGTTGCCTGATGTCTCAGAATTATGGGTTCGTTGTTTATACTGATGCAAACGCAAATTTAAAAATATATTAGGCTAGATTCCTCTTCCCAAAGAAATTACAAGAAAAGCATTATTTCTCTCATTGTGAGGCTCAATGCAAGTCTTGTTTGGAATCGTGTTTCCCATCTTGGTCCTCCATGTTTTGGAGGTAGGTGAATTCAAGCTGAAAGAAATGAAAACCATAGTAATGGAGGACTAACTGGGCAGTGCCTGATCAGTTCATTTATTTCAACCCATTAACATTTAAACATATTTTGATTTTTATAATTATTTTATTTATAATTTACAGTAGTTTTCGTGGGGTATCTGTTCCGGACACCACCACCCCGCTAAAATGGAAACTTGCTGATATTCAAGCCCCATTGTCTTGAATGGTGGCACATGCCTATGCAACCGTCCCATTATGTCCCCCTCCATTTCCTGCCCGTGGATAGGTGCGGGATGCGGATTTGGAGTCCACAAAAATGGAGGGCCAACTGTATATATCAGTGGTAGGCAACCTTTTTGAACCGGGGGCTGGGTTGTTGTCCCTCAGACAATTGGGGGGGCCAAAGCACCCAAAATAAATAAATAAATAAATAAATAAATAAATATTTTTTAAAAAAAAATGAAAAAAATATGCATGCACACTCTCTCAGCCCCAGAAAAGCCATGGCAAAACTCCTGTGGAGATTTTGTCAAGAAAACCCCAAGAACAAGTAATAACAACAATAATCAATATCATCATGGCAGGCGGTGGCGGCGGCGACAGGACTGGCCTGGGGCTGGTCCAAAGGCCTTGGGGGGGCCGCATCCAGCCCCCAGGCCTTAGGTTGCCTACTCCTGGTATATGTAATTGTGTATGTGTGTGTTATGTGCATTCAAGTCCCTTACCCAGCATATGGTGATTCTGCTTATTGCATGGCTTTTAAAACCATCTTACCTTTCCTGACTTAAATTTTAATTCAGCTGGCATCCTGATACTATTGCAGTGATTTTGCCACTGAATCCTCCACCCGGGTCCATCCCCGCTCCCAGGAGCACTCTGGTGGCCATTTTCTTAAGCCGGAAATCTCCTGGTTTTGAAAAGAGGCGCACTGAGCGCCCCTGGGAGCAGGGATGGACCTGGGATGGACCCAAGCAGTGGATTTGGTGGCAAAATTGCTGCAATAGTATCAGGATACCAGCCGAATTAAAATTTGAGTCAGGAGAGGTAAGACGATTTTAAAAGCCATGCAACAAGAGGTAATCGTCTTACCTCCCCTGACTCAAATTTTAATTCAGCTGGTATCCTGATACTATTGCAGCAATTTTGCCACCAAATCCACTGCTTGGGTCCATCCCGGATCCATCCCTGCTCCCAGGGGTACTCAGTGAGCCTCAAGGTATCATAGGGTTTTCTTGGCAAGATTTGTTCAGAGGAGGTTTGCCATTGCCTTACCCTGAGGCTGAGAGAGTGTGACTCCCAGTAGGCTTCCATGGCTGAGCTGGGAATTGAACCCTGGTCTCCAGAGACAAGTCCAACACTTCAACCACTATGCCACACTGGCTCCCCTTGTATGTAATTAGTTTATCTTTTTTTGATGGACTTTAAATATTGGATGATTTCCCCCCATTATTAAATCTAGTAGGTTTATTGTTGAGGCTTGCTGCCTTTTTTAGTTGACATATTGTTGTGGAATTTGGTTATTTGTATTTTATTGTTTTGCAATAATTATATGTAATTACTTTTTTTTGCTGGATCAAATGTAGTTTTAGGTCTAAAGAGATTCCATAAAGAGTGTTGCATGAACAGGTTGTTACAAATGAAAAAGTTCCTTTTCCTGGTCATTGCAACTTGCGGGAAGAGGCAAAGCAAGGATTCTCCTTTAGACCAGGGGTAGGCAACCTAAGGCCCGGGGGCCGGATGTGGCCCCCCGAGTTCTTTGGACCGGCCCCAGGCCAGTCCTGCCGCCGCCACCACCACCACCACGATGATACTGATTATTGCTGTTATTACTTGTTCTTGGGGTTTTCTTGGCAAAATCTCCACAGGCATTTTGCCATGGCTTTTCTGGGGCTGAGAGAGTGTGCATGCATGTTTTGTATTTTTTTTAAAAATTTATTTATTTATTTATTTATTTATTTATTTATTTTTGGTGCTTCGGCCCCCCAATTGTCTGAGGGACAGCAACCCGGCCCCCGGCTCAAAAAGGTTGCCTACCCCTGCTTTAGACATTAAGTCTTAGGCTGACTGTGCAGAGTCACAATCTTTAGCATTTTATAACATTAATTTGAAATCTTACTTGTTAATGTTAATTATAAAATTAATTTGTTATGATAATTGTTAATAACATGCCAATGCAATGTTGCACTCCATTTAAAGAAATAATTAAAATTACCAAAAGGTGACCCAGCCCCACAAAATCACCATGACAAGCAGTTAATTAAAATAATGTGAACTATTGTTACTCAGCCCATTAACATCATTGTCATTTAATGATTAAAATAACAACTTTAAAGATTTTAAATAGGAATACAAGCCTCCTTACCACAGTGAGGAAGCCTTGCAAAAGGGCAGTCTGCTTTCCTGTTTTTTGTACTGGTTTCCAGGTGCTCTCGAGTGTGGATGAACAACTTCAAGGCTCCTGTTGATCTCCTTTCTTATGGGTTTCTTTTTGTCTCCAAACTGGATTTGCACTGGACAGTCATTCAAACAGAAGGGATACTTCTATAAGGCAGGACACATGAACATACAGCATATGTGTGATTTCGAGGAGCTAATATGTTCGAGGAGCTAACATGCCATGGAATTGCTCCTAGGCAATGATCAGCAATGGTCACCTTTCAGTCTCTGCATATAAGAAACCAGTGTGGCTCCCCATCCAAATGTTCTCTCCTTCAAGGATATAAAGCAATAGATGTCTACTTCTCTTCTAATGCCCAGTGTAAGAAGCTGTTTCTATCCGCTTGTGAAACTCTTATCTTGTACTAGAAGATGTATTTGTTTTTCTACATTTTTTGTTGACGTTTGTATTTTGTAAAGCACTTTGAGGACATGTTGTGTGAAAGGCAGTCTACAAAATCCCACTGAAGGTAGCCTGCTGTATAACTTTGTACATGGCAGCAGGGGGGCACTTTTAGAAGACTGATGCTCAAGTGCACTTGACAGACTGTACCAGCTTCTGCAGTGAATACAAGGCTGCCGTCACAGTATCAATGGAAAGCTTTCCCCCTCTAAAGCCAGATTAATACTCCCTCTCCCTGCCAGTTCAATTGAATTCTCAAGACAAATTAGCTTTCATTTTAAAAGCAAGTTTGGGAGGAAAAGATTCTCTCTGATCCTGCCCTAAAATGAGGATTTTGCCTCTATGAAGTGGGAGAAGAAAGGAACAATAAAATCGCAGTAATACAAAATGAAAATAACACCTCTATTTTCTTCAAAAATCTACGGATTATCTTGCTTAGAGAGCATGAAAACAGTGCAGATGACAGTTCCAAGCTGAAAAACATTCTAGGATCCCAATGATTTCCATATGTTTTGACACACTCTTGACTGCTTGCATGCTTGTGGGCCCTTTAAAGAGACAATGGGGAGACAATTGTCTCAAGGTGTCCTGTGACTGCAGTTGTTATTTCCCAACACCTCAATCTGCAGTACCTTGGAAACCCTTCAATTGGAGCACTGCCAGGCTGAAAGGATAACTTTTGGGGTGGAGGTCACGTTCAGTCACTGAGAATTGTAAACCTGACACCCAACAATTACGAGGTTGTAAATCTAGCTTGTGATCTTATAACTAGTATACAGGATGTCTAATGTTGGAAAGAGAGGGAAGAGGAAAATAGCTTCAGGTAAGAGTGATGTAGGAAGTGAGGGTATGGAAAAGATAAAAGGTTGTTGTATAAGAGGCAAGCCCCAGAAGGTGTCAGTGCTCACAGGTGTCATAGGAGAAAAATAAGAAAAGGCTTTCATATTTAGATTGAAATCTGTAGGAGTGGCTATGAACCTGTATCTCCTCTTTGGAGGCCTCAGTTGTTTTTTCTTCAAAGTCATATGTTGCTTTGTGCAATGTTAGTAGAAGATCTCTGTATGTAGTGTTTCTCAAATTCACAACAGGCAAAACACTGTCTAAATCTGATGATGATTATTTGATGTTTTTAATTTGTTGCTTTCCTTGTATTAATATGTATTTTATTATTTTGTAGAATGTATGCCATCGGCAGGCTTTTTTTAAATTTATTTTTAATCTATTTTATTGACTGTATGTACAGCACTGTGTAAATCTACAGCACCATATAAATAAACTGTAATAATAATAATAATAATAATAATAATAATAATAATAATAACAACAATATCTAAGTAAGTGAATAATGTGGTTCACCTCCAAATATAGAGCAAGAAATAGAGCTGGGGATGTTTAGCCTGGAGAAGAGAAGGCTGAGAGGTGATATGATAGCCATGTTTAAATATTTGAAGGGATGTCATATTGAGGAGGGAACAAGCTTGTTATCTGCTGCTCCAGAGACTAGGACCCAAAACAATGGATGCAAGCTGCAAGAAAAGAGATTCCACCTCAACATTAGGAGGAACCTCCTGACAGTAAGGGCAGTTCGACAGTGGAACACACTCTTCCCTCGGAGAGTAGTGGAGTCTCCTTCCTTGGAGGTCTTTAAGCAGAGGCTGGATGGCCATCTGTCGGGGATGCTTTGATTGGGAGTTCCTGCATGGCAGAATGGGGTTGGACTGGATGGCCCTTGTAGTCTCTTCCAACTCTATGATTCTATGATTATATGCCAAATGTCCAAGCTGGGTTCAGGAAAAGAGGAGGAACTAGGGATCATATTGCAAACATACATTGGATAATGAAGCGTGCCAAAGAATTTCAAAAGAAAATCTATCTGTGCTTTATAGATGATAGTAAAGTATTTGACTGTGTTGATCATGAAAACTAGGGATTATTAAAATGGGTGTATCACAACATTTGATTATCCTAATGTATATATAACCTTTACTCAGGACAAGAGACCACTGTAGGACAGAGTACAGAGAAATTAAATGGTTTCCAATTGGCAAGAGGATCAGGCAAGGCTACATTTTATCACCCCGTCTGTTTAACTTGTACACGGAACATATCATACGTAAAGCAGGATTAGATTCAGTGGAAGGAGGCATGAAAATTGGAGGAAAGAACAACAACAATTTAAGATATGCACATGGTATTTATTGGCAGTTTCCCATCCAAGTATTAACCAAGCCTGACCCTGCTTACCTTCCAAGATCAGATGGGATTTGGTTCTTAAGGGTATTTAGACCTCCACAATATACCATATGCAAAGCTGGATTAGAATCAGAGGAAGGAGGTGGGGGAAATTGGGGGAAGGAACATCAGCAATTTAAGATATCTAGATGGCACCATATTCCTAGCAGAAAATATCAAACACTTGGAATGCCTATTGAAGAAAGTCAAGGAAGAAAGTGCAAAGGCAGGTTTACAGCTTAATATTAAGAAAACAAAAATAATAATTACAGATGATTTACATAACTTTAAAGTAGCCGGTGAAGACAGTGAAGACATCGAAATAGTTCAAGATTTTCCATTCCTTGACTGTCATTAATCAGAGTAGAGGCTGTAATTAAGAAACCAGAAGACTAGGACTTAGAAGTGCAGCTATGAAGGAACTAGACAAGATCCTCAAGTGTAAAGATATATCATTGAATACCAAAGTCAGGATGGTCCATGCCATTGTATTTCCATTTTCCATGTATGTTTGTGAAAGCTGAAGAAGGCTGAAGAAAATCAACTCATTTGAAATGTGGTGTTGAAGAGTTCAACAGATACTGAGGCTAAAAAGACAAATAAATGGGTCCTAGAGCAAATCAAGCCTGAACTCTCCCTAGAAGCCAAGATGGCTAAACTGAGACTGTCATACTTTGGACAAATTATGGTGAGAACACCTGACTCACTAGAAAAGATGATAATGCTTGGGATGGTAGAAGGCAGGAGGAAAAGAAGAAGACTGCATTCTAAATGGATAGATTCAATGAAGGAAGCCACAACCTGGAATCTGCAAGACCTCAGTAGGGCAGTTGAGGATAGGGTGATGGAGGTCTCTCATTCATAGGGTCATTATAAGTTGAAATATTATTAAGGAACTGAGTACAAAAGGTCTTCTTCTTCTTTCCCTGGATCCAGCTACCTAACTGGGTGCTACTCCAGATGGGGCAAATGTGTCAGAACGTTGTGGTATTTGTTGCTGTAGTTTCTGGGAGGTTTGTTTGTTTGGCTATTCAAACTACGTTCAAACTATACATCCCAGGATTCCATAGGATGGAGCCATAACCGTGAAAGCAGTGTCAAACTGCATTAATTCTGCAGTGTGGCAGCAGCCATGGTGGCAACAATAGCTGTCAAACCCCAAGGAGTTATACCAGGAGAAGGCAAACTTCTTTACATCAGTCCGGAAGAGCCCACAGCTAGGGGAAGTACCTTCAGGTATGGCCACACTTACACAGATGAAGGGAGAATAATTGGCAAGTAAGGGGGTGCCTAACCCTTCAAATCTTCATCTGAAGCACTGCCCTACAGTTTTATGACTCTACAATTTTTTACTTGAAGAATGGAAGTGAGTCTCTGGAGTAGGATGGAGCTGGTCTTGGCAAATGCTAGCAAGTGAAAATTGAAATGACTCGAAAAATGAAGGAGTACAGTAATGGCAGGATAAAGATCAGGAGGAAGACTAGTGAAAGAGAGTTTGGACTGATCACAAAAGACTGCCAGCTCTTTCATGAAGCAAAATATTTGGCATCTTCATCATCCCCTTACACACACACATACACAAGAAAATGGAGAGCAAGTAATGATGCAGCCTGTGACAAAAAACTTCACGCATGCATCAGCTGCAATTCATATAAAATACAGATCTGTGCCCCCTTTTAATAGGAAAAAATAATAATAGAATTTTAAAAGTCTCAGGCTGCATGAAGGATAATGTTGCTTTTCCAGTTTTGGGGGGAGGGAAGGCTTTTTCAGCACAATCCATTCCTGAAATCTGACGCATTCCAAAATCTGCTTTCTTTTCTCTCCCTCCCTGACCTTCCCTCTTGCTGGTTTAACAACTTAATTTCCTTTTTGCTTCCATAGCAACACAGAAACAACCTCAGAGCACAATAAGGATGGTGTTGGCTTTTCACAGTTTTCTTGGGCCAAACAGAATGGAAGAAACAAGGTAAATGCTAGAAAAAGTAATAACCAAGAGAGGAGATAACAGAGGACTAAACTTCAGCACAGCCGTTGTGATGTTTCTGTTCATACTTTTAATACAAAACAAAATTATGGACTGATGTCTCTGGTTTACAGCATCATCTAGTTTTATGGTCAGAACTCAGAAGAGGATCTCATAAAATGGAGTAAACTAACCTTTCTGGATGCAAATGGAAAGGCCACTGAATCTGTGTATGTACTAGTTGGACAATGTCCAGTTTATCTTTGTTAAGTCGTGGTACCGGGCAGGTGATCAGAAAGAAACAAGAGAAGCTGGAGGTACATTTTGATCCTGAGGTGAGTATAGTTTTAAAAGTTATCATGTGGCAATGTGAAGTCGTAGGCTTTCATGGCCGGCACCCATAGTTTTTTGTGGGTTTTTCGGGCTGTGTGGCCATGTTCTAGAAGAGTTTCTTTCTGACGTTTCGCCAGCATCTGTGGCTGGCATCTATGCGAGCCACAGATGCTGGCGAAACATCAGAAAGAAACTCTTCTAGAACATGGCCACACAGCCCGAAAAACCCACAAAAAACTATCATGTGGCAGCTTAGTTACTAATGTAGAGGTCACAGCACAATTATTTTCTGTCTACACAGCCTCATGAATATGAAAGTAGTCTGTAACTTTTGCCAGTGCCTGGTTTACAGATTCCTTTGAGAATCTAATAAAAGCTATGGACCCTTCCCATAGAAAAAATGTTATTGTTGTGTGTCTTCAAGGCATTTCTGACTTATGGTGAGCCGAAGGTGAACCTATCACAGGGGTTTCTGAGGCTGAGAGTGTGTGACTTGCCCAAGGTCACCCAATCAGTTTCCATGGCTGAGCAGGGAATCAAACCCTGGTCTCCAAAATCATAGTCTATAAATGTTCAAACCACTACACCACACTGGCTCTCCACAAAAATATATCCATAAACATATACACACAAAATGTTTCATATAGCTTATTTCATTGCATTGGAAATTGATTCACAATTTCCACAAAAATATATCCATAAACATATACACACAAAATGTTTCATATAGCTTATTTCATTGCATTGGAAATTGATTCACTTCACATAGACTAGACTGGAATGAAAGAAATAATAATGAGCACCTGAAATGGCTAAATATTTACCTTAACATTTACCATGACGGGAAAAAGGAAAAGTAACTAAATAAAAGGGGAAAAACTTTTTTGCACCCAGTTCACAGACTGCAAGAAGCCTATCTGTGAACCCCCTAAAGTCTGCGGTCCCCTGGTTAAGTACCTCTTCACCATGGGTTGAATTTATTACAGCTCTTAAGTAGTTTTACACCAAATTCTCAATTATTTTAAGATAGAATGAGAACATCCGAAGCACCAAAATGTAGAAAAGGTTCTTTCTCTATGGACGTTATCACACGGGGTCTAAAGCAGACAGCACCCCGTCCCATCCCCGTCCCATTGCGGTTCCTTTGCCCCTGTGTTCACATGACGTCACAGAGAACCCCCTCCCATCCCCCTCCCATTGTGGCATCATCCCCGTTCTTTTGCATGCCGGTTTCATTGGGAATTACATTTGCGCAACCAGAAGCATACCAGAATGATGCTGCTTTTGTTCATTCCGGAATGATGCTAGTTGCTAGAGACCCACGTGTGGAAACGGCCTATGGCTCTTATTCACCAGTTTTAACCCTGGACCAATGAAGGTAATGTAAGCTCAAATATATCACTTATCCTTGAATTTCTTTCAGAATTCTTGAGAGCCCATTCCATTATTTTCCTTAAAACCAGCTTTAATTTTTTTTAGATCCAGATTAGAGCATTCCAGGAGAAATGTGATTGTTGTCATTTAAAAATAATAACCAGAGGCTAACTTTATAGACACAGGGAAAGCTTTACTCAAGGTTTGTTTGTAATGTTTTCAGTACTGGGAAATAAATGTTTTAGAATGCAGTTTCTGCATTAGAAGAACAATGACGGAGGGGGGAAATATGCTGCTGTGTCAGACTTCTGAAGAGACTAGCTTTGCTCTGTACAGAGAGCACCCAAGGAGAGCACTCCTTTGCTCTGTACAGAGAAATATATGGTCAGAGTTAAGTCTGAGGGCCGAGCAAGAAAATCAGAACCTGGAACTGGCGAGAATCACCAAGCAACAGTGCGGATGAGAGTCGGTCCATGGGGCAAACCAGAAGTCAGGATTAGAAAACCAGAGCAGGTTTACACACCAGAGACAACAAAGGAGAATCGGCATGGATCCAACAATGTTCTCAAATGTTTGGGGGCCTCTTAAGTAGCAACCTGAAAGAGCTGGCCAATGTGATAAAACTTTAGAGGCAGGGCTTACTTTGGGAACAGATCTGCAAATTGCTGTGTTTCTTTCTCAGGGCTATACACACCAGGCAAAGTGCAAGTTCAATGTTACAGATCTTGCTCAGGTTGTGATGCAACTAGGTAGCTTCAGCTGAGGCAAACACAACACATTTTGTGTCCGGGATCACATTCTGCACAACCAAAGCAATAACAGTGTACATACTAGGGAGGAAAAAGATCCTATTTAACCTGAAAATATTTCATTTTATGAGTGCTTAGAGAAGAAAACAGTTAAGTAACAACAGATGGAAAATAGCTGGAATCCTATCTGTAACAAGGGCATATTCATAACATGCATACACATTGTCTGGAGAGGTCTTCTTTAACCACTGGCTTCTGTGGCAATTTATCACATGGTTGTGCCTCAAGACTTGCTCTACCACCCATGTCAGTTTGCACTGAAGGACTACAGTGATCCCCTGTGGAGGCTGAAATCCAAACCATATTTTTGAGGTCCTGGTCTTGTGACTGGTTCATCATGTGCAAGTCACAGGGAAAGACTTTTGCTGACTCCCAGCTGCTCCCAGGTTATGCTGAGACAACCATGTTCATCCCATTACATTCTCTCATGGTCTTATAGTGGATTGCCAAAAGGTCAAATCAAGTGGCTGCGGCCATCATAGTGCACTCTGGAAGCTGCTGGGAATGAGCAGAGTTTGGAAGGTGACATATTCAGAACTGCAACTAATTCCAGCCAGCATGACCATGAGAGGTTCCCGCAGTCTGAGTCAAAAAAGTTAACTTCCAAGCATAGTTTAGCTCTCTTCGGCCGTGTGGTTTATCAGTTATAAGATCAGAGCCTTTAGGTACAAGTGACATTCATAACAAAACTGTAGCTTGTGAATAATATGCTGTTTGAATTCCTAAATACCATCCTAAAGTAATTTATTCTGTCTCCAGTTTCCATCTTCAGATTGAGTCTAAGAAATAAACCTCATGGTGAGAACATCTGGCCAGATTTTGGGACTTTCCCTGTCCCCTTTCCAGTTCCTTGGTTTATGTACCACCTAACCTGAGTTAGAGCTGTGTGAACTCCAAAGCCTGCACACTCTTTTTGTGACAGGTTGGCTGGTTTTAATACAGACATTCCCTGGCTGGATTTAGGATCCATCTTATTTAGATAATTTGTATGGTGGAGCATCTCATTTTAAAGCTGGGAAAGAGGGCATGCAGGGAAGACTCCCTTCATATGTCCTCTTTTCTACCACTTCTGGGCCATTGGTAGCCTGGTCCTATTACAAACCAGGACACATGGACTCTTTGTTATTTATGATGGTGCTCTGTGACTGGGTTAAATTAACCTATGCCAGAGTGTGGAACCCATGGCACTGCATATGTTGTTGGACTACATTTCCCAACATGTCTGACCATCGACTATACTGGGAGGTGAAGTCCAATATATGGGGGCTCACAGTTTCCCTCCTCTGCCCAAACAATGTGGGAAGGATGGAAATAGACATGGGGGCATTTTTTAAAAGCCTCCCTTTCTTGACTTTTTTGTTGCTGTTGCTCCAAGCTACTACCTCTTCTCTCAGACCTTGTCCTTGCCTCATGCCTACCTGAATACACCCAGTTATTTCTGATTCTGAAAACTAGGCTTGGTTAGTATTTGGATGGAGGACTCTAAAGAAATTTCAGGGGTCTGAAATCCTGCCAATGATTTGGCTGATTATAAGGCAGCTGCCCATGTTCTTACCTTGTTGTAATCAGTATGTGTCAGTCTGCACTGCACAGATGTAACAGTTTGATGTCACTTTAACTTTCATGGCTCTGCACTATGACTCCTGGACTTTATAATTTGGTAAGGTACTTAAAATCCACTGTTAAAGGTCTCTAGTGCCTATGGAAAATTCTAAGTACTTAGACAAACTAAAAACCCCAGAGTCCCATAGGATGGAGCCATGACAATTAAAAGTGGTATGAAACTGTGTAAATGTGTAGTGAAGATGTACCTTCAGTCACGGTTAGACCTGTAACTCTGGAGACAGTGAGATGATAGCGGATTATCTGGATCCATTTCAACTGGCCTTTCAGTTGCAATATATCTGTGGACCAGATGGGAAAAGCAAAGCATAGCCTTAGCAGAGGATTCATAAACCTGGGGCCTGTAGGGAATCCTTGGATGGACTTCAGAGGTATCATGAAATGGGTTAAAATTATTTTTCTGAGGGGAAGGGTCCAGTAGCATTCATTAGATTCTCAGAGGGGTCCACAACCAAAAAAGGGTTAAGAATCACAGCTCTATCCATTCTCCTGGACTGCTTGGTGCTTTTAGCATCACTAACCAAGGTATCTTCCTGGTTGCCAAATCTGAAAGATCTCAAGTATGGGAGTGCTCTGAAAGGTGTATGTTCAAGTGAGTAAATTTGTCAAGCTTCCCTTCCTAATATCCACCTGGTGATTGCCTACTTCTCCTCTTTATCATCTTAGGATTACTTGAATTGGACGTCTCCTGAAACCCATTCCCGTATCAGTCGACTGCTAGATAACAGTCAGGTTGTGGAGGGACCCTGGAGACTGCAACTTCCTAAAACCTACAGCACCAGAACAGGTGCCTTAGTTCTCTACTCTGAAGATCTAGCCAAACCATCAAAGAGATGGAAACAATGCAGAAAGTCCCCAAGAAGAGCAGGAAACAAAAGCCAGACTCTGCATGTAGAACTTCAGACTCTCCAAGATTTGGCTTGCGCCATCTTGGCATATGGTGGAAAAGAGGTAAGAGATCACTAGCCATTCTGGCTCATGAATAACAATAGCAATAGCAAGTACAATTCTATACCTCTTATCAATGGACTTAAGCACTCCCAAAGTGGTTTACAACTGTAAGCTAATTGCCCTCATTAAGCTGAGTACTCATTTTAGCCACCTACGGAAGGATGCAAGCCTGAGTTGAGAATGAGCCCCTGTCTGGTATTGAACTCACAACCTTGTTTTTTGTGAGTGACTGGCTGCAGTACAGGCATTTAACCACTGCACCACCAGGGCTCTTCTATGAATGCATACTTGACATACTTCTGATATGAAATAAAAGTGTTTATTAACCTTTTTTGGATCATGGGTCCCTTTGAACATCTGATTTTGGAAAAAAATAAGTACTGGATTTGTTTATTGTTTAAAAAAAATATCATAGCCAAGACTAAACTACACATCTCTTTAACAAAATAGTGTGCAGGTGAACCATATTTTAGTTTTGTCTAATTTGGATCAGATCACTGTGTGAAGATGGGAGATGCTTAGCTACCATTCCCAACCACTTCCCCTTTAAATTCTTCCTCTTTTCATATGGAGAGCTAAAAAAACCCATCCATTAGTTTCTTTTTTTTTTTTAAACCACCTCTGAATGAGGGGGTATATTTAAGGGGAAACAGGTATAGGGAAAATATTTTAAAATCCCTTTCTACGTAAATGGACTCAGTTTGCATATACCTGTTTAGAAATGAGAGGAAACTTAGGGTCTATGCAGACGGGCGGCTCTGGGCCACCCCTGCTAGCAGTGGATTGGGGCCATGGCAACCCTAGTGAAGCGATAAAGTCCTTTGACTGTTATGGCTCCATCTGATGGAATTCTGAGAATTGTAGTTTGTTGTAGCATCAGAGCAATGTAATATCTGACAAAACTACAAATCCCAGAATCCCATAGCACTGAGCCATGGCAGTTAAAGCCATGTCAAACTGCCATGTTTCTGTAGTGCAGATACAGCCTTTGTCTCTGCTACAAACTTAGCAATCAGTTTTATATCACTTTGGCTGTCACAGCTTCTGCAAAAAACTACCTTGGGATTTTAGAGTTTGGCGAGGTGCTTTGAGACTTGGCTGTTGGAAATCCTTAGTTCTGCTACATAGAATTTACAATTTCCAAAGTTTGTAGAGAAGAGAAAGTGACAACTACACCAATTCAGGCCTATAATGTGGGTTTCCCCATTTAAAAGAAATACAACCAGTATTCTGATTGAGAATGAAGAGTATCTCCAAATTCTCAGAAGCATCCGACATATCTGAATAGATTCAACTTGCCATTACAGTCAACAACAGCATTCCCTGTTTTTGCTTTCATGCCAAGGGATTCCATTAATAAATACCGTCTGACCCAAAAAGGACTCCAGTGCCTGAAGAGCAAAGACAAACCGCTCTTCTAAACTCACTGCCTGTGGTATGAGCCACATCAGTGTATCCAAGCACAACATCCATCAAAGATTAAAGAAGCAGAAAAGGGGGACTGCTGTGACCAAACACATGAAATCATGTGCGGACTGCCACAAACAATTAGAGTCCAGCAGGGATATTCCCAGGCACTTGCAAATCACGCTGTCGCTGCTGCCTTAAGAGAGGGCAGGAGATGAGGACAGCATTAACCCATTATACCACCTGTACTCTGGCTGGAAAGGCAGGAAAGAGTCTGAAGGTGCTTTGCTTTCTCTCACAGCGTCACTGTCATTCGAAACCTAATTATTTTTCATTTTAAGGGTCAATATGGACAGTTACAAAAGAGGTAGTCTTGTTAGTTGTTTGGTGTAAAATATATGCCTTACCTCTTTAATGTAAGCAACACTAAGAACATTAAGGGGGGAAATGCAGGATGATGTTGTTGTTGTTGATGCTGCTGCTGCTGATGTTGATATTTATAAAGTTAAAACATATAACAGCTTAAAAAATGACATCCTACAAAGGTGTCCTATGTGCTTCTTCAGTCTCTTTATTCTGAATGAGTGATTTTAATAGTGTTCTTACATAGGAATCTAGTCAGTAGCCATTGCTGACTGGATTTGCAGTGTCCCTGCACACAGTGGACAGGGATGTGAAGAAACATTAGGGAAGAGCACAGGATACCTTTGAGCAAGACAGGCCCTTTGAAGCTCTTCTGAGGGAATGTGAACTTAGCCTGGAGCTTTTCCCTGGATATAAAGCTCCCTGTTCTCACTCTCACCAGCCATCAGCAGTCCTTTCTTCTACAACAGGCAGCAGTCCTTCACTAGAGTAGGAAAGGTGTGCCTTGAACTCCTAGGTTACAAAAGGCTGGCCCTACCAATGGAAGTGAGCTCCTGCCTCGGGCAGCAGATATTAAAAGGAGGCAGAAGCGGTCACTGCACACTTACCATCCCAGCCATCCTCCTGAGCTCTTACTACAAGGAGAAAATACAGTGGGCCCTTGGCATCCATTAGAGTTTGGGTCCAGGACCCCTCACGGATGCCAAAATCTGTAGATGCTCAGTTCCATTAAACGCAATGGCATAGTAAAATGGTGTCTTTTATAGTAAACAAGTTTTGCTTTTTGGAATATATGTGTGTGTTTGTATATGTGTGTGTGTGCTGTGGATGGTTGAATCTGTGGATAAAGAATCTGTGGATACAGATGAGTGTCTGTAATTTCTCATGTAGAAACAGGACTCAGCAGAAAATGCAAATGATATATACTATACTATACTATACTATACTATACTATAGAAAATACTGATCTCCAACTGCCTTGAGATATAAAATTTCCAGAAATTCTGACACCATGTTTCAGATTTCCAAAAATTCTGAAACCATAGGGGGGAAATTCTCAATTTTGGGGGGAAAAATTGAAAAGAAAATCGAAAAATTGAAAATATGTGATATTAACATCTTTTACAGACTGAAAATAACTTTATTTAATGTTTATGTTTAGAAACATCAAATTATTCTATTCATAATATAATTATACAGTTTGGGGCATAAAATTATCATGTTTGGTTTATTAAAAGCACAGTTCAGTTAGACAATAGTTACAAACTAAATTCCCTTTCTACAATTTTTATTTTTTGTTGCAAATGGAGCTACAAGAACTTGGCTTTGCCACTTTATTATGAGCAGACAAAATAAAGAAATAAATAAAAACAAAGAAACCATCAACATTAGTTAAACCAAGAACACTGTTTTGTCTCCTTTACTCGTCCATAGTATCAAGCAGACACAAAACATTTGTTCCCATAAAAAGAACCAAGAAAAGGAAACCAAGACCAAAAATTGAAACAATTCAGATACTGTATTTTACATGAAAGTCTTCCTGTTACATAGTTTTTAGAAATAATTTTGAGAGAGTAAATGTATCAACACCTTGCTTTAAACATTTTATTCACTGTTTTATTGGAATATATTTCAACATCCAAATTTTCCATTGTTTCCCATTTTCAAATTTTTTTAAAGTTTTTTTTAAAAAAAGAGGGAGGGAAGGTTTCTCTCCCCCCCCCTTTTTTTTTTCCTAGTTTTTTTCCTCAGGTCATCACATATCTCATCTGGTCTCATGTCAGTTTCTTGTATTTTGACAGAAAATATGTTTGGTCCTATAGAAAGAAGAAACAGGTAGTGGGTGGCTTATGATTATTCTGCCTACTGCTCTAAAATAAAATATTTAATTCAGGGGTAGGCAACC
>CM034701.1:195446125-195460386 GCA_020142125.1 Phrynosoma platyrhinos
CCCTGATTTAATTTTTAGCCAAAGGTAGATAGGTGGGCTCCACTTTTTGTTCCACCTCAGGAGTAAAATAGCGTGGACCAGCCCTGAGTCATCCCTGTCCAGGTACAAGGGGGAAGATTCCCAAAGAGAAGTTGTTGTATTCTCTATGACTTTTGAAGTGCAAATAACGCATGGATGTGAGAATCTTGCTTAGGGGGCATTGGCATCATTAGGGTTGGTGTCACCTGGTGTTGATGCCCAAAAAGGGCTGCTTGGGGGAAGTGTCCCCTTCCATCCTCCCTCCCACTGCCTCCCTCACCTGCCTGCCCCTTGCCACCTGGCTAGACCTGCAAAGGGCTCTTGGGTGGCAGAGGCAGTGGCAGCCTACCCTGCCCTACCTTACCCTACCCTACCCTACCCTCACTTCTCCTCTCCTCCTGCTGCCTCGCTCACCTGGCTGCCTGCCCCAAACCAGAAAGCCTCCCTCACCTGCCTGCCCTTTGGCTGCTGGGGGGCAGGTGCCAGGTAATTGGGGCAGCCGGTGAGAACGGTAGGGGTATGCACTTGCTCCTTCTTCCCCAGTGCCTTTGCTCCCTCAGTGGAAAGAGCCAGGGCAGTGGAAAAGACAGAAGGGGCATACCCCTCCTTCTCCAGTGCCTTGGCTCCTTCAGCAGAGAGCCAGGGCAGCAGAGAAGCCGGAAGAAGTATGCATTCACCCTTTCTTCTCCAGTGCCTTGGCTCCCTTGGCAAAGAAGGCCAAGGCAGTGAAGAAAGTGGAAGGGGTATGTGCCATTCCTGGGTCCCTCAGTAGAAAGAGTCAAGGCAGCAGAGAAGCTGGAAGGGGTGTATGCCCTTCTCCATTGCCTTGGGTCCCTCAGTGGAGACAACCAGGGCAGCAGAGAAGCTGGATGGGGCTCCCACTGGCCCTTCCTTCTCCTGTGCCTTGGCTCCTTTGGTGGAGAGAGCCAGGGTTGTCAAATTAAAGCCACTTGATACTTAGTTTTTTGTGGGTTTTTCGGGCTGTGTGGCCATGTTCTAGAAGAGTTTCTTTCTGATGTTTCACCAGCATCTGTGGCTGGCATCTTCAGAGAAAAAAAACGTCAGAAAGAAACTCTTCTAGAACATGGCCACACAGCCCGAAAAACCCACAAAAAACTATGGATGCCGGCCATGAAAGCCTACGACTTCCCACTTGATACTACTTTAACTGCCATGACTCTACCCTACACAATCCTGGGATTTGTCGTTTGATTAGGTATTTGGCCTGGTTTGTCAGAGAGCTCTGGGGTCTCACCAAACTACAAATCCCAAGATTCTCTAGGATAGAGTCATAGCAGTAAAAGTGAAGTCAAACTACTTTAATTCTGCAGTATAGACACACCATAGCTCTCGTGAAGCAAAGAACATTAGCCTCAGCATTTGAAAGGCAGTTTTTCAAGATGCTAAGTATTCAAGCGCCCATTCCTGGCATCCTCTTATGTTATTCACCTATAGTACTATGATTCCACTAACTGTCAGGGCAACTTGCTGTGGAATCCTAGGATTGGCAGTGGAAGGAGACTCCTTATGACAAGCCTAGGAATTAACCTCTAAAACCAGCACTGGTGACAGCATGACAATTTGTGCTGTTTTGAAAATAAATGCATCTTTACAACTGACCTGTTAAATAAAGCAAATTACTCTTTGATCTTATTTGCTGCCTGTCAAAGATGTTCTGCAGCTATTCTGTTTTTCCAGCCTCTATTCATGGAGGTGGGGAGTGGGTGATGCTTCTGAAAGAGGCTTTTATTCATTACCATACAGCCTTGTCCATGGTAGTATCATGGTATGGTTGCATCTAATTAGCAGCCTCTATCTATCTATCTATCTATCCATCCATCTATCTATTTTTTTCTTGCCTTTTCCCAACCCTGGGATTCAAGGAAGTTTAAAATAGGCAAAACGGATAACTGGTAAAAGATACACATGATACAAAAGTTAAGCTACAATTAAACTATCAATAGAATTAAAAGAAATTAAAAGCAAGTCCATTAAAAGGAAAAACAGCAAACATAGCTAACACAGCACATTAAGGGCCTTTTCCCCATGAACAATCAGTTCCCAAATGCCTATCCAAAAAAATGTCTTCACCTCCCCTTGCAAGGAAACCATGGAAAAGGCCAGTCTAACTTCTCTAGGAAGGGAATTCCAGATCCTGGGGGCATCCATTGAAGAGGCCTTTTCCTATGTTCCCACCAGATGTACCTTTGAGGGAGGTGTGATAGGTGTTGGTTTCCCATTGTTTCTTCCATGGTTTTTCTCTTTTCAGAGAAAATTTATTGAGGAAAAAGAAAAACAAACTATCTTGAAGTATAAGTGGAAGCACTGATGCTGATAAGAAAATGGTGGGGAAAGTTGTGGGATGGCATGACAAGGTTGCAGCTAGAAGTAAACATCATCTGAATGTCCTGTAAAATTCGAAGAACAATGAAGGTGATTGCACTCTGACAGCTTAGTCTGGAAGTAAAATTTGCAACACAGACTCAGCAGTAACTAGAAGAACCCATATTGTTTAGGACTGGGGAACCTTTGTCCTCCAGATATTTTGGACTACATCTACCACAGTCACTTGCCATTGGTCATGCTGGGAAATTTAAGTGAAAAGATCCACTCCACTCCAGAGGAATAGTGAAGCAGTTTTCAGAGGGCAGGGGAGCAAAGAGAAAAATGTGAGGCTAAAGGGTTTGAGCATTGGACACTATAAAAGAGGTTTTGTAGAAACAATTTTTGTAGATGATGTCAAAAGTAACCCCAGTTAATATATTTTAATTAGAAAGTATATTGTGAAGTTTCCAAAAAAGCAAATCAGATTAAAATACAATATTTTCCACATGCAAAACAATTGTATAAAGTAGATAACAGCAGAAAGGAACAGCGTATGTTGCGGAACTCATTCTACTTTAATGCTTTGAACTGTTAATAGAGACCAATGAGCCATATCTTCCCTGCTTGGGAAACTTGCAGACAATCTGTCCTCTTGAAATTCTTTTAGATACATTACTTTCAAAAGCCAAGATTACTAACATTGCTTTTCTCAGATGCACTGAATGCCTGTACAGTGTCAGCACATGTGCCAAAGTTGAGAATAAATGTTCACACACAGCTGTAGATGCAACAGAGGAGAGTTCTGCCGCATAGAGAGTGCATGTGAATGGAAAGGCCTCTTTGTACATGTACAACACCTCCTTGTACATGTACAAAAGATTCTACCATATCTTTTCCTTTGGAAGCCTAAATTGTGTTTCTAAGCACTCACCTGCAATGCTAGGAATTTGGGTACTGAAGGAAAATGTCATATAAGGGGAAAGAATTATTGTTTTGGGGGAGGCAATACCCTAATCCTCCTCCAATATACTCCAGGTGACTCCCTATTCTTGCCACAGTGGGTAGGGAAATATAAACATATCTAGAGCTTAAGTCCCCTTTATGGTAGACTCATTCTCGTTGAGTTTATTGACTATTTTCTGCTAGAATTTTTTTAAAAAAAAAACACTGAAACCAGAAATGATTACACAAATATCCTTGGGCAGAAATGTGTAAACTGGAACCTGGGAACAGACTGAATACAGAGAGAAACAAGCTGCGGTACCAAAGAAAATGGACAGGTCTCAGCATGCCTGCTATTACTCAAAGCACTTGAATCGTTTTCATAACAAGCCTGCGGTACATGCTAATAATAAAATACAATGGCATTCAGCTCAGCTAGAAACCAAGGCCAATTTAGGTTTTGTCATTTTCTCTAGATTTCACATCTTGCTTCAGCTAAAAGGGCAGCAAGGGGAGCAGGGAGGGGGGTTATGACTACAAAATGGTAGAAGAGGCAGAGAAGTTCTCTATCACCAGTAAGTCACTAATGAGGCACATGAATCGGCAACTTCATGCAACATCTTTCACCTTCCCAGCTATGTTGTACAGCTATTTATGGATTCAGTTTGTATCTCACTATACCTTAAGCCTCAAGGGTAGGAGATACATACCAGTATAAATACTTTTAATCAAATAAAGCAAATCAAGGAATAGAGCAGATTTAAACCAATGGCTGTTCTCTCAAATGTCTGCTCCAGCAGTTGGGTTGATGAAACTGTTTCATAGACTTCAAGAAATTTGGTTATGTCACACTGCAATGTGTGTGTGTATGGGGAATGGATTCCAGTAGAAGGCAGCTTTATTTGGTAGTTTCCTTTTTTCCTTCCCTATTAATAATAATATAATAATAATAATTTATTTATATCCAGCCTTTAGCCTTAGCCATCAAAGTGGCTTACATATAGTCAAATACATAAAAACCCTTACAACAGTGTAAACAAAACAATTTACCCCCCATTAAAAATACATTAAATTCAATCTCAAAGTTAAAATTTTAACAATAAATAGAGTTAAAAAGAATAGGTATTCTGGGGCAAGGCCAAAATAAAAATGTCTGACAGAGGGAATCAAAATAGGTGAATAGCTTATTCTGGGTAAGCCTGCCTATTCTAATCAGTGCTCAAAGATAATAGCAATAGTCTAATCTGCCCCTTCTTACGTAAATTGTGAATAAAAGGGTTCTGAAACAGCTTAAAGGCACCAGATCCCTTTTGATCTTGGAAGCAAAACAGGGTCAGCACTGGTTAGTATTTGGATGGGAGACTGCCAACGGATGCCAGGTAACGTAGGCTGGATTTCAGAGCAATACAATTTATGTTTTAAAGATCTCGGTTTCTTTCTTTGAGCTGCTGCAAACTGAATTCAAAGGGCAAAAGTAATTTGCACTCAATTAATTCAGTAAGAAGAAAGGAGAGGAGAGGTGGAATCTTGCCTTTTCTAATAGGCTCAGGTGAAAGCAAACACCTAGCTTGTGTGTTCTTTCCTTATTAATAACTTTCACCAGTTTGACCATGCTTTGATCTTGCTTGGCTGCACATGTCCCAGTTTTCATGTCCTGTGAAAGATTGGATGGCCAACATGGTGTAGTGGTTTGAGCATTGGACTATGACCCTGGAGACCAGGGTTCAAATCCCTGCTCAACCATTGGGAGAGATGGGACAGGAAGAGGAGAAAGGAAAACTCCCTCTGAATAAACCTTGCCAAGAAAATCCCATGATAGGTTCACCTTGGGATCAACTTAGAAAATTACTACATGCAGCTTTTAAACCATGATTAGACCAGGGAAAAAAGCTGCTTTGGAGATATTTATCGCATGACGATACCTCGGACCTGTAGCTGCTGCATCTCTTTTCATTGACAGGGGAAACCCATCAATGCCTTCCCAATCGCACAAGTCCCCAAGTGCAAAACATTGTTGTCAGGGCAGTTGCGATATTAGCTGTCACATGGTGTCAGTGTCGCCTCCTCTCCCTGTCCCTCCTCCCCCTTGCTTTTCCCAATCAACTTAATGCTCTTTATTTTTTGCTATCTATTTTCTTTCTTTTTTAAACTCATAAACCCTTTTTAAAGGGGCTTTTAAAATCCTTTATTTAACTCATAGAAGCAGAGCTCTGGAATTGCATAAAAAAGTGAAAATAAAAATAAAATAACTGAAAGGCATGCTGGCTAGGGCACAGGGCAAGGAGGCACGGTTAAGGGAGATTCAGGAAGATAGCACGATGGGAGCAGTAATCCCAGTCATGAGATTGAGAAGACGTGTCATGATGGCTGCTCCGAAAGTGGTATGTTTCCATTTTAAAAAACGAACACAATCACAGTGAAAGATGGGCTCATGTGGCAATGTCCTTAAAGCACACAACAACAAAATATGCTTTATCATCTGATTCTACAAGCCATGTGGTTGAATGCCATTCCATGGTTGGAAAAGATTGATGAGTTCCTGTGCCATTTTTAAGGTGTTTCCTGGGGTCAGACTGATCCAAAACAAAAGTGAATCTTCTGAAAAGAGACTTCATGTGAATTTCCCAAGGTGTTCTTGTTTTGTTTTGTTGTTAAACGATGAGTCCTCACTGTGAAAAACTAAAAGGACTATAAAAGTCTGCAGGAATAAAGTTCTCAGTTGTGAATTTGAACATTATTATTTTTAGTTAGCTAGCACAGTACTCCTTGTAATATGCAGTTGCCATTCCAAAACTGGGTTCCTCTTGCTATTAAGCAATTTCACAAATACAAAGGTGCTAAAGATCAAGTGACAACAGGTTTTATTTTTGCTCAGTATGACAGGAGACATTTTGTCTACATGGATTGTTTATTCTTGCATTATTAAGGCCTTTGGCAATTTCCCATTCACAGATAAAACCCAGTTTCAAATGATTAAAAATGATGGTAAAACAGTTAAGCAGAATTATTCACAGAAACCTTAAAAAGTTGGTTAAGCAGTTTGGTTTAAATTTTTTTTTAATTAAATAGAATCTCCTTTGCCATCACTAGGTTTTTACAATAGTCATCAGCTTCAGAGAAGGAAAGATGAAGTCTTAGACCTATATTGTAGCATTTATTTTGTCAGGAAGTGTTTCAGCTTTATTCATGTGTATCAAAATTAGTTAGGGGCTTTGCAGACTGCCAGAAATAGTGCAAATTGAGTCCACTTTTAGGGTTAGAGTTAGTGCTAAGGAAACATGGGAATTGTGTTTTTTCTGACACATTGGACCTTCTCTGTCAGAGAGCTCTGGTGCCACAATAAAATACAGTTCCCATGATTCCCTAACCCTAACCCTAACCCTAAAAGTGGACTCAATTTGCACTATTTCTGGCAGTCTGCAAACCCCCTTAGTCACAAGTGTAACTAATTTGAATGCTGGGGGGGGGGGGCTAGAGAAGGAACAGTAATATAATCAATTCAAATGATTATTTATAACTAACATTCTTCATGCAGTGTATGCACTTAAAAATAATTGCAAAGCGGCTTATAAATGTTTTATGTACATATATTCCTCCAACTTATTTTTTAAAATGTAAAAGTCTTTTAAAATGGTCATAAAGTGCTGAAAGGATTTTGGAGGAAGTGTGTTATTGATTGTACAGGTGCTAGACAACAAGCACTTTTTTAGAATGGGCTTGCCCTGGGCCAGAAAAATACATGTTCCAAGTGTTAGGAAAGTTACTTTTTGAACTATAATTTCAAGAAAAGCTGCTTCTTGTTGGCCATGCTAGCTTGGGGATTCTGGGAGTCCTAGCCCAAAAACATTACTTTCCAAACTCTGATATATTGTATTGAACAATATTAAGTTGATTTCTGAATGCACCACTGTTCTTTAAATGTTAAGCCTGTCTTCATCCACAATATTTGGAAGAAGTGGGGGTGGTTCAGGTGCTTTTTGAGGCTGTTTGCACTAATCATTGCATTGTCCTTCTCTTCATTTCAGCTAGCTGGATGGTCAGAGATGCCTTCACAGATCTTTAGGGAAAAACTGGTTAAAATGTGCCATTTGTCAGTTTTATTGAGTTGTAAATTTTAAGCTTTTTGACATTTTGCTGTTCATATTATAGCTACAGGCAGATCAGAAAGGGATTGCTTGGCAGCCATATCTTCACTTCCTAAGTGAGCCAGACTTCCGGACTCACAGACAGATGAGACCAGGCTATTCAGCCAAAAGATATCTCCTCAAACTCTCTCAGACCTGGGATCCAAGTATACTACAAAAGCTTCAGAGTGCAGGTCAGTTGTTGTTGTATGCCTTCAAGTCATTTCTGACTTATGGTGACCCTATTGTGGGGTTTTCTTGTCAAAATTTGTTCAGAGGGGGTTTGCCATTGCCTTCCTCTGAGACTGAGAGAGGGTGACTTGCCCAAGGTCATCTTTTGGGTTTCCATGGCCAAGTGGAAATTCAAACCCATTGAGACATGGCAGTTAAAGTGGTGTCAAACTCCATTAATTCTGCAGTGTGGGTGCCGCCTTAGTCCAACACACAAACCATTAAACCATGCTGGCTCAATTTGGGACATGCTGAAATGAAATTGCTGTAAAAACATTGCTTCAGGAATTGTTAAACTCTTGTTTCTGGCGGTAAAAGACAGTTGTTATGTGGGTTAGACTTTGAGTTAATTGTTGCCTCCAAATCCATTTATATAGGGGCTTTTAAAGTTCCTTTCAAGAAAAAATAATATAAATGGCATCCTGAAGCCATCTGTAGTGTAGATTTCAAGAGTAAATAGATAGGACTCATGCTGCTACATTTCTATATGATTGACTAGATCCATTCTCTGTCTAACTGTTTTCTAATATGCTGTGTCCAGTCCAGTTCATTAAAGTGGCAGAGTAAATGCGAAATACCACAGATTCATTCTCCATCATATCCTGCTAGAATTGGGTAATGTGTGTGTGTGTGTTTCCGACTTTTGGCGACCCTAAAGTGAATCTATCATGGGGTTTTCTTGGTAAGATTTGTTCAGAGGAGGTTTGCCATTGCCTTCCCCTGAGGCTGAGAGCATGTGACTTGTCCAAGATCACCCAGTGGGCTTCATGTCCAAACTGGGAATCGAACCCTGGTCCCCAGAGTAGTAGTCCAACACTCAGACCCCCACACCACGCTGAAACCCTGTGGAGCTGCTACCAGTCATTGTGTTTTATACTATTGATTCTCAAACTTTGGTCCTCCACATATGTTGAAATCCACTGTCAAAAGACCTAGCCAGCATGGTCAGTGGTCAGGGATTCAGAGAATTAAAGTCCAAGACGACTGGAGGACCAAAGAAACCCCTGCTGTAGGAAAATGCCAAATTAGCTGGATCAGTGCCTGAACTTGGTACATGCCTTCTTTTTCCAAGTGACTTATGTATACTTTGTTCATTGTAGGATATATTAAGGACCCCTTATTGCTTGAGAAAGATTCACAAGATGACAGAAGGAAGCAACAACAAGATCTGTCAGCTGTTCCACCAAAATATAATCTTCTTCATATTTTCTACTCACCTTGCTCATATATACAGACTGAGTTAGAAGAACAAATTGATACAGGTACCGTATAAAATAAATATATTTTAATATGGGATACTGACATGTATGGTCTGATTTTGGTGTCTGCCCAGAGGTTGACTATGGCTGGGAGTGCTTTTCCTCACCTTTGACTGGGATGCCAGCTGTGCCTATTACTCTTATAGTCATGGTCTGTATGGATTGATTCCATCTCATTTGGATGATTGTAATGTGCTCTACATGGGCCTACTACTGGGAGGTTTCACCAACTGTTGAATGACTAAGGACTTTACCGCATGACCCATATTCTCACCACAATTGTGTTAATGAAGTGCATACATACTGGATTGGGAGCCCTCCCTGTTTCACGCCCCTTCATTAGCACTACTGGGCTGTTGCTAGTTTTGTGTGCTCTCTTCTACACCCGTCCTTAACCCTGCCTCCCTTCCCTATGCCCTACCCAATGTGCCTTTCTTTTGTGTGAATGTGGATTTGTGTTTTTTTAAACACAATTCTGGAATTATGCTAATGCAGTTTAATGGCAAAATAAAATGAAGTAAAACAAAAGGCTCGGCTCTTCTGGAATAGCAAAAGAGAAACGGAAGAGGAAGACACCAGTCATTGACACCATATGACTGCGCAATCCCAGAACTGCCACAGGTTAATTTACTGCACCTGTGGACTAGTGCTATACCAGTGCGACTGGAGTCTTATCGACAGGTTTTTCCCGTCAATGGCAAGGTGTGGGCTAACCACACTTGGAGGACAAGTCACTGACGAGAGGGAAACATTGTTGTGTGATAGGTATTGCCAAAGGCTCTATTATGGAACTTTTATGACACTTTAAAAGACATGTGTGATAAAGCCCTAAGTGAGCTTTGAGTGCAATAGAAGTTGCTGAGGGCCTAAACATCTTGGGACTGGACTTTGGAAAGGATCCACGCAACCCTTTCTGTCTGTTAAGCTCAGTTGTGCTCTCTTGCATTTGCCATAGCCTTCTCAGTCGTGGTCAGAGACAAGACCCAAGAGTACTTTCTCTGAGGTGACTATGCCCTGTATGTGGAACTCCCTCCCACAAGAAATTAATATTTCCCTCAGTTTTTGCTTTTCCAACAATTGAAACATTCGCTTTCTCACTTCTCCCCTTCATTTCAAAGGGACTCGGTCCAGGACAATTTCCCAGAAGAATGTGCTAAATATTAATTAATAATAGAAGGAAGGTATTAAGATTTTCTACCTCAGGCGCCTGTATGTCCTGTTTTTATATTCAGACTACCTTTGAGCCATTCTCCATCTCCGTGTGTGCATGCATGCATGCATGTTCTTCAGTCAGAACAGAAGATGAGGAAGAATCCATTTAAATTGCATGCGCTTGCCTTCCAAGGGAAATTACCAGGATTTAGGCATGACTTGCCAGAATCTGTACACATATAGGAGCAAAGCTTGGGGAAATTGCTTTTTTGGACTGCAGCTCCCAGAATCATTCAGCTAGTATGGATTCTGTGACTCTGGGAGCTCTAGGCCACTACCTTTACATTTTCAAGTGGTGCTTAGGAGTAATCATCATTGAACATAGTGATACTCAGTCTGTGCACACATGTGTAGGATTACTATATCATAAGTTTTCAATAAGCAAAGAGATCTTTTATGTCCAGCAGGCCTTGGCCCTTCGTCTCAGAAGCAATCTGAGAATAAAGTCAGGCTGTTGGAAAACTCTGAAGAAGAAAAACACATCAGAGGAAGAGCTCGAATTCCTTTAAGGATTTCAGTCAGAAAACTGAGCTTTCACCTGAGACGGCAGCAAACAAAGGAGACCACCAGGAGCCAGGATACAGCATACCAAAGGATCCCAGGGGTATTACAAGTTTTATTCCTATAAGCTAGTATTCTTCTGGCTTCAACAAGCTGGGAGATTTTCTGGTTTCCTTCAGATACAAGGCCATTCAGAATATTCTTGCAACATTTGTTGAGAGTGGCTTGACTGGATCTGAGTGTCAGGACCACTGGCAAGATTGTGTTTTAGTTATACAAGAAAAGGGGAAGTGGAGAGATAGACTCACCTATAGTTATCAGTGACATTTTTAAGGTAATATATTTGAGGTTCAGCCCAAAGTTATAAAATTGTATTCACAGTATTAGTACTCTTGGGAACTGTTAAATTGTGAGGACAAGAATTAAATAATGCTATCCGTTCTGTGGGAGAGGCCCAAAAAAGTTTGCTGCCTGAGGCAAAGTACAAAATAGTGCTCCATCTCTGTCCCACCTACAGCGGCTCAGCGGACTGATAGCTGAAGTTCACTTTTGCATATGCATTATGGCTGATTAAGGAGCTTTGGGGTAAAAGTGGCATACACAGCTCTGACCTCCAGCAGAAGGGAACAATCTGGAAATTGGAACAGGAGCAGCCATAAGGTTGCCGCTGAACTGCTCCCAATCATCTCATTCTTCCTAATGTCTGGGGTAACCCACTGGGTTTGAAATTTTATATATGATGAGCTTGGCTTAAATGAGTTAGGATGGCAAGCTTTGAAACTCCCCTTCACACTTCACATGGAAGAGGACTTCACTATCATAATTTCAGTATCATTAAGAGTAGCTCATTCAAGTTAAATGTAAGAGCATTTTGAAGTTGAGCGTGGGGGATGGATGTATTAAATAATTTAGACAGGACTGGCTTTGTAGTTTGTAAGGCCTCTAACTCCTGTGAAAAGCAGGTGCTGGTTATGGCTCCTATACCTTGAAGAGCTGGGTAGGATAGATACAAATGTATGTTGTGTTATTATATGGCCTGATATTAAGTGTGGACCTGATCATCTTTGATGGGATGAGGTAGAGAAAGGAGTGAGAAAGTAGGCTAATGGCTAAAAATACTGTCCATCCTTTAGTTCAGTCTGACTAATGTTCTAACTGTGTTTATTTTGCATTTTTAATATACCGTTTGATATGAGTGACTCCAACAACAAAAGCAGAAGAGTGGAGTATAGTAAGAATAAGAATGGTTGTTGTTGTTGTTGTCACCACAGTCTTCCATAGTGCATGTATACAGACTTGGCTTCCTAAAAAACTCCCAGCAGTTTAGTATGCACTGTCAAAAAAAGAGGAAAATGCATCACTAAAATAAATTATAAAAGAGGATGCAGATATACATTAACATTACATATGTTCATTTATATGTGTGGATTCAAATTTATAAATAATTACTTTTAAGCTAAATAGAAGTAAAACACATGTCATCACAACAAAAGGGAAGACGATGACTTGTGGGCTTGATCAGCCTGCCAGCACTTTCACACTATATAGTTATAGCACTTTGATTCCCCTTTAATTGCCATGGCTGCATCCTCTGGAATCCTTCTGGGGTTTGTACTTTGGTCATAGGCACCAAAAGAGGATTCTCTGGGTAAGGATTTAAAGCGGCTTTGGAGCAGACAGGCCTTGAAATAGGGGATACCTTTAAATAAGAGGGTCTAGGGCAGGGGTAGGCAACCTTTCCCCTTTAAGGGCCGAGGGACTTTAGCTCCCAGAAGCCTCAGCCATGTTGGCCAATAGTCCCATGTTGGCCAATAGCTCCTGGGATCCTGGGAGCTGAAGTCCCTCAGACCTTAAAGGGGAAAGGTTGCCTACCCCTGGTCTAGGGGCTTTTCCTGCCCTGTTTTCCATCTCTGTGGGGAGGTGCAGACTGCCAGAAATAGTGCAAATTGAGTCCACTTTTAGGGTTAGGGTACCATGGGAACTGTATTTTATTGTGGCACCAGAGCTCTCTGACAGGGAAGGCTCAATGTCTCAGGGGAAAAAAACAATTCCCATGATTCCCTAGCACTAACCCTAACCCTAAAAGTGGACTCAATTTGCACTATTTCTGGCAGTCTGCAACCCCCCCCCCCCCCCCCCTTTGTCTCTTCTTTTGGTTTGGAATAAGTTCTGTGGGAGGAATGGTGTGGGAGGAACAGAGTTAAAATGTGTGTGGTGTGTGAGGAATAGAGTTAAAATGGACAGCTGTGCCTCTTGAAGTATCTACATGCACAACTATCTACATTTAGTACTGAAAGTAATTTTAGCTGTTAGATTAGTGAGGTTGGTGGACCACATGTGGGTCATGGGCTGTACAATTCCTGACCCTGCTTTACACAGAGGACTGTCCTGCATAAAGGCAACCATAGCATTTAATTTTATTTATTTCCTGCCTTTCTCTCATGGTGCTCACAACTGCACTTTGAAAAACAGATAAGAGCTACAAACGCAACCATTTATGAGATAAAAATGCGATTAAATAGATTACTATTTTAAAACAAATACCAAATTGAAACCATTTAATAGTACACTGGCGGTGGGGGAGAAAGCAAGCAAAAAAGGATCACGCACTGACATTGTAAGCCCCTTTCTTAGCACCAGTCAGTTGCCAAAAGATTGGCTGTAAAAAAGGATCTCTGTCTGCTGGTGGAAGGACAACAAGGAGGGGGACAACCTGGCTTCCCTTGGAAGGGAGTTTCACAGCCTGGGAGCAGTCGCCAAGAAGGCCCAAAGCCAGACCAACAATTTAAGCTATAACGATTGCTACAGAGGGGGGAATAAAGCTGCACTCACTGAAATTTCCCCTCATTGAACTTTGTAATGATACACAGTAACCCCCTCCCATCTCTGCTCCCTGTGCCCTTCAGATCTTGCCACCTTTTTGTCCTAATGAGGTGTATTCTGTGCCCACAGAAAGGCAATAGCCTCAGCTTCACATAGGAACAAGCAAAGTGAAATGCCGTTCACAGGATGTGATATGTGTGCCTAAGATTTGCCAGCATTTCAGAGTGCAAGTATAAACTCAACAATTTAGGAAGCCTTCCTTTATTCTTCAATGTCCTTCCTGGTGATCAGAAAAATGTGATATCCTTTGATAGTCTTTGTGTTTAACACCACTTAGTTCCACCTACTGGCATAAAACTGAAGTGCTAGCCAATAGAGCACTTTTTCCATGTAAAATGAGCACTTGAGATGGAAAATCCAAATGGTGACACACTGCTCTGCCATAAATATGTAATTATTTAATTAATTAAACTTTTAACAATGTGTTGCCCTTTAACTATGATCAAAATTGGAAATGTAATATGGCCTACCTTGTTTTCTCTAATGGTAGGGTTGATCATGGTGGTCTCTTCATAGGCCTTATCATAACACAGTTGACTTGAGGACTTGCCTGCATGGTCCAGCCACCAAAGATAGCCATGACATCCAGGGCCAGCTATACCATTACACAAAATTATTATTATTATTTATTTATTTATTTATTTATTTATAACCCGCCCCTCTGCTCAGCAATCGGGGCGGTGTACAACAATTAAAAAGGCAACAGTTAAAACATTCCTTATCCTGCACCCCAACCCTCCCACCCCTTAAAACTGAATTAAACTGC
>CM034701.1:195460486-195472163 GCA_020142125.1 Phrynosoma platyrhinos
TGTAGGGCTTTAAAGGTCAAAATCAACACCTTGTACTGTGCCCAGAAAATGAAACAGCTACCTCAGGGAGCTGATTTAACTGTTATGCAAATACAGGAAATGGTGTGTGTGTGTGTGTGTGTGTGTGTGTGTGTGTGTGTGTGTGTCTTATGGTGAAATAACATGGTTTGGAGTATTGTACATCTTGACTTGAGTGGTTTGGGCATTTCATGTGTTGCTGTGCATCAAGCAAAAAATGCCTTGGTCTGATCCTAAGTGGCTAGAAAAAGGAAAGTGATTCTTCACTGGAAGCTGAAGTGGAAACAGTTATTCAGAAACACAACGTTTCAAGTATTCTGTTCCACCATCTTCTAGGAGAGATGGACAATGGTTCACCAAGTTGAAGCAGCCACTAAGGAGGAGACAGACCACAGTGAAAGGCCAAATCTATCTGTCAGTTATCCAGCTTTGGCAAATACCATTATTGACCCTTCTGATCTATGGTGTGACCAATCTCATGTGACTTTCTATGGAGGTTTTTTCCCTGGAAGAAAGATCTCATACAGTGGTAAGAAAATATGCTTGTATTTTAATATAGCTGATATACAGGCCTCCCTCCCAATTCATGGGGGATCTGTTTTGGACCTCCCTGAGAATCTGGAAACATGGCAATACAATAGCCCCTCTGTTTTTGCAGGGGATCCATTCCACCACCACCCTGTTTAATTTAACGAAGTTCGCCCCTCTGTGAATAATCAAGACCAAGGACTTCAAGTCCATGAAAACAGAGGGGTGACTATGTTCGAGTCGCCATTGCTTTCAATGGCAGCGCGCTTTTGTGCGTGCTGCTGTGTGCATGCCTCAGGCCCACGCACTATTTTGTCCCTCCCCACTTGCCATCTGTGAACAGGCGAGACTGCAGACTCCAAGTAATTGGTTTTGTAAATCTGCTGTAGTTGGAAATAGAAATTACTAATCAGAATGTAGACAACATTTGGTAATCAGAAATTTGATAATCAGAAATTGTTAATCAACATGTAGACAAAATTTGGTAATGAGAAATTGGTAATCAGAATGCAAACAGATGTAGACAAAAATTAGGAGTTATGTGCATGGCAGGAAGAGTTTACAATCTGATATAGGTAGAAAATTCTGCCACTATGGCACTGAGCAGAACGAGGGAAAAAGCTGTCTTACCTCTGGAGTTTCCTGATTCACAGGGATAACCCACTCTCCACACCATCTTCCACAACAGGCTGAACACCCACAGGCAGTCCGCACTGCTCTCTCTTCTGTAAATACGGACTAGCCAAAATGGGACATTCATAGGTAAAATCTGCTCCACACCATTATTATCTTTTTCTCTCTCACCTCAAACACATGCATAATCACATTGGGTCCAAACACATGGACCCAGTCACCTCCCTTATCCCACCCAGCTACCAACCCATTCAACCCCCCACACAACCAAAGGTGCAGCTGACCATTCAATTGCACAAGTGATTGACTGCCTATATGGTACATCAGTGTGCCCATTGACACATCATCAGCACAGCACAATCATTGAGGCTCCCTATACATATCCCCTTTCCTACCTTCTCCTATGGCCCCTTGTTAGATCTGCCAATTTGTTAATGTTCTTATTGTATTGTTAGTGATCTGCTGTGTTTAACCTCATTTCACTTCATAGATGGGTTGTTGGTGCAGCTGACCACTCATACTTTGTAATTGATTCATAGGTGGGTGACAAAAAAAAAAACCCTATGGGCAGCAATAGCACTGCCAGCTTGCCAGCTCCTTCCTCCATCTCCACACCAGCATGCACCCTGCTTGTCAGTGTGATAGTTCACACTTTCCAGATTGATCTGGAGCAAATCAGGTGTTATTTTGCTCTGGTGTTTAGTCTTGAGAGCACATCTTTGTTCCATTTCTCTCTCATTTTTAGCCACATTCATTGTTCAAACAGATAGGGTTCAAACAAGGTGGAACTGATTTTTTGTTTGTTTCTGCAGACAGCCCCTATGTCTCCTCTATGGGATTTTGCTACCCCTGGATTTGGGGAATGTAGATGGACAGGTAGCAAATCCTGTCAGGATGTTTATTTCAAGATTATGGTAGCTTTCAGCTGGGTAGTAGTTCTGACACCATAGGCTCATTCCCACTTACATTTAACCCAGTTAGTGATTCGCTTTCACTCTGGGTTGGTGAATCGATCACAGTTGATGCAGCGTTCCCACTATGGGAGCGGGTCTCTTCTTTATTCGCTTCTTTTTTGGCACAATTGTTGTTCCCACTAGTTTGTGACCTCTCAAAATGCCTGTCAATCATCTACACATCATTGGGGATGCAACCAGCAACACATTCAAGAAAACACAGGAGGGAGTTACGGGTGCCATGGGCAAAATTCTCCCCTGGGATGCATGCAGCCATGGGTGTCATGGAGGACTCTCCCCTGGGATGCATGCAGCCATGACAGATTTCCCCCCAAACTGGTGAGGGATGTGCCAACCTTCTGCCACAGTAATCCTTCCCCTTCAGTTTGATGCAATTCAGGTCCTTCATTCCCACTTGCTGAACATGCTTGTTAATCACTTCTTTTCAAAAGAACCAGCAAAAAACTAGTGTCTGAAAAGAGCTGTTTATTGTTTGTTTGTTTTTTTGCATTTGTCTCGCTTCAAAGTGAGTCCAAATGATCACAGTTGCATCTGAAACTGTTTCAAAGGGGGATGAGGCACATTTAAAGTGAACAGCAAATCGATGTAAATCGTAGTGGGAATGAGCCCCAGGTTTACCATCTTTGGTTTCAGTGAGACTTTGAGCATATCTAACTTGATTTGTATGACAGTTAGTTGATCTTTCATCTCCAAACTTTTGACAGTTAACCAAAGACATCTGAAGAATGCTGATGGAAGAGAAAGTGGGGTCCCTTCAGTGGACAGAGGTTTATTCCCTCCTATCCATCCCAGAGCAAGCTCAGAGCGAGGTGGAGTCACAAAGGAACATAGAAAACAGGTGGGTGCATTTCCCCTTAACAGAGCTGCAACTTTCCAAGTGAAGACAATTAATGACAGGAAAAAAGAACAGAAACTGGGAAGCATCCAGTGGAATCTACAGAAGAAAAAGAGACACATCTCAAATGCTAAAAAGTTGCTTTGTTCATTGGTAGAAAAGCCCAAAATGTTTTAATTCACTGTCAACCAGTGGGTGCTCTTAAAGCAGCCTTTCTCAACCTTTTTACCTGGAAATAATTTTCAGGTTCCAGGGAACCCCTTCAAAAAATTATTAAATCTACAGCTAAAATTATTATTATTATTATTATTATTATTATTATTATTATTATTATTATTATTATTATTCTGTCATGCTTTCTCACAGAATCACTAGTGATCTGTAAAATGGAAAGATTCATGACATCATTTCTTACAAGCTTCTCCTAAGAAGCTTGCAGCTAATAATCCTCAAACAATATACATGAATAAAAGTAAAATGATGGGAAACATCTTTGGGTATAGCCTAGTGCAGTTAGGTATCTGGGTGGCGCAAGACATTTTTGTGCTTGAGGCAAAGGACAAAATGACACTCATCCTGTCTAGAAAAGCTGGCTGGGCTAATAATTGAAAATTAATTCAACACATATAACAGGCTAGTGTCCATTGGCATACCTAAAATGGCAAACTAGTTTTAGGGCTCTAGGACAAGGTGTTTTAAAAGTAACAGTTGTATATCCAAATGGACACTTATTTCTAGCTGTTGGACTGCCAGTGGAGACAAATGGACACAGACAGGTGAATCAATGAACCAAGAATTTAGTTTGGAAATTACACTAATTCATACTAGGACATAGTGTGTGCAAATTGTACTTTAAACTGTGTTTCTGCTTTTTTTAAACTATGTTTACTACAATCCAAATGTAAAGATTGTATAGAACAGAGGAATTTCCACTCATGAACTATTTCAGTGAAAAAATGGACACCCAGTAGCAATTTCTTTGAAAAAGCCTTGTGTGGCATACCAAGCTCTGTCCTCCTACAGAGGGAAATAGTTGGGTGGCTTGTACTGCCCTTTTCCCCAGTGTCTCCCTCTTAAAGCATTCCTTTCTCACTGTCTAGTGGTAGAGTCAATCCTATTAAGGATGGCCTAAGGCTGCTGCCATCCCATGTCTGTAGGACTCACTTCTGAGTAATTATGCAATGGATCAGATTGCACATCCAACTGAAGTCAAAGGCAAGTAAGTGTGACTAATTGGGCACTATATTGCACCCTGACTGTTCTCATCCTGCTATATATACAAACATGGATTCTTCTGTACATTATTTCAAAGTGGGTGTAACTCGTCAAATGAACAAAAGCCTCATAGTTTTTGGAACCAGAATTTTATTGGGAATGCTGCCCACCTGGATTGCCAATTCCTCACAGACCAGAATGAGACTTTTATGGAAATTATTTATGGAGTATAAAGGGTGGCTTTAATCCACCTGGAGTCATTTGAAATGGATGGTGTAAAAAATGTCAAAGATGGGTGGTGTCAAATATGTCAAAGTTTCTTGAAGTTTTGTTTTTCCTCCAGGTGCCAGAGATTTTCAGGTTACCTCAGATTTCTGAAGACTCACCCAGAGCTCCTTGGAAAAAAACTACATGCAGTGAACTCTCAAAAGAACTTGCAGTCCTTCCATTGCTAGTTCATTTGGGAAGGGAGACCCAGATTAAAGTGAAAAAGCTGAAAGGTATGACTATGTACCATGGATGGATGATATAGGTGCATTACAATGATTCAGTAAAAGGGAACTCTCCAATTCTGGACAGTAACAGTTCATCATCTGCCCCTGTTATCTGCTTAAAACAACTTGCATTGAGCCACCTTGTTTTAATTGGCCTACACCCTACTAAGTTAGAAAATGTACATGCATCAAAGGCAGTCTCCATGTTCACTTCAAAAGGTTCTGCCTCTGTTTTATCCAACTAGAAACAGTGTTCTACTTGGTGTAAAACACAAGCAGACACAATATGACTTGCCCTAGGTCTCCCACATTGTCCTTACTATGTCTTTATCTTTTGGGGTTTAACTTGATCCTTTTCCACAAATAACAGGATTTCATTTGGGGTGAAGACCATCACTTTTGTAACCAGAAGAGTACTACTTACTCACATGATAGGAAAGTATCAGGAGCCTCAGCAGAATGAAATAAATGTATATCCCCCTTGTGAGGAAGATCCAGAACAGCCCAACAAAGACTGACCATGCTCTAATAGCTATGGAATCATAGAATCATAGAGTTGGAAGAGACCACAAGGGCCATCCAGTCCAACCCCCCTGCCATGCAGGAACTCCCAATCAAAGCATCCCCGACAGATGGCCATCCGGCCTCTGTTTAAAGACCTCTAAAGGAGACTCCACCACTCTCTGAGGAAGTGTCTTCCACTGTCAAACAGCTCTTAATGTCAGGAAGTTCTTCCTAATAGATGTTGACTGATTGCTGAGGTTGAAAAATAGAAGAACAGATGAAAAGTGGGGATGGAATGGAGGATCATGGAGGAAAGCATCGATAATTTACTGGAACAGTAACCAGAAGAGGTCCACAGTGCAAGTTCTTGTTGCTGGTCCCACTTGTTATTGTTCATTGTCACAGTGCTTGGGGACAATGGCAGCCATGATCTAACACTATGTTTGTCAAAGTGGTAACTCCTGGACTTGCAGCTGCACATGAGTCATTGTCTGCATCCACACTGCAGAAATAATCTGATTTGACACCACTTAAACTGCCATAGCTCCATGCTATGGAATTCTAGGAATGGGAAATGTAAGTCCCAGTATTCCATAGCATGGAGCCATGACAGTTAAAGTGGTGTCAAATCAGATTATTTCTGCAGTACAGAAGTAGCCATTGTCTGCTGGTACCTGGAGAGTTTCCAGAAAAGAAACAAACAAATGTAGCCAGTGGGAACAAATATAGTTGAAGTCCATGGCACATTAGATGAAAAAAAAATACTGATCCCATATACAAGAGAACTTGAAAAGCACTGTTCTAATACATCTGGGGGCACCATGTTGGGGAAGGCTAGTATCCAGATTTACCCACTGAATGTACTGGGACTGAACTTGGAGTAGATACACATAGAATTGCTCTGCATGTAAAGTAAAGTAGTCTTCTCTTGTTTGGTGTGGGTTCAATAACAATAACAAGATTACCCCCACAAGCTTCTGAAAAGGTCCTCTATAGCCACTCTTTTCAGATGGATGAAATGCTCATTAGGTAACTCATGTGATTTTTCTATCTTTTCAGGAACATGTTGTAATGAACCACAGCCTGAGACTGATGCTTGTAATAAAGACTTGACCCCTTTGCCAAATGATCTCATTTTGAAATCAGACCATAAAAGGGAACAAGAACTGTTGACTAGCAGTCGGATTACAGATTCTTCCAAAGTCAGTTTCTGCTTACCTCCGATAGGTAACAAAGAGTATGCTCTTAGTAGGAGGAAGACAAGGAAGATGGAGGTGTGTGCTGAAAATAGCAAGTATGAAAGAGGTCAGTAACTTGAGATAGTTAGACAAAATCCTGCTTTGAGGGAGGACCACAGGTTATCAATCAATGGAAAACGTGCCTCCCAGAATCACATGGCCATTGGCGATTTTGGTTGGAGACTGTGAGAGCTATAGGCAAAAGTTGTACAGTCAGCCCTCAGTAACCACAGGTTGTTATCATTTTATATAAGGGACACTATTTTATTATGCCATTGCATATACTGGGACTTAATTATTTAAAGATTTTTGTATTCACTGTGGGTTCTGGAACCAAATTGCAAACCCCAGCAGATTCCAAGGGCCCACTAATTTGGCTCTATTGGTAATAGAGCACATGCTGTGCATGTAGATTGTCCAGGTTCAGTCTTCTCCAGTGTCATTGGGATGGGAAAGATGTGGAGTTGGAAAGGACAGTTATAAGATTAAACAATTTAAGATGGCTTCCATGGGGCAGATGTCGTGTTCAGACCACACTAGATTTGGGGAGTGGAGAGGAAATTGTTTCTTTCTATATAAAGTGCAAGGAAAGTAGCAGCATTGACTTGGATTTTTAGAAACTGAAGTGGAATTTGTAAATTTTATGATCAAGGTGAATAAACAATTAACTTGGGTTCATAATGTGGATGTATTTAATTGCCCTGTGCAACATTATGAACAGAATAAAATCATGACATGTTTTTTACAGGTACACAGAGATATTTGCTAAAATACATTTGTAAACTTAAAATTGGTTTAATTATAACAGCATCCTTCTCCCCAAAGATCTATAGGAAGTATAATTTTGTCTTATCTTGAGACTCTCCAGTGTCAACAAACTAAAAACCCTTTTGATGTTGTGTGCCTTCAAGTCATCTCTTACTTATGGCAATCCTAAGGTGACCCTATCATGGGGTTGACTTGGCAAGAGGAGGTTTGCCCTTGCCTTCCTCTAATGGCTGTATGGCACAAGCTCCGTTCTTGCAGCACTTTCACTTGTCAGTGAAAACAGAATTATATCTGCTTGTACTCACTGTATCACCGCACATTTTCACAATCATGTGACTGCCAGCATTGCACTCTCTTTCTGACTCTCCCTTAACCTTTCATCTCATAACTTTGTCTGTTTGACCTATGCCCTGTCCTATGCCCTTTATTTTATTTTTATTTTTGTTTTCACTTTTTCACATAATTCCAGAGCTCTGCTACTGTGATTTAATTTGTTTGTTTTTTAAAAAAAATTAAACAGGGGAAGGAAAAGGTAATCAGGAAGCTTGGGAATAGCAAAGAGGAGGGGGCAGAAAAGAGGCAAGGACACTGACCCCACATGCCAATAACGCAACTGCCCCAACTGCAATGTTTCCCACCTGGAGACTTGTGCTATTGAGAGCTCATTGAAAGGGTTCCCCTGTCAATAAAAAGGGAAACCCAACATGGTTGGGTGACACAGCAGCTGCAGGTCAGAGGCAGTGTTGTGTGATAAGTATAAGCCACTTTCCCCAGATCTGATTGCCATTTAAAAGCCATGTGTAATAATCTCCTAAGAGTGTAACTCAGCCAAGATCACCCAGTGAGTTTCCATGGCTGAGTGGGAATTCAAATCCTGTTCTCCAGAGTTATAGTGTAATGCTCAAACCACTACATTACACGGGCTGAAAAGCACAAACTGGAGAATGTGGCCATTGATCCGACTACCTGTCATGTGCTAAGCAAGCGCTCTACCATTTGAGCTAATTTCCTTCCCCTGCAGTTCCAGAATTACCTAGAGAAAGCTGCAGATGTTAACATCTACTTGTAGTACATGTGTGTGCATGTGTGTATAATGTATATTTTTATTTATTTATTTATTTATTTATTTATTTATTTGAGAGCCAGCTTGGTATAGTGGTTTGCGTATTAGACTAAAGTTTTGGGAGACTTGAATTCAATTCTGCACTTAGTTATGGAACTCAATTGGACAGCCTCAGTCACAGATGAAGGCAAAGGCCTCTGAACAAGTCTTGCCAAGAAAAACCCTGTGATAGGGTCACCTTAGCATCACCGTAAGTCAGAAATGACTTGAAGGCAATATTTATTTATTACGTATATATCCCACCTTTTTTTGGGGGGGGGGGAGACCATGAATATGGAGAATGAAAATAGTGCTGAAAGAAAGCTTGGAAAAGTTATTATGATTTTCAGACAGTTGCTCCCAGAATCTCTCAGACAGCATGGCCATGGGAACTGTGATCCAAAGATGTGACTTTTCAAAGTTCTGCTATGAAGATAAACACTAAATGCTAGTAAAATAATTTAAGTAGGAATTCATCAGAAAGAAGTAACAAGAGGTATAGAACCGTTTTGGAATTTGGAAAAGTTGCAGTTCCCATTCCATTGGTGAGATCTGAGACTGTCTCCTAGGCAGGGAATTGTTTCTAGGCAGTACATTTTGATAACATTATTCTCTGTGGTCCCCCCTTCCCTTTCCTCCCTTGTTCTAAAGAATGCCACAAAGGCATTTCACTCAGCAGTTTCATCAAGTGTCCTGATAGAGAAATAATCTGTCCATCGGTCTTGGGATCCATCCAAACTACTGATGATCCCTGGCAATTTGGACTGATTCCAGATGAAGAAAGTAAGGACAGAAAACGTACTGTAGTCTCTTGTCCAAAAGGAACAGATCACACGTATAACTTAAACATCAGACAGCCCAAATAAGTAGGTTAGCCAGATCAGTGTGCTTTGCTTAGACAATAGTACTTGTGTTAATACAGCCACAACTGCAAGAATGTGTGTGTCTGTATGTTTTGTTGGAACTTGTCCAATACAAGCAGTGTATTTTCATCTTCGTTTTAGCAGGTCTCTAAAGGAGAAAGCAGCTCATTTATAATCTGGTCAGGTCTTTCTACTGAGTTTCAGCCAGCCAATATGAGTCACCCAAGCTTCAGAGATGTGCTTTGATGCAATCCCCAGAATCTGACTGACATGTTTTTGGTTTAAAAGCAGGAATGGCTCTCTGACTCCCCCTCCTCTCCCCCCCATACATGCATATACA
Organism: Phrynosoma platyrhinos; assembly: GCA_020142125.1. Classification (NCBI taxonomy): domain Eukaryota; kingdom Metazoa; phylum Chordata; class Lepidosauria; order Squamata; family Phrynosomatidae; genus Phrynosoma; species Phrynosoma platyrhinos. The sequence goes on from CM034701.1 coordinate 195,469,999, forward strand.
CACACAATGGGCAGAGCATTTCTATCTGACAGTGACAGGCACCAACAATGCCCTGCAGGAGCAAAGGGAATGGCAGAACACATGCCAACAACTACAGATGCTCCCTGGGAACATGTCAACTCCAATCATGCCATTGCATGCTGGCAATGTATCTCCCACCTTATCAATGTGCAGATAAAGCCAAGCAATGTGGAATCACTGCAGAGTATCCCATGGAGTCCTTTTACCGAGTACATAGACAGAACACCAGCCAGCAGATATGATGAATGCATCACAATGCCCTTACCTGTGCAAACCCAAACACAACAAGGAAACAAAAGCCTAGCAACTGATGTGCCAAGATTTCTTGTAGCACAAGCAGTAGTGCCATCAGCAACCACCCTCTGAATAGGGAAACAAATAAGATGCCCCAAAGAGACATTCCCTTCACTACTCCCAGAGCTTGGAAGAGTTATTTTTCAGAGAATAAATCCTCCAGATCCTCCTAGTGGATTCTGGAACACGTAGTCCAAAAGGTAGCTTTTCCTAGCTTAGCTACCTACAGCCTACAGTAGTAGTTCTACAGTAGTGTCAGACTGGAGGCATCCAATAAAAAGTGTTTGGATTCCCCCAAATAAAAACTAATTACCAGGCATAATAAGGGATGGGGCTACTGTACCTTTAATGGTTATGCAGAAGAGGAAATTTCAGTTGGTGTTTTTTGTCATGCACCCATCCCATTAAAAAACTATTAAATGTGCAGGAGTCCTGTCCCTTATTTTAGCTGGCAATCCTAATTAAGAAAAGAGATATTACATTGGCTGTATAAACACATATTTTTATCATGGCAAAACTGCTCACTGAGTTAAATACATAGCATGTAATTGAGCTTTATTTTCTTGCTTTGCCAAAGAAAAAGACATGGTCTCATTTCGAGCATGGTCACTGTACACAGTCTGTGGAGGCCTTGAATCTTTCTCTGCAGGCATTTCACCCCTTAAATTAGTCCTACTCCTGTGCAAGGACTAAAAGAAGAAAAGAAGGGGTGGGGAAATACCTGCTTATTCCTAAGATATGATGCTATCAGGGATCCACAACACAAGTGGTAAAGAAGGACAGTATTGAGATTACTGCAGATCAGTAGAAGGAATCAGATGGAAACCTGTCTCTACTTTTGACTCAGTTCCCATTCTTGGCAACAAGGATGACAGACTACAACTCCCAGAGTCCCCTATGCTGAGTGGAGGGAACAGTATGAGTTTCTCTATTCTCCTTGTTAGAAAAACACTACAGGTTGAGTCTCCCCTAACTGAAATGCTTGGGACCAGAAGTGTTTTGGGGGTAGATTTTTATTTTTTATCTTTTATTTTGGATTCTGGAATACCTATATTTGCATATAATCTTGGCAATGGAACCCACATTTAAACACAAAATTCATGTATGTTTTGTATACACTTTTTACACATAGCCTGAAGGTAATTTTATACAATGTTTTTAATAACTTTGTCCATGAAACAAATTTGTGTACATTGAACCATCAGAAAACAAAGGTATCACTATAACAGACACCCATAAAAAATGTTTTTGAGTTTTGGAATATTTTCGCCTTAGGAATTCCAGATAAGAGAGAATCAACCTGTATTTTGTCATTTTAATATTGGATCTTACTGAATTATCAATTATTTCTCAGCCTACAGCAAAAGTGTAAAAAATGCATTCACATAGGTTAAAAAAATCATGCCTTTGCCCCCTACCCCAGGCTCGGGCTATTTTAGGCACCGGAGGGTCAATTTCTGTAGTAAATAAAGGCCTCTAAAAGAACCCAGAAAGAGCCATAAATATGCATTCTCCTGGCCTTCCAATGTGTTCTGGGGGCCCATGAAGCCCCCTAACTCCAACAGTTGTTCATCCCTACAGCAAAGGTGGGCAGCTGTAGGCCTCTGTTATTGCTCTGCAACTACCAAATTCCTGTTCATTGGCTATGCTAGCTTGGGTTGATGGGAGTTGTATTTCAACAGTATCTGGAAGGCTACGCTTTGCAGCAGATCTTGTCTGATCTTGGAAGCTAAGCAGGGATTAGCCGTGGGTAGTGTTGGATAGGAAATACCAACAAATACCAGGTGCTGTAGGCTATATTGCAAGGAAGCAATTGGGAAAAACCACCTCTGAGTATTCCTTGCCTCAGA
>CM034701.1:195488786-195509649 GCA_020142125.1 Phrynosoma platyrhinos
CTAACCCTTAAAGTGGAGTCAATTTGCACTATTCCTGGCAGTCTGCAAGGGCCCTTAATCTTACCTAACTGGCAATCTCCAGATGTGTTGGACCACTACTCCAATCATCTCGAGTCAACATTGGCAAAGGATAGAATTGTTGAATACAGATTGATTAATCTGATGCACTTCTAACATTTATAATTGATTGTCATAAAAATGAGTCACAGGCAAATTATTTTCTTGATTCATAGCATTTGTGACAGGGCCAGGCCAAGACATTTTGCTGCCTGAGGCACAGTTCAAGATGGTGTTCCCTTCCATGTAGAAAAGCTGACCAGGCTGCCAAATGAATCTTATTGTATCACTTGCAATGGGAAGGTACTTTACTACACCCAAGGGCAGCAGATTAGTTTAGGGGTGCACACAACTTTGTCCTCCAAGGGAGAGGAACGGCCAAGAGGTTCAGAAAGAACAGCTGGCAGACCATCACTGTTGCCTCCCTAGTGTATACCACCTGAGGAAGTTGTGTCAATCTGCCTAATGTTAAGACCAGTCCTGGTTTATCAAAATCAAAATCATCATCATCATCGTCATCATTGTCATCATCTTAAAAGCATTTATATTTTTTCTAAGTCAAACAGCTGCTCTCATTCCACGTGTTAAAATTTTGATTTGGATTAAGCCCCAGATTGGACCTGAATCCTCTTGTCAGTTCCAACTCAAGTTGGCCCATTATTGTTGGATGGTGAGAGTCTGTCTCTGTGTAAATAATATTACTTCAACAGATCTACTGTTATTGGAACTACCATATATACTTGACTGTAAGTCAATCTCATATATAAGGTTTGGGGGGCCAAAATCATGGGGTTTGATTTTGATTAGCTGGATGGATGAGATAGCAGATGGGGGTCTGTGCTTCCAGGACAGATTACACCCTTGCCTTTCACCAGGGGATAGTTCCTTTTATAATATAAGAATTAAAATACTGTGCTTATATTGATCCATGGATAAGTCAACACAGGTTTTTTGGGTCAATTTTTTTACTAAAATTGCTAGACTTCTACATGAGTATATATACAGTAACAATTGGATTCAGGTCATTGTGTTTATCCTATAACAGCAATTATTTTAAGTTAAGGGTATAATGAATACTCACAAGTTTTCTTATCCTCAACAAGTAAGTGGGATCTCAACTGCATTGAGATAATACCGAACCATGTCAGGATCTTTCACGTTTCATTATTTTTTGTGAAAAGTTTGTTTGTACAAAAACATTGTTTTATACCAAAATCTATTTTTTTCTACAGAAAGCTGTGAATTTTTCACAAAAAATATTTCCCACACAAAACAGTCTTTTACACACAAAAAGATGCAAGCAATATTTTTTTTTGGCAAAAATTCCCCAAATGCAAAAAAGAAAAGAAAAGAAAAACAAAGGGGAAAAACCTTTTGTAGTCTCACTCAGCAGGAAGAAAATGTTTGAAATACTTCATTATGGCATGCTAGAATGAAATAAATGAAGGTTTACATCCCTACTGTATACATGTGCCCCTTTATACATATTGTAAATGCTGAGCTGAGCTGAGCTGAGTATCCATAATACCATTTCAGCAAAAATTCTTTATATAGAGCAGAGGGTCACTAACAAGGAAGAATGAATGCAACATTTAAATCACTTAGAGAGGTATCTTTATGCCAATGGGAAGAAAGATGTTATTCTGCTCTTGTGATGATTCTTCCTTTTTGCCTTCCTATTGCTTGTATAAGGTCTTTAGAGACTAGTGCTGCAATGTTTGAATCAGACGAAACGTCAGGAAGAAATCCTTCTAGAACATGGCCTCAGAGTCCGAAAAGCCCACAAAAACCCAATGTTTGAATTGTTTCCTCCTCCTCTCCCTCCGCCACCTGGTTTTCAGATTTTGGTAGTAATGTGGTATAATTTTATTCCTTTTGCTTATGACCTTTCCTCTAGTTGTCTCCTATATTCTCTCTCCAAGGCCTTACATTTGACAAAAACAGGATGAAATTTCAGGCTGGGAGACAGTGGATTTACCTAGGAGTAACTGGATCCACACCCCTCTTTTCTCTATTTGTAGCAAATGTCCTCTGTGGGCTGATGGATATGTTAACAAAACTGACATAGGTGTAGACTATTTGGACAACAAAACTGACATGTTCACAAACCCATGGAACAGGAACATAGCAGTTGTGTGTTTTTGAACTGCACATACCTTGCTGGTAGACACACAACGCAACCACTCTTTCCCTGCCCATGATCATATGATATAATACATGCATGTGTGAAATGGCTCTCGATTCACCTCTTAAAAATACTATCAATTATACAATTTATTTTCAGGTTTAAACTGAAATTTTAGTGTGCCTACCCCAGAATCCTTCCCTAATCAAACAAAGGGGAGTTTGTTTGTTTTCTGCTTTCACGAAAAGATAGTTAGCTTCAAGGAAGCTAACTCAGTTAAGGGCATGAGCATGTACCCCTAGGAAATTACTTTGATCATAATTTACTTGCTGAAAGTTTAAACAGCCTGAGCAAAGGGAAATCAATCACAATACAGCCCTTGATGATTTCCACTTTGAGGATGGGAGATGCCTGGGACAGAATGATCAGAAAACTGGTTGGTAGAAACAGGAAGGAGAAAACAAAGGTACACTGCTGCTTCTGCAGAAGAACTAAAATATATATATCCATATCAGCAAGGCCTAGAGTTCAGTCCAGGGCCATTAAAGGTTTCCCATTTTTGCAAGAGCAACAGTGCTGTTCAGCTTTCTCAGTTGTCGCTTCATGAAAATTTTATCCAAGAAGGAAGAGAAAACCTATGAAGTGTTTCTTTCCTCACTACAGAGCCATAAAGAGTGACTGTGCCACTCCAGTGTTCTCAAAGAGTGACAGTTTCAAGAGTCCTTTAGGGGAGACATGAATGACAGCTTTACTGCTCTCCTGGCTGCAGTCCTGTAAACATTTACCTGGGAGTAAACATAACTGAACCAAATGGGACTTATTTCTTCACTAGGGATGCCAAATTGAAAACTGAAGAGGGCTCCTGTACCTCTTCAATGGTTGTGCAGAACATGGAATTTCAGCAAGTGATGCTTGTCATGCAACTAGGCAATGAGCAACACCTGCTGAATTTCCTTCTGTATCTTTAATGGTTGTTTAGAAGAGGACATTTACTCAGGTGTTGCTACCTGGTTGTGTACTGAAAGTCCTCCTTCTATATAACCATTAGAGCCAGCATGGCATAGTGATTTGAGTGTTGAACCATGACTCTGGAGACCAAAGTTTGATTCCTGTTGAAAGAGAACTTAAGTACTACAATATCATTTGGTAAGATACGGAGAAAGCCGCTACTCTCTGACTCTGTTTCTGCTTTGTTTTCTCATGCAATAATGCTCTGAGTGACTAAACATCAGAATGGGGGGGGGGGATTAAAGAATCTTGCAAAATAATGTGCCAAGTACATTAAATTTCACTGTGTATAGTATTTAAATTTCATGGCCCTAGGTTGTTTTCATCTTGGTCAGGGTGAGAATTTTTTTAGTACCCTCTCATATTTATGATATGTATAGAGAGATTAGAAATAGTGAAAATCTGAAAAATGATATAATTTACCAATACAGAATTGGATTAAGCAGGATATAGGCCATAGCTTTGTTAGAGAAATTAGCATATGAAGTTAGATTGGCAAAAGGAGATATAGAAGAAGACTTATTTCACAATATATGGAAGCCATTTGTAGGTTTTATGTGTCAGAGAAATATTGGATTTAAACCTCCTAATGAACAAATTCAATTTTGGATTAATAGCCACTGAGCATCGTAAAGAGCATTAATAATAATGTGTGCATGTATAAAAGGAAAATGGTAGCGGTAAGAGGATTTATAGGAAAGCAGTTTCTTTCTGTATTACAATTTGGGGAAGGGGGATGAAGGGTAATTGAGAAGGAATCATTGATTTGAAATGTAAATATACTGATAAATTATTACTTTATCAAAATAAATAAAATGGGGGGGGGGGACTGGAGAAAATGTGCATCAGAATATAGCCAAGCAATTACAGTTTTCTTCTCCTCTCGGCAGTATTAATGGAATGGTGCAGTGCATTAGCAGGCGAGTTTTATTCTCATAATCTGTGTGATTCTCTGGCATTTGTTAGCTAAACTGCTTAACTCCCCCAGCTATCCATTGCTCACACCAGGGAAGTTCCTAAAGCACACCTTTTCGCACAGCATGGGTTTTATCTTCCAGTTGATTTCTACTACTGAACTCCCCACACATAGAAATTCTTGTGAGTAAGCCTGTAACAAGTAGGCAATTTCAGTTCTGAAAACTCCCTCCAGAGATGTATCCAAAGAGCTCATTTTATGTTAGTATTTCCCCCCTTTTCTTTGCTTCTTTCTACAACAGCTCACCAAAAGGATCATGGGGGAAATCCTAAAGATCTTAACACTGTAAATTGACTTTTCTAGAGCTATGGATGTGCAGGCAAGGGCTGGCTTTGCTAGAGGCTATATAAACCTGTGAGGTGTGTGTGTGTGTGTGTGTATGTATATGTATATGTATATGTGTGTGTGTGTGTGTGTATATATATATATATATATATATATATATATATATATATATACACATATATATATATCTCCTCACAGAGGTCCCATAGCAGGATACTGGGAATGACCTTGGTCTGTTCCATTACAGCCTGAAGCCAATATATATAGTTGAGACTGGATAGAGTGAGCAGCTAGGGAACTTAATGACCTTGCTAGGGTAGAAGGAAGGGTTTAGACACTGCTGTACATTATTGCTTCAGTTGCAAAACAAGTCTCCCCCTGCTCTACTGCCCTTCTACATTTTCCAGTTACTCTCCTATTTCTCATATGTTAGAGTGGGGGGAGGGAGAACCCATAACTCACTCAAAACACCAGTCTGGAAACACCCTTTTTAAAAACAACAAAAACAATATACTCTGAGAATTTACATTTTCACTGGAAGTGGCCAGAAGTTCGATTCTGAATTTGCAAAAACCCCATACGAGGGCCAACAAGAGGCAGGCCCGGGCCTCGTTTTAATTGCAGCTTCTGGAGACTAAACACTTCCTAGTCCGATGATGATGATGATGATGATGATGATGACGATGACTGACAATGGGCAGGATGGCCATCTGGGAGAGTCCCTCATGCACCTAGGGTTGCCAGATTGAAAACTGGAGAGGGTTCCTGTACTTTTAATTGTAGTGTGGAGCAAGAAATTTCAGCAGGTATTGTTATTTGGTTGTCTGACAAGGAACACCTGCTGAAAACCACTCTTCTACACAACTGATAAAAGTACTGGAGCCTTCTCCAGTTTTCAGTCTAGCAACCATGGGCCACAGGATCCTCATCCCTGGCCTGGAGGGAGTGCCTCAGCAGGAAGCTGTGGACAAAATGTTGTCTTTGCCTTTAAGTTCCTTAGGAATTTCAATCAGAGTTGGAAGCTATTTCTTCAAGAGACTCTGGGCAAAAACTCTTTGGGTGCAGACAGGCAGAAATTTGATGAGGCAACAAGGATGATTCCAAAGTGTCCTCTTCCCCACTATATTCAGTCTAAATATATTCTTGTTTTTTTCTGGGGCCAGCATGAAATTAATCTATTGGAACAGATAGGATCCATTTAAATGGCTGGGGTGGGTTCCTAATGTGTATTGAGCTGCCGAAAGGAGGGTCAAAAAATAAAATATTAATTGGTGTCACCAACACAGACACGTAAGTGAACCACATTCCTGGATCTTGCCTGAAGAAGAAAGCCAGTGGAGCTTTGAAAGCTTGCAACAAGTATATTGTGCATTTTGGTTGGCCAATAAAGGTATCACTGTTTGGTGGATTTTTGTTTGAATTTGCTAAATGACCAACACAACTACCCCTGCAAGTTTTCTGGATTGTGAGATAGCGCATTATAGCAGCAACAGGGGAACCCTGAAGAGTGAGCCAGTGGACTGGGACCTTCAACAAAGGTAAAACAATTTTTCTTCTTCTTATATTTGGACTGGATTAGCATGTTTTACCTCTACACCAACCAAAATAATCCTGATGCAAAAGCATGGACACTTCTTGAGAAATCCATTGTCCTATAAAGAGGCCTGTGGCCTTACAGGAATGGACGCATACTGGATTGCAAAGAGGAGTCCTTGTAGAGATACAAATGGATTTTAAATTTCCTCGACTTTGAAAATCTCCCTATAGCCACAAGGCCAGAAGGAGGAAGGGCCAGCCTGCCGATGATATCCTCCCCATCATATACCATCGTAACTACAGACTGAAACAACAACATGACTAACATCTCCAATTGTTTTCCTCTGTTTGGTTTGTAACATCTTGCCTGATGAAGAAAGCCAGTGGAGCTTCAAAAGTTTGCAACAAGTATATTGTGCATTTCAGTGGGCCAATAAAGGTATCACTGTTTGGTGGATTTTTGTTTGAATTTGCTAATTGGCCAACACAACACCCCTGCATGTTTTCTAGAAAAGCCAACAATGCTGGGAAAGGTTGAGGGTAGTAGAAAGAGAGGAAGACTGGACGTCAGAGGGTTGGACTCAATCAACTCTAGGGCAGTAAACAAAAATAACTTCCAGACTGTGAAATACACTGTTCACTGATGTGTAATCAGTTTCCCCCCGTCTCTTTTTGCTTTTAGAAGCTGTATTTTTTTTTAAACCAGCCTTTTAAGATTTTCTGAGTCATAGGAACAAAACAGACAGACAGGAAAAAGTGGCTTGAAGCTGTCCTTTCTGAAGCCACATCGAAACCCCACCAACCACACGGCAGGCTCCCAAGGCAGATGGAGTGCGCATGTCATGACCACACCACACAGCTTCAAGCCGGACCACTGGTTACTTTTTTTTTCTTTTTAACTGTCCCCACCACCATCACTATGCACCTTCACAGGACTGAACTGCTGGCGACTGCCACCCCATTGCATGGCTGTCCCTATGAACCTGCACACATTTGCATGTGCAGCACTTCACTGGGACAGGGCATCAGAGCAGAGGTGTGCCCACATAGATGCTAGCAAGGTGCAGTCATGCCTCCCTCCACCCCCCCTTCACCCTATGCCCCCGCTTTGACTGTTTTGTGTCTGTTGTGCCCATCTCCATGAGAGACTCCATGGTTTCTCTTTTGGGCATTACCACTCTACCACTTCTGTTGGGCAGCTCTGTTCCTTTTAAATGTGTTCCTGTGATGGGGCATTTACATGCACAATTAGGTTTAGGGTTTGGAAAGAGCACCCCTCTGGCATTGGTGCATTTATGCACACATGTGAAGAGGTGCACTTTCTGGGAAGAAGCGGGGAAAAGCAGCTTCTTTTTGAAGCGACTTTTCTCCCCATAAGATGGCTAGAGGGCACTTTCTGGCTAGCTTCAAAGCATACGTCATCCAAATGCCCCACCTTGAAGCCAGCCTGAAACCTACTTATTTTGCCCATCTGTTTTGTCCCATACTGTAGTTAATTTAATACCTTATATTTATATTTAGTGTTCTTTGCTAGTCACCTTGAGTGCTACTTTTTTGTGCAGTTAAGCAGTTCAGTAACTGGGTTTCTTAGGACCTCTTCTACTTAATTAGGTGCCTGCAAAATTATGTTGAGTGAAAGCTCATACAGTACTCAGTCAGCAACATTATTATTGTGAATAATATGGATTTATTGCAGTGGATCCCAACCTTTTCTATGCCCTGCACCCCTAGGAAATGTTTGGCTAATGTTCACACCCCCTACAAAGCTAGTATCGTATTTGAAGATGAAGAAGTCTAATTTCTATTTTTTAAACTGCAAATTAATCCACATATAATACTACAGGTGAACAAACTGAACATTAAAAAATAAACTCTAGCCTCAGTGCATAAAATGCCAGTCTAAACTGAGAAATTAGATTCTAATTTATTCAGAAAAAATCATAACTATTGTAAATTGGACAATTCTCTCCTTTTGATTAAAGAAATAACGAGACTACTTCTATGCAACATACTACCACTTCTCAGGGCACACTGGGAGCTGACTGAGTGATAACTCGTGATTCGTCACTCAAGGACGCAAACCTCTTTGTTGCACTCCCATGAAATTTAATTTTGCATCCTCTGTGGGTATGGGCATCCCAGGTTGAGAACCTCTGATTCATTGTATATGTGTACACTGATACAGTTGTATGTTTTTCTACACAGAAAGTGTACATCAGGAATAAGGGAGCATGTAGTCTTCTAGAGGTTGTCAAACTAAAATGATCACCATCACATATCACAGCTGTGGTGGCTAGGGCTAATGGGAGTTGTAGTCCAAAACTTCTGGAGGGCTGTATGCCCCTGCAGCTTAGTTTGAAACTAATTTGAAGCAGAAGACTTGACTGGAACTCCAATTGGCTTGCTGATATAAAACTAAGTGTAGTAAAGTGTTTTTATTTCATTAGTAATTTATTGCAGAGAGCCAGCATGATGTAATGGCTTGAACGTTAGACAACAACTCTGGAGACCAGAGTCTGAATCCCTGCTTGGCCATGGAAACCCACTGGGTGATTTTGGCAAGTCACACACTCTCAGCCTTAGAGGAAGGCAAAAACAAAGCCCCTCTGAACAAATCTTACCAAGAAAACCCTGTGATAGGGTGTCCTTAGGGATCGCCATAAGTTGGAAACAACTTGAAAGCACAGAACAATTGTTATTGCAATATTTCTCACTTATTACCCCTTTGACATTTTAGGGTATCCTTCCCAAGGTAAGCCTCTTATTTCATTATTATTTTAGACAGATGCAGGCTATATAAAACCTGCCTTCTGTTTCTTCTATGGTTTCTAAAACTTTCCATGCCCTGTCTCCAAAACAGGGTCCTGAATCCTATTGTTAACTAGAGTGGATTCACTGAATTTGTGAGTAATCTACCTACATGTTGACTTACCACTCAACAATGACTCAGTCTACTCTAGCTGGGACTAACCAACAGGATTCAAACTAGGGAAGTTATTTTTTTAAATAAAGTTTTATTAAATTAAAAACATATGTACTACAACCAACAATAAACGTTAACATCAAACTAAGGAGCGGACAGACTGACTAACAAACAACTGACTATCAAACAAACACATAAAACAGATACAAATACAGCAAATGCAATACATATTCATACATACCTACTAGTAACTACAATTCCAACACAATATTTCAATACATCACTCTACATTAACATTGACACTAACATACATCATTCTCGCCTAAGACTTCCTGAACCTTTTCCAAGCCATCATCTTTAAATTCACCTGAACTTTACCTTTCTCAAACCAGGGAAGTTATAGGAATTGGCTTCTTGTTGTTAAAAGAACAGAGATAGGATAAATGGAGGCAAATGCATTTGGAATCAAATGGACGAAACTCCCATGCAACTCTTTCTCAGAACAGTGTGGTTGTTCAGTTATTTTTGGGTGCAAATTGATTCTCAGACTGATGTCACCCAAAACATCCCCAAAGTGTAGCTAGCAGTGATTTGGTACTTAGTGGGTGGGCAGAATGGGCAACCGCCATGCTGAGAAGGTGCAAGGAAAGGTGTGAAGGAAAGCCAAGTGTCAGGATGTTATAAAGAAGCCAATTTCCTTGCTTTGATACATGACAGTTTCATCTCCAGCAATTCTAAGAATACCAGAAGTAGAGTATAGTGTTTTTTTTATATGCGGTGCATGTATATGTATGTGATGTGTGATGAAATATTCTCTTTATAGGATTCAGAATTACTGTATAGTTCTTTCCATTGAATATAGAGAGTGCTAAGGTCTGTTCTGTTCTAGTGATGGCCCATTGTTTAGTAAAAAAGAGAGAAGTTAATTTTTTCCCCCAACTCCTTCACTATGCCATCATTTTGATGCTCCAGGGCCACCATAGCAGTGAGATTGCTACTTCCATGTGGCTGGTTTCCATGCTGTGCCAAAATGTAGGAAATAGAGTGGAAATTATGTGGGACATATTTTCTTTCCTCACATACCAAATGCTAGCATGAGACATCACAATTTCATATGATCCTCCTATGTGATTTCTCCTTTTTCTAGATTACTACTATGGTGTGAGGAAGCAGCCACATAGAAGTGTAAACCACACAGCTGAGGATAACATGGAATGACCCCTCCATGTTTGTCTCAAATGGGCAAATGTGGATTTAGATGAATCATTGTTGCACCAGCAATAAAATCCAAGAAAAGAGCTTGGAAAAGCTACTTTTTTGAATGCAGCACCCAGAATCCCCCCAACCAGTACCATAGTTAGTCACTGCTAAAAGTACCTTTTATGCAATTACAAGATCCTCACATTTCCTAGTTTGAATGCTACACTCATCTGCAAATGATCTTCTGGGGGTGCCTCAGATATCAGAGGTCCAATCAGTGATGATCCAGAATAGGGCATCAAGTGTCCTAGAACCCAAACTATAGAATTCTCTACATATACAAATTAAACAGGCAACAAACTTTAAACAGGCAACAGGTATTTGGAAACTTAATTACAGGTTTCTCAGCTTTTCCCAATAGGGTTTTGTGGGTGTGTGTGTGTTGTACTATATTATTGTCACATTTTACTTTTTGTAAAGGGAGCCATTATAGTGTAGTGGTTTGAGTGTTGGGCTAGGACACTGGGGGACCATGGTTTGAATCCCCACTTGGCCATGGAAACACACTGGGTGACTTTGGGCAAGTCATACACTGTCAGCCTCAGAGGAAGGCAAAGGCAAAAACCCCTCTGAACAAATTCTGCCAAGAAAACCCAGTGATAGGTTGGCCTTGGGGTCACCATAAGTCCGAAATGACTTAAAGACATACAACAACAAAAGTCATATTATGGTCACTTTTTACTTTTTATACTATATTTTATTGAGATTTGACTGTTTATTGTTTGTCACTTTGAAATTTTAAGAAATGTTGGGAAGAATAAACCAGCAGGCACTGATGATATTCAAACAGAATTGCTACAATCCACACAGACAGAATCAACTCTAGTGATAACTAAAATGCCAACAAATATGGAAAACAAAACAGTGGTCAGCAGACTGGAATCAATCAATATACATCCCAAGCCACAGAAAAGGAGACACAACAACTGTAGGACTATAGCATTAATATTCTACACAAGCAAAACTGCTCAAAATTCTGCAGTATAAACTTCAATCATATAAGGTGAGAGAAATCCCAGAGGTGCAAGCAGGGTTCAGAAAAGGAAGAGGCACTAGGGACCACGTTGCAAATATATGATGGTTAATGGAGCACACCAAGGAATTCCAGAAAAAAATCAGCTTCTGCTTTATAGACTTTAGCAAAGCCTTTGACTGCATAGATCCCCAAAAACTATGAAACACTCTTAAAGATGCAAGAGTACCACAACATTTGGTAGTCCTGATGAGAAATTTGTACTTCAGACAAGAGGCTACTGTTAGAACAGAACATGGAGAAACTGAATGGTTCTCATTTGGCAAAGGGATCAGACAAGGCTGCATTCTATCACCCTACTTGTTCAACGTGTATGCAGAAAATATCATAAGAAAATCAGGTTTAGATTCAGAAGAAAGAGGAATAAAGGTAGGAGGAAGGAACATCAACAATCTAAGATATGCAGATGACACCATACTACTATCAGAAAACATCACAAACTTGGAACAACTACTAAGGAAGGTCAAAGAAGAAAGTGCAAAGGAAGGCTTACTGCTAAACATCAAGAAAACAAAAAGAATGACCATGGAGGGTCTACATAAGTTCAACTTAGATAATGACAAAATCAAAATAGTTAAAAGATTTCCTGTACTTGGATCAAACATTGATCCGAAAAGAAACTGCAGTCAAGAAATAAGTAGAAGACTAAGGATGGGAAGGGCAGCCATGCAAGAAATAGACATGATCATAAAGTGTAAAGATATACAGTACAACGGAGCACTGGAGGGCGTTTTCACACGGGGCTTTAGGAGGACGCAATCCTACCTCCGTCCAGCCCCACTCCGGCTCCATTTCCAGCGTGTTCACACTCATGCCGGTGCCATCCCTGCGTCCGTCCAGCTCCTCGCTCCGTGTATTCAAACGCACGGAGCAGCAAGTCCGGCCTCCCTCCGGCCTTACCACCGCTAACTCCGGCTTCAGCGGCTTAAAGGTAATTCCGGGTTTTAAAAGGAATTAAGTTTTTGCCACCGGAGCCATTCCAGAATGAGCGGCTCCAGGCGGCTTTAGGGACTAGTGTGAAAACGTCCAAAGTCAGAACCATCCAAGCTGTTGTTTTCCCCATCACTATGTATGGATGTGAGAGCTGTACAGTAAAGAAAGCCAACAGAAAAAATAAATAAATTCATCTGAGATATGGTGGTGGAGAATAATGCTGAGGATACTGTGGACAGGCAAAAAGACAAACAAATGGGTCCTTGATCAGATCAAGCCTGGAAACCAAGATGATGAACTGAAGCTGTTTTTCTGGCCACATCATGAGAAGGCATGACTCCTTGGAAAAGATAATAATGCTAAGAAAGGTAGAGGGTAGTAGAAAGAGAGGAAGACCATGGGCCAGAAGAATAGACTCAATCAGGGAGGTCACGGGCCTGAATTTACAGACCCTAAGTAGGGAAGACAGAGGTCTTGGAGATGCCTCTTGTACAGGGTCACCATGAGTCAAGATAAACTTGAGGGCAGTTAACAACAACAAGAAGCCCCATTTTAACTAGTGGGCTTTACTTCTAATACACATGCATAGGGTTACATTGTCAGTGGTCACAATCCAGCACAGAGTCAGGAAACCCATGTGTTGGATTGTAGTTGACATCTGCTTTAAAGGGTGTCAATATTTTTCTACATAGATATTTGACAATAAAGAAAAAGAGACTGGTAAAGGAATGCATTACTATATTTCTTGGGGTTTTTAAGCTGCACTTTTATTCCTTTTAGTGACATACATGAGGGGAAGAGGGACTTTGTATCAGTTGGTTTTCACAGTTCTTGGAACAAGAGTGCCCTCTATTGACAGTAAGGAATTGCCGATGTTTCAAACAAAAAAGGTTCATAATTTGGAGTTTTGGTTTAATCTGGAATGTTGAAATAAATTACAGAATGTTAAAAATACATGCACAGAAAAGAAACTCTAAAAACAGAAAATGACTATAAGACTGTATAAGCCCTAATGTCATGTTGCCTTTCTGTATTTATCTAAATATGACCAGAATTATGTTCCTTCAACACTCACATAAACATTACATTCTTAAACTGTTGAATGCCAAGTCAGGCTTCAGGAAAACAACATTTACCCAGTACTTGATTCTGGAGGAGCTTGTGTCAGACCACTGGCTGGATTAAGCGATCGGGGAGAAGGGGGAAATTAATCTCTCTGTTAGGCCTACCAGGATTTTATGTTCAGCTGTAGGTGAAATCTACGGACAAGGGAATGCACTTGCCATGTTCCACCATGATTCCATTTCTGTCCCCAGATGACCAGCCCCACCATTTGCTAGGTTGAAGTTCTCCATTTAAGTGCTGGTGTCAAGGAGAGGATAGCAATTCTTACCACCCACCCAGTTGCTCAACAGTCTCCCTTCCACAGCGATAAGCTTATTGCTCACCAAATTAAGACGGTTTACCTCTTCCAGCTTCAATCTTTGATCTGGGATACCCCCAGATGTTATCAGACATAAATTGCCACCGACTGAGCCGCGATGCCACCGGCCAAATCCATCCCGGGTCAAAGCCTCACTTAGCCGGCACTTTTTTGAAGTCAGGGAGCTTCCGACTTCAAAAATTGGTCAGCTCAACGAGGCTTCGACCCGGGTTGGATTCGCAGCTAAATTGGTGGCAATTTATGTCTGAGAACATCCAGGGATATCTCGGATCTAGGATTGAAGCTGGAAGAGGTAAGCCGGCTTAATTTGGCGAGCGATGAGCTCCCTAGTCAGGCCATTATCTGAGTCCCTTCAGCTCATTTAGCTGTGGAATATCAACATTCATGCTGAGATCACCCTGTCAGGAGCAGCTCAGGTCTTCATGTCTGCATGGGTCCAAAGTGTTATCTTCCCTCACTCATGGTCAGGTTTTTTGGCTTTTTCTTTTCTGTACTGGATGGTGCTCAGAGCGATCTGAGAGTAGAGGAAATTTCTTCATTTCTATTGTCATGGACAGATATCACTACATGGTGGGATTTAAACTCACTGGAACTCAGACCTTCTGTAGCAGTGGGGGCTGATAAGATGTTTTTTTCTCCAGGAGGAACATGGAACTGGATGGTTTCCTGATGACTCTTGAGAACTTTGCTGTCTTTTTGGCAGCCAGTTTTTTAAAATCCTAATTGATGTCTGAGAACCCAATGGGGAAATGGTCAGGGTGGAAGACACAACAATTTCTGAGGTTCCCCTCTCACAGAGAGGAGTCAAACCAGCTCCTTAGTTTTCCAGGGAGCTAGCAGTGATAAAATTGGTGAGACAGTAACTAGAAAAATGTTGGCTGAGAACAAGTTTGACTCAACATGGGCTAGAACCTATTTGAAGGCCTACTCTATGGCAGTATGCACAGCTATATATATCTCTTTTCTGCCACCATTGTGACTGCAAAAAGCCATCCTGCTGAGCTGTTTAAAGTAGACAGAGGACTCATATCTTTGCCTATGAGGGGAAAAAATGCAAACTGCTGTGAAGAATTTGCACAGCACTTTGCAGATAAAACCACTGATCTGTTCTGGCTTGGATGCTATAACAGCTACAGTTCCAGTAGATGTAAATTTGGCCCTTGCTTGTACAAGGATAGTGGATACTTTTTCATTTCTACAGCTCAAGGATGTGGCTTGGATCCTCCGAAAGGTGAGAGGCACACCATGTCTGCTATATACTTGTATTTTCTGTCCTATTTTAAATAGGCTGGGGATAGAGGGAAACTGGTCACATGGGTGAAGACATGGTCATCTTACTCATTTTTACAATAAGACAGGGCTTTGTCTCCTTCCCTGAATCCCTACATCCTGGATAATGATCAACCATTGTCCAATATAGTGCACAAACGTGTGTGGGGCCTCCCAGATCCAGAGATTCATGGATTAGATTTATTGTTGTGATCTATTTCAGACCACTTCCATATGGATAAAAAGCTTCTGGATAGACCCAGATTTTGTTCCTGTACAAACCAATTTTACTTTGCAGATCCAGAGCCAGTGGGGTGTTGTGGTTTGAGCATTGGATTCTGACTCTGGACATCTGGGTTTCAATCCCCACTCAGCCATGGAAACCCACTAGGTGACCTTGAGTGAATCACACTCTCTCAACCACAGAGGAAGGCAAAAGCAAACACTCTCTGAACAAACCTTGCAAAGAAAAACCTGTGATCAGTTTGCCTTAGGGTTGCCAGAAGTCCGAAATGACTTAAAGGCACACAACAGCAACAATATTTTCCTTACTCCAAAGTATTTCCTGGGACTTCCTAGCATAACCAAAGATATTTTATTCTCACTGCTGAGGTCAGTTTAAATTAACCCAGTACTTTCGGAAATAAAATGTGTCAATTACTTTCCTGTGTTTTTCTACTCTCTCAGGCCGAGTAAAGATGGCCACCTGGGGCTCATTCCCACTATGATTTAAACCGATTTGTTGATTGGTTTATATGTGCCTTATTCACACTGGAAACAATTTCAGACCTGACTCCATTCAGTCTGAATTGTGGAAAATCGAGGTGAAGCAAGGCAAATGCAAAAGAATCACATTTTTTGAAGACGGGTCTTTTTGTGGTTCTTTTGAAAAAAATAGTTTTGCAAGCATGTGAACGACGTTCAGATCTCAACCACATCACACTGGAGGGGAGGGACTGGCAGAGGATTGGCAGAGGTTTTGGGAAATCCCAGGTTTTGGGAAATCTACCATTTCCCCCCCTCTCAGTGCTGCCTCAGTGCTGTCTTTTGACTACTGTGGGATTTTAGATTTTAAACACTGCCTAGGGGTTCCTGTTAATCTCACTGGTCCTGATCCAATAGTTTTTGCATTTTTCCTGGTTGTGCCAGAATATTTTCAAGACATAGGACAACTCTGGGTGTGCTTTCCTTAGGGAGGGTTGTTTTTTTAAAATTAAATGATGGATTTTGTGATCACTTGCTTTTCTGTGGATTCTCTAGAGAGTAATGGGTCTTCTGATTTCATCACCAATGACGTATAGATGTGCATCATATGATTGACATTTTTTTAAAAAGGCTGGGATAGATATATCACATTTGATACTGAGCATGCATTTGGTAGCAGCACAAATCTACCGTGAACGACAATTCTTTTAGACACGAATGCATGGAATAATGAAATAATTCACTTCCAATAGTAAGAATTACACATTGGTATGAATCAATTCAGCGACCATGTGTCAATGCAACTTGCAAACCGTTTTAAATGCAAGTGGGAATGAGCCCTGAGTAAACACAGTTATTATTTCCAGGACACACAGTCAAGAGAATTCAAGAGAGACAAAGAGGAATGTTAGTGCTAAAACAAAATGATCCTAATGCTTAACTGCTATAGCTCCTGATTTTTTTAAAGGCTCAGTGGAAATTGACAAAAATCCATTTCTGAAATATCATATGAGACTGGATATGGCACAGAAGTAGTGAGGGGGGAAGAAAACTAGATGTAAACCCCTGCATATACAGAAATGATTTTAAAAAAAAGAAATGAAAACTCTTGATACTTTGTGGCAATCTGGTTGAGTCCCTAGTTTGATTTTGGACCTGGTTATGGACCAGAGGTAACCTTAGTGGATGATCTATACTGGGAACTGGACAGGGGGATTGTGTCCCTGTTGGCTCTGTTGGACCTAGCATCATTGTTCTCTACTATTGACCACCATATCCTTCTGGGAACCCTTGGTGGGATGGGACATGGAGGCATCATAAAATTCCTTCCTGGAGGGACCTGGTCAGAAGGTAGTATTAGGATTCCTGTTCAATGCTTTGGGAACTGGCCTCTGCAGTCACTCAGGGCTCTGCCTTATCCTCCATGCTATTCATCATATACATGAAACCACTGGAAGAAGCTGTCTGCATGTGTGCAGTTCAGTGCCACCAGCAGCTTGATGAATCCCAAGGAAGCTGGTTTCATTCTAAAACAGTATCTAGCATCAGTAATTGATCAGATGCGGGCAAACACACTGAAGATTAAACCATATAAGATGTCAGTGCTTAGGGTCACTTCAAAGACAGATCATGGAAGAGATATTCAGCCTCTGATGAATGGGATTATACTGAGGACACAGATTAGCAGTTTGAAGGTAGTCTTGGATTCACTCCTGATCTTGGCTGCCCTGGTTTCTGTGATTGCCAGTTAAAATTAGTGCACCAATGGTGGTCATTCCTTGAGTTGTCAGATCTGGCCCCATGGATATATGCCTTCATTACATCTGGTATGGATTACTGTAATGTTCTGTGCTCAAAGCTGCTTTGGAAGAGCATGCAAAAATTGTGATTGGTCCAAAGAGCTGCAGCCAAACTGCGGGAAACTTGGGTTTCTTGCAAGGAACTCACAACTCAGTTGCTGCAGTAGTTCCATTGACTTCCAATCTGTTTATAAAGCCCTATATTTTAACTTGTTCTTTTTAATTGATGTACGCCACTTCGAATGCTATGCAGAGAAGCGGGATATAAATAAAATGTATTACTATTATTATTATTATTATTATTATTATATGGCAGAGGTTCAGGCTATTTGATGGATTGTATTACTCTGCCCAGGCCTGATGATCTTTGGGAGATGGCCTCCTTTCAGCCACATCTGATGGCAACACAAGAAAGGGCCTTCTTGGTAGCTACCCTTAAATCCTAAAACAATCTTCCTTGGGAGACAAATAATGCAAATTGAGTCCACTTTAAGGATTAGGCTTAGTGCTAGGGAATCATGGGAATTGTATTTTTTTTTTCTGAGACATTGAGCCTTCTCTGTCAGAGAGCTCTGGTGCCACAATAAAATACAGTTCCTATGATTCCCTAACCCTAACCCTAACCCTTAAAGTGGACTCAATTTGCACTATTTCTGGCAGTGTGCAAAGGCCCTAAAATGGCCTTGCTATGGGCAAATAAAGATGTTTTTATTCCAATGGTCTTTTGAGAAATTGCTTTTTAAAGGGGGTGGGCTTTAACAGGGCACAGTACCTTTTTAAATGGCTCTGCTTTTTTAATGTATATTTAAGTTGTTTTTAAAGCTATTGATAAATTACATTTTAATGATAATTTTGTGTATGTTTTTATCTGGAATGTGTCTGATCTAATTTGTAAGCTCTCTTGAGTCCCAGTTCTGGGAGAAAAGTGGAATATAAATAAAGTTAATTACTGTATTTCTTTAAAGGTAAATTTCTCTGTTTTACTCTCTTTTCAGATACAAGGAAACAGCTGGAGAACTTGCCTCAATCAGGCAGCCTCTTGCTCCTGAAACCACACCTTGCCCATTCACTGATCTCTGCAACAGAGATGTAAGTATATAGCGAGCCACTGATTTATAATGTAAGTATATAGCCACTGATTTTTCCAAAGGCATGGCCACATAATATGTTTTGCAGGTCCAAGAAAATTAGAACTGTCAGTTATAGCAGTCACATATAAACTTGCTGCATTCATCAGCAGACCTATGAAAGGCCGGCCATATCCGCAGACAACTACCCTTGTATGTTGCGTTGTGCGATGTGGATGTTGTGATTTCAGCAGTTCAAGTTGGGGATATCACTGTGAGCTGGCAATGCTGGGAGTGAATTGTAGCAGACAAATGGCTCTGTTCAGGTAGCCTAGCAGGCAGCCCAGGTTCTCAGAGCTTTGATCAGGAAGGACCAGTCCAAAAGTTTCATGTTATATCTTCCAGTCACAAAGGCTGATACTGAACATATACTTCTGTTTGTTTCTCTTTCTTTGGAAACTTGGAGAGCATGAAATACTTTATATTTCACAAGGCTGGGACCCAACTATAGACCATTAGGGGTGAAACCCCTGAGCAAGGGGCTTTAATATTTACCTCAGAACAAGTTTTGTTACTGCCAATTATTTCACCAGAATTATTCAGCCCTTTTACATATTTCTCTCTTTTTTAAAAAAAACAACTGTTGAACTCCACATTTCTCAAAAAGGTTGCTTTTAGTTCCTTAAAAAAACATTGCCACTTCAACACCACAATAGTGCTGTTGTCTATAATTATAAAAGTAATTTGGGGTCTTTGCAGACTGCCAGAAATAGTGAAAATTGAGTCCACTTTAACTGCCCTGGCTCAGTGCCAGGGAATCATGGGAATTGTATTTTTTTCTGAGACACTGAGCCTTCTGTGTCAGAGAGCTCTGGTGCCACAATAAACTACAGTTCCCATGATTCCCTAGCACTGAGTCAGGGCAGTTAAAGTGGACTCAATTTGCACTATTTCTGGCAGTCTGCAAAGGCCCTTAGATATGATGCTGCAAAAGGAGTGATGTTATCTTTCATTCCAATCATAATGTAATGTAGTTATACCTTCATTCCTGGAAAAGTGAAGAAGAGCAGGTAACTGGTAATTTATAATTAGGTGCTTCCAAGCTCTGGGGAGCTGGTGTGGGTAGCCCTGCCAACATGTCTTTTTGTCTCCACTTCTGCTAGTCTATTTTTAAATAAAGCAAAGATTACAAAGGCACCATCAGTCTCTAGTGCTTTCTCAGTCACCCAAGGGATGCTCAACTCAGTAGTATTGCCTCTGGGACATTCTGAGATGAAAGGTACAGAGAGTATTTGGGTAACCACCAGCTTTTATTATTAACTATGAGGAAGAGTCTTGGGACTAGCATTAATACTACAAGGAGGATATTTCTTCCTTTTCTTGGTAATGAGACAAGGAGAAAAGGCAGTTACCTGCTGAAGTCACTACAGTTACATGAGTTATACATCAAGGGAATTCAACACCTTCAAGTAAACAATATCAAACATAATATGGGGGATGGGGGGGGCAGAAACCAAAACCTTTTTCTTATTGCTGTGGCTTTCCTCCCCAAGAGTGGAAAGTATTATGTGCTTTAAAGGTTTGTAAGATTTTTTTTCTGGCCTGGTTACTTCATATGTCTTTCTAAAAGGGAGAGTGTCCCTGAATCAGGTAATGCTGTCAAGAAGCTTTTTGACCATGCCGTGGAAATTAAAGAGAACAGAAGAATGGACTCGCTGCCTTCTGAAAAGGAATTTAGATCTGAAGAACATAAAACGGCTTTACGAAAGAAAAGCAACAAGCAAGTGAAGGACAGCAGCCTCAATACAGTGAGTGTTAATAGTCTGCCAGTTCCTAGAAAAATTGCACAAAACATTGTGAGAGTGTACTGGTAAACGTACCATACAGTGTGGACACAGATGCGAGGTTGCTTTTTACACTGTTAAAATGATGTTGTTAGTATTTACACATAAGGAGCCTCTTTGGGTCTTCTGCACAAGGATGGGTGCTTCCCCCCTCCCGAAAAGAACAATCAATTGGAGCCTTCTACTGTGAGACAGTTAATGCATACTTACTTACCCATCCCTGCATATGCTAACAAGCTATGCTAACTTTTTCTTTCTTCTTTGTTCGTTTTGTAAAAATTTCCAGGCTGCAAATGTTTTGGAGAAGAAGCCAATGCAAAGACAGAAGAAACACGAATTGGTGAAAACTGGAGTTGTTTCAAAAGTACAGAAAAAGACTGACAAGAAAGATAGTCGCCAAAGACAGAAAGAATTTGTTGTAGGTACGTAGATTGGGGGGAGGGAGTCATATTATTCATGTGTGTATATTAGGGATGTAAATCTTTGCATATTTTGTTCTCACTTATGAGAATTAATAATTCCAAAATGCTGTATGAGATTATGGCAGTTTTTGCACATTTTTAAATGAATTTTTACATGTCAAAGCACTTTTGTGAAAA
>CM034701.1:195519455-195530186 GCA_020142125.1 Phrynosoma platyrhinos
AAAATATCATGGTTCAAAGACCTGCTGTTTGATGTATTCAAGATTAAATTGCAATAAAGAAGTTGATTTATTATAACTGCTTTCTCTATTTTATAATAACCAGAGATAGAGATCCTCATGAAGAATAATACACTATGTTGGTCTAAAACAGGAGCTCAGAGAAGTTACCCCATTCCCTCCCTAAGTAGTGTTTTGCTTTGGCTTTTCCTGGAATAAATGCACCAGTCTTTTTATTTAAGAAAAATTCTGAGAGCGTATATCAGATTCTCATTTCCAATTTCTGGAGTAAATTTAACTTCCATTGCCTTCCTCTGAGACTGAGAGTATGACTTGACCAAAGTCAGCCAGTGGGTTTCCATGACTGAGGTCTTGATCAGCATTGCTGAAATAATGCAATTCAATACCACTTTAACTGCCATGGCTCCATCCTATAGAATTGTTGAATATGTGGTTTTGTGAGATGTTTAGCCTTCTTTGTCAGAGAGCTCTGGTGCCATATCAAACTAAAAATGCCAGAATTTCATAGGATGGAAGCATGACATTAAAGTGGTGTTAAACTGCATTATTTCTGCAATGCAGGTTAGACCTGAGTGGGAATTCAAACTCGTGTCCCACAGTCCTAGTCCAACACTCAACCCACACCACTACACTGTCTTTTTCACTCAAATAGACCATGATCATTACTTGCCAATTCTACCTAGCCTTCTAGGTGGTTTAAGTATGCAGTGTGCTCAACAGAAGCAGCAGTAATACAATAGTAAGATGCATGACTACATACGTACAAGTTGCAATCTTAAGTCTGTTTCTCCCTGCAAAAACACACCAGAAACTTACAAGAAATTGTGAAACCTAGGAACTGATAAGACCCAAAATGGCAAAAACAAATGAGTTGGAAGAGGCCCTATGGGCCATCAATTCCAATTCCCTGCTCAATGCAGGACCAGCTAGAGCATCACCAGCAGACAACTGTCCAACCTCTTTCTGAAGACATCAACACATCTCTCTCTCCCTCTCTCTAGGCATCTTACTGTTCTTATGTTTCCTGATATGGCTTACTGCAGGGGTAGGCAGCCTTTCCCCTTTAAGGGCCGAAGGACTTCAGCTCCCAGAATCCCAGGAGCTATTGGCCAACATGGGACTATTGGCCAACATGGCTGAGGCTTCTGGGAGCTGAAGTCCCTCAGCCCTTAAAGGGGAAAGGTTGCCTACCCCGACTTACTGTCATAGTTCATTCTTCAACAAGTTTCATACTTCTCAAGATTTTTGTTCCTGCACTTAATAGTTTCCCTTAGCAAAGCACATGATTATCTATTCTTTTTTGGATCTTTTATACCTTTACTGTGTACTCAGTGCAATAAATTACTTTTATTTAATTTTCTCAAGCGTTGGTCAAGAACTTCTTGTTACAATCTGGCTATTCTTTTAGATCATTGTAAATATGTTTAATGCAAACGACTCACTACTTTCTCAGGGTAGAAGTCAAAAAGTTTCATAATGGGGAGGAAATCAACTAATGCAATTTTATGAATGCTTCAAGAGATTAATTATAGGGCAGGTCTACCCTGGCCAAAATACTCCAGATTGCTCCCAGAGTATTCTAGTCCTGAACTCACTTCTTAACTATTCTCTTCTGCTGCGGGTTTTTGGCAGCAAATGATAGGTGCCACTGCTAAGGTCAGAACGAAGTGCTCAGTCATGCTATCAATTCTGGACACCTTGTTGTGATCTCAAAACAACTTGTGCCTGCAGCTACACCACCAGACAGCTTACAGGGACCGCCAGTAAAGGCAGCTGCCATTGTCACTGTAGAGAATACCAAAAACCTGCAGCAAAAGGCTTTACTTAAATGTGGGCTGGGGAAGAACCCCCAAATCTGGTGTGGGCAATGTGAAGACAGTCCACACCCAATTCAGGGTTTTGGCCCTACTTGTGAACAGGACACAGCAATCCAGGGGAAATTCAGGGCAATTTGTCCATGTAGACAAGCCCACTGTAGCACCCACATTAATGATCTCTGCCTTTGATTAGGCCTCTTCCTGCCAACCTTTAACCAAAAGAAATGCCATTGCCATAGAACATGGGAATGACTTAATCCACAGCAGCTGAAAGGGCTGTTTTTCCAGCTGAATGCTTTATTGTGGCCCAACAAAGCAATGAGAACTCTGATCTGAAAAGAGGAGGTACTAGGCTTGGATTGTTTATTCATGTAGGTATGGATAACACTTGATCCCATATGCTGATTTTTGAAAACAAATTTTTAATTTTTAAAAAAAGTTTAACGTGTGTACAAAAAGGCATCAGAGGTGGGACATGGAAACTACAAGCATTGGAAAAAATCCATTTGATACTTTACAGTAAGTGCCAGCTTAAAAAAAAAGTTTAACTTACAATTAACAGGTCTGTTAAAACATGCTTAGTAACACTGCATTTTCAATTTGTTGTTTTCCCACTCCCCTTGCAAGGATAAAAAAAAAGGCAGAGATAGAGCAATGTGTTTCTAATCCTGCCATCATCATACTATAAACCTGAGCTAAAAATCCATTCCAGCATGACAGGCTTTCTATGACACAGTTCTGCAATTTACTATAATAGATATGAAAGTGAACAATTCTGAACTAGACACTGATAGGAAAGGATCCTCATTCCAGAATACTACTCACAGAACTGCACAAAACCAATGAAAGCTTTTGTTTCAAAAAGTTGTTCTCTTTGCTATTGTACTTCACCATAGCATCAGCTTAGTAAATATTCTGAGAAGTACCTAAACCCTAAGAACACTTACATAGATGTGAACGCTCTAGAAAGGGATGTTTTACACCAAGACGGGATTTGGTATAGGTTCAAAATCCTGATCCTCCTGAAGTCAAATCACAACACCCAAAACACCAAAGGACAAGCACATTGACATTAGACCAGTGCTCTTTCAACAGTCTCTGCCCCTTCAATAAATGAAAAGACATTTTATGGATTTTTATGGAACAGGGCGTTTGACACATTGGGGCCCAAGGTTACTTAGGATTTCTAAGGCTGCACTAGCTACTTGGATCTCAACAAAGAGAATGTTATGCTGTATCTAAAGGAGTGGATCAAGTGAGTCATAACTAATTTGAGTCCCATCAATGCTACTGACCCTTTCCTGAACGAATTTCCTATGAAATGGAGACTTTGGTGGGCCCTCGCAGCTATTACATCTAGAGAAAATGTTGCAATTTGTTATGCAGATTGACAACTTTCTTGATGTTTTCCCCCCGAAGTCTTACAATTTAATATTTTTGATATTATACTAACATGGGTTTTCAGAATCCTAGAGGCACACACCACATATGCAAAATACAACAGAGTTGCATGAAAATAAAATTCTGCTATTTAATATTTGAGGGCAAGCAGTAAACAGGATCCTGGCTCACAAGATTAATCAAACTTGAACATTTTTACATTATAAGATTCTCAAGCAGTGTTCAATATGTGAAACTACTGTTCCTTAAATATCCTTCACTGCTTTTGCCAAATAGTCCCACAGGTTCAGACATCTCAAAAGAAAATGCAGAGGTTTATACATTTGTTTCATTTATTTAAAATGAAGTCAATACAGTCTATACCCATTCAAAGCCAAATCCCAGATCAAAAGATACAATGTAAAAATCATAGCCACCTCTTGATGCATGAACATATTATTAGCTACTAAAAGTAGGACTTTTCTAGGTTCTTCTGTCAGTAAAAAGCAGAATTTTTATCTTCAGTGAAGCCATTTCAAATATATTACCAGAAAAAGATGCCTTTTTCCCCATCAGTACTTGATACTTTTCTGTCTTAGGCCATCAGCAAAAGCTACAGAAAACAGTTCTTAATTTGAGGACGTAATTCTTCTGTTTAGATTTCAGAAAAGCTTCATCTCCTTTGTAATTTAAAATCCACAAAAGGAAATCATACATCAAAACTTGGGGGCCAAAATGGAAGATATTAAGGAACTTTGCCCATCTGGCAAATCTGTTAACGTGCTCAAACACATGGGCCTTGTCAACACACAAATGCATGTGTGGGTTTCTTTCTAAAAAGGAAACAGGAAAAAATAGGGAAGTACAACCGCGGTAGGATCACAAGGATTCGGCACAATGAAAACAAATGAGAGTGTATAATGACCACAAGAATTCAGAACAGACATTTGGAAATAATACCCCAGATATGGGAGTGGGGTGCTGATTTCAATTCAGTGTTATATACCACAATACAAAAGAACTATTATTTAAAAATAAAAAAAAGATAAAAGGGAAAGGGGAGAAAAAAACAAACACACTAAATTGTTGAATGGCCTCCTGTCTGTTCCTGATAAACTTCAATCACGTCTTCTTCTTCCATCCCCAGCTGTAAAATAGGAAACACAATTTGTTAAGAAAGGGGGGAGGAGGAACCAAGCCTCTCCCAACCATTAGATGGCTCTGCATCCACAGCATGTGATCTGATTTCTATCATGATTCTTGGATCATAACAGTTAACAGAAAAGCTTACTGGTATTTGTTATTGTTAACTGCCCTCAAGTTGATCTCAACTCATGGCGACCCTATGGATGAGACATCTCCAAGACCCTCTGTCCTCCACTGCTCTCCTTAATTTCTGCAGCCCCTTAATACCCATGACTTCCTTAATAGAGTCCATCCATCTGGCATGTGGCCTTCCTCTCTTCCTACTTCCCTCCTTCTTTCCCAGCATTATTGTCTTTTCCAAAGAGTCCTCCATTTTATGATGTGTCCAAAGTACAATAGCCTCAGTTTGGTCCTCTTGGCTTCCAGGGAGGTTTGCGGTTTGATCTGCTCTAGGACCCACTTGTTTGTCCTTTTGGCTATCCGTGGGATTCTCAGCACTCTTCTCCAGCACCACATCTCAAAGGAGTTGATTTTCTTCCTATCATTTTTCTTAACTGTCCAGCTCTCACTTCCATACATAGTAATAGGGAATACAATGGCTTGTATGATTCTAACTTTTGTGCTGAGTTGTATATCTTTGCATTTTAGAAATTTTTCTAGTTCTTTCATAGCCACCCTCCCCATTCTTAGTCATCTCCTGATTTCCTGACTGCAGTCCCCATTTCTATCAATGTTTGATCCCAAGTATGAGAATTCTTTCACTATTTCTATTTCTTCATTGTCTAGGTTGAACTTGTGAAGGTTCTCAGTGGTCATAGGGAAATAGTAGCTATTCAGCAGGTTACCTTACCAAGTAAGTGATCAAGATGAGATTGAATTAAATCCCTAATTTTAATACAGGGGGATTTTTTTTAATCACATTGCCCCATTTCCCCTTTACAAATTTTCTTTTAAAAAGATAAAATCTTTTCCCAATATAAATAATAAAAATATAGATTAGCAACTCATTGTAAATATTTGAGGAGTGCCAAACATTTTGCTTTACAGATAACTTATTCTTTGTTTTGTATGAAGCACATCAGGGCAGTAATCAGAAGTTAACTACTCAGGGCTGCATCAATTGAAGGAATGAACACCTCCTGCTGATGTTCATGTAGCCAAGAATTCTGGCTTACTGTTTGTGAGTCACTCACGCCTGCTGCTTAACTGTTCCTCCTTGGCTCTTCTGGCCAGTAGGAGCAGCTAGAAAAACAGGAAACCTCCAATGCTAGTTTGTTGCTTTCCTAGAAAGCTGGAATCTGAAGCCAGGGCTTGATCTTGTTCTAATTCCTGACTTCTTAAGAGAAAAACAAGTCAGGAACCTTGATTAAGACTTAATGCTAAACAAACTAGTGCTATAGGTTTCCTCATTTAGTCACTCCTGCTCACAGGATTCAGTGAGATAGGGTAGTGTGCTCACAAACAGTAGAGCAAATTCTCAGTGGTTCTAGGGCATTCATTTATTTAATTTAAAGGTTTCTAATGCATCCTACATCAATAGATCTCAGCATGGGGCACAATCTGTAAAACAAATTCATCACGAAGCCATAAAATGTTGCACCCTCCTCATATATTCCACAGTATATGAGTAAAAATATTTTGTTTATCTAGTGTGCTTATTTTCATCTGCACATTCATGTATATTCATATTTTGACATTCTATAAGGAAATAACATTGTTCAAATTAGAACAGTTTTATTTAAGTAAAGTCAATATTTAACTCAACACATATGTAAATGTTATAGATAAAAAACAATTTACAACCCACTACTCTACATACAACTTTAATATCTAATTCCTGTGTATCTCCTATAGGTACCATGTCCCTGAAAATAAAGAATGTAGATGTTCTTCTAATGACCCAAGGCTTTAGTTCATGCAGACAATACAGCTAGGTTTGAAGAGGCTTTAAAATATTCTGCACACCTTTTCCACAATAAGTCCACTATAAAGGAGGAAAATTCTGCACAGGCTTCTAATTGCCTTTTGTGCTTAACTCTAACAACCTGAATTATGTTCAAAAGGCAATAAAGGCAGAAGAAGCTGGATTCAATATAGCCTAGACCTGCACATGTTTCTCTACATATCGACTAAAGCTGCCTTGATCTTCCTTTCTGAATGCAACTGATAAAGTCACTACATCCAGTTTTCAAATGACTGGAAAGTGGTATTTGAATTGTTCACTATGGAACACTTACCTCTTTGGGAGTATGATTATCAGTAATTCTCTGACCCTCAAAGAGGAACCTGAGTGAATTCATTGGAACTCCCTAAAGAGGGCAGAAGGAGAGAAATCACAATTTATTTCAATTTGTAACATTGAAAAAATGTTAATTACTACTATCCATTTTAAATCTTTTGGTTCAGGAAGAAAATGAAAGCACATACAAATGAATGTTTGTTCCAAAAGCATGGAACTCTAATTTGTCTCATGTAATTGACGTCCCAAAACCATGGAAGTGTAACTTCTGCATCAAGTAAACAGTGAGTTTATTCTAGCATCTTTCATATTGTCCTCACTTACAATTTAGCCCAGTGGTACTCAAACCTTTTACCCTTGGGACCACACTTTACATGTGGACGTTGCATCACCACCCCAACACAGTATATGAATAAAAATATTTTGTTCGTTTACTGTGCATATTTTCATTTGCACATTCATGTATATTCATATTTTAACATTCTATAAGGAAGTAACATTGTTTAAATTAAAACAGTTTTATTTAAGTAAATTCAATATTTAACTCAACACACGTGTAAACTTTATACATAAAAAAGTTTGGAAAGAGGACGGGGGATCTGGGCCTCCAATTATCGTGTTCCTCTTGAGTAACTCTCATGCTCCCCTTACCCTGGGGATCCTGCCCCACCATTTCAGAACCACTGATTTAACCTCCAGGTATTGCTACATCCTCTTGATCTTTCAGCCCCAATCTATTTCTGCAGGCTGAGGGAACCTTTTATCTTTGTGGTTTTAATAAAATTATTGATTGACTCAAATCAAGCTGTTTTTAAAATATGGTTTTTAATTCTCCTACAATACAGGACTATTTGCGAATAGTTGGCTTTGGCAGTCTGAAAGCCTATGAAGATGTCATGGCATTGGAAGAACTCAGTGAATTGCTAACAGAGGCCTAATTGTCATAAAATGTCTCATCATGTTATAATATGTATTCTACTGTTTGTTTCACCCATCCCACTTCAGTCACTTTTACATTCAAGAAATAGAAAGGAGGCAAAAGGTCAAAAAGCCTCCCCTCAATCCCAAAATTTCACAAACCTGTCTCTGACAATATGATTCTTTAAGTTTTTTTAGATGCGTTGTCATTTTCACCTTGAAGTGGATTTCACTGCTGTCCTATAAACAGAACACAAAAAACATTAGCCTCCTATGCAGCATAAAAAGGAACTTGCTGTCTTTGCAACAGCTATTTTAAAATGCAACATTTTACTAACAAACTGATCCAAGATCCAATGGGGCTTGAATATTTCCATTTTCGCAGGGGTGGGAGGGGGGCAGCTGCGGAACAGATTCCCCGCAAAAATGGAGGGATGACTGTACTTGAAATAACTAAATATATAAAACAGAACATTTGCCTGGATTGCAAGATACTTTGGCCTCCACATCCATTCAGCTCCAAGCATCATGACCATTGGAAAAGAAATGACCAGCAGTATAGCTGTAGTGAAACCATCTTGGAGGTGACAAAGTTTCCCTTCTCTTTAACTAAAATATGGTGGTATTAGGTAGACAAGAAGAACTGATGATGATTAGAGATGTCTGATATTTTTATACTGAATTCTTAAGAAGTTATCTTCACCTACCACCAGAAGCTATTCCTCTGTCAAAGAGGAAGACAATGTCACAGGTGTAATGGAACACAGGCCTTGATGACTTCTGTTAACAGGTTATTTGTTTTTGCAAATATAAACATCTTCATTTACTAGTGGAGATATACTCTTGTGAGAGTATACTGCTATAAGCTATCAGCTCTACATGTGTGAAGTACATCCATTTGTAAGCTCAAGTATCCACGTTAAAGAGAATATGAAAAACCTCACCTGCCCAATGACTTTGAGTTTAATGTATTCTCCCTCTTTCTTATCCCCCAAGTCCTCTGTTGAAGGTTTGGCTTCCTAGAGGAAAAAAAGAAGAAATAAAGATTAATAGACTGAGCTGGGATTAACAATTAAGTTAAGAAGTAAATTGTTTTCACTGGACAGTTCTACATTCCCTTTTAGCATATTCACAGTTAATAAAGTTCTGTTTAATGAAGAATTCACCATGAAAGACTGGAGTAGGAAGAACTACATTTGATTCTGAATGCAGGAACCACAAAACTCAACTTTTAAAATACTCAATAGTAATTGTTAAGACTATGGGGGAAAACAGACTGCCCAAAAAGGGTGGACTGGGGTTGCCCCAGAGCTGCTTACCCTAAAGCCACAGCAAGCACACACCGTGGTCCAAATCCACCCTGCTACCAAGCCAAATAGGAAAGATCTGCTTCGTTTTGGGTTGGTTTTGGGCTGTCTCAGGCAGCCTTGAAGCAACCTCAGGGTGGCTTCTGGGCACTCTGGGAATGTGCGCTGTCAAAGCACCATGGCCCTGGAATAGATGGAAGCTGCCCACATTTGATCACCCAGCATGAATTCCAGGCATCTTGGGGGCATGTGCTGTCAAAATACCACACCCCCAAGCCAGCTTTTCCAGGTCATCTGTTCGGCCTATATGTAAAACTGAAAGACTGAGGGCCTTTGCAGACTGCCAGAAATAGTGCACATTAAATTGAGGCACTGCCCTGGCTCAGTGCTAGGGAATCATGGGAACTGTAATTTATTGTGGCACCAGAGCTCTCTGACAGAGAAGGCTCAATGTCTCAGAAAAAAATGCAATTCCCATGATTCCCTAGCACTGAGCCAGGGCAGTGCCTCAATTTAATGTGCACTATTTCTGGCAGTCTGCAAAGGCCTTGAGTCACAATTTTAGTATTAATAAACATCATGCCACACAATATTGGAAGCACGTAAGCCTGAGAATACATTCCAGAAACATTATTCATTTCTCGTTAGAAAGACAAGATGGTTTGCCCAACTGGTATTTAGGCACTGGACAGTTTTAAAATAAGCTGTAACAAGCTAGGTGGGAATCTTCCAATTGCCTATCCTTGACATGACAAATAGTCCATTGTAACAATCTGAGAAAAACAATAAACACCATGAAAAAATAAAGCTGATCCAAACGTTCTGCAGCCCAACAAACCTCCTCCAAAGAGGAAAGTGTGTACTGTATATATAAACAAAAAAAAATATGAAGAAAGTGTGTGAATATAAACAAACACACAAAATGCAAATTATTACAGCATACCTACTTGCACTAAGGAAGAGAAGAACATGCTACCTTAGATGGCTTATCACCTTGTTATAAAAGTGCCTTAATTTTAAAACTCTGTCTACTGGTAATTTCACTTTTCAGGACACTGTTTTTCCTCACAGCTCGGCACTAAAACCCAATATACCTAGGTAACATACATAGACTTGTTGACCCCATCTCAGGACAAGTTAAATCTCAAACCAAATAAGTATGTTCTGATGCTATTTTCTGATTGGAGTCCTAGCTCAGTTTTTAATCTTTTAAACTATCCATGTGTTACTGAAACCATGTTATATCAAAAATACTAGTACAGGAGAGGTCTTCAAATTATTCCCCATCAGATCATCCCTTTTGTGTATCCTTGTCTGTTGGAGAGAGAACGCTTGTCCAGCTGCCCTGGAACATCCAACACCACAGAGAACGCCTCTGCCTTCATGCTCATTTCACGGGGCACATGAAATGGGGTCTCAATATCACCCCACATGACACCCCACAACTCAAGATGAAAAGCAGCAGAATCTCTCAGCAGCAGAATCATTTCTGCCCTTTCAGAGACTGGCTGTAAAAAAATGTGCCCCTGGCTTTTAATGTTTGTGAGGCTTACAGAGCACTTCCAAGAAATGAAGTACAAGCAAAACAATGTCCATGCTGTACAATTTGTTTTTCTTGTTGTGTGCCTTCAAGTCGTTTCTGACTTATGGCAACCCTAAGGTGAACTGATCACAGGGTTTCCTTGGCAAGATTTGTTCAGAGGTTTCCCATTGCCTTCTTCCCCTGAGGCTGAGAGCATGTGACTTGCCCAAGGTCACCCAGTGGGTTTCAGCGCCATTGTTGTTGTTGCTAGCTTCTGTCTCATGGCAACTTTGTGGATGAGACAGCTCCAAGAATCCCTATCCTCCACTGCTTTGTCCAGATCCTGCAAGCTCTTCCCCATAACCCCCCTGATTGAGTCTATCC